>OX451739.1:348645814-349245814 GCA_948472305.1 Vicia faba
GCATTTTGACGGAGCCTCCAATGCTTTGGGTAACGGCGTCGGCGCTGTAATCATATCTCCCAAAGGAACTCATACTCCACTCACCGCCCGATTGTATTTCAACGGCACCAACAACATGGCAGAATATGAGGCATGTATCATGGGTCTACAAGCTGCAATCGACTTAAGGATCAAATTTCTGAGTGTCTTCGGAGATTCCGCTCTCGTGATCAATCAGATCAAAGGCGAGTGGGATACGAAACACCCAAATCTTATTCCTTGCAAGGAGTATGTGTTGACCTTGCTTCCCCACTTTGAAGAGATAACTTTTGAGCACTTCCCAAGAGAGGAGAATCAGCTAGCGGACGCACTAGCTACGATGTCTTCAATGTTCAAAGTTAAATGGGACAATGAGGCTCCCTGAATCGTTATCTGGAAGTTGGACGAACCGGCATACTGCTGCGATCTTGAGGCCGAAAAGGTGACTGAAAAACCCTGGTATCATGAGGTGAAGAGGTACTTGGAAGCTCAGGAATACCCTGAAGGTGTGTGATCGGTGGATCTGGAACTGACTGTTTAACGCTGGTTCGCGAAATGTCGCGGAAGCAAGAGTCGCCACCGTCTTTTATTTTCTCCAAATGGAAAGGACAAAAGCACAGAAAAATTCCTTATAGAGATTGCTCTCGGTTCGGGAGGTAGGTTATAGAAAGGGAAGGTGTTAGCACCCTTTCTATCCATGGTTATCCATGGGCTCTTAGATACTTGCTCATTTGTGTTTTCAAAAATTGTTTGTTTTTCAATGTGGGTTAAAAAAAGTTTCTTTGAAAAATTTCAGTTCGACTCGTACGTCAGAGTGTTTGAAAAATTTGCTTTGAAAGCTTTTGAAAATGTGTTGGTGTGAAAAGTCTTTTTGAGTTTGTTTTGAGAAGAGAGCAAGTATCCTTGAGAACCTACCTACCCTAAGGAATTCGTCTGTGTAAATGTCCTTTAAAGTAGTGCCATCCCACCATTGAGAGGTAGGTAGCACCACCGTTGGAGGTGTTCGGGTCAATTCGAGTTCGGGACATGGTGATCACCAGAGCAATGGGAAGACACCTTAGAAGCTACCCTCATGCCAGATTCCCGGATCATGAGGACTTACTAAGACGTCCTCTACTCGACGATCACCTTTCGAAAGGCAACAGTGAGGCGTACCCTAGGGGTGGTGTGTGCGATTCGTGTGTCGTTTTCATTTGATATTTGTCTTGTCATGTTCATTGTGATCTACGCTTGATTTTAGTTAGGGCCATTCATTCTTGCATGCTTATTTAACAGTTAAAAATTTGCGAGGAAAGTAAATTCTAAGGCTATTACAAATGGCGCGGGTCCACATCGCCAAAATTAAACCGGACCCGATTTGACGGAAAATAAAGAAGTAAAGAAATAAAAGTGCGAAAAGTTAAATTGTTACAATGCTTCGGGAGAGATACATAATTATTTGAGCGAAATAAATAAATACGCGAAATAAAGGAATTAAAAACAAAACTAGGGCGTTGGACCCTTTTGCAAAAAATATTTAAAGGCATTAAAAATTAAAATTAAATGTTTTTGGTATTTTATGTTTTTTATGATTTAAGAGAAAAAAGGAATTAATTAAAACTAAAAATTGGATGTAAACCCTAATCCTAATTGTTTTTTAAACTTATTAAGAAAAAATGTCGAACTTTTAACCTAATTTAAACCTAAATTATTTATATACAATTTAATTATGAAAATAAATAAAATAATAATATTATGATAAAAAGGAAAAATTAAAAGGAATGGAAATTGTTGATTAAACCTAATTCTACCTTTTTTAGATTTATTAAAAAGAATTAAACTTGCAAAAATCCTAATTAAAACTAAATAATTACATGTTAATTTATTTACGAGAAAATAATTACAATAAAAATATTTATTATTTTTTGGTCTTTTTTCTGATTTTTTTATGATGTTTTTATATTTTGTAGAGAGATAATCAATTAATTAAAACAATAAAAATAAATAACACAATAATTAATTTAAAAAAATAAAATATGAAAAGAAAAGCAAACCAGGGGGGGGTCAGGCCCCAAAGTGAGGTGTTGGTCCAAGAATCCAGGCCCATTAAGCATGGCCTTGTGGACTTTTCAGAGTCACGTGTAGCAACGTTGACTTGTCTTTATGGTGTTCTTCAATGTATGGCCCTTGATCTGATTCCATTAAGCACGTGGCTGGCTTGATATGGTGGTTGTATGGTGATCCACAAATTTACGCCTGTACCTGAATACATAGTGAAAAACAATATTAAGATAACATAGACCTGGGGTTCGAACCCAGGTCAAGAGCTTTGCCAGTCTTCATGCTTGCCACCTGATCCATTTGCACATTGTTAATATAAAATAAACAAACAAATATAATATAGGAAAACAACCGGTATTCGTGAATTTGCGCGCACAATTCAAACGGACCAACCATTCCTCGCCACGACTCCGTCTTCTTCATGTGTTTTTTCTTTTTTCTGAAAACAAAAGCATATGGCAACGGTTTGGCAAACGTTGCCTAAGACCATCTACCAAAAAATAGCGAATAGACCCTCGACGCTCATAAATTGAGCGCGAGGGTTGGAATCTCTTCGTCTGGACGTGCTAAGTGCAATGGCGATAGTCTTGAGCTCCAATTTTGCTTCGTTTGAGAAGCCCTAATTCTGAGTCCTGAAAACCCTAAAAATCAAGTATGGCATTTTTGTGTATAATGCGTAAAAACATAATTAAATCACATGATAAGCATCAGCAAGCATCATTGAATAAGAATATGTAAACCAAATGTCATGAAAATGCCTTAAAATCAAGATGCGTGTATGCAATTTTGTGAGAAAACTTTGAGTTCTGTACAGCGATTCTTTGCCTTTTGATGAGTGTTATGAATTGGGATATGCTCAGTGAACCACAAGGAAGCTATTGGGATCGTTGTTGTGCCTTCAATCGTCTCCTAAAGTTGATTTCAGTTTTTCAGTTTTCAAGCAATTTTTCAAGTTTTTAATGGCCTCTTATGCGCAGCTTAGGGTCTAATGCCATTAGGTTTGTGATTCTGAATATGTAGTAAAGCTTTTAGGTCAACAAAATTGAATAATATCCATGGCATTCAATGATTTTGCAAATTGATTTTCTTAAGATCTTTACCATATCTTTTCATGTGGTTTTTGTGCAAATTATGATCAATTAGTCCAATTCTTTCCATGTTTGGGATGTGCACGAGATTTTGAAAGCAAAACATGCATAAAAAGATTTTTTAGGTCAAAGTAGATATTTTCCACATATTTAAATAATTTAAATGAATTAATATTAATATAAATTCAAGTAAATAAATAAAAATTGAGAAAATACTTCCCTTTGGGCCAAGTGGTCGTGCATAGGCTTAGAAGGATGAATCATGGAAGAAAAATGGGCCCATTAGCAATTTTAGGTCATTTGAACCATTGTTGACTTTTCAAAATTCCCAAAAATTTCCCAACTTCCACAAGGCATAACTTGATCAATTTTTAAGCTTTTCACATGTTCTTGGACATTTTGGAAATGTCTTTGAGTCCTATAACCAATGCCTTTGGTCCCATGTCATTTTGATTTACCAATCTCAAGTTATGGCCTTTGACTTAAAGTCCCTTTTTGTTGACTTTTGAAAATGACCTATAATGTTGAAATTGATAACTTTTTGTGAGAGCATTTCTTGGACTTGAAATATGAAGATGAATTGTAGGAAATGTCTTTCTCTTCAAAATGAGCTTTGGATGGAATTTTTCTGATAATCCATGTGAAAGTTATGCCCTGGTCAATTTCAGTTGACTTTTTCAGCTGTCCAAATATAGCAACTTTTGCATCTTTGATGATTTCTGAGCCAAATTTTGAGAATCATGATCAAGCATTGATCAAATGATGTTTATGGCTTCAAAATGATGTGTTGACCAAAAATTTGAACTTTTGACTGTCAAATGACCATTTTGCCCCTACAGTTGACTGTAGTGCAATTTAGGGTTTTGACTGTATAGGAGACAGTTGCACTGCACAACCCTTGGGGAATTTTGTGACTTGGCTTGGCAATTTCTTGAAGAATATGGGAGGGCAAATTTTGGGGTACAACAGTTGCCCCTGTTCAATCTTCTTAGACCTGAGGATGCAGATTGGCTGACGTGCCTTTCGTAATCCGAGGGTAGAAGATGATTGGACACTAGAGTGCCCAGAAATTTGCGCTCACATAGTAACAGTGATGGGGGAATGGGCTTATAGATGCCATTTAGAGGTTGCTGGATAGGGTGATGGGCTTATAGATTCCATCTGGACGCTGATTGCGTAAGAGATTCCTTAGCGAGAACCTGCATACCTGCAAAAGAAAAGTGAGTACCTGACACGTTGCAGGAGCTGATTTTAGATGCTTGGTATAGACGTGTCCTGACTGGTTACAGGAGCTGAATCTGGAGCTTCAAACGCTGATGAATGAACCAGGGATGGTTACTGCCTTAGCATGAATGGTAAAAGAACCTTGGGTGATTTTAACTTCAACAACGTTCGTTGAGAAAAATCTTGGCGAGAATTACCATCTTTGCAATATCGGGAAGAGAGCCATAAGCAATTATAATCTGAAGGGGAATCACCTCACTCGCCGTCGGAGAGGGGAATCATAGGAAAAGGAATTGTCACCTCACACACCGTCGGAGAGGGAACCATAAGAGACTATCACCTCACACTCATCGTCGGAGAGGGAAACATCTGAAAAAGGACTTACCACCTCACACACCGTTGGAGAGGGGACCATAGGAGAATATCACCTCACACTCATCGTCGGAGAGGGAAACATCTGAAAAAGGACTTACCACCTCACACACCGTCGGAGAGGGAACCATAAGAGACTATCACCTCACACTCATCGTCGGAGAGGGAAACATCTGAAAAAGGACTTACCACCTCACACACCGTCGGAGAGGGGACCATAGGAGAATATCACCTCACACTCATCGTCGGAGAGGGAAACATCTGAAAAGGACTTCTGGAAGCAGCATCAGAACGTCACCATATCTGGATCATATCTGAAACTATATCAAGAAGGATATCTGGAAGCAGCATCAGAACGTCACCATATCTGGTTTACATCTGAAACTATATCGAGAAAGAATTCTGGAAGCAGCATCAGAACGTCACCATATCTGGTTTACATCTGAAACTATATCTAGAAGGAAGTCTGGAAGCAGTATCAGAACGTCACCATCTCTGGATCATATTTGACACTATATCTGGAAAGAATTGCGATAGTTGGTAGTAATCATTTTTGTATTGATCTTTTTCCTGAAAAGGCAAAACATAATTGTATGCAAAATCATGATGCATGAACTGTATGTCTTTAAAATTAATGAGATTCGTGCCATATGATGCATATGCATGCTATAATGTACGAAGGTATGATGTTTATGAACATATGTTTTCGTCTCAGGAAAATAAATCCTTGACGGGTGCCGGGAAGTCACTCCTGGGCTGATGTTGAAGAATAGCTTTGCTTCCGCTGGGGGGGATAGTTGCAAGTATACCGGTAGGAGAAGATAACTCCGTTGCGGAACAATCTTGGCAGATGGAAGATTCTGCGGGGAGAAAAAGATATTCTAGCGACCATGCTGGGAAGTACTACCCGGTGGGAAGAGGGATGCCTTGCTGATTGTTGATAGTAACTTGCTGAGGATATCCTTGTTGTTGGAAGTATTGATGGACTTCGCTGGGGTAAGAAGACTGTATCGAGGACGCTCTTTCCGTGGCTTTTGGCTGAGGATAACCCAGTTATATCCTATTGAGGAAATAACTCTTTAAATAAAGCCGGGAGACGCGTTCGTGCTCTGTGAGGATAAGCTTCCCGAATCGTCTGGGGATAAGCTTACTGCTTGGGGAGATGTATTCCAACTTTCCTGGGGAAGCTGGGTTGGACTCTCCTGGGGAGGTATTGAACTGTATTGGTTACGTTCTTCAACAGGACCTACCCTGATACCTTGGAGGATAGAACAATCAGACTGCTCAGACCAACCTATATTGCCCCTGTTTCTTGTGGGGTGCTGATAGTTGTTGGCGGACAAACCTTCTTCTGGTAGACAGATGACAAGAAGACGGGACATAGTCGTACGCTTTAATCCCTAACTTTTGCCTGGACCGCCCTTTCGGGTTTTCAGTCCACCAGGATACCCATTTTTGCCCAAGCCGCCTTTTCAGGTTTTCGACTTGCCGGGTGTACAGATTTTTTCATTTCATCCCTTATTTTGCCCGAACCCTTTTGGTTCGCCGGGAAGCCCTTATTTTTGCCTAGGTATGTCAACCTAGCGGGTCTTTGATTTTGCGTAGTATTTTCCGACTATGCCCACGCTCTTAGAATGCAGGGGGGTGCCCCTGGCTGTTTGTGTTGCCATGTTACCAGAAGATGTCTGATCGGGCAAGATTTGTTGTTGGAATGCCCCAAGTAACTCAGGCGAAGACTTGCCCAAGGCTATTTAGCCTTTTGAGAGATTCTCCGAATCTTGATTGGATTGCCCCAGATAATGGACAACAGCCATGTCCTGCCCCTTGATTGGAAGTACTTTTGTTCATTAGGCATTCATCGTGCGAAGTTCCCTGCTGTTCAAACAAAAAGTCATATGCAAACAAAGTTATGTTAAAAATGCCAAGCTTATGTGTGTCTTGAAGATTTTGAAAATGCATTCTTTTTTCATAAAACAAGTGATTGTTTGTAAAACGTGATGTCAACTCCGTATTTACCGTAGGCCTTAAGGAGTCAGGATACCTTTCGTAACAGTATGCTTTCGAACTAACCCATGCTTCAGCTAGGACTTTTGAGGGTTATAACGTGGCCTGGTTCACGGTTTAAGAAACAAAGGATAAAGGCTCAAATTATTTGTACCCACCCGCTCTTCGTGATGTTCTCCAAACCTAAACTCAGTTGATCGTGCGTTAGACCTTGCTTGAGTCTTTGCTCTGATGTTCCAATAATGGTTCAGATGTTGATGATTTCTTTTGAATAGGCAGTCATTTTTGCTTTGGTTGAGGGTTTGTGAGACCTCTTTCTTGATTTTTGTTATCCCTTTCTTTTTTGCCTGAACGGTTTCCTGTTTCGGAATTACAGTCAGCGGGATGCCCCAGTTTCATAAGTCCCTTTTTATAGGTTTTGACTTCTTGGGCTTTTCGTTTATGATAATTTTTTTTGATCATGACTGCCTGTCCTTATGATTGTTCTGAACCATCACTGTCTTTGTCCGTTTCGTAAAGATCTCTTCGGTGCCATTCGTCATGCACTTGGATCAACTGAGAGAACTACCCTGCCCCAGGTTATGATAAAGGGTTTTAAATTTCGAAAAGAAAAACTCCTACTTCTTTGGCTCAGAGGGGTTGACGAGGGATTATCATCCTTATAACTCCAGTGTTTAGGATTTGAAACAATGCCTGTACTTCATCAGCAGGATCTGTTCAAAAGCATACTGTAGATTATGGTATCGTTTTCGTCATCCTCCCTCGAGAGGCTTAGAATTTTAGATCCAGAGTTGACATCAGAAAAAATATGAAAAGATATTTGAACATAATGAAAACAATTGTATTAATTTCCAAAACAGACGTATGCGATGCATTGATAGAATAAAATAGTTTGCTATGACATTAATTGTTTGTATAAGCAAAGAAAAGTACAACTCAAAAATTCAAATAAACAAAAGGCTTCAATGATTGGGCAACGGAGCAGTGATTATGTTCGGAGTCTCTGGCACTTCAAACTGAATCTCTCCGGCGTCAATCATATCTTGGATCTTGTTCTTGAGAGGCCAGCAGTTGTCTGTAGTATGCCCCGGGCTATCTGAATGATATGCGCACCTATCGTTGGGATGATAGTTGGGTGCAGAAGTGTTCGGATTCCGAAGAGGGGCCCTTAAGGTGATCAGCCCTGCCTTCAACATTTGTTGCAGTGCTTGATCCAGCGACATGTTGAGTTTGGTATACTGTCGTTTCTCCTTGCGTTGCTGCCCCTGTCCTTGTTGAGCAGGTCCGGGATTGGAGATCTGGATTGCCCCTGCCTCATGACGGCTCTTTTTACCGTGCACAGCATTGGATTCTTTCTTTCCATGATGAGGCTTTTTATCAGAAGGTGAAGCCTCTTGAATTTTCCCAGACCGGATACCAGCTTCAATTCTCTCCCCAGTCAAGATAAGATCTGTGAATCCAGCAGACGAATTCCCAATTAGATGGTTGTAGAACGGGCCAGACAAGGTCCCCAAGAACATGTCCACAAGTTCCCGATCAGTCAGAGGTGGTTGTACCCTTCCAGCAAGATCCCTCCATTTCTGCGCATATTCTTTAAAACCTTCACTTGATCCTAACGACATACCCTGGAGTTGGGTACGCGTAGGGGTAAGGTCGGCATTATATTGATACTGCTTATAGAAAGCAGTAGCCAACTCCTCCCAGTTACGAACTTTGGTCCCATCTAGCTGATAGAACCATTCGAGATGAGTCCCTGAAAGACTCTCCTGGAAGAAGTGGATCCATAAATTCTTGTCCACCGTATATGGCTGAATCTTCCGAACATAGGACCTTAGATGCAGCTTGGGGCAAGACGCCCCGTCATACTTAGTAAAGGATGGTGCTTTGAACTTCCGAGGAATAACCACACCAGTTGACAAACCCAAATCTCCAAGATCCAGCCCAGGTACCTGTTGGATCTCCATAGCATTCAGCCTATCCTCCAACTGTTTGTACTTGTCCTCAGCCGGAGGGTACTGTTCGTCGTCGAAATCTGTTTCATTGTCAGAGACCTCTGGACTGGGCACCCTTTCCTCTTGATGACTGCTTTTTCCCACAGATGGGGTTGTCCTCTCAGTTTCAATTTGCGGTGTGTTCCCAGATCTGCGTCTAGGGCTGAACAAAACAGTCCTCTTCTTCTTCTTGTCCTTCTTCAATAGCAGAGCCTTCAGATCTTGTTGCCCCTGAGTCAAATTCATGATCAGCTCTTGGAACTGGGCGTTCTGAGCCTGGAGGTCCTTGATAGTCTGCTCGGCTGATGATTCAGGATTCATGACGATCGGCTGAAATAAACAGCGGGGAAGGGTAAGTAACCTGTCAAAGGGATACCTGCAATGCAATGAGATGTATGACATGCATGTAATGTTTTCAAGGACCTCGCGGGGTAAACAGAGAAACTTTGTTAGCATTTGGAACCGGTAGCTTGATTGTAAGAACTTCATTTTGTTGAGAGTCCTTCATCAAGGGTCAAAGGCTCACCATATCCAGTGGGTCCTAGCCCCTGACACCCTTGGCTAGAGGAACATAAACCCTCTTTGCCCCTGGCTAGATGTTTGATTTATCATGACCTGCATCACAAGCCCTTAAGATCCTTGAAATGGGTTAGGATGTATGCAATGGTATGCAATGGTATGATGTCATGCTATGCATGGGGTAATGTGAGTAACCCTGTTATGAGTCCCTATTAAGGACTATAAACAACCCTGCAAGAAATTTAGTACCCTGTTATAAGTCCCAATTGAGGACTATAAACAACCCTGCAAGAAATTTGGTAAACCCTGTTATGAGTCCCAGTTAAGGACTATAAACAAGACCTGCAAGAAATTTAGTACCCTGTTATGAGTCCCGATTAAGGACTATAAACAAGACCTGCAAGAAATTTAGTACCCTGTTATGAGTCCCAATTAAGGACTATAAACAAGACCTGCAAGAAACAAGTGTCAGGTAACAAGCATGCAAGTAGTCAAGTACGAAGGCACACAAGTCACACAAAAGAAACCCTTAGGGTTTAGGCCAGCATGGGGTCTGGGTAGTACCCTCTTGAAGTTGGTGGGTTCAACCTGTCCTAATCAAAGTAACCGGGTTCTAAGGTTCCCAATATCACGGGATTGCTTTCATTGTTCATCGTTTCGATTTAGCCACTGAACTGGCGACCGAAATATTCCAGGAAAGCAATCCTCAATTGAGTGTAGTATCGAGTATCAACCAACCTCGGACTGCACCAAAGTCAGTTATCTCACTACCCTAAAGAGGCCAAGATAGTTCAATTAAGGTTCCTAAGGTCTGTTGATGCTTCATGACACCACGCGGAGGCCCCGTACTCTCCTTGACTGAACTCAAGGGTTACCGGTACACACCAAAGTGCCACATCAACGTAGCAGACTGTTTCAACCATGTCGGTATACCCCGCACAGTTCCCTCACAGTCTTGTTGCTACTTTCTAAGAAGGTACCCCCAGATCCGGGTTAGGATCTATAAAACTCCCAAGCAACCCACAATTTAAAGCACACAAGGAAAACAATTGAAAACACAGTGATCTTAGTCCTAAGGTATACCTCACTTTAAGTTTTAGTCCCCAGCAGAGTCGCCAGTTCTGTGATCGGTGGATCTGGAACTGACTGTTTAACGCTGGTTCGCGAAATGTCGCGGAAGCAAGAGTCGCCACCGTCTTTTATTTTCTCCAAATGGAAAGGACAAAAGCACAGAAAAATTCCTTATAGAGATTGCTCTCGGTTCGGGAGGTAGGTTATAGAAAGGGAAGGTGTTAGCACCCTTTCTATCCATGGTTATCCATGGGCTCTTAGATACTTGCTCATTTGTGTTTTCAAAAATTGTTTGTTTTTCAATGTGGGTTAAAAAAAGTTTCTTTGAAAAATTTCAGTTCGACTCGTACGTCAGAGTGTTTGAAAAATTTGCTTTGAAAGCTTTTGAAAATGTGTTGGTGTGAAAAGTCTTTTTGAGTTTGTTTTGAGAAGAGAGCAAGTATCCTTGAGAACCTACCTACCCTAAGGAATTCGTCTGTGTAAATGTCCTTTAAAGTAGTGCCATCCCACCATTGAGAGGTAGGTAGCACCACCGTTGGAGGTGTTCGGGTCAATTCGAGTTCGGGACATGGTGATCACCAGAGCAATGGGAAGACACCTTAGAAGCTACCCTCATGCCAGGTTCCCGGATCATGAGGACTTACTAAGACGTCCTCTACTCGACGATCACCTTTCGAAAGGCAACAGTGAGGCGTACCCTAGGGGTGGTGTGTGCGATTCGTGTGTCGTTTTCATTTGATATTTGTCTTGTCATGTTCATTGTGATCTACGCTTGATTTTAGTTAGGGCCATTCATTCTTGCATGCTTATTTAACAGTTAAAAATTTGCGAGGAAAGTAAATTCTAAGGCTATTACAAATGGCGCGGGTCCACATCGCCAAAATTAAACCGGACCCGATTTGACGGAAAATAAAGAAGTAAAGAAATAAAAGTGCGAAAAGTTAAATTGTTACAATGCTTCGGGAGAGATACATAATTATTTGAGCGAAATAAAGGAATTAAAAACAAAACTAGGGCGTTGGACCCTTTTGCAAAAAATATTTAAAGGCATTAAAAATTAAAATTAAATGTTTTTGGTATTTTATGTTTTTTATGATTTAAGAGAAAAAAAGAATTAATTAAAACTAAAAATTGGATGTAAACCCTAATCCTAATTGTTTTTTAAACTTATTAAGAAAAAATGTCGAACTTTTAACCTAATTTAAACCTAAATTATTTATATACAATTTAATTATGAAAATAAATAAAATAATAATATTATGATAAAAAGGAAAAATTAAAAGGAATGGAAATTGTTGATTAAACCTAATTCTACCTTTTTTAGATTTATTAAAAAGAATTAAACTTGCAAAAATCCTAATTAAAACTAAATAATTACATGTTAATTTATTTACGAGAAAATAATTACAATAAAAATATTTATTATTTTTTGGTCTTTTTTCTGATTTTTTTATGATGTTTTTATATTTTGTAGAGAGATAATCAATTAATTAAAACAATAAAAATAAATAACACAATAATTAATTTAAAAAAATAAAATATGAAAAGAAAAGCAAACCAGGGGGGGTCAGGCCCCAAAGTGAGGTGTTGGTCCAAGAATCCAGGCCCATTAAGCATGGCCTTGTGGACTTTTCAGAGTCACGTGTAGCAACGTTGACTTGTCTTTATGGTGTTCTTCAATGTATGGCCCTTGATCTGATTCCATTAAGCACGTGGCTGGCTTGATATGGTGGTTGTATGGTGATCCACAAATTTACGCCTGTACCTGAATACATAGTGAAAAACAATATTAAGATAACATAGACCTGGGGTTCGAACCCAGGTCAAGAGCTTTGCCAGTCTTCATGCTTGCCACCTGATCCATTTGCACATTGTTAATATAAAATAAACAAACAAATATAATATAGGAAAACAACCGGTATTCGTGAATTTGCGCGCACAATTCAAACGGACCAACCATTCCTCGCCACGACTCCGTCTTCTTCATGTGTTTTTTCTTTTTTCTGAAAACAAAAGCATATGGCAACGGTTTGGCAAACGTTGCCTAAGACCATCTACCAAAAAATAGCGAATAGACCCTCGACGCTCATAAATTGAGCGCGAGGGTTGGAATCTCTTCGTCTGGACGTGCTAAGTGCAATGGCGATAGTCTTGAGCTCCAATTTTGCTTCGTTTGAGAAGCCCTAATTCTGAGTCCTGAAAACCCTAAAAATCAAGTATGGCATTTTTGTGTATAACGCGTAAAAACATAATTAAATCACATGATAAGCATCAGCAAGCATCATTGAATAAGAATATGTAAACCAAATGTCATGAAAATGCCTTAAAATCAAGATGCGTGTATGCAATTTTGTGAGAAAACTTTGAGTTCTGTACAGCGATTCTTTGCCTTTTGATGAGTGTTATGAATTGGGATATGCTCAGTGAACCACAAGGAAGCTATTGGGATCGTTGTTGTGCCTTCAATCGTCTCCTAAAGTTGATTTCAGTTTTTCAGTTTTCAAGCAATTTTTCAAGTTTTTAATGGCCTCTTATGCGCAGCTTAGGGTCTAATGCCATTAGGTTTGTGATTCTGAATATGTAGTAAAGCTTTTAGGTCAACAAAATTGAATAATATCCATGGCATTCAATGATTTTGCAAATTGATTTTCTTAAGATCTTTACCATATCTTTTCATGTGGTTTTTGTGCAAATTATGATCAATTAGTCCAATTCTTTCCATGTTTGGGATGTGCACGAGATTTTGAAAGCAAAACATGCATAAAAAGATTTTTTAGGTCAAAGTAGATATTTTCCACATATTTAAATAATTTAAATGAATTAATATTAATATAAATTCAAGTAAATAAATAAAAATTGAGAAAATACTTCCCTTTGGGCCAAGTGGTCGTGCATAGGCTTAGAAGGATGAATCATGGAAGAAAAATGGGCCCATTAGCAATTTTAGGTCATTTGAACCATTGTTGACTTTTCAAAATTCCCAAAAATTTCCCAAGTTCCACAAGGCATAACTTGCTCAATTTTTAAGCTTTTCACATGTTCGTGGACATTTTGGAAATGTCTTTGAGTCCTCTAACCAATGCCTTTGGTCCCATGTCATTTTGATTTACCAATCTCAAGTTATGGCCTTTGACTTAAAGTCCCTTTTTGTTGACTTTTGAAAATGACCTATAATGTTGAAATTGATAACTTTTTGTGAGAGCATTTCTTGGACTTGAAATATGAAGATGAATTGTAGGAAATGTCTTTCTCTTCAAAATGAGATTTGGATGGAATTTTTCTGATAATCCATGTGAAAGTTATGCACTGGTCAATTTCAGTTGACTTTTTCAACTGTCCAAATATAGCAACTTTTGCATCTTTGATGATTTCTGAGCCAAATTTTGAGAATCATGATCAAGCATTGATCAAATGATGTTTATGGCTTCAAAATGATGTGTTGACCAAAAATTTGAACTTTTGACTGTCAAATGACCATTTTGCCCCTACAGTTGACTGTAGTGCAATTTAGGGTTTTGACTGTATAGGAGACAGTTGCACTGCACAACCCTTGGGGAATTTTGTGACTTGGCTTGGCAATTTCTTGAAGAATATGGGAGGGCAAATTTTGGGGTACAACAAGGTGCATCTGTCAATGACAAGAAGTTCATGAGGAGGTTTGCGGCAAAATTCTTTCTCAGCAATGGCATCCTCTACAAACGGAATCATGATTCAACTCTACTACGTTGTGTGGATAAGGCTGAAGCAGAGAAAATCATGATAGAACTGCATGAAGGTACATTCGGAACACATTCCAGTGGACACACCATGGCAAAGAAAATCCTTAGGGCAGGATATTTCTGGTCCACCATGGAAGCCGATTGTTACCAACACTCTCAAACTTGTCACAAATGCCAGATCTATGCTGACAAGGTGCATATTCCTCCAGTTCCTCTGAACGTCCTGACGGCACCTTGGCCTTTTGCAATGTGGGGCATTGATATGATCGGTGAGATCCGACCGACAGCATCCAATGGGCATCGCTTCATCTTGGTGGCGATCGATTACTTCACAAAGTGGGTTGAGGCAGCTTCCTACGCAACGGTAACCAAGAGCGTTGTGGCACGTTTCATCCGGCATAATTTGATCTGTCGGTACGGCGTCCCGGAAAGAATCATTACGGACAATGGTACCAATCTCAACAACAAGATGATCACTGAGCTCTGCGAACAATTCAAGATACAGCACCACAATTCTTCTCCCTACCGGCCGAAGATGAATGGGGCTGTAGAGGCAGCCAATAAGAATATCAAGAAAATTGTGCAGAAGATGACAGTAACCTATAAAGATTGGCACGAGATGTTACCGTTCGCCCTTCATGGGTACCGTACCTCAGCAAGGACGTCAACCGGGCAACTCCTTTCTCCTTGGTCTATGGCATGGAGGCAGTCCTGCCATTTGAAGTCCAGATACCCTCTCTCCGGATAATGAAGGATGCAGACTTGAATGAAGATGACTGGATACAGACTCGACTTGATCAATTAAACCTGATTGACGAAAAGAGGCTCACCGCTATCTGCCATGGTCAGACGTATCAAAAACGGATGATCAGGGCATTTAACAAGAAAGTCAGACCGCAAGAGTATCAAGTTGGGGACCTGGTAATCAAACGCATCATCCTTCCTCAAAGTGATCCCCGGGGCAAATGGACCCCTACTTACGAAGGGCCATTTGTGGTTAAACATGTGTTCTCAGGAGGAGCCATGATCCTAACCACCATGGATGGTGACGACCTTCCTCACCCCGCCAATGAAGACATAGTGAAAAGATACTACGCATGAAGAAAAGACCCGCTAGGTTGACATACCTAGGCAAAAATAAGGGCTTCCCGGCGAACCAAAAGGGTTCGGGCAAAAATAAGGGATGAAATGAAAAAATCTGTACACCCGGCAAGTCGAAAACCTGAAAAGGCGGCTTGGGCAAAAATGGGTATCCCGGTGGATTGAAAACCCGAAAGGGCGGTCCAGGCAAAAGTTAGGGATAAAGCGTAACACTATGTCTCATTGGATCACTTTGCATCCGGAATTCGGCATCAACTATCTGGCTTAGATTTCGGCATCGACCAATCAGCTTCATCTTCAACTAGGCAGCAAAGCGATGAGACGCTTGGAGACATAAAGGCGATAGCAGAGTTGGAACCCAGTGGGATTGTTCACATAGCTGTTTTGTTTTCTTTTCAAAATTGTAAATTCTGTGTTATTCGGCGGCGTCCTCTTACTAGGATGTCAGCCTCTTGTACAAAAACGCCTATTCACAGGCAAAATTCAAATCAATACAAATTCACTTGTCCATACAAATTGCCATTGTTTTTCCTTTTTCTGTTTTGTCTTGCGAAGAACGTCCAATGTTCATTTTTGATATATGCATTTGATATTAAATTGCTGATTCATAAATATTTGCATATGAAACAAAAGATTAATTACAGGTGACATCAGAAACAGGGGCAATGTAAGGTTGTCTGATGCAGTCTGGTTGCTTTGTCCGCCAAGGTACCAAGGTAGATTCGACTGAAGAATGTGACCAAATCATCTCAACGCCCCGTAGAATAAGACAAGATTCAGCAATGTTTTCCCCAAGCAGAGTTGACTCCCCGTCAATCCTGAAAAGGCACAACTTTCCCCGGCAGGTCTTAAAGCTTATCCCCAGTAGATTCTGGAAGCTTGTTCCCTGCAGAATACGGATGTCTCTCCCGAGCTTTATTCAGAGTTATTCCTCACAAGGGCTTATAACTGGGTTATCCTCAGCTAATTGCCACGGAAGATCGCCCTCAACAAAGTTCTTTCAATCCCCAGCGGAGTTTATCATCATTATCCCCAGCGGAATCCATCATTGAAGTCCTCAGCAGGCCTCTCATCAAAAACTTCAGCAAAGTATCTCTTCCACAGAGCAATTCCCCGGCCGATCGTCAAGGATTTATTTTCCTAAGACGAAAATACATTCATAAACATTTCACGTTTTCATACATCCTGCTTACATACATGATAAAGTGCATACAACACTATCTCATGTTAACACATCATGCATATCATACATCATGACATTGCGTACAACTTATGTTTTGCCTTTTCAGGGAAAAAGACAATCCCAAAGACAACTACCTTCAACTGTCACAATTCCAGATTCGATACCTGTATCTAGCCAGGGCATATCTGAGAGTGATCAGTTTCCAGACTCGATTCCTGTATCTAGCCAGGGCACGTCTGAAGAGTTCAAAGATTCGATTCTTGTATCCAGCCAGGGCACATCTATCAACTACAACATTTCCAGATTCGATTCCTGTATCCAGCCAGGGCATATCTGTTGACCATATTTCCAGACTCGATTCCTGTATCTAGCCAGGGCACGTTTGAAGAGTTCGAAGATTCGATTCCTGTATCCAGCCAGGGCATATCTATTGACGACTATTTCCAGATTCGACTCTTGTATCCAGCCAGGGCACATCTGTGAGCAACCGATTGTAGATTCGATACATGTATCCAGCCAGGGCATATCTGCATAAGGAGATTGAAGATCAAACACCTGCAACAAGCCAAGAAAACATCTGTCTTTTCTCAAATACACAAAGTTCTCGCTAAGGAATCTCTTGTGCGATCAACACTTCCAAGTGGCATCTATAAGCCCATTCCCGACAAGGTTATGTCACATCTCCAGATGGCATCTATAAGCCCATCTCCATATCCACCACCTATCCAAATGGAATCTATAAGCCCATTCCCGACATCACATTGTTGATACTCCAACATGCGAGTGCAAATTTCCGGGCACTCTAGTGTCCAATCTCCTTTTACCCTCGAGTCACGAAAGGAAAACTTGTCAATCTAACTCTTCAGGTTCAAGAAGATTGAACAGGGGCAACTGTTGTACCCCAAAATTTTCCCTCCCATTTCCTCAACATTTTCTCATCACAAAACCCTTGGAGCTCAAGATCCAGTTAGGGTTTCCTCTGCTCAAGACTTCTCCTTGCACTGTTGACCCAAATTAGGGTTTGTGTTTGCATAAAGATGTTTTGACCTAAAAATCCTAAGATGACTTTCATGCTTCATGTGGGACTCCCAAGTTTATCCATACAAAGTTTCAAGTCTTGATTCCAAATTTTGCCCAGTCAATTGGACAGTTGACCTAGAAATCAACTATATTGGGGAAAAAGTCAACTGTGGCCAATTGACAGTCAAATCTCATGAAAATTGACCCACATCAACATTATGAACTCACTTGGACCATTTGATCAAGTTTGGATCACAATTCCACAAGAAATTTGATCAGATCATCAAAAGGACAAAATGGTTATTTTTAGGGTTTTGACTGCACCAAGGCAATTTTTGACTGTTTGACCTAGCCAATGGCAAACCAAGCTCACATATGGACTCAAGGGCCCCATGGAATTATCTTGACATGCTCAACAAGTTCAAAAGATCCCAAGTACACAAGATTGACAGTTGAATTTCCCAGTCAATTGATCAATTTTGACTGTATACTGAAAAGTCAAACTTTGACTTTTTGGTCAAAATCAAGGGTCAAGATTCATTTTTCATCAAAACATGCCAAATCATGAAACTTGTTCACCAAGAAATCAAAAAAATGCAAATTAGGGTTTGAAATGGAAATTTTTCATAACTTAGAATTTTTCTAAGTTATGGAAAACCCTAATTTTTTTCCAAATTTGCCCCACTTTCTCACCAAGATTCATTTGGATTCAAACAAAAGTCAAAACATGAAAGTTGTAGCTTGTTGCATAATCTACAACTTTGATTCACAAAGTTTTCCCAAATGAGGCTTGTATCTCAAGTTACAATTTTTGGAATAAGGGTACTAAACCATTCTTAACTTAGTGAAATTTTAACCTATTTTGGCAAGGTTTTCTACCTAACTTCAAGGCCATTTTCCATACACTTCCACTTGTAATTTCACTTTTCATTTCAAAGATGGATTGTAGTACACATTCCAAGCTTTCCAAAATGTCCAAGAACTTCTCAAACAACCTCATGGTTAGGGAGAAACGAATTTTGCAATATGGCAAAAACTCACTTTTGATTAGGCCAAGTTACATGTTCATAGCACTATGCATTTCAATCTCAGCTTGCACAACTTGATTACAGGCCTTTTATCTCAATTACACTCATAAATTTAATGCATATTCATTGTGCCAAGACCATGTTCTTTGTGTTCTAGCATTGCATAGTGGATTAATCCCAAAATAGATAAAGTACTTTATCCATTTTTGCAAAAGCAAGCTTTATGTCAAATTGAAAATCCAAGCAAGTACAGATACAATCTAATTGGCACAAGATTATGAGCATAACACACTGATCAAGGAGGAGTTTTGCAGCATGATTAGGGGCCCTCTACATGCCTAGAACACAACTTGGCTTTTCTTGCTTAAGTGTTAAGAAACATCCCATATCACAACAGAACTTTCATCTCAGCATTGGTGACCTTAAGCAAACATTGTAGACACCTTCTAATCATCCTAACCAAGCTACAACACGAGCAAACAAGGTCCCAAACACTCCCAATCCCAGAATCACCCTCAAACAGCAAAAACAGGGCAAGGCCTGCAGATTGAACACCATCTCTCATCCCTTGCATGATTTCTTGCCCAAAGCTCCTCAAACACATTCCCTAGCATCAATGCAAGCTAACCAATACCTAAAACACGACCTGTAACTCCTCTAACCCTTTTGGCCATTTTCATTTTTCTGATTTGCAGGTGAAGTGCTCCAGCACGATTCAAAAGGTTTCAAGACAAATTAAAGCTTGGAATAGCATCCCTGGACATCAAGGAAGCTATACCAATCATCATCTTGCACTGAAAGCTTCTTCATTGCCAGATAGAACTTCAACTGAACAGGTAAGTTCATGGATTCGTATCTCTCTTATTAGGCATTGTTAGCTTTAGGTTTGTGAAGAGAATATGTCACATTCATAGCCCTGAACATGCCCATATAATTAGATTTCATTTATATTATGTGTGCTGCAAGAATTTTGAGTCTGAACATGGCAGAAAACTTAGGTCAGGATTTGGGAATGTCAAAATTCTCTCTCATTTCTGAGAGTTAGGATGAGTTTTTTATATATTTAGAATCGTGATTCAATGCTTAACATTTCTTATGTTGGAAGTTTGTGCAAAAGATCAAGGAATCAGGATGTTTGAACTTGGTTACAGGCGCGCGTTTTTGTGAACGTTTTTGGCTGAAGGTTGAAGAAGAAGTTTCATGGGCTGGGCTTTTGTGTTATTTCTTTTCATACCACATTTCTGATTTCACACCCCCCAAGCCATTTTACTTATTTCTTTGACTTTCTGACTTTTTCTTTTTTTGGATTGACTTATTTATTTTTTCTCATGATATTAAAAATATAAAAAATATTTTCCTCACCATTTTTGAATTTATTAGGTATTTATTTGGTTTTCTTTTAGTTTGTATATAAATGAATAAATACATATACTTTTATTTAGAATATTAAAATAGTGCAAATACACTTTTATACATTTTTATTTTGTTTTACTTTCTGAAAATATTTTATATAAAAAAATAATAATACTTTTTTTTATTAAATATTAAATATTATTAATTTGTACATATATATATATATATATATATATATATATATATATATATATATATATATATATATATATATATATATTTATTAATATATTTAGGGTTAAAAATGCAAAATACATACACTTTTTATTTTTTTATTAATATTTAATATAAAAATACTTTTTTGTAAATATATTTCATTTTATTTTATTTTTGTACATAATAAACGAATACTTGTATTAAATTAAATAATATATATGTTACTTAATGAAAATTAGGGTTTTACCCTAAATATGAAAATATTCCAAAAATAATCTTTTTTTATTTTTATTTATTTGACATAAATAATACCTTTTTTTCATATACATAAAAACCTTTTTTGCATTTTTTGCATCTTTATTGTATTTTCTATTTAATTTATGCAATCAATTATTTGTAAATATTCCAAAAATGATGTAATAGCTAGGTTTAATTTCTTTGTCTAAATATCCCCCCATTTGAACATTTGTACCCCCCTTCCCATATTGTGTTGTAATAGTGTAGGAATTTTACTTTTCGCACTTTAAACGCTTCCTAAATATACCATGCTAGAATTAGGGTTTGTATGCAAATAAAAAGAACAAAATAGCTTGACCTAATTTCAAGATAATCAAAGCATGAAAAATGGACAACACATATCACACTTGCACCCCCTAGGGTATTCCACTTTGTTGCCTTCAAATAAATGGGCCATATTGCATGTTAGGTCTCTTTGGGCAAAACAAACAAATCAAATGATCATAGTCCCTCGATGACGCTTTCAAAATGTTGCCTAAACAAATGATCAAGTCCCTTAAAGAAAATTGCCCAAAGATACTTAGCACCATTGCAATTATGGTCTAAACGATGACCCGCGCCCGTCCCTTTCACATCCTAACATGAGATTGTCTACCAAATACAATGGTGGAACAAACTTATTAAAAGGGTTAAAACATAGCAATAAACTTTGAGAAATTTAGGAGTAGATAACCTCTTAGCTACTTGAATCAAAACTTGCAAAAACAAAACACTTGCCTATTTTCTAAAACCACACCTCACAACACTTTCCAAACAACTTTCAAAAAACAAATGAAAACCTTTTCAAAAGACACACATCTTTATATATATCCCCACATGGATCATTACAAAGGTTGCCACCACATTGGCTTCTTTTCAAAACATTTTCAAACCCACACACACGAGCACCATTTCAAACAATTGAAAACAAAAGGCAAGTGATATAAGCAAGTAACTAAGAGCCCATGGATAACCATGGATAGAAAGGGTGCTAATACCTTCCCTTTCTATAATCTACTCCCCGAACCCAAGAAAACATCTCAAAGGTTTTTGCTGTGCTTTTTAAACCTTTCCTTAGGATAAAATAAAAAGTCGGTGGCGACTCTTGCTCAACCGAAACATTTGCGAAAACAAACGCAAAACTCATAGTCAGTTCTCCCACCGTATCACAGGAAGGTATTAGCACCCTTTTCATCCATGGTTTTCCATGGGCTCTTAGTTACTTTCTAGATCACTTGATTTTGTTTGAATGTGCTTTGTGGTGTGGTTTTGAAAGTATTTTGAAAATGTAACTTTGTTATGATTCTCGTTTCTATAAGAATGCATACAAAGTTTTTGTTTCGAAAATAGTTCAAAGATGTGTTTGTGAGATGTGTTTTTGAAAGTAATTTTGAAAAGGGTTTTCTTTGTAATGGCTCTTGTTTCTATAAGAATGCGTACAAAGTGTTTATCTTTTAAAAATGTTGCAAAGTGAGAGTGTTGGTGTATAAATGTTTTTATTGTGAGCAAGCGAGTAATTGAGAGCGAACCTACCTACTCAAAAGGTCTTAGATGTGTTTTTCCTCCTCCTTTAGATGTTGCTATCTTACCATTGATTTGATAAGAAGCCCCATCGTTGGATGTAAAGGGACATGCATGGGTCACCGTATGACCATGATAGCAATGTTATGAGATGACTTAGCACTTTTCTTTAGGGACTAAGATCATTTTGAAAGGCAACTTTGATAGTGTCATCGAGGGACTATGATCTTTTTTCGATTTGTTTGTGCTAAGACATCTCACATGCATAACATGGTCAATTTTGTAAGGCAACAAGTAATATTACCCTAAGGGTGTAAATGTGTGCAAAAAGTGTTTGATTTGCATGCATTTAGTCTTGATTAAGGTTGTCTATTTTGTTGTTTTTATCTTGTCATACACGCCTAATTACTATACAGTGTAAGGAAAACAATAAATTGCAGAAATGTAAAGTCCTATGCTATTACAATATTTAGGGGATGGGGATACATATGTACAAATGGGGATTGCAAAGAAAATAAGCCCTAAATTACTATTACAACCATATTGAAATGTATAAGAATGTACAAGAAAATGTGAAACGAACTTGTTTTGTTTTAAGAAACTATTTTAGATCTTTTGTTTTAAGAAAACAAAATAAAGTGTGAAAGAAATACTTTTGATGTTCTCTAGTTAATGGTACGGAGAGTGATAGCAAAAATAAATAAACATAAAAAGGAAAAAGAATCAGCGTGTTACTGATAAAAATGAAGTCAGAGGTTGTGACCCTGGCACGCTACAAAACAGAAACCTGTTAGTGAAAATGTATACGGTAAGAAGTTCTAAACCCACTGGGAACACAATAGTTTTCAGAAGTTTTGATACCACTGGCAATAAAACAGACTTCAGAAGTTCTGATACCACTGGCAACAAAACAGACTTCAGAAGTTCTGAGACCACTGGCAGAACTTGGTCTCTCTCTCTCTCTATGCTAGTCAGAACATCTATAATTTGGTTATTTCTCCACAAAACAGAAGACATGCATAGAACAGTTATAGCATGTGTCATAGCGTTTCAGAAAAATAAGAAATATCAGAACTGTAAGTCAGAGGCAAGCATGTATTTGCTAATCCTAACTCTGAGTTCTAATTTCCTCAAGAAGTTCTGAACTAGTTTATTCTCTACTTAGACAGGCAGGTGCATGAAATCTCAGAATATGTACAACATTAGAAACATGATATCTACATTGTATTTTTGAGCATGTAAATATGGTAATGCTTTAAATAACGTGATAAGAGCCAGCAGAATCTTACCTTACAGCTGAAAAGATTCTTTGGGACAAAGGTTGATCCTGAATTTTGGGGAGGTTCTGAGCAACTTCTTCACGTGCTCAGCAGGATGGAGGTTCTCAACTTCTGGTACAACAAAGAGGTGATGTTCTAATTTATTTGAGTAGATGGATGGAGAATGTGAAGTAGTATAAATACAGAAGTTTGGGCAGTTTCTAACGTGTAGATCAGAAACTGTGTGAATGGTTTTTAGTCAAGAAATATCTGAGAACAAGTGGAGTTTTGAATGCAAGGAATCAACAGTTAACAAGGTTTTATGTGGTGTGTTTACAGTTCTTGGAGCTCTTGGGATTTTGGCAGGGGTTCAAGGCTTTTCTTTCTCAATTTTTTCGACCCCTTTTCAATGGCCAAAAGTGTTCTATTTATAGGCAAAGATTTTGTAGTTTTTGGAGAGGTCAAGTAGCGCCAACATCATACGCTAGATGCTGACTTGTTCTTGAAGCAAGTTCAAAAAGGGTGTGATAGTTGACAGTTTTTTAGCCTAGACTGGATTAGCAAGCAGGGATTAAGGAAAAGTAAACCCACAAGCAAAAAGTAACGCATGGACCCTCCCATACTTCTGTATAAAAGTTTGCTTTTAAGGATAACAAGGGCATTTCTATGCCACACGTGGAGAGGTCATTTGGACAAAGACTCAAAAGTGTTTGTGAGCATTAATGAGCATTAAATGATGATGAGATTTGCCAAAATCAGAAATCCTGTAATTTGAGATTTTGCATCATTGCTTAATTCTGGATCAGAAATTCTATCTAAGACAAACATCCAACTTTTGATCTTTGTACTTTGTTGCCTCAGCATGTTCTGAAGGATTCCCAAAGCTTTCCAGTAACCTTATTTGATTTATCCTTGAAAACTCTGGATTATAAGTTATGCTTCAACGTAGCATCCAATCTTCTGATCATCTTACCTTCTGGCTCCAGCATATTCTGAAAGAGCTTTCAGGCTTCGTATTACGCTTTATTACCTTCTTTGCATTACCCTAGCAAACTCTGACTGGACTTGCGTAGATGCTGAAGAGCCATGTTCTGACTGAAGACTATATGATGAACCATGTTTACAACTTCTGATTGCACCTGCCTGGAGGCTGGCTCAGAAGTTCTGAAGTGTCATTTTTTTCTTAAATACTTAGAAAAAATCCCAAGTATTTAGAAATTTGGCTTTTCCATAGTAAATTTGACTTTTGAACTTTTTGATGATACAAACTTCATATTCCAACATGTCTTGATGAAATACGACTCTTGAAACTTGGTCTTGGTCCAAAATTCAAGGTTAGACTTCTCAGCGTGCAAATGACCATTTTGCCCTTGTGAATGGTTTGCTTGGAAAAAAATGTTAATTCAAGGCTTGAAATTGTATGAGAGAAAACTTGAGAATCCAGGGTGATTCCTTGAGAAATGAGAGGGCAAATTTTGGGGTACAACAGATATCAATTTACAAAGATCACTTTTCTTCCTATCATCCTATAAAAACAAGTGAAGACCACCTTTCGAAAAAACTAACTCAACAAAAAGGAGAGAGAGGGTGGGAAAGGAATAAGTAGCTTAATATCATTTTTTGTCCCTTATCTTTAATCCATGGTCCATTTTAGTCATGTAACTTTAAAAAGACCACTTTGGTCCCTTGTTTCTTCAAATTGTGTCACGTTTGTCCTTTTTGTAAGCTCTATTAGTAAAAGGCAAATATAATGGTCGTGTATTGTTTGCATGGCGCTGATGTGGAAATTAAATTAGAAAACACATTGGAGTAATGTTTTTTGACGTTTACCATTTGCACATTTTCATTCAAAAAACCCTAAGACATTTACACATTTTCATTCAAAAAACCCTAAGACATTTTCACCTTCAGATGTCTTGGCTGAGGAGTTTGTATAAAGAGCTTGTGGAGGCACGGAGGTACGAGGATGCCGCTAGGGCGTACATGCTACATATGGTGGTATGCACTCTCCTCACGAACAAGACTGAGGTTTATATTGATGTCTGGTACTTGTCTCTCTTCAGCGTACTTGGCACTCAATGTTGGGCTTGGGGAGTGGCGGCCTTGACCATGTTTTACACGGCACTTGACGTTGCTTCTCGTCCTGAGACCAGGTAGCTTGCTGGTTACCTCATCTTGTTACAGGTATACTATAATTTATTTGATGGTTTTTATTAATTATTTGTGTGTATTTATTTGTTGATTTTTTATTTATGCAGTGTTGGATATATGAGCACTTCCCTCACATATGTAAGTGGAAGATCTAGCATATCACGACACCTAAGCAATGTGCGAGGTGATGAAAGGCCAGGCAAGCCATTCCAGGAGGTTTGATGAAGTACCGGAGGAGACTTGACGCTCTGATCTTGGATGATATTGTCTGGACACCCTATACATCTCATCGCCCTCATCGTCCATTTGAGGTATCTACTTTATATTCAAGACATATTAGATGGAAGAGTCATGTGGCTAGACACTTGCCTGAGAGGTGTCTACGCATGCATGGTTATGTACAGGGCATCCCTCGTCCAGTTTTAGAGTCTCCATCTAGTGGGATTGATAGATGGTTTCAGAGTCACATCCTCACCTCCCTCGTGAGATCATGGATACAGTCGTCGAAGTTCAGCAGCCTGGGCAGTGCAAGGATGGATACATGGAGTGGTTTCATAGTGTGTCACACCCTCGGGTCATACCACCGGCTACAACATCTGATGTCCCGAGACCTTTTGGTGCTAGCCCATCTACCGAGACACCACCATCACCTCCATCACCTGCAAGAGATCAGGACATTTGCCTCCAGTTTATTGCAGTTCATGTTGACGGTCTCATGGGTTTGGTAAACCCATATGGTTAGATCTATAGAGGTTTATCTAGGTTAGTCGATGTAGCCCGTGGATGGCCTATGTAGATCTATTTTACTTTGGTTGTATAATATATATTTTTGTGACAAAGAAACATCTTATTTATTGCATAATATTTTGGTGAAAACCTAGAACAGTACAACAAACATAAAACAGTACAACAAACATAAACCAAAAACAACAAAACAATAAAATATAGGCACTACAAGATGATTCTAGATGTTTCAGACACTTCATCATGTCGTCGATGGATCCTTGGATTTGTGCATCCAACTCGATCGAACCTTTAGTTATCCTACGGTGAAATGATTTCCACATGGCCTTCACATCTTCATCATTCTTCAACTCGATTAGATTGTATTTCACCCTTCCATTTGTATCAATCTAATCCTTCTGAAACTCTACCTTTGTCACTCTTATGTTATCGAAATCAGACAACAAATTATTCAACGTTTCTTTCAAGATGGTAAAGGATTCAGAGTCATCTGGAAGCTTGAATTCAACAGGTGAGTTGTTGTCGTTGTAATACACCTCTACCTTAATAAGAAATTGAGGAAGAGACATTTTTTTGAGATGTATTTTCTATATAACAAATGTTCATATTTATATAAATGGTGATGCATTCTAGACCACACAAATGTGTCGGTGTAATCAGAATCATCCAAATATGTCGGCAAAATCTCAGCCGTTCAAAAAACTATGTTTTTAATAATACCGGAAATTTCAAATTAATTTAAATTTCCGATACACCGAAAATTACAAATTACACTACCAGAAATTTAGGTTATCGAAAAATTTCATAGAAATATACTAGAAATTTAGGTGGTACTGACAATTTCAATCTTTCTATTAAAAAATTTGTTTGAAAATTATATTCAACTCATTTAAAAATAAAAGTGAAATAAAAAAAATTAAAGAATGCCATATATAATTTTGGAGATGACTTTTGCCCTAGTCATCGATGGCAATATAAATCTTTACATTCAAAAGAACTTAGCTTAGGGGGAAAGGATGGTCCAGTTAAAACTATATCATCCCTTAAAAATGATGCCTGACATCTCGTTTCTTACTCCAAAAGGAACAACGTGATTGAAAACAGATTAAAAACTATTATATTGTTCTTATATGTCAATCATGGTATAATTAATTATTATCTTTTAATTGCCATACAATTATTATTTTATATAATATTTCTAAATTATTATTAAGATTAATTATTAAAAGCATGGTGCCTTTTGACAACTTAATTATATTTTTTAATTTAAGTGCAAAAAATTTAAACAACACTTATTTTTAAATGGAAAGCATATAGTTTTCATAAAAGAAAGTCAATTCTTAATTTTATAACTACTGCCCCGTTAGTAAGCCACTTGGAGAATTCAATTGGATTCACTATTTCAAATTCCATCTTCGAAACATTATAGTGAAAATCGATAATATTCTTAAAATTTGAAACTTAACCTTTGGACACATTCAAAATGCAACCAAATAGTTTCATACCTAGAAAAATGTTGAGGTTAAATTATATATATATTTTATGGAGGTTAACTTTCAAATGTTTTTGAATGTTATAACGCGTCAGATCTTCTCTCTTTTTTCTTTTTCACTTTACTTAGAAATCAAAACAATACTCATGAGCCAATTTGTCTTCTAGAATTTTTCAAGTTTTTTTACTATTTCTATTATATTGTATTGAAGCCTAGGACATAAATTAACCTTTACTCTGCTCTATTCAATAAAAAATTATCGATTTCTCACATTCAATAGATTTTTCATTTTTTTTATGGCTTTTGATGCATTTGTTTGAAGTTAAAAACACTATAGCTTGATTATGGTACATTAGGACGTATAATTGGTTGTTTATTGAGGCTTGCATGTAGATTTTTTTAAGGTTGAAGTTGGAGGATTTAGGCATGCTCTATTCTTACGTTTTATGATTTCAAGAGAATACAAAAGTTAACTTCTGAATTTTGTTGTTCTTCAATGCAAAAATTAACTTTCAATTTTTATTTACATTGTTTTAATGATTTTTCCTGTTATGTTCCTAGATTTGGCTTCTCTGATTATGATATGATTTTTCTAGAGTAATTATAGGTAAAAAGTCTGACAACGTAGAGAAATTGATGTACAGTAGAGTGACCCAACATAATCTTGTTCATAGGGAAAGAGTTAGACTCTCTCGTTCGACTGTTGGTGCCACTTCATTTGATGCTGAATAATCGTCTTCCAAAAATTTACATGTCTTCAACATCGTCCTCCTTGAGATATGATCCCCCTACCGCTTCCTCTGATGCCCTAGATGTCCAACCTACTGCTCTTGTTCCTGATGTTTATCCAAATGGCCCATTAAACACCTCAATGATTTGTTTGTATGTATACCATAATGCAAGGCACACGTGGGACGCAGATATAAAATAAATAAGTTTTATTCTTTTAAATACATGCATTATAAGATTTGAACATTCTAATATTGATGTATTTTTTTACATCACTGTGAGTCATTGAAACGTATCAACCATGGTAGAAAGATTGTGAAGTTGTTGTAGCCCGATGAACCATGATTTTGGGATATCATGCAGTTATATCATGCAGTTATTTGGGATACGACATTTATCCAGGATTGGATATACATTTATTAACCATGATTTGTTGTCTGCTTTCATTGAGAGATGTCACTCAAATACTTCTTCATTTCACCTTTTTGTGAGATATCTTCCAGTCAAGGATAGATTTTTAAACTACTTCAGACTCACTAGACTTGACACATTGAATATGATGATGCAATATTTAGGAGTTGACCTCAGTGATGACCAATAGAAGATGGATGACATTATAAGATGTCATGTTAAGTTTAGATTTTCGGAGGTTGCACAAATACCAACTGAATGCGGAAGTTGAAGCAGATGGCGATGATACACAAGTAACACGTCATAAAGTATGTGTATTGAAGCCATTCCTCTTGTATAAGGTTGGCACGTCCATATTCGTGGATAAAAGTGTATATTGGGTCGATGTCGTCTTTCTGAGATACTTCATTGGCTAGGCGAGGATTAATGAGTACAATTTAAGGGCCTCTTATTTGGTTTACATGTACTCTAATCTAGGTGAAACTTGTATATGGAAGATTAGACAGAAGACAACAAGCAACAAACTATTTACGGTGATATATTTTCATATTTACTGTTACTAACATTTTATAACACTTGAGCTTCGTCGTTATTAATATTTCATCTGAACCATTTTCAAACATGGATCCTCCAGCAATTTCCACGCCTCTCTAGTTGGGCATATATGGATGACTAAGACGAAGCTTTGCCACATGCTTGCTCATTCATTCTGCTAAAAGAGAATCAAGAGTCCGAGTCATTGAGATTATATCTTAAATGTATTGCGACGGATGACATAAATTTCACAATGTATACTGATGATCGTGAGACACGTCCCTTCATTGAGATATCTTTATATTATGGTTGACTTGTGGGTCATGACTTGATGTATCGACATCTATCTGAGCAAATCATTCGCCAATTTAGATATCTATAAGGTATTCCAAGAGCCCTCGTTAGTATTGTTCTTCCCAAAGTCCATCGTAGAGATGTTAATGAGATATTTGCGGAGTATCTTGATTATTTGATCCTGAAGGATGCACGCAGTGTGTCACCCCTCAACCATGGAGTTCTGTATTCAACATCCAATGATTTTTCAAAGTCTCTCTTACCTGACAACATATACAAAGGAAGAGTCACACACGCCACAAATTATTAAGAGATATTAAAGGGGGGCAAATTAGGACATATCATTTTATAGATGTGTTATCAAAATATTAACATATTGTGGCTATTGAGCAAGCAAATAGAGAGAGGAGAGTTTTTACAAAGAAACTACTAACAAGATCTTTGTAAAGGTCATGATAAGCTGAGGCACAAAATGCCTTGCATTACAAGAGAAAGAGTAGGAATCAAAGGGCGAGATATACACAATAATTATCTTTTTCTTTAATTTTGATCATTTGTATTTTTGTAAAAAATATATGATTTACATTTTAACTTAATATATGATATTCTGATTGAATTATAGTTAGTATTGTTAGATTGAATTGTATATGATATTTTGACTGTATTTTGTATGGTTTGTTTACATAAGAATGTGATATTTTGATTGTATTTTGTATGGTTTAATTACATAAGTATATGAAAAAAAATTATTGTCCTAAAAGTTAATGCGAAAGTTAATTTCTGTAATATTATCCACTGCATTGTGAGAAAAATACATTATCAATAGATCAAAATGTGTCCCATGAGTTAGACTAGAACTTAACCTACTGACTCACTTTCCAAGTTAACTTTTGTATTGAAGTTTGACAAAATAGAATGACTCACAAAAGTGTTTTGGTGTATATCAAGGGCGTCCAGATGTTAGCTTCTATATTTGTCCAGGGACATTTTTAGGTTTCTTAAGGGTGACTCTTTCACCACTATGGACAGAAATAGCAATCCCCTAATAATCCACCAAAAAGTTATTGGTTATAAATAGAATCACATGAAGAGGTCTAAAATCCTTTGATAACTTTTTTAGAATATAAGAATAACAACTCAAAAGCATATACATCTGAAAACAATCAATCATACTCATGCAATACAGAATTGCCTAATATCTATAGCCTCTGGATATATGCAAGGAAAGAAAAATATTCAAGGACACATTGACAAATAGTAGAAAAATAAAATTATGATTTAAATAAAACATTATATACAAAATACAAGCGTTTTATAAAAGCATTAAATCCTTTTCAAAATTGTAGCTCATATAGCACGGGGTAAATCTCTCCTCAATGGGCAATATTTATTCCCGTGAATGCTCCATTTTGCATATTGAGTATTCCCTCTCCATCAATAAAAACTCCTACAAGTAAAATGGCAATCATCTAGTCAGGTCCAAATTGACAAAACTGCAGTGCGTATGAGAGATAACTAAATGCGTGTTTGGAATCACTTTTGTTTCACTGGAATCACGGAGCAATTGCTTCCCACCGTGATAATATAGAAGCTACTAGTTGGAGCTTCTAATAGAAGTGTTTTTTTTAATGTGATAATGATATTTCCAAACACACACTAAGTGTTATGGTGGTATTATTCTAAACAATTTTTTGCATCTTGTGACAATGAAATCAACAAGACAATGGGCTCGTTTGTTAGTTTTTGGACTACTGTCATTCAATAATATGTAAATTGTGTTTCAGAACTTATTAAGAAAACATAATGAAAATACATTTTTATTGAAAAATCATCTAACGAAAGTTAATAGTATTTCTTTGAGAAGAAATAGTATCTTGCCTGTAACTGTTGCTGACTGAACAAGTCAACAAAGCGAGTTTCAGGACTGCCAACCAATTCAATCAAATTATCGTGGGAATCTGGCAAGACTCCTGATCCCATGAGAGAAGCATAAACCTGTAGGTGAGACAAATTTGACAATAAATAAGTGAACTTTAAAAAAGGGAATATTTTCTACTCTAAATTTCTTATTACACATTCAATTTAGAAACCATTCAACTAACCAATGATGTCCAGAGTGGTTAATGAGTAAAATCTAATTAACCAACAATTTCTGAGGTTAGATATACTTAAATTTATTCTTTCATCAAGAATTCCTTGTAGTAAGTTTGCCAACAAAGATAAATATATGTTAATGCCATCTCTTGACTTACTTGCATGCAACGGAGAATGACTTCTGGGAGACAGCACCTGCGACAAAGTCCTTTCACGATGTATGTTGCAGGGAACTCCGATATGCCATTTTTGTCAGAATACCAAGCATCCAATCGGGATATTTCCATTGTAACTCCAGCTTGAAACCGAGGAAGCTCACCTGCAATATGAAGTAAACACACTTGTTGGATCTTCTACAGAACTTAATAGGATGCACTACAACTGAAACATGAAAAAACCACGCTACAGAGATTGACAGTATTCCTCGTATAAGCCTTTTTTCTGCGCATCTATTTGGGAAACTCTCTCAAAAATATGATACTTTAAATCAAATAGATGCCAATCGCTTAATATTTTCCTAGATGCACATAGTTGAAGAAAAAAAGTTGAAAAAACATGCTTCAGATTTTGACTGATACTCATCTCTTAATCATTTTTCCCACAGCATATCTTATTTGGCCAACTCTCTTAAAATATATGGAGTTTTACATAAAATATAATCCAATCACCTGATCTTATTGTAAATCAGCCGCCTGGACATAGAAACCTCCATAAAAATGTTTTATGCAATCAAGAAATTGACCAAATAGGAAAAAGATTGCAGTCATAAAAATTAAACCTAACTACCAAAGCTAGCCACCGAATTTGGTCCAAGGAAAGAAAGGACCTAAAAGATGCACATCATTGCGAAATAACTTCCATGGACTAAATTGAGAAGCTCATATTGCTATATGTAGTTTAATAATATTGTTACAGATATTTTATAATATTGGTAGAATATTACAAAATATCTTATAATATTCTAACAGTTACCTTTAAAACCAGCAGCCATGATGGTGCTAAGAATACCACCGTCATTGAAATCATGTGGTCCAAGTCCATCACCATCTATTGCTAAACAACGAAGAACAATATCAATGCAATAAGTGTCCTTTGAAGATATAGAGACTTTCACCTGCAAAGTATTAGACTGTAAGGATAGTAGAAGATAATTATAAATTTTTTAAGAGAATAACATACTAAGAGTTAGCTTGCTAAGCAAAGTATTAGACTTTATTTGAATTGCTTGAACAAAGAGAGATTTATCTCTTTTTAGGAGCAATATCTCTGTAATACATAACTTTTTCTATCAGTAACACTATCTCATATTCTCTTAATTTTGAGGTTCTTTCAGGTCTCGTCTAAAGTACTCTAAATAAAGATACAATAATGATATTATGAGTCATTTTCTTGATTTCTAGCACTCCCTCCCCATCTAGCTAAGGTTTACTATGCAATAAGCTGTTAATTTAAGACAATCACCATTACAATGATATTTGCCTGCTTAAGCTTTCAATGATTGATTAAACGTACCATTAGTTGTCTATTTGAGACAACCTCATCACCAACAGAAGAGTAGAGTGCACTTGTCAGTGTGGTGCATACAGTGGCATCTGGACACAAACATTCTCCAGATGGCAGGCAGAGCATTGCCGTTGCATGAAGTTCAAGGAAAACAGGCTCAGCAGATTCATATATATTATCAATAGAAGCCAGCCACGGTGTTTCATTTCCTATATAAAAGAGAATCACAAATAAGTAGGGGCTAACATGTCAACTAACTCATTTTCAAAAACACGGCAAACTAGAAGTTTCATGGACTATGTGCAAGGTTGCAAACTCAACTTACTTTCTAGCAGTGAAAGAGACGCAGTTAGTGTTTCCTTGGCTGCTGAAATAGCCCTTTCCTTTTCCTCTAGTGACAATTCAGAGACAGGAACTTCTGCATTCTCTAATTCAGTTTTAAGCCAATTGCGGTAGGTTGCATCACAGGAGTAATACTCACGCTAGAAATGAAAAGTGAATAAAGAACTATAGTCAATCCAGAAAAGACGTGAGTGAATTTTAATAACTAAATTGGGCAGGTGTAAGTTTGCATACCCATTCTTCAAACTCCCTCAGATCCTCAAAAACATTTTGATCCTCGGAGGTCTCAAGAGTCTCTGCAAGTTGTTTCAAGGGTTCAGCAAGAAAACCAAGAGTTGTGTGGGCACCTATGGGCATAGCGGGTATTCTCCACATAGAAATCAAGGCAAACTCCCTGAAGAGTACATTGCTATATTGAAGAGAGAAAAAGGTTAAAATTCAGAATGAGGTGAAAATTAAACTAGAATGGCAAAAATGCAGGAATGCATAATATTTCCAGTAAGTTAAAAGCATGTGCACTATAACAGCCAACAGGGGGACTGAAAATATCTGGTTCTTATTTAATATTTCAAAATTCAAATATTCATATTTTAAAATGTAACAACACAACAAGTGTCTTTTTTTCCCACTAGTTGGGATCAAAAGCCAACTACAAATGAGAATAGGCATTCAACACTGACAAAATATGAAGAGAAAAAAAACAAGTGTACAACAATTAGATGGTGAAATGGTAAACACTCCCAAGTTTCACTTGTTTCAGTTGTTTCACCTTAATAAGCATGGTTTATTAGACAATCCAATTTGATGCACTACTTACCTATGTACCAATGCTCGAAGAAGAAGTTTTTTACTAACATCTTTGACATTAGTAATTGTTGATGGTGGTGTGAAGCAAAGCCACTGGATGACTTTAGCTTTTTCAAGACTCTGCAGTCTGTGCTGTTCTGCAACATCTGACAGATTATCATATTTGCCAATCTTGATCTCTCGGGATCTGAACAAAACTCTGTTCCAAATAGATTTATTATGAAAGGCAAAAGCTTCATATGCACCTGAACATCTTTTTGAGTAAAATTTCAGCGATATTATAAATAAAGCAATACCTCTCAATAATGTCTTCAAAACTACCCTTAGATTCATTCATCGAAGAAAATGGTAAATATTCCATAGCAGAAAGGAATATCTTGTACTTGACACGTACGCTGTTGAATTAAACAAACATCATAGGAGTTAGTTACAAAACCACAATGGAAATAGAGAAAAGAAATTGCTTGACTGTATATGAAAAAACAAGATAAACTTCTCCTTCAAAGGTATCCCCTTTATAAACAGTTACCTTTTTCACAACTAAGATCTTCCCCAATTCTCCAAAACACATAATTCGCTGAATGAACCCTCGACCCTTAGTCCCCCTTATTAATTTATTGAATTAATCCCCTCTAAGTAACTATTCAAATTGTTTGAATTAACTGCTATATCTTCCTTATAATTTTGCATGCAAATACTTCTGTCCAAACTGAGTTACACATAAATCAAGATTATCAAACTTGAGAGTCTACGAAAACTCATGGAATCTCCGTAGACTCAACTCATTATGAGTTTGCTTTATAGAAAAATCATTTTTAAAACATCAATAAAGTATATAAACATAATAGCCCCTCGATTAATCAATTACCATAGTATTTTGGTTGAGTTACTAAGGTATTTTATAACAATAAACTCGATATCAATTGGTTACATTAAAATTTAATCAAATACAATAGTTTCGTATATACTGTCACACCAACTAATTGATTGCATACCAATTCCAATGAGTTAGGAAGGGCAAGCTACCAAGTCTCTCCGAGGGAAAACATGTTTCTCCACTACTTTTTACTTAATACTCATCAAAACAAGCAAATAGTTTTTTTTTTACCTATTTCTTTCTTTTCTCATTTCTATCCACCCAAACAATACATGTTTTCCACCTAACTTCTTTTCATTTACTCTTCTTTTTCCAATTTATTTATTTATCTTTTGCTTCTTTCCTCCCTATTTATTCAATCAGCCAAATAAGTGTTAAAAACATGCACGATGGACTCCTCCATTATATTTTCCAACCTACCCTTGTTTCTTTTCTACCTATTGTGGCAGACCTTGATTAGAGATCCATCATGAGGCCCATCGTGCAACAAATAGATGTTACAGTAACATCAATAAAAGTGTAATCAGATCCTTCATCAGAGAGAATCATGTGATTATTGCATTAAAAAAGGGCAGACAGAAGGACAGAATCAATTATACCTGCTATGCAGCCTAAGTTCCATCATGTGAACAAAGAGGTCTATGCAACGGTGACGTGCAAGCTGAGAAGCATATATGCCCACCAACTCCTCGTGCTCCTTTGAAAACAGAAATTGGGCATACCTAATTTTTCCAATTCAATAAATCACAGTAAAGAAGCAAAATTTCATTTCATTTAATACATTACACAGTTTTTCGGCTCCAATACTATCAGAGTATAGTTAAGATAGAAATATTAATACTATACAAGCCTTGAAATGACTGACATGTGTCAAGTCTAAAGGTCACACAGTTGCTACTATAAATGCAACTGTGTATCAACATTTGTAACTAACTTTTACATAACAGAATTCTGTTATAACAGAAACGAAAAGTTCCCCTTTGATTTCTATCATGGTATCAGTTTAGCTAGATTCGATCCATGGTGTCACCAACTTCACCGGGATCGCCATCTTCCGCTCACGTCACATCTCAACTCGCCGTTTACAATTTTCGCTCAAGATCGCGCATAAACTTGATGACAAAAATTTCCACCTCTGGCGTCAACAGGTGGAGCCCTACATCAACGCTCACAATCTCACAGATCTCGTCATTTGTACTCGAATTCCTCCCAAATTCGTGGACAATGATGCTCCTCGTCAAGGTACGATCAACCCTACGTATTCGATTTGCCTTCAGAAAGATCAATTGCTGCTACCTGGCTTCAGTCGACGCTTTCGAGCGAAATTCTGTCGCGTGTTCTTGGATGCTCTCATTTGCATCAACTCTGGGATCGCTTATTCAGTTATTTTCAGAAGCAAACTCGTGCACGTGCACGCCAATTGCGTATTGAATTGCATGCCCTAACTCTGGAATCTCAATCTGTTTCAGATTACTTGTTGAAGATTCACATGATTGTGGATGCATTGGCTTCAATTGGAGATTCTATTCCCAGTTCTCACCATATTGATCTCACCATATTGATGTGATTCTTGAGGGTTTCCTAGTGAATATGCTCATGTTGATATGGATTTGGATGAGGTTGAAATCCTCCTGATTGCACATGAACTGAGGCTGAACAAATTCAAGAAATCAAATGTGCCTAATCTTGGATCTCTCAACCTCACACACACTTCACCTCAGGCAGCTTCCCCTGAAATTCCTCAGTCTGGAAGCACTGATTCTACTCACTCACAGGTAGCTCCCTCTCATGCAGAGCCTGAGTTCTCCAATTTCAGAGGTGGTAGATCAAATAGGGGTAGTCGTGACAAAGGTAGAGGTGGCAGGAACTCCACAGTTCAATGTCAAGTTTGCTCTAAGGTCGGACATTCAGCCTTCAACTGCTGGCATAGGTTCAACCAATAGTTTCGGCCTCCCTCATACAGTGGTAATCCCTATACTGCAGCTCCTTGGCAATTTCCTCAAGTACCTTATGGTCAATTCCCTGCTAATGTGTGGACAAGACCTCCAGCTGCTCAAGCAAGGCCAGCAATTGTCTATCCTTCTCCTAGCACATGTTGTACCCCAAAATTCGCCCTCTTCAGTCTAACCCTAATTGGCTTATTTTCTCTAACATACTCATGCATACATCATCGATTCCATGATTACGGGATCAAGGTATTTATCCGCGTCAGGCTACAAAAAAAATCAATTGTTCCGACAGGCAGTACAGTAAAGTAGAAACTCAAGATTTTCGAGATTCAAGCGCATTCCGCATATTTTTTCCGAGCTACTCAATCAGCAATTAATCAAGTCATCATCATGCAAAGCTCTCGTGTGTTCCATCACGCTTTCAATTGCAGAGATAGTCAAGTGTTTCAATCAATGTGAGACAGTGCAGACAAAAATTCAGTATTTTGCGATTCGAGGTTAAAATTTGTTACTTCTGACCGGAAAAAGGTTTGGGAATGGTTCTTCAAGCATTAGAACAGTCTTGTTATCTTCTCCAACTCATCTGTTCAAGTCGAAGGCGAGTTTTGTAAGGAAGATCTTCAAAAGTTCAAATACCTGAAATCATGATATACAGTTAATTTGCTGGTCAATTGTTTGTTCGGATGTTCAAAAATCCGTAACTTCTGACCGGAAAATCAACTTTGATTGGTTCTTGGAGCATTTGAATTGGCTTGGTATTTTCTTCAGTTCATATGTTTGTGCCAGAAGCTAATTCGGTGAGGAATACTTCCAAAAATACAAATTACCTGAAAATGGTGTGGTGAAACAGTATGCTGATCCATTGTTTTTCGGATGTTCAAAAATTCATAACTTTCATCCAGTTCGACGTTTTTGAATGGTTCTTTGGGAATAAAATTCGTCTTGATGTTGTCCTCACTTCGTATGTTCGGGTCAGAAGTTAATTCTTTGGAGAAGATCTCCGAAATTGCAAAAATACGGTAAAAATCGAAAGTTGAAGCGGATCTCTGGTCAACTGTTGCGCAATATTGCAAAATTCATAACTCTCAATTTTCATCGTATCGAGACGATTCTTTCGGCACGGTGTCACAAATTGCGTTGGCTACAAGTTTGATTCAGGTCTCGAGTTCGGATTGTGCTCAGAAGACTTCGGTTTATGGCTGGATTCCAAAGTCATACACCGAAATAATTGAAAAGTCTGCACAGAGGGTTTTCAGTCTCAAATTTCTCGCCATTGCGAAATTCATAACTCTCTCGATTTTTATCGTATCGGGGTGATTCTTTCGACACGACGTCACAAATTTCGTCATCGACGTTTTTGTTTCAGGTTCTGCGTCAGGATTATGCACCGAAAATGATGACCTAGTGGGTTGTCTCGGACTGCACACAAAAATAAGCTGAAAAATCTACAGAGAGTTTTCTGTCAATCGTTTCTCCTCATTTGAAGAATCATAACTCACTCAATTTTTATCGTTTCGGAGCGATTCTTTCGACACTGCGTCACAAATTTCATCATCGACGTTTTGTTCCAGGTTCCGCGTCAGGATTATGCACCGAATGTCATGAGGTTTGGTTTGTCTTGAGCCGTGCACCGGAATAAGTCAAAAAATTATGCCTCAGTCAAAAATACACTTGCCAAACAAGCCTTAGAGCCTTTTCTATATACTTTTGAAATTATTGAACACAATTTTTCCCTCATTATTCAAAAATCACACTCAAGAATTCAAAGCCACAAGATCTTCATCTTCCTCCTCCCTCTCTCCGACGAATTTCCGGCAAACTCTCTCCTCTACGCCGCGGCCAAGACTGATCGCCACCGACCTCCAACCGTCCGACCGCCGGATACTTCCTCGGTCGTTGCACTCCTCCGTCGCGCGTTGTTCTTCCGCGCATACTCCTTCTATCTTCGCAAAGTCCGATCGGACTCCTCCCTCCGGCGAACACTTCCGACCGTGCTCCTCCTTCTTCCGGTCATCATCTTTGTATCTCCAGCGTCGATTCGGTAATAGATCTTGAAACTTGCTTGATTCAATTTTTGCGTTGAGAATTGATTCATGATTTAATTGATTTTCATTTGAGATGAATTAATTGAATTAAGCATGAGTTGAATTGTGAATTAAGGAATTAAGTGATTCTTGAGTTTGTGAATTATGAATAAGCTTGGAATTGGTTGAGTTTTGTGTTCAATTATTTGAATCTTGAATTTCGACACGGTGATTGTTAATTGATTGTGGTTTACGCGTCGAAATTGATAATTGTTCGTGATTGTTGATGGTTACGCATCAAAATTGATATATGTTCATGATTGTTGAGTTCTACGCATCGCAATTTGATTCTGATTTGATATTCGTTCATAATTTGTTTAAACCCATGTATTGGAATCAAATTTTGAGGTGTTTGTTTGCTTTCGACGCGTAAATAACGTTTGATTTGATGCTTGGAAATTGTGATATCGATACCGGTTGGATGAATAAGATTTGTTTGTGAATTTCGGTAGAGTTTTCATGTGTGGTGGTTTCAAAATGATGATTTCAAACCAATTTCTAACAAACATCGACACTTGATATAGTGCTGTCCGGAATTCACAAATATACCATAAACTTTGATTTAATTGTTGCACCTTGTACAATTGATTTGCACTTGATATTTGCGGTGGTTTCGATTGATTTTAAATCGACTTTTGAAGCATCTCATGAACCAAATACATGCTGTCCGAAATTTAATCTCACGTGTACACTATGCTTTAATTATAATTTGATGTGTGTGTGGCCATAATCGAGCATTTAATGGATATTGATGATGAGTTTTGTTGGTTCCAATGTAATTTTCCGACTAATTCCATGTTTATACGTAGTGCTGCCCGGATTGGCAATTAAGCCCCAAAGCTTGTTTCTATTGTTGGTTAGCACATGAATGAACTTGTCTTGATTTATGTTTGACATATATGTGAAGATTGGTGGTTTTTTAAACCGACTTTTTGTGCACTTCATGTGTTACAACAATGCTGTCCGGATATTCTAAGTTCGTGTACATTGTGATTTGATTATCATGTGATGCATACTTAATTGTATTTGAGCATTTGTTAGGCATCTATGATGAATGTTGTTGGTTTCGACTTGAGTTTTTGAGCTATTGCATGTATGGATGCGGTGCTGCCCGATTTTCTACTTCCATGTTCCAATACTCGTTCGGATGTTATTTCTTTGCATTTCGATCTTATTTTGAGTTATGCTATGATTGCTTGATTTTGTTTATGCTTTCTTGTTATCACTAACTCTTCTTGTGGACTTGTGTAAGCTTTGGAAAGGCGATTTCTCGCACCATGCGATTTGTGGATTATGTTATGCTTGTGTAGAATTGTTTTGTGCAGGACAATTATCTCGATGTGATGTGTTTTCCGCATGCGATCTATTCTCACACGGCGATGTCTTGATTCTTATATTGGATATCATTTCTGATTATTTCTCTTTTGATTGGTGAAACTTGCACGAAGACCGTCGGGTTTTTTTGTGTTGGAAGTTATTAGAGAGATAAGTACAGAATCAATAGATTTTGTGTTATACAGCTCAGTATAATATTCATTGTAAATAATAATTAGTAATTAGCGATAAATAGTTAGTAATTAGTTGTCTTCTACCATACTTAGAATTAGCATTTAGAATTAGCATTTTAAGTGATTTGTCCCATGTATCCTATAAATACCTTTCATGTATTACTTACTGCATAATAAAAGAAATACAGATTGTTTGTTTCTTTACTTTGCTTTGATTGAGCTTTGCTACGGCATTATTGTTAGTTTGGTATTGTTTCTGATGCTATTTTGATTCTGCATTGTATTTTCTTTTCCTTGTCATGAGAAGTAGGAATAGAGATGCATGACTGGGAGTCCCTACTTTAGGTGGGCAAATCTGTTTAAAGTCCTCAAAGGAGGCAATGTTTGTTTTGTTAAAAGCCCTCAGTTTGTTGTTAAAAGCCCTCAAAAGATGCCATGTTTGTGTTTGTTTGTGTGCAAAAGACCTCGACGAAGGCAAATCCCACTCCCCTCCCGTTTCTCTTTTACTTTGAGCTTGCTATCGAGTCAATAAGTGGAGCAAAGGGTCTGCAATCGGCCCCCACACTTTCTAGTTTGTGTCGTTCTTAGCTTGCGTCATACGTTGAGGCTTTGAATCGTGCTTATTCTTGCCCATTTAGTCAAATAAAGTGGAAAAGGGTTCGTAACCAACCCCACACTTTGTCACTCGTTTCGACGATGTTAGCTCACGTTGCTTGACGTTGACGCTTCGAGTTGTTACTCGATACCGGTGCTTGAGCAAATCAAGTGGAAAGAGTTCCTTAGTTCCACTTTGAAATCCATTGGATTCATTGTTTGTTGCTAGCTCGCACTTGATCTTTGTTTTGGTTTTTGGTTCGATTTTATTCTATTGCACTTGTGTTTGTGCTTTTCTTTAGGCTTTTGCATGTTCTCTTAGGATGCACTCGTTTCATTTCTGATTCGAGTTAGACATTAGGATTGTAATCCATGCATGCTAACTAGGTAGATGTTTCCCTTTGTTACCCAAACCTTAGAACCACCATTGCATGACAACTTTAGGATTGATAGTCTCCCTTAGACTTTTTCGTTCCCCTTTTGCATTCTTAAAACTAAAATCTCTTTTTCTTTGTTCAAACTTCAGAACACTCTAACATTATTAAATCCTTTTTCAAGGTAAAAATCACCAACCAACGCAAACTTTTTTGTCTTCGGCCTTTTTCTTTTAAAATCTTTTCAAAAAGGTCATGCTTTGATAGCATCGTTCATAAAAGACATGCAACCAACCAAAACTTTTGAGGTGAACTACGAGAGCCTTGATCCCCATTACACGGACGGTGGTACGTAGACACAAAGGTTCGCAACCGAGACAGGCACGACTAGTAAAATATTTTCTTTTCGTTCATAATACTTTGCATTCATGCGTTCCCTTTAAAGCCTAGCTTTAGATTTGTACACGCCCATTAGATTAGACAACAAAAGTGAATCCTGTGGAGTACCACGGACGTGAGGGGTGCAAAATATCTTTCCCTTCCGTAATCGGCTCCCTTACTCGATCTTTTGATCACAAGACCTTGATTTCACCCTCTTCAGATTTTCTTCGATGTTTTCCTTTCCCTTCCTGTGGGATAAATAAATGTCCAATGGCGACTTCATTATTTGTTTTGAGAGATTTATTTTTTGGGGTTGCTTCAGCACATTCATTGCAAATGCAACTCCTTCACATCAGCAATGTCCTGGTATCCTGATTCAGGGGCTTCGTGTCATGTCACTAATGATGCAAATAATGTGCAACAAGCCACACCTTTTGAAGGTCATGGACAAATTTACATATGAAATGGCCAAGGTTTACTTATTAACTTTGTTGGTTCTAGTCAATTTTTGTTCCAAAATCACCCTCACACACCTCTCACACTAAATAATCTATTACATGTGCCTTCTATTACCAAGAATCTTATAAGTGTGAGTCAATTTTGTCGTGACAATCATGTTTACTTCCATTTCACAGATGATTCATGCTTTGTCAAATGTCAGGTGTCTAATGTTGTTTTGCTGACTAGTAAAGTTGGTTCAGATGGGCTATATGAGTTTCCCCTGCTCAATGTTTCTAAATCTACTAAGTCTTTAGACTTTTCAAATAAACGTGTACCTTCTGTTAATTCTGTTACTATTTCTCCTGCTTTATCCAATGTGTGAAATTTAAGGCTAGGCCATCCCAATGTTAACACCTTGAGATTGGTACTACAAAGTTGTAATCTCAATTTCAGCAATAAAAATCATGAATATTTTTGTTCTACCTGTTGTATGGGTAAAGCACATAGACTGCATTCACCTATTTCACACCACTTATCATCACCCTTTAGAACTTGTGTAATGTGATCTGTAGGGGCCTTCTCCTCAACCCTCATCACAAGGGTTTACCTACTACATCTCTTTCGTTGATGCTTTCTCCAAGTTTACATGGTTGTACTTATTTAAATCTAAAGCTGGAGTTCTTAGTGTCTTCAAGCAATTTAAGTCTCTTGTAGAACTGCAACTTGAATTCTCCATTAAAGTTGTTCAGTCAGATTGGGGTGGGAAATTTCGGCCTTTTAGTAAATTCCTGGCTGAATTAGGGATAGTGCACAGAATTATATGCCCTCACACTCACCATCAAAATGGAGTGGTGGAGAGGAAACATAGGCACGTTGTGGATCTAGGCTTAACTCTCTTAAGTCAAGCATCCTTACCATTAACTTACTGGGATTATGCCTTCACCACAGATGTTTTTCTCATCAACAGACTTCCTTCCTCAGCTATTCAGTTTCAGGTTCCCTATAATCTTCTGTTTCACATTTTGCCTGATTACAAATTCTTAAAGGTCTTTGGATGTGCCTGCTTTCCACTCTTAGAGACCTTATAATGCACACAAACTGGAGTTCAGGTCTCAGGAATGTCTGTTTTTGGGTTATTCCAATTCTCACAAGGGTTGTAAGTGTTTCTCCCCTAGTGGCAAACTATATATCTCCAAAGATGTTCTATTCCGTGAATCAAGGTTTCCTTACCTTGAGTTATTTTCTCCTTCTGCTTCTCATAGTCCTAATACCAATAACTCTTACAAACAGAATTCCTCTTCATCCTTATCCTCTCTCTTTTCAAATGTTTCTCTCCCTAAGCCTATGCCTCTGACAGCAGTTCCCTTTTCTTTTGTAGACTCACCTACTTCTGCCACATCCTCAAATTCCTTTACCTCTACAAGTCAGTCAGGTGATCTCTCTCAATTTTTCACTGAACCCGAGAACTCTTCATCGCCTACTCCACAAACTCCAACTCTGCCTTCTTGTTCAAAGCCTTCAATAACTACTCCCACTCCATCCTCCCTTCCAGCTAATGTTGTAGCGGTTAGCTCTAAACCTGTCAACCAGCACTCTGTGAAAACAAGAGCCAAAATTGGATTTGTGCAACCCAGACTGAATCTCAAATTATTACTCACTCATACTGAACCTAAGACTGTGAAACAAGCTCTTGCAGGTGCTAAGTGGAAAGAAGTTATACAATCTGAATTTGATGCTTTATGCACCAAGAGCACCTGGTCTCTTGTGCCTCTTCCACCTAATAGGCAATCTATAGGCTGTAAATGGGTGTTTCGCATCAAGGAAAACCCCAATGGCTCAGTCAGCAGGTACAAGGCTCGCCTGGTAGCCAAAGGATTTCATCAGAAACAAGGGTGTGATTTTAATGAGACTTTATCTCCTGTTGTGAAGCCAATCACCATCAGACTCATCTTGATTGTTGCCCTTACACACAAATGGTCTATCCAGCAGCTTGATGTAAATAATGCCTTTCTAAATGGGTTGCTTCATGAAGAGGTCCATATGGATCAACCTCCTGGCTTTGTTCACTCAGATTCTTCTCTTGTGTGCAAACTGCACAAAGCCCTTTATGGCTTGAAACAGGTCCCTAGGTTGTGGTTTGAAAGGTTACAAGAGGCTCTTCTTAGACTGCAATTTCAACCCAGCAAATGTGATCCTTCCTAGTTCATTTTTGCTTCCAATGGTAACACTGTTTATTTGCTAGTGTATGTTGATGATATCATCATCACCAGCAATAATACTACTCTACTTCAGTCCATTATTCATAAACTTAATTCTGACTTTTCTCTCAAACACCTGGGTGCTTTGGATTATTTTCTTGGGATTGAAGTCAAATCTACTGCTCAGTGATCTACGCTACTTACTCAAACTAAGTATATTAGGGATTTACTGCAAAGAACTCATATGGCTGACTCTGCCCATGTTACCACTCCTATGCAGTCCTCCTGCAAGCTAACTAAACTTGGCTCACCTGCTCTTGTTGATCCATATATGTACAAGTTTGTGGTTGGGTCTCTCCAATATGTAACCATCACAAGACCTGACATTGCTTATGCAGTAAATAAAGTCTGTCAGTTTATGTCTCATCCTCTGGAAACACACTGGGTTGCTGTCAAAAGAATACGCAGGTATTTTAAAGGTAATATCCAGTATGGTCTTCATCTATCCCCTCATGTTCCATCTAAAGCTCCTTCATTCCAAGTCTTCTGTGATGCTGACTGGGCTTCACACCCAGATGATAGGCGCAGTACATCTGGTGCAGCTATCTATTTTGGAGGAAATTTAGTGTCCTGGTGGTCCAAGAAGCAACATGTAGTTGCTAGGTCCAGCACAGAAGCAGAATACAGAGTTTAGCTCAGGCCGCAGTTGACCTTCTCTGCCTTCAAACTTTATTAAATGAACTATGTGTTCCTACTCAATAGCCAGTTGTGCTTTGTGACAATCAGTCTGCAGTGATGTTGGCTCACAATCCCATCATGCACTCCAGGACAAAGCATATGGATATTGATCTCTTCTTTGTGAGAGAAAGGGTTATTGCAAAGCAGTTTAGAGTTGCTCATATCGCTGGTGTGGATCATTGCTGATGTGCTTACTAAATTGCTGATGTGCTTACTAAACCACTTTCATCTACAAAGTTCCTGGACTTTAGGCACAAACTCAGGGTTGCTACCAGTAGCTCCCCATGAGATTGTGGGGGGTATTAGAGTATAGTTAAGATAGAGATATTAATACTATACAAGCCTTGTAATGACGGGCATGTGTCAAGTCTAAAGCTGTAGATAACTTGCTATAGCAGGTCAGAGTTGCTACTATAAATGCAATTGTGTATCAACATTTGTAACTAACTTTTACATAAAAGAATTCCGTTATAACAGAAATGAAAAGTTCCCCTTTGATTTCTATCAAATACATATATGATGCACGCGTACGGTACCCAGTGCGTGTACTAGTACATTGATAAAAAATAGAAGTTTTTTATAAAATATGAGTAGTGAACTAAAGTTGAAAAAAATCAAAAGTAGTGTTAAGATACAATAACAGAGAAATTAAAATGCATAAATATACTAAATTGATATATGAAAAAAAATCATAAATTTCACTCAAAACAGAATAAAGAGAAAAAAGAAGTACCACGAGGACAATACGGGTGCGTACCCGGTACCTGTACCTCACCATTTTAGAAGTACCTATGTTTCGCAACATACTAGAAAGTTGTGCAATAATACAGAAGAATTATGAAATCATCAAGGACAGAGTGGCCATCTTTAACATTGTCAAGTTTTCCCTCTGAATAATATTATTATTATTCAAGAAAAGTAAAGTGAAGAACTTCGTGTAAAATTACTTACAGGTGTATAATATGGTCACCAACACTCTGAATCTTCTCCTTGAAAGCGCCCTTCATTTCCTCGCCGAGTAAATATCTAAGCACAAGGACTAGATGTGCACCAAATCGAATCATCTGAGGATCTCCGTGAGGCCTGTGAGAGGCACAAAAAAATGTGGTCAACTGATTGCCATCAACTGGAAGGCCTTCTCAAAGGAAACTCAAAACCAGGTATAGTTTTAATAGCAATTACACAACAGTACAACAAATCCTCCAATCCATTGGTAAAGCTAACAAGGAAAGCAAATCCTAGTAATAGTAAGCTCTGGCCCAAAGGAAAGGCGGGTAAATAATTATTCACCTCGCACTCCAACTAAAAGCATCCAACATCTGCAAAAACAGCACACCTTTGCAAAACCTTATCTCCTAATCCCAACTAGAAATATTTCCATCAGACCCTTCATTTTTTTACTATGAAAACCCCTTTTAGAGAACTCCCCTTCCTCTTCGATATTTTTTTTCTATCAATAAATATACAATATGAGAGAACATTACGGTGTAGTTTGATCAGACCAAAACACATAGAACATGAGCATGTTTATTATAACATCAACAACCAAGCTTTATCTCACAAAGTGGTGTCAGATACATGAATCAAAATATACTCATGTTCTACGTGTTTTGCCCAGATCATAATCTATAGATTAAATTTCTTGATACAGTATTATTATCATGTAATGCAAGTTGTGACTTTTTACAACCAAAGACTTTTACAAGCCCATCAGAAGACACAAAATTGTGAACCTGGGAAAGAGAACTAGTACAAAAACTTACCTAAATACATTCTGATCGTCTTCCAAAGGTGCTACCCATGACCATATAAGGTCTAGTACACGTGGTATGTCCCCTAGCATTAAGGTCATCTACAGGCAACATACAATTTAGGACATCATGTAACATATATAAATAGAGAAAGATAAACAGAGTAAAGAAAATGATTTTTCTTCTCTGTACCCAAAGTAGTTGCACCACTGGTTTTCTTTTTATACATAAAAAATTGCGAACAGAATAGCTAAAGATCACATCATTTAAGTAAAGGGCTCTGACTTGTCATGAGCTGCTGCACATTTACATAATATTTGGAATTGAAAACCCCACTACTCATTCCTTATTTATTTTTCCTTAATATTAATTATAGATAAGACGCTCTTAAATGTTGGAATATGAAAAACTACTTCAAAATATGATGCTAAGAAACTCCAATGAAGTTTTTTTACAGAAATACCTGGAGTTGTCGCTGTTGCTCCTTGCATTGTCGCATAACAGTTTCATGGATCATTTCCCTAAAATAGAGACAAAAGAGATATGTAATAGACAGCAACAAAACAAAGGCTATAAACGTGATAAAAATTGTACAGCTACCCTGAGTGAAGCTTTTGGAGAAGCGATGAAAGTTGTCGTGGTTGTTGATTCAAAACCTGAATTGGCCAATTTTCAGGTCCATTTGAAGGATCAAAGGAAGCATCAACTTGTCCAGGACTTCGGTCAATTATATCTCCAAGAGTTCTTTGTTGATCAACTCCTCCAGGCAGTGAACGAGTGACTTCCAAGTCTACTTGCACATCTAGCCAAGACTTCGCCATTGCCCAGCATGCTGACTGCAAATGTTAGATGATGTACTGTAAATCAAGTTCAAGTTTCCAACAAGGAATGTAGGATGATAAAAAAGGATACGAGATTTACAGACTTTATGAAGGAGTAATACAAATTAGAATATGACAATGAAGCATAACAACCTCTACCATAAAGACAGTCCTTTTCACTTAGTTTAACTATTTCTCTGTTCTAAAAGCTTACCAATCAGACACAAAATATAAGTATGAATCTCGAAGGTTTTTTCTTAAGGATCATTGCATGAATGAATGAAAACTTTGCAGCAAACAAATATAGGAAAAAAATACCTCCCAGTCTGTGCATAGTGGAAGCATTCGTTTGAGGTTGCTGCATTGGGCTGCATAAACAGCTGCTTCATATTTTCCACCTAGCTCTGCTATTTTCTGCAAAATAAAGGACCAAATTGAAGTTATTAATTTCTATAAATAAAAACAATAACTTTGAAAGCACGGAAAACCTGGAAAGGAGGGCATTAGTTAATAAAGAAGTGAACAGCACAAACATGAATCGAACAACAAGAAAATTGTTTGTTTGATCAGTGTAACATATTGCCACTACCTCTGATGCACAATAGGAAGCCCATTTCCAAAGATGCCACTGATGACCAATGCCACTTTCAAATTCAACAGCTTGCAAAGTCCTACTTTTACCATTCTTCACCAGAGCTTCAGCAGAAGGAAACAAGCTCAAACCTCCAAAAGGAGACAGAGAGGAAGCTCTCCATGGCTACAAGAAAATATTCAGATATTAATTATTGAACTATGGACTATGAAGTCCATAATCTTACCATATCAAAGTTATGCTCACCTGTCCAGCAGATCGGCATAGTACACACGCCTCTTCTAGCCTTCCAGCCCTTAGAAGAGTCCATACATCCTCTAGAAGAGATTCATCTTGTTTCTGTATCCAGAGGATAAACATCAACGACATTCAAGATTTTATAGGAACAGTATCCATAGACAGATAGACTCGCTCATCTATTTGATCATCACAAACTATAACAGAAAACCACATCAATAGCAATGTGCAGGCTCTTCAAACTTATCATCTACCCTTAAACATTGATGGGTAACTGGTTACAGAACTATCTACCATGAGGATACTTAAGCCATTAAATTTCAATAACAATTATATGACATCTCATGCAACTTGAAGATATTAAGTATACTTATTCCGATTCCTGACAAATATATATAATCCTTACAAAATATACACATTTAAAGTCTAGCCCCTATACAAATTTTATTCAATTTTTGTTTCTGTCTTGCTTTTATAAGGACAGTTTTTTAGTCTCTAAGGGACTAAAAGAAATCTTATTTTGTATATAGTTTTCAAAATAGACTAAAATTGAATAAATTTATGTAGGGACTGAGCTTGAAAAGTCGTGTAGGACTAAATACATTTCACCTTTTAGATTAAAATATAATACTCCCTCCGTCTCATAAAAAATGTCCTATTTGAGCAATGCAAAGTTCTTAAGAAAATGATTAGATATTGGTTTCAATGAAAAATTAATATTATTTACTCAAATACCCTTATTAATGGTAGTTAATAGAATAGTTGAATAAAGTGAAAAGTAATAAATAGGGGTATAGTAGTGGAAAAATAATAATAAATATTGCATTGATATTGTAAATGGACAATTATTTCGAGACAGAGAAAATGTGTAAATGAGACTTTTTTTTATGAGACTGAGGGAGTAACTCTATAGCTAAATACACAACAAGTCATATAGACTAGCATATCTATTATAAAGCTTTTTTGGTACACCCAAGTAAAAGTTGTAAAAACATTGCAATAGAATACTTTATCATCGGGCAAAAGATTTGCATTTTCTCGAGTCGGAGCATCAAAGTCCAGGTGATGAACAACGTTCCGGTCAGAAGTTGCTTTTTGCAGGTAACGTTGAGTATGATGACAAACACCACTGCTGGGGAGATAACTACCAACATGAGATCCACGCACCTGCATAAATGTAAAGGAAAGCCAAAATAGTTAATGTTCAATAAAACGAAATACTTACTCAGACCAGGAACACAATAAAAGGTTTTACTCGAGAACATATTCACCCTTTCCCTTTAATTATTTTCAGAACGGCCAAAATTGCTACCTGTTGATACTCCAAGCCAGTATTTATATACACACTCCAAACAACTATGAGCACTAACCTGTGCAGTGTTAAAAAAATTGACTTTGAGCTTAAACTCAACCCCACAAAACCGATTTGGTTTATAAAATGAGGACTGTACCATGCGTGAAAAATGCACCCCAAACATGCACTAACTTTTGTGGTGTCTAAAAGTTGGGTTTTAGGTCTAACTCAACCCTACAAAACTGTTTTGGCTCGTAAGATGAGGAATATCAGCGCCATATAAAATTATAGGCCCTATTTATGTCATATTTCTAGGCAATGTGGAACTAAAGACACACCCTCACACAGAATACAATGAAGGTACTGATGGCTACAATGTAGGCAGCCTAAAGTTTCCAGAATTATGGTTGTTAGGGGCAGACTGCAATTAAGAAGGATTACCAAAACACCCTCTCACACCTAGGGTTTTGCACCCGAAGCTTGGACGAAGCAGATGCAGCAAACCCAACAAAAGATGTAGGATAAGTTTTGATACCATCTTAAAATTTGGACTTTAGACTTGAGAATTATGATAACACACTCTTCTCAACACAGGCTCTCCAATTGGTTGAAATTCAAATGCATCCATCCCATTAGATTGATGTGGGACCTACATGATTTAGTGAGACTCATTTGAATTTTGATCAATTCAAGAGTATGTTAGAGAGTAATTTGATAGCACTCCTCTTTGACCTAATTCAATCTCATAAAATCGGCATGAAAGGTAAATACTGCCCAAGCCTTACGAGTACAATTAAGGTTATGATATCTCTTGGCAAAGTAGAAGAACTACATCACAGAGCCAACAATGAAGGTGGTGATGGCTGCAATGAAGGGAGCCCAAAGTTGTCACAAATCGCAATTAAGGCAGCTAGCAGAAGATGATTAGTCCTGAAGGTATATGAAATTTGTCAATTTAGTCCCTAAAGCGTACAAAAATTTGTCAATTTAGTCCTTACAATAACAACAATGCCGTTTCCCCCTTGGTGGCATAGTCCAATTAACGTTTTAATATTCTTTCATAGACCATGCCTATATAAGTCAACTTCATATCTTTAATTAGTTTCCCTCCATTTAGTCTACCATGCTTCGACGGGTCTGTTCATAAGAGAACATGAAAACATTAGTATTCTTGAATTAGACAAAAGTTATGCAACGCCATTCACGGCCACTTTTCTAATTGGTTAACCTAATTTTCTAATTGCCAATGGCTTCATTATGTCTTTTCACATCTACTTCATTGCTCAACTAATATCAACTTCAATGCCAAGACCTTTGTCAATGTCATTCAACTTCCATCACCCCGTTGACAAGACCTTCAATTTCAGCTTCCTTCCAATCTACCTCCGACAAGATCCAGTTTCTGTTCCTTCCCGCCAACAAGATTTGGCTCGTGTTCATTCTCTCCGGCAAGATCTGGTTCCTGTTTATTCTTGTCAGCAATATTGACGCTGACCGAACACAGCACATGAGTTCATTGTTGAATAGTTCCCGTTTCCAGTGTTGTGCTGGAAATAGCGACGGCAGCTGTGATAACCACAATGACGACAACAGGGAACACAGATACGGTAATCGCACTGATGATGACAAGGAACACACAGAGACCGTAATCACAATGACGACAATGAGGAACACACAGAGACAGTAATCGCACTGATGACAGCGAGGAAGGCAATGAATTGTTTAAATCTGACGCTTACTTTGTTTATGGCTTTCTTCCCATTTATTATATTGTATTTTTTTAATAAAATTTAATTGTGATTTTGTTTAGTTGAGATGAGTTTTAGTTCTTATTTTTTCAAATTGTTTTTTAAAAAATTAACTGTTTTCACTTAAACCGTATAACTTCTAATTTTATTTTCTTTGATAAATATTTTTAATTTTCTTTTTACAATATATTCTAATTATTCTTTAATTTTGTTTTAGCAATGTAATTTTTCTTTAATTGTCTTTGTTTTTTAAATGTCCTTTTTAATATATAAAAGTAAACAAATGTGTAGCTTAAAAAAATAAATTAATCATTTTTTATGAAAACCAATTCCTTAAATAAAATATATAAACAGGTTTTTTAAACAAATATGCATGAAATGACACCCAAAATATACTTCCATTTCATCCCTCCTACAAACATCCTTTTAATGACTTCTCCTATCTCCTTGTCATTTCATATAATGGACTAAAGATATTTAAACCCTGAGACTTAGGATACAGTATACTCTTCAGTTTGTATCTTTGAGTTATACTTTTGTGCCTTTTCAAAACTCACATTCCATATGTTCTATACTTCTTCAAAAAAGAATGTTGTGGGATGCCTAGATTTGTCTTCATATCTCTTACTTCCTATTTATTTCGTTTGCTGATTATTCAAGTATGACTGCATCATTAGCACACTACTTGTCATTGCCCTCACACACACATATATATTGTATATACCTAATCGAAGCCAAAAGATAACTAATTCTATTCTGTATTTATTGTTGACATTGCACCTAAATTTTTGAAATATAATTTAACTAAGAATAATGGCGTAATAATAACCTCAATAGTATAGTGTTTACACACTTTTATTTCTTTACAGATACTAAGGAGTTAACTTTTATGGTATTGTAAGTTTTTTTGTTAAGAACCCAAAAATTGAACTGAATAGAAAGAATAATTTTATTATGAAAATAGGAAAATGAATCATCCAAAGGTTTCGCCTTCACAATGGAATCACTACTTGATTCACTAAACTTTACAAATACTCAATAATTCAAAGAAGCTCCCCCTCTACCCAATAGAGGGCTACTTAAAGACTTGATAATAGACTGAACAGTCACATAACTACTCTAATTCCCTTTGAAACTATATCCTAACATTTTCACTAACAAAACTTTAATGCATTTGACTATAATATGAATGCTTGCATTTTTAACGGCTGTTATTCGCCCTCAGAGGACAGTAGGAGAAGACATTTTGAATATACAAAGTGACTGGGTAGCCTGACAGCATTTTTTATCTTTCACATTCCCTATTAATTATTGATTTTATATTTTCACCTCTCTCTGGTGTCTGGACGTACCTCCTTGCTGACTTTAATAATTTTTTATTAAAAATTATCAGAAGCAGCACCATACATACAACCTTCAAGGTGGTCAAATTTGTACTCATGGCATCACTCGAAAAAAATACAAAATAACATGCTACTTGTGAACAGATAAACTTTCCATGCAGTAAATATAGGAAAATAATACCTTTGCTTCCAAATCAAGTGCTTTAGAAGCTAAACCTTCCAACCACTGAACCATTCTAAGGCACAACTGAGCTGTGTGATCCTCTGCAACAAACTCACAGGCCATTACATGTGATGTTCCTGTCACCTGTGAGAAATGAATAGATTTCAATAAGTCTACTCCATGGATAGGCAGAGATTATCTGGTCACATTAAGTGTATCACACAAACATTACCAGTATTTGTTCTTTAGAAAGCTCTTCCGTCACTGGAAAAATAAAAAATAAAAGGTTTTAGACAAGTTTTTTTAAAAGTATCAGCATAAGAGAACCCAAAGTAATCCAAAGAAAGAGTAGAATTGAATTATGGACATAAGCTACAGAGGCACTCTACTCCAAACCATGTCTCCATTTGCATATGGGGGAAATGTTTTCCTCCCGAGCAAACTTTGATATATTTATTTAACTTTGGTGAATTAGTGGTAAATACTAATAGATTCAACCAACATGCAAATTCTATCTCAAGACTGAAATAAGGATAGCATTCAATACCATGTTAAGTTTTCAATATGTTTTGAAGTAAAACGTATGAAGATCAAAACAGTAATTCAAAACATCAGTGGTGTTGAGTTAGTCAATGAGTATGATATGGGTCAGTAAAATGAAGGAAATAGACATAAAAAACCAAATATCATAGAAGAATCAAGGATGGAGACATAATTAATCCTAAAAAACAGAGCATCCAAGGATAGCGATATATTTCCTTTCCCATAAAGGAACCACAAGAGAGACCATGTTGCGGCCTCATCAAGCAGGAGCTGAGCCTTCTGCCTCATTAATTTGTCCTCAACAACTCGATGCCTTATGTTCAAGCCATACCTGTAGATGAAAGGCCAAGATCATATTACCATCAAAGTAATTTTGTACTACCTCCGTCCCTAAATATAAGACCCTGTAGAGTAATTGCGGGAATTAAAAAAGTTTGTTAGAGTAATAAATTTATTGACTATTTTGTATTATTTTACAAGTTTATCCTTAGGAGAGAGAAATAGTTAATGTGTATGTAACTGTATTTATTACAGATTGCAGAAAAATATGTAATATAATTAGGGGTATGTTTGGAAAAAAATAATTAATGCACTTTGAAAGTTGAAGAGGGTCTTATAAAAAGGGACAAGAAAAAAACTCATATAGCGTAAGCATCAAATGAGCTGTTAGCTCATGGCTTCGGCTATACACTACTTTAAACTCAATTTTGGAAACAGAAATATATTTTCTTAACAATTTTATTTTGACCAAGAACAGTAGTAACAAATGGATTTTACATGTTACAGTAGAGTATTTTGCAAGATTCAGCAAGTTAAATTGTAAATTTTAAGGAAAAAGTGTTAACATTGTACTAGATAGCTCATTCTGAGCTTTTAATATAAGAAACAAGAATATATCTAAAAGTGTTTAGAAAAAAGTATGTGACTCATGAATGTACAACTATCTTCATCCCCTGAGATTATGATTTTATAGTTATATTTTCTTATTAAATGAATGTCAGCAGCATTGATTCATTTTGGCGAGTTACACAGACTAAGACAACGTGTATAAAGACTGGTACAGAAAGACAGCAAAATCTTATCCATTACCGCTGTATTTAACAATTTGCAACTGTCTCCTATATCTATAAATAGTCTTGTTGAGTATATTCAGTTATGAGATTCAATTCAGTTATGAGACTCAATTCAGTTTTATTTTCTCAGTTCGTGCAGAAACTCTGATTTTCTCACACATTTTCCTTTATTTTCCCGGTGTACAGAACTCAACAAACAGAAAATCAACCCAAGAATTCCAATAAACATGTTACTCAATAAATTAATAAGTAAGCAAATAATGAAGTCTAGAGCTAAAACAGCCTAAAATGAAAGAAATGATGAACTCGGGTCTCTCAATCACATAGATGGCAGGCAGATATAAATGTCAAGATATAGAGCCTTAATGCCAATCATGAGGTAATAGAACTAATCATGCATATACGCCATGAAAGTTTGCATGATATAATCTCTACGCAGATGATTACATTGACTAATAGCGAGCAAACCTGATAGATTCTGAAACATTTCGACACTCGTTCTCAAATCTTAGTATCAGATCAGGAATAGGCATCATTCCTACAGAAAAAAATTGCATTAAAATCAAAATCACAATATTTCTATTTTCTTGAGAAAGAAACAAAAATGCACTTGCACCGAGAGTACCGCCATGATTTCAAGAACCATCGTTATGGAATGAAAGGTCGTCAACTAAAATTACCAGCAAATATGGAGATGGATTATTTTTCTTTTACCTTTTTTAGATTAAATTTTAGTTACTATCGGGGAAAGAATGTCTCTACTCCTATGTCCCAACAAATTTCAAACAAACAAAAGCAATACAAGCTTGTACCGTTTGGAATTTCGGCCTTGAAAATTATTTTTTTTCATCTAAATTTAATAGTAAAAGAAAGATAAAGAACATAAATCTTTCTAAAAACCATGATAAATATAAATAAACATACTTGTGTACCTGTCAACGAAGAATCAAACAGAGAAGCAAACAAATTAAATATATTTTCCGCATCATCTCCCAACGAGTCACCTTCTTGCTTGCAAACCTTTAACGAATACCGTCCTGAGTCAAAACCATCATCCATGCCAGGAATACCAGGAACATCAGCAGACAACCTCCTTCTAGAGGAATACAAAGACTTATCATCCAAGTAATCCGCATCGAGACTCTCAACCTCTTGTTTAATATTTTCAAGAATAAGGGCAGCATTAGTAGGACTATGGATGTTTTGGCCATCGTAAAACAGCCCGCTTTCACTTAACTTGGAAGCTGAGTAATCTTGCTGAACTGAATCACCTGAATTTAAGTGCCTTTTCCTGCAAAAAAAAATCTCAAAACAGAATGTTGCCACATAAATTTCATAAATACAATCGGAGAAGTTCTCTCGCTCAAAATGAATTTCAAAACAATCTTCAAGTAAAATACAGCAACGACAACAAATCTAAGTTAGTTAAAATTTCAGACCTACAAAATTAACCAGTTCAATGTCGAACTGCCACCAACAATTAATTAGTTAACTTTGCAACCCTAACCTCACTGGTTTGATTTTTGTGTGGTTGATAAGCTTAAACCTGGCATTAGCTATAAATGCATAAACCCTAACTCAATGAAAACTGGGACTCTAAATTGGGAAGAAGAAGAAGAAGAAGAAAAGATTACCCGTATCTGCGGAACTCTCGCGCAGAGAGGTCTTGAGGATCGAAGAAAGGAGAAGCCATCGACATTTCCTCGTCCATTGCCAAAACCCACACACTGATACTGGTTTTTCAGGGCGGGAAGGGAAGAGTGGCGTTTTGCTTGGATGTATTTGGTTAAACCCTTATTCGAATGCCAATATTTAAAATAAAATAAAAAACTTTTTGTTCTTAGTTTTTCTTCAAGCTATTTTAGTGGGAAAATTTTAGCAATAATTAAGTATTAGAAAAAAATACACAAATAACTATGTTTTAAAAAAAATGACGTAAATAATCATATTTTAGATAATCTCATAATAGAGGCGTCAAGTGAGATAGCGCATGCACTTAACTTTTTGTCATAGGCGTCATCTCACTTGGTACATGCATTTTATTTTAGTCAAGTAAAATGGTGCATGCAATATAAAAAGGAGATGAGACGCCATCTCATTTGGGTACTACATGCAATTTTGTTTTCTATAAATAAAACACTCATTTTTCCATCATACTTCGCACTTTCTTAAATTGTCTTATTACTTTTTCTATGTTATTTGCGTCATGACATCTTCCGTGATTTTTCCCAGAGATGGATATGTTATTTTCTCGGTCATCAAACCTCTGATGAAAATAAAATTTTGGCACATTCACTCCATGGAGCGTCTGAAGAGAGAGTTGATGTGATGTCTAGAGGGAGACATCGAGGCTGGGGAACAAATTAGAAGGATACAGAGAAGAAGAACAGTCACGTCGCTTGCAACTGGAAGAACTCAATCTTAGTTGAAGGAAGTCAAAACAGACAGAGATGTAATGGTGATGATACATGGCTCAGATGAAATTGTTTTAACGGTCGTAATTTCTTAGATGTTTTATCGTGTTTTTATTTGTTGTTTACGTATGTTTTGTTGTAACAAATGCTTTTAATGAATAAAAGATATGTTTAGAACTTTAAAAGGTGCAGATGGTTTCCATACAATTTTTATGTTGTCAAGCTTGTAGCCCGAGTTGGACAATTTTTTCGATTGTGTCTGACCTAATGACATAAACCACACTTTCTTTCTAGCTTGTCAAGGGAGTCCATTTCAATTGTGATACGCTTGCTTTTGGGACAGTCTTTTTTTTATTCTTTTGCATTTGATTGTTGTGCCATATTATTTCTTTGTCGTATGCAAGCCAATAATCAAATTTCGCTACCATTGGGAAGCCATTGTTGTATACGTTGAGCAAGGTTTAGGACTTGTAAATGGGAGATAGAAGTAGTAATGAATCCTGATGAGTATACGCATATGCCGCAATGACATGAGAGCAAGGCATACGAAAGGCTTGAAACTTTCCACAATCGCACCAACGAGATGGTAGTATAATCCTATACTCTTGTCTTGGCAGCCTCTCGTTTTGGTTGATTGTCTCTTTGATAATGAAGTTGTGGCTATGTCGGCCGAACCTTATAGCAAGATGGGTGTTGGTTTTGACGCTTTCTGTCTTAATATACTTCATGCAACTTTCACTCCATAATTGTCCCATTGTAAGACCGTATTCTACATTTCACCTCTTTTGGCAAACAACGAAGTCATCCTAAAATATGTTGATTTCACCAAAGCGGTTACTGGGAAGTTTCGTATGCCTTTGAATACATCGTTCATTGATTCGATAAGATTTGTTGTCATGTGGCCCATCGTTGTCCATTGTCGTATGACCTTGTTAATTTCTCCACTAGAATATTATCAATCCACCTACTTGCATCTGGATTGACAATCTAATCTCGTTGCGGTAGTGTTTGAATGAAGGTTGTGTTAATGCATATATCGCATTCATAAATATTTTCCTAAGAACCTTGTCTTTGATCTCCCGCGTGAAATTTTGTATGATATGTCTAATGCAATAGACATGCGTAGAAGAAGGGTCATGCCAACCATTTGCAGGATTATTGTATGCACTCTCAATAGATACATGTATGTCGAAGATCAAACAAAGACCAGGTTGAGGAGCCACGTGTGTACGGAGATTCTTAAGAAAGAAACTCCAAGCACCACCAGTCTCTCCCTCAACTAGAGCAAAGGCAATTAGGAAAATATCGTTGTTGCCATCTTGTGCAATTGTCATCAGTAGTGTACCTTTGTATTTCCCATACAACAATGTTCCATTTATTCGAATAATAGGTTTGCATGACGCAAACTCTATGATGCAAGGTTAAAAATCCCAGAACAGTCGACTGAATATCCTATTTTTGTCGACATGAGTACCATCTGGGACGTACGCCAGCAATGTTTCCATAATATAAACAGTTACAGGAGAATATGTCTGAAGTGTATGCAGGTTGCGCGGTAGTTCTTTGTATGACTCCTCCCAGTTTACGTATACATTTTCAATCGCCATTGTCTTTACTAACCATACATTTCTGTATGACAGAGTATAGTTGTATACCGTAGTGATGTGAGAGATTATGGTTTTCACCTTCAATGACGGATCATTGTTGACGAGAGGTAGGATTTCTTGACATATTAGATCATAATTTAGTTTACGATGATCTTGTGATTGAGTAGAATTGACGCACGTGTGGGTGGATATAAAACCTATCAGCCAACAATCACCTCTCAACTTGTATGATGCAGTGATCCTGAACATACAATCAGGATGAACACACCTGATCTTTTACCTTTATGGATTTACCTGATCCACCTTAAAATTGATAGAGTTTAGCATGTGAAACTTTTTTATAACTTGCATAGAATCTTCTCTATTACGAAATTTGTCTTTCTCTTTTAAATTTTCATTCGACTGCATATACGGGTTGAAAAAATATCAGATGACGGTTCATCTCCGCCTATGTTGAAGTTTGTCATGTGTGAAGGTGGTGTGTAGATCTCATTCGAAGGTATTGTAGGTTACCCATCGTCTTCAGAATCATTGTTGACCATGTCGTCAAACTATAACTCTTCATCATCCTCTTCTTCGTCAACGACATCTACTCCTGCTTGTTCATCTTCGAGAGGATCAACCACTTGTGACTGATTTGGTCGTGACATCGGAGGCTCCCGCAGCACAATGTACAACTCAATTGAGTCGTACCCAGAATACTCATGACTAGAAAATATATTTTGAAGGTCCTCGCCATCTTGAACCTCTACCTTATAAAATATAATTTGGTTCTCACAAAAAAAAACTGGATTTTGGTAGAAGATGTGTGTGACTAGACCTCGTCCAAGTTTGACCTCTAATCATTTTTTGAAATACAAGAAATTGGCTTTCCTGTTTAAATAAAATCATATGTTTTCAGTGTCTCTAAATAAAAACTCAAAGGTGGGACAAATGTACGTCTCACCGTTGAAATGTGCACTGATAACGTATTGAGGTGTAGAGGACATTGTGTTTGAATGTTTGAATGTTTGAAGGTTTGAGTGTTTGAGTGTTTGAATGTTTGAATGTTTGCGTGTTGATAACATTAGATGCATGTAGGATAAATAGGTTTCATTAAACTTGAACAAGACAAAAATGCTCCACCATTAATTCTCCAAGTGAGATGGCGACACCTCTCAAATTTTCACTCATGCGCCAAGTCAAATGGTTCATCCCTGCATGTCCAATCACCTTACATGCATGCACAAAAGCCTGCCCATGTGCTGCCACGTACTCTACAAGTATGCCTGTCCTACGCCAAGTTGAATGGCGTAAGCTCTTTAAATTGCATGTAGGTGTCATTTGACTTGGCGCATGAGTGCCATGTGTCATGCATGCATGCAACCACCAACCACCTCATTAATTCACTCTTATACGATTTCACATATAATATGGCGCCTTAGAAACTTGTTTTGCATCACCAACCATCTCATTCTCTGATACAAACTCTTTCATTGTCTTATACAATTTCAAATATGACTCTTCTCACAATGGGTGATTCTCAGAGGTACAAGAGACAATATTGTGGCGTTTATAAGTTTCTATAAATTCTTAAATATTCTTGTATATTAACATATTTTTTTATAAAATTATTATACAAGTAGTCATCTTATAGACTCTTACATTATTTACATTTTTAATTTAGGATGCTAAAAGATTTAGAATTCTCTCACACAACTACATTACTCCCGATCCGTTGGTCGTGCCCTATCTCGAATATGCAGGTTTTGGAAATGTTATAAAAATATCAAATTGCACGATTGATTACAAGTTTATACTTGCAATATTGGAAAGATGGAGACTTGAGACACACACATTCTGTCTATCGATAGGTGAATGTACCGTCACACTAGAGGGTGTGTACATGTTATTGGGTCTCCCTATCGACGGTAAGGCAGTTAATGGGTCGGTTTAACAACCCAATTATCTATGTGAGAAATTGTTGGGCAAAGATATGGTAGAAGGTAGTGGTGCTAGAGGCCAAGGTATATTACTAATTGAACTCAAAAAACATTATGCGACTCTTGAGTTAAATGAAAATTCGTCCAAGCTAGCGAGAATAATAAAAGCTAGAAATTATATGACGATATTATTTGGAAGCTTCTTATTTCCCGAAAGTACAGGGAATAATGTAAATTTTATGTATTTAAGTTTTCTTAGGAACTTTGAAAAAATAAGAAAGTATAGTTGAGGTTCTACTGTTTTAGTCCATCTATAACGTTCTTTGTGTAAAAATGCAACAAAGGATAAATGTACTTTTTATGGATGCGCTTTTTTACTCCAAGCATGGGGTTGATGAAGAATGGAGTCCCTAAACTCCATCAACAACAATGCATTCATTTTCCCACACGCAACAAAGTAAGTCAAGAACTTAAACAGTTTATTATCCATCCTTTCACCAAATATATATATATATATATATATATATATATATATATATATATATATATATATATATATATATATATATATATATATATATAATAAACTATTTTTTAATTCCTTTAGGTACTGCGTGACAGATATGGATTACGACAAGAATCTAAGATTCAATGTCGCTCTATATCATAATCTATTGGATCACCTTGACCCGGATGATGTATGTGGTACCTTTGAACTTTTCTTCTTTTAAATTATTTATTTTTTATGTTTTCATTATGCTTATTTAATTTTATCCACAGTTTATTTGGAGACCATATTTGGGTTTAGACCATGAACCAAACCCCGAGGATGCAGCAGTTTGGACTGCAAAGACTGCAAGCATACGGTTCAACATTATGGAGATGCACCACAATGACTGTGTCAAGATGCAGTTTGGAATGCATCAAGAAATACCATGCGATCCAACTTGTTTGTCACCCTGGCATCTCAAAAGGATCGACGCCCAATGGGGTCTTACTAATTGGAAAGATTTTGCTCCAGAATGGTGTAAGATGTGGCATTGGCGTCGCCAATATGTCTTGCAATTCCCTGTTTTTCTCAACTAGAATAATATGCGACACACTGATCAATATTTTGATTGGTACAGATCGGTTAGTAACCCAGAAATGCACGTGTCTCATCTGAGGTATTTGATTGACCCACGAACACAACGGGCACAAACTCCAAATCCCCAACAACAAACCCAACACACAACATCATCCCACAAACCACCCCGATGATACAGATCCACAACCACCCAACCCCAATCACCATCTCAATATCAATACACCATATTCCTCACACTTAACCACAATCACTACCTCAATACCAATACACTCATATGCCTCACACTCAACCCCAATCCCAATTGCAATACCAATACACCCACATGCCCCACACGCAATTCCAATCTTCTCCATATCCCGATGTGGGCCCCTCACTGTCTCACCTTAGCCCAGATCTAGGCTTTCTTGAAGAATATGACCTAACTGACCCAACTTACCATCAACCACCACATCACCATAACACCCAACAGTCACAATACCAAACACCCCAATATTCATTTCCTTTTTACCCCCCCCCCCTTTTACTTAGACGACCAGTGCTATAAACTATTCATGGAACCCCACCCCCCACCAAGATGACCAAACTTTGAGGGCATGGGTAACCGACTGTACCAGAGCAGATCTTCCAGATATGGTGATCTGACCGATTTCATGGATCCTGAACGCATTGACTTCGTTGGGTCATCGACCCAACCGCAACAGGAAAATCAATGAAATCCATCACGAGATAGACGAGGACGCGGATGTGGAACCAGAGGTTGTTACTGAGTTCCGGGGGACCACTAAATAATATGCATGTTTTTTTCATTATGTAATTGTTTTTTGTTAATGAAAAGTCGAAGTTTCGTGAAGCTATATCGTTTACTCATTGTCTCGTGTTTAAAATAGAAAGCAAAAAAAAATTGCCCTTTAAATGCACCTAGGCGCCATCTGAGATGGCTTAGGGCAAACATGTTGCACCTAGGCGTCATCTTACTTGGCGACTCCTTCTAAAAATTAGGTGTATGTGTCATCTCACTTGGCGCCTCTATTGAAACATAATTATTTGCGTAATTAGTTCTGAAACATGGTTATTTATGTTTTTTTTTTCAATACTTAGTTATTGCTAAAAATAATTCCCATTTTGGTTTTCTCAATTTTTTTTTTTGGCAATTTCTTTTTAAACCTTATTGTTTCTCTTAAATTGTTGATAAAAATTCAAAAATCTCCTAATTTTCAGATATACATCTTAGAATGTATTTAATTTTCACAAAATTAAACGCAAATGAACAGTCACTTCTATTATACTTAATTTCAGAAATGCATATTTAGATAAACTTTATTTTATACAAAAAAAAATTATTTGTTGTGTTTTCTTTAACTTAGTATTAAGTATATCCGGATAGACAAACCTAATATTCATGCATGAGCAATGCAATAAATATATAAATATCAATAATGTAAATTTTTAAAAAACAATTAGAAAATAAAAAGTGATTAAAATAAAATTATAAAAAAAACTAAAAATAAAATTAAGAGTCTACATATTTTTTTCCAGATTTTTTCAAATAATTTAAAAACAGAAAATAAATAAAATAAAATAGAAAAACAATGAATTTTGGGTTTTAAGGTGGTGAAATTTCTATTTAGAGTTGATTTTTTCATAAAATTTTGATTTAGAAAACAATGAATAAGGGACTTTGATCTCTAATTTTTTCTGATGAAATGGCATGGTGAAATTTCGATTCAGAGTCAATTTTTTCAAAAAATTGAGTTTTTTATGCAAGATCACGTAAAGGCCAAAAATGCAATAACGCAAGGGCCCGAACGCGAGGATACAACTCGTATGACTCTAATATTGGCTAAAATCAACAGAGAGTCCCTGACAACCGACAAAGACGCCAATTTTAATGAAAAACGTGTAATAATTAGCGTCACAAGAGTTTTTGGATATGCATCTCCAAATTCACTCTAGAAATTTTCGGAAATGCATCTACGAACCAATTTTAACAAAAAGGGTAGTTGCTTGATTTACGAAGAATGAGGTGATTTAAGATGCGTCCGAAGATGCATCTATGAATATTTCTAAAAATATTTTTGGGTTTTCAATAGTATGGGAGAAGGTACAAGGATGAGAAAAGAAATTGCATTTTTTCCAACAATTTAATTCAATTGTTATGCCTCCCTTTTTTATTTATTTAATTTGACAGTGTGGAATTATCATATTATGTTAATTTTTATTATTTAAATTGATTAAGTTATTTTAAATTTATTTAATTTTTAAATTGATAAATTAAATTATCAAATTAAATGATGTGTGTTTTTGTTGTTGATGTATAAGGTAAAAATATAGGTTTAGTTGTGTTGTAGAAGAATAATATCAACTACAATGTGATGAATTTCTCGCGTAACTTTATGAACTTATTGATTGAGGATGACAAAAGGGGTTATTGGAGGGTAACATGTTACTATGGGTATACTAAGAGAGGAAGAAAAAGACAAGTGTGGGACTTGATGTGGGAACTCTGGGATATGTCTAATTTACCATGGTGTATCATAGAATATTTTAATTATCTCTTAACTCAATAAGATAATAAGCAAGGAATCCACCAATTTCTTAATTGGTTGTGTGTGGGCTTTAAAATGCAGTTAGTGATTGAGATTTAACTGACATCAAACTTGAAGTTCACCCTTATACATGGATCAGAAGTAGAGAAACTAAAGATGTGAAAAACACAAGAAATGAAGGTTGAATTGGGTTTTTAAACCAAAAACTTTTCTTTTAAAAATATTCCCCTTTAATTAAAAATACTTTTTATCCTCTCTTGATAATAACAATAATTAAGAACGGGAAGTAAAGAACAAGATATGTTTATACTAGTTCACTTGAAAATTATCAAGCTAGTCTAGTCCATCCGTCAAGGTGATTTCGCCTCTCTCAAACGAGGACTTAATCCAATAATCCAACTGATTATTATAATGCACAAGCTACCTGAAGTTACTAACAACCTCCAAGGCTTCTTAAGGATACAGACATAACCAGTCCCTTAAGGAAACTCAAATCTCAAAGACACACCAGTCCTAAACTTTTTAAGGATACATACCTAACTGGTCCCTTGAGAAAAATCAAACAATTATTTGAATACAAGTTTTGTTTACAATAATATTGCTCATACACAAGCTGAATATGTAAACTATTTTAAGAATGATAGACTAAAAATATGAAAGCTACGAACAATGCTTTATGCGTAGATATTTCATTAATTTTCTTACTTTCTCTCTTAGTCTTCAGGCCTTTATATAGCCAATAAAATAATATATCCATTGAGGGGTACTCTTGGGATTTCCAGAATTATTGACGGCTTAAGCAGTAACGTGGAGGACAAGATCGTGCAACACGTCCGTTCTTTCATGGTAGTGGAATGAAACGTTGATTGTACCATGTACTATTTGTACCATGTTAACATTATCTTTTTTCCTTCTGTACTTCAGAGGCTTCTGCGAGCATGAGTTTAGAAGCGAGAACATAACACAAGGTCATCAGAACTTCAAGTCTTCAGAGTCTTCAGAACTGCGTCTTTAGAATCTTCAGCACTTATTCGTGAGAACCTTTTCTAGAACCTTGGATCTTTAGAACTTCAAGTCTTCAGAGTCTTTAAAACTTTTGTCTTAAGAGTCTTCAGCACTTGCACTACAAAAAAATATGTCCCCAGCGACATATATTAGCGACGTGCTTATCACGTGGGTAGTAGCGACGTGATAACCACGTCGCTAATATATTTTAATGACATTTAATGGAAACTGGTGAACGTTGTTGGGAGGGAAGTTTGAAATTTTGTAGCGACGTGATAGCCACGTCGCTAAATTTTTGGGGGGAAAAATAATTTCGCTGCGCAGTGTTGGACAGAGAAAAGTATTTATGATTGCATTGTAGCGACGTGATTATCACGTGGCAACGTTGCGACGTGACAGTCACGTCGCTACTAGAAGTTACAAATGTTAACGTTTTGATTTACAGTAGCGTGCTTCTTCTTCTTCCCCTTTGCTTGCTTCCATTCCAATTTTGATTTACAGCAACTCTCACAAACTCAAACCCAATTTTGCGAATTAATTTTCTTCCATTCCAATTTGTTGAAGAAATCTAAGGTATGCATGTGATGTTAAATGTTTATTTCGTTTTATCTTTAGTTTTTATACTGGAATGAACTATTTAATTAACATGGTATTTGTTCGATTGTTCGTTATTATTTGTAGAGAAATTTGAAGAACACCAAGAACTAGAAGACGCAAATTTATTGAAGAAATTATATAGAGGTATTTATGCATTTTTTTTTAGATTTTATATGTATTATATAGATTAGATTTGTATATGTATTTTGTGGTAATTAGGAATATATGTATATACTGTTAGTAGTATAAAATTACTGATAATAAAAAAAATTTTAAAAACATATTTAATAACATATGTGTATATGTAATTTTAATTAGGAATATATGTAATTAGGAATATTTGAATAGTGATTTATAATATATGTAATTTTATAGTAGTATAAATTGTGGAATATATGAATATATGTGATTTATATATTTTTTAGTAGTATATGTGTATATGTAATTTGCATATTTTTTAATAACATATTTAATATATTTTTTAAAAAATTTTAGAAAACATAAATTTAATAACATATTTAATAACATGTTTTTTATAGATGTAAATTGTATTTATTATAATAGTTTTATTTTTTTATTTATATGTTAAAGATATGGAAAAAAAATTATATATTAGAATAACAATTTATAAAAAACATATTTAAAAAAAGAATATATATATTATATTATTATTTTAATATTATTGTTATATATATAATAATAAATAGTATGTATCTTACATTATTTGTTTTCTAATATTATTGTTGTATATATAATAAAAAGTAAATATGTTATATTATTGTTTTTTGATATTATTGTTATGTAATAAAAAATTATATATTTTACATTTGAATATTTATTTATATGTTAGTATATATATAAAAAAGCAAAATTTATATTTCTAAGAATAGTATTAAATAGTTTAAGAATATTTCTAATGAAAAAGACAATGATTGTATAAATGTGCAGTATGGAATATTATCGGTATTATCGCAGTTGGATGTACGATAGAACATATCCAGGAAGAAGTGGACTTAAACCCAATTTTATAGTAGGAGTTGATGGGTTTATTAAGTGGGCGTTTGCTCAGGATTGTTGTCGAAGCGAAGGAGGGGTTAGATGTCCCTGTCTTAAGTGTGAATGTAGACCAATAATTAGTGACCCAGAGGAAGTAACACGTCATCTGCATAGAAGGGGATTCATTGAAAATTATTGGGTTTGGACGTATAATGGTGAAGAACTACCGGTTAATGTACCAGAGACTAGCAACACGCATGCTTCAAGTAGTCGACCGGTTATGGAGTATGAGGAGAACTTTAATTTGATCGGTGACATGGTTGAGGATGCTTTTGGTGTGAACGTGACATATGATGAACCTGAAGATTTTGACGGGGAAGAGTTGCCGAATGAGGAAGCGCAAAGATTTTATCAATTATTGAACGAGATGAATACGCCGTTGTTTGAGGGGTCGTCAGACTCGAAGCTATCAATGTGTGTGAGATTATTGGCTGCCAAGTCAAATTGGAATGTTTCTGATCAATGTTTGGAACATTTTGCAAAAATGATGTTGGACTCCACCGCTACGAAAGACAATTTGCCTACAAGTTATTATGACGCAAAGAAGTGGGTGTCGAAGTTGGGTTTAAAAGTAAGAAAGATTGACTGTTGCATTAACGGTTGCATGTTGTTTTATGACAATGAGTTTGGTACTCAAGATGGATCGTTAGAGGAGTGTAAGTTTTGTAATAGTCCAAGATATCAAGTTCGCAGTAGAGCCGTTAACAGCAAGCAAAAGCGTGTAGCAGTAAAATCCATGTTTTATCTTCCTATAATACCAAGGTTAAAAAGAATGTTTGCTTCAATGCACAGTGCAAGTCAAATGACATGGCATCATACAAACCAAACAAGTTCTGGCACTATGCGACATCCATCTGATGGTGAGGCATGGAAGCACTTTGATCGGACACATCCAGATTTTGCTGCAGAACCTAGAAATGTCAGGCTTGGATTATGCTCTGATGGATTTGCCCCATACGTGCAAGCGTCAGGAAGTGCGTACTCTTGTTGGCCAGTTATTGTAACACCTTACAACCTCCCTCCTGAGATGTGCATGACAAAACCATACATGTTTTTGACGTGTGTTATTCCAGGCCCGCACAGTCCAAAAGCCGGAATTGATGTGTACTTACAACCTTTAATTGATGATTTGAAGAAGATGTGGATTGGAGAATGGACTTATGATATATCCCGTAAACAGAACTTCACATTACGAGCTGCCTTGATGTGGACCGTTAATGACTTTCCAGCATATGGCATGTTGTCTGGTTGGGGTACGCATGGAAAAATGGGTTGTCCGCATTGCATGGGATACACCAAAGCATTTACGTTGGATAAAGGTGGGAAAAGCTCATGGTTTGACTGTCACCGCAGATTCCTACCAGCAAATCACCCGTATAGAAGAAACAAGACAAATTTTAAAAAAGATGTACGAGAGAAAGATTTGCCTCCGCCTCGATTGCCACCAGGGGTTATATGGAACCAAGTATGTGAACTACCAAAATTTACAGATACTGGGAAAGCATGCCGAATTGAAGGATACGGCGTCACCCACAATTGGACAAAAAGAAGTATATTTTGGGATCTTCCGTATTGGAAAGATAATTTGTTGCGCCATAATCTTTATGTTATGCATATTGAGAAGAATTTTTTTGATAATGTATTTAACACAGTGATGGATGTGACAGGAAAAACAAAAGATAATGAGAAGGCCAGACAAGACATGGGAATTTGGTGTAATCGAAGAGAGTTGGAGTTGAAGCCTCAACCGAATGGAAAATTATTAAAACCCAAGGCTTGTTTCAGTCTGACTTCCCAAGAAGCTAAAGCGGTTTGTAGATGGTTAAAAGAATTGAGAATGCCCGATGGGTATTCATCAAATTTAGCAAGGTGTGCTGACCCTAACACTGGAAAATTACATGGTATGAAAAGTCATGATTGTCACATTTTTATGGAACAGTTGCTACCAATTGCATTTGGATCGCTACCCAAACATGTTCTTGACCCACTAACTGAAATTAGTCAATTTTTTAGAGATATTTGTGCGTCAGCTTTAAAAGTGGAAGACATCATTAAGTTGGACCAAAACATTGCACTCATTCTTTGTAAGTTGGAACAAGTATTTCCGCCTGGTTTCTTTGACTCCATGGAACATTTACCCGTGCATCTTGCATATGAAGCTTATCTTGGTGGACCTATTCAATATAGGTGGATGTATCCGTTTGAAAGGTTCATGGGTGATTCAAAGAGATCGGTAAAAAATAAAGCTAGAGTAGAAGGATCTATATGTGCACATTACTTGCATCGGGAAACATCACATTTTTGCAGTCACTATTTCAATCACTTGATGTTAACTCCTAGAATCATACGGAATCCTGTAAATGTCAATCAGAGGAGTCAATTCACCTTATCAGTCTTTGCGCTACCAGGTCGACCTTCTGGAAAGAAGGGTGTGCATTGGTTGACCCAAAAAGAAATGCAATCTGCACATGTCCATGTCTTGATCAACTGCGTTGAAGTTAAACCATATCTTGAGTGAGTTTACCAAAACTTTTTAAACTTATGGTGTGTGTATACCAAATTCTTATTAAACTTATTGTGTGTTTTTTGTAGGGAATTTAACAATGCCTATTTTCATAGTACCGGGGTACAGTCAACATCAGGTGTCATTCATGCTCAATTTCCCTCATGGTTCAAGCAAACATTGTCTAGCGTTCCTGCACTAACTCCAGAAATACTCCATTTGAGAAACTTGGCAGAAGGCCCTATCCAAAGCGCAAATGATTGGCACACATACTTCGTGAACGGATATAAATTTCACACTGAGGCATGGACCGAAGGGAAAAAAACCATAAATAGTGGTGTTTTTGTAAAAGGAGTTACAGATGGCGGTGAAGACGACTTCTATGGATTTGTTAAACATATCTACGAGTTGGTATACAATTACTTGGACACGGAAAATAAAGTTGTCTTGTTTTATTGTGAATGGTATGATCCAACTAGAGGCACAAAGATAGACAAGTCATATGGTTCTGTCGAGATTCAAATGAACCGGAGATACAAAGAATATGACCCTTTCATAATGTCACATATTGTTAGGCAAGTTTATTATGTTCCTTATCCTTCATTTGTAATACGTAAAAGAGGATGGTGTGTTGTAATAAAAACAAAACCGCTAGGTCATATTGAAACTGGAGATCTAGTGGAAGATGTTGCCTACCAAGTTGATGACGTTGAACAAATTAATGATGTGGTTGCAGCTGAAGACATTACAACTTTGTCCGATACAACTGTTGAGGGCCTTCAAGTTGATGCGTCTATATTGTTGGTTGATAATAATGTGGATGAAGACAATGATGAAGAGTTTGAATCCGAGGACAATATTACATCGGATGATGAACATGATATGGATAACGAGCATGAAGATTTAGATTAATTAATCACTTAATGTAATATTAATGAATATCTATTGAACATGTATATAGTGAATTTGTCAATGAATATATATTTATGTCAATGACTTTATTATCTTTGTTTATGAAAATATATATATAACTAGGTAAAATGGCACCGAAGAATAAGGATACCGGTAAGAAGTCTCAGCGTCCGAGGGTAGTAACATGTGAGTCTCCTCACTCAGCCATGTGCCCACCCCCTCAGAGTCAGGTTGATCATATGTCCCTGGCCAGTACTCAGGGTTTTGTCCCATTACTCTCCTCCCATACATTCCCGTCTGGGGTACCTGCATCTTTTGTGCCACCTGGAGGCCCCGGTTTCCTTTTCCCACAGACTCAGATGCCGTCTTCCTTCCAGCATGCACCAGGATCTAGTTTCCCTTTCCCACCGACCCAGATGCCGTCATCCTTCCAGCAGGCGGGAGGATCTAGTGTTCCTTTCCCACAGACTCAGATGCCATCTTCCTTCCAGCATGCGGGAGGATCTAGTTTCCCTTTCCCACCGACCCAGGTGCCTTCATCTTTCCAGCAGACTGGTGTCCCCTCATCATTCCAGCAGACGGGGGGAGGACCCAGTTTTCCATTTATACAGACTGGCGTGCCTTCATCATTCCAGCAGACAGGGGGACCCACACAGATGTATTCATCCTTCCAGCAGGCGGGAGGGTCCAGCACCCCACACTCCACACACATTGGAGGACCCAGCAGTCCACGTCCGGCACAGGCTGCAGGATCCCGCGCCCCACGTCCTAGACGGACCGGAGGGTCACGCACCCCTCATCCCACACAGGCTGCAGGATCCAGCACCCCACGTCCTACACAGGCTGGCGGTGATGCAGATGTCGTAGCTGATGATATAGATGGAGCTGATAGTCGTGAGAGATCAGATGATCCGAGTGAGATTCATGTAATTGACGGGAGGTTTTGGATTTGGCCCGAAGGAAGCAAGTAAGTTTCTTATATAAACTTTTATTTAAGTACATATTCATTTTAATATTTTGTATAAATTTATAATTAATATTGTTTATTCAAAATCTTGTTGTTTAGTTTCGCGCCGAGTCGGACGGCTGCCAAGGTTATTAATTATATAATCCAGCAGATGTATAAATCCTCTTGGAAGAACTTTGGCGAGGTTACAAATAAAGAAGAATGGTTTAAAAATTTTAAGGTATTGTTATTTATTTAAGTTGTAAATTTATTATATTTTTTTAGTATTGTTATTTAAGTCACATTTTAATGATAATTGCTTAACTTTTTATTTTAATGTCATACAACATTGCAGGAAAAATGTGTGTGGGATCCGTTGAATGAGAAAATAATGGAAAAAATATATTATAGCAGAACTTCTAGAAGATTTTCTGATATCATGCGGCGGGTTAGGGAGAATTATGAGCTGCATGGTATCCGTCCTAACTGGATAGGCGTAGAGGTTTTTGGCGAACTTCGTACATATTGGAGTTCGCCTGAATTCAAGGCCAAATCTGAAAATTTTAAGAAGATGAGGGCATCCGAAAAGGGGGGATGTGTCAATACTGTTGGAAGTATTAGCACTGCAGAGCATGTCCGGCGGATGGTAAATATTACTAATTTTTTAAGTTATATATATTTTTATTCATAATATTTTTTACTAATTATTTTTAACTTTATTGTTTAGACTAAGGAGATGGGGAGACCACCGTTGATCATTGAGTTGATTACGAGGACTCGGACAAAAAAATCGGGAGGTTTTGTCGACGACCGCACCCAGAAAGCTTTTGTAAGTAATTAAACTTATGTTTTTTTTTTTAAGTTAATAACAAAAATAGTGACGTTATTTCCACGTGGCAATCTATAAGTTGTGGCGTGATTATCATGTGGCAACTGATAAATTGCCAGGTGACTGATTTTCATATGGCAACTGATACATTGCCACGGGAAACTCACGTGGCAATTCATAAGTTGATTTGTGAAAATCACGTGACAAATTTTTAATATATTTGAATTTAGTATAATTTAATATATAAATGTTTTAATTTTTTTTTAATTGTATTATTTAATGTATGTGTAGGATGATTATCAGACATTGCTAGCACGTTTTCTGGAACACAATCCGCAATACAGGCCAGCAGAGGGGGAGCCGCTTAATGGGGATGTTGATTTCTATATTTGGAATGAGGTTGTTAATGGAAAAGGGCCTAATGGTTGCTTTTTTGCGGGAGGAAATTTGGCCGCCGGCTTGAGAGTTGGTGATCGTAATCTGTTTCAAAGACTTAGAGATGGAGAAGGGGGGTCACGTCAACCCAATCTGACTCAGGTTCAACTTGAAACAGTACGACAATTGGCGGCCAGTGAAGTGAGACGCGAAATGGAGGCCCAAATGACGACAATGAGGCAAGAGCAGGAGCGTCAGTTAGAGATCATGCGGAAGCGGCAATCTGATATGGAGGAGCAGATGAGACAGTTTATGCAAGGCGGTCGAAATCAAAATGTTCCTGATCATACACAGCCGGATGATGACGGACTTGATGACTTTGATCTTGATAATTTTCCGGGTGAAGATGCCCCGTGAAAACATTTTTTTTATTTCGTTTTTATATTTGCATTTATGTAAGATATATTTATTTTTATCATTTTAAATTAATAAATTATATAACATTTAATTATGTGAATTTATTTTATAAAATTCTATTATTCGAAATATAAAATAAAATACTATTATTCTAATAATTTTAATATATAAATTTTATTATATAAAATTTATTATATAAATTTTAATATATAAATTTATTATATAAATTTTATTATTTAAATTTTATTATATAAATTTTATTATTTAAATTTTATTACATTAATGAATTAATATAAAAATTAATTATTAACAATTTTTTAAAAAATATAAACGTCCCCTGTAGCGACGTGGGAATCATGTCACAAATTAGTGACATGATTCTCACGTCGCTAATAAAGCTGTCATTATGTAATATGTAGCGACGTGAATACCACGTCACAACTTTGTGACGTGGGAATCACGTCGCTACTTGCTTGCCACTTACTCCCCAGCGACATAACTCACCACGTCGCTAATTTTGCCTTGCCACGTGATTTTGATGTTTGCCACATGATTTTCACGTGGCAACTGAGCTTCTTTTTTGTAGTGTTGATCTTTAGAACCCTTCTCTTAGAACTTCGGGTCTTTAGAAAGTTGAGTCTTTAGCATCTGAACTTAAGTATAACTTCTTATCTTCAAATCTTATGACTGTCTCTTTAAAACATGTCGTCTTTAGAACCCGTCGTCTTCAGAAACACGAGTCTTCAGCATCTAGACTTTAGTAGAAACATCCGTCTTTAAATCTTCTGAATTATTTCTTTAGAGCATGTTGTCTTTAGAAGCATGAGTCTTCAGCATCTGGACATAAGTATAACTTCTGTCTTCAGATCTTATGAGTTGTTTCTTTAAACAAACATCAGAGCCTACACTTTAGAAGCTTCTGTAGTGTCTTGCTACTGCTCATCAGAACTTGTGTAGCGCAAAAGCGGAATTAATTCTCTTATAATGTCTTGGTCACGCCATTCATAAGAAGTAGGACCTGTTTGTTAAATACTAAAAAAATAACACATTAGAGTATCAAAATTGTCCATACAAACATACTTATGGGTTATCATCAAAATTCAGAAATAATATTGCATAACCAAATCTTGTTCTAAAAAACCCTCTTAGGTTATTAAGGAAAAAATTGATAGAGCTATGGTAAACACAGGTTGTCTATATATCTTTCATAATGTGTGGCTCCTAAATTTGTTACATCACATTTAGATCATAGTCCAATCCTGCTACGATGTGAAACATTCTAGAGATGTTGTTATAAATACTCGTTCAAATTCGAAAATAGTTGGCTGAAAGAAGATGACCTTGAATATGTTATGACTTGTGGGTGGGCACCATAAAGAGAGCTTGATATTAGTGATCGTACAGTCTGAAATGTGGAAGAACTTAAAAGATGCAGTAGACGGAAACATATAAAATTTAAAGAGGATATGATAAAGCATGGAAGAGATGGAAAGACATTGTACCCATCATGAACCTTAAAATGTTAAAGGTTCTTTGAGGCGTAAAAGCGGCATACCAAGGAGCTTATTCAAGAGGATACTTTCTGGAGACAACGTGCTAAAATGCATTGGCTTAGTGAGAGTGACCTGAATACGAAATTCTTCCATATGTCAGCTACAACTAGAAGAAAATTCAAAAGTATAGAGATGCTAATAAATGAAGATCAAATTGAAGTTAAGGGACATGCAACCCTATGTGAGGTAGAAAAAAGTATACTTTAGTAAATTATTTGAAGCAAAAGAAGGTATATATTAACTTGTTATATCTCTCATACGACAACAAATTGTTATTGAAGATAAGGAAAGGTTGTTAGCGCCTATTACTAAAGCAAAATTATATGAAGCTCTTATACACATGCATCCTGATAAGTCACCAGGTCCAAACATATTTAATTTTGTGTTTTATCAAAATTTTGGGGTATGTATGGCGATGATATCTTTGCAGGAGTGGCTAATTAGTTGGAGAGAGGTTTTTTTCGTCCTCACTTAATGACACAAACATATGTCTCATCCCTAAATGTGCAAATCCTAATAACATGAAGGAGTTGTGACCTTGTGTAACATGGTGTACAAGATGGTATCGAAACTGCTCGCAAATAGGTTGAAATGTTATTTATCCAAATGTCTGTCAAAAGAACAATCATCGTTTGTGGAAGGAAGGTTTATTCTTGACAATGCTCTTATAGCCATCGATATCATTCATGCTTTGAAACATAATACAATGGGAAATAAGGGAGAGTCGACTCTCGAATTGACATAAGTAAAGCCTATGATAAAGTGGATTGGGGTTTTTTAGAGGTGTGCTAAGTCGAATGGGTTTTACAGATAAATGGATTCACTGGGTGATGATGTGTGTAACCTCTATGCATTATTCAGTACTAGTTAATACAGATAGAGTCAGACCAATTCAACTAGGACAGAGATTGAGACAAGGAGACCCATTTTCCCATATCTTTTTATCATAATAACAAAAGGACTTTCAACACTCACGAGTAAAGCATTAGCTAGAGAAGATATCCGTGGAGTGCAAATATGTAGAGAGGCGCCAATGTTCTTCTATCTACTTTTTACCGAAGATTGTTTTCTTTTTTGCAGGGCTTGTATCACAACTTAAGCAGCTTATAGAAATTTTTCGAGTATATGAAGAAGCGTCAGGTAAAGAAATTAACATGACCAAGTCAGAGGTGTCCTTCAGTCGAAATATTAGTAGACCAGCACAATAGAAACTACCTAAAATTATGGGTGTCCGACATGTGTTAGGAACGAGAACATATTTGGGTTTTCCATCCATTGTTGGAAGGAGAAAACAGGAAACATTTACATTCATTAGAGATCATATTTGGCATATAATTAACTATTTGAGAAGTTGTCCATTATATATTATGAGTGCCTATGTTATCCCAAATACCATAGTGAATGATATTGAGAAGATGTTGAACTCTTTTTGGTGGAGAGCATGGAATAATAAATGGATAAGGTGAACTTCTTGGGAAAGGTTTACATGTTATAAGAATGAACGTGATCTTAGTTTTCGTGACTTTAAGGGATTTAACATGGCGATGGTGGCGAAGCAAAGGTGGCATATTATGACAAAGCCGGATACTTTAGTAGCTAGAATTTTTAAAGCAAATTATTTTCGCCGTTCTTCTTTTTTTTAGGCTAACCTTGAAAATAATCCTAGCTATGTTTGGAGAAGTTTGTGGGAATCTTGTTATGTTTTAACCCTTGGATGCAGGTGGAAGATTAACGATGGTAGCAAAGTTAAGGTGATGTTCGAACGGTGGTTGAGAAGTGAAGGAAATAGGGGGTGAGTGCATCACAAGGCCAAGGTGTGTACAATATTAATGTTAATAACCCTCATGCTAAATAATGTTAAGCAATTGGATGCACATAAAATTAAACAAATGTTCACATATGATGCAACTAAGAAAATTTTGAATGTTCCCTTTTTTGATGATGTAGGTAAGACTTGCTTGGTTTGGAAGGAGGAATAAAATGAGGATTATAATGTCAAAACTGGTTACACGATGCTGAAGTGCATCTAAAATGATTGGAAAGGCCGAAGTATAGAGGGTAACTGATGAAGTCTGTGGAAGATTAAAGTACCGACAAAGGCTAAACACTTATTATGGAGGATTTGTCGTGAGTGCCTCCTAACTCGAGTGCGACTTCGTCAACACCATGTTCTATGTCATGTTATTTGTTAGTTATGTGAAGAAGAAGTAGAAGACGAGTGACAAATTTTCTTTTGTTGTACAACAAGTTAACAATGTTGGAATGGGGCAGGTTTGAGCTCAGTCATCGCTCCATGGATATAGAGTTTCAATGAAGCAAGGACATTAACTCAGTACATATATAATAATGAGAATAGAAAGATCGCAGGTATAATGGTTGCCATGTTATGGGTGCGTTAGAACAATAAGAATAATTGAATTTGAAATCATGATAAGATGAATGCAAATTAATTGTGTTTGCAAGCGTTCCATAGCTAGAATGACTGGTTTATAACACAAAACAACCATGAAGGTACCAAGAATGATCGCCTATAACAATCTTAGGAACCACCACATAAAAGGTTGGTGAAATGCAACGTGGATGCCATATTTAATAATCAAACGAGAACAACAAAATAACCAAATGAGAACAACAAATTAAGGATGATGCTTTAGATATGAGAACATAAGATATATTATTACGGGGAATAACTTGAGATTATGAAACTTCTTTTTTCATTAAGGTTGAAGCATTGATCTTGAAAGAAGTTATACATGCGGTCATTTATATATAAATAGAATACATTATATTTGAGAGTGATACACATACGATGGTCCAAACAATTCAAACAAATAATGATGTTAATTATGAATTTAGTGTGATTATTTATTGTATTAAGAATATATTAGTTATATTAATTAATATTATAAAATAACTTTAGTCTTTAAATTTGATAGAGTATATATTAATATCCAATTATCAAATGTAGTTTTATTATTTTATATTAATTTGTTTTAAAAATAAAAATAATGATTTTTTGCTTTGTAACAAACAAAATTGGCACAAAATAATTGAAAGGGAATTGGTTTGTCGACCTGCTTTCCGCTGGGCATCTCCGCGACGCGAGTGAAGATGCGAGGTGGAAAAAGAAACGCGAAAAAAGAAGAAGACGAAGTGGAACAAATGTTACGCGCCGCACAAGACGAGATCCTCTTAAACCTCTCCCTCAACTCTCACATATCTCGTCCTTCTCCTTCTTCCTCCACTATCCCCAATCCCGATCCTGATCTGGATCTTGATCTCGACCGTCGATTTCAAGCCCTAAAAATAATTTCCAAAAATCAACAACCGTTGGATCCCTCCACCAGATTCGATGCTCTCAAAGCCAAATCGCATCCGCCTGTGAACGCTAACGATATCGTCTCCGCATCGGAACCGCCGTTTCGATATGAGGAAAGTGACGAGGAAGATGAAGAGGCGCAGATTCAGAAATTGATTGAATGGGCGAAAGATGCTGCAAGGCTTGATCCTTCTCCTCCGTCTCCGGCTGTTTCGGACGACGAAGATGACGAGCCGTCTGTATCCGACGATGATGATCACCGCCGCAAATCGTTGAAATAGCTTTATTTTATTTTTTCTATGATTATATTATTTTTAATTTTGTAGTTTTTATTTATTTATTTAGTAGTAGATGCTTTGGTTAGTTTTTACCTGTTACTGGATTTGTATGTGCATTATCCCTTTTATTACTAGTGCTTTAGGAAATCTGTGAATAGATATGCTTTTATTCAATACTGAATTATTTATTATTTTTTAATGATGAAAATTATATGGAACGAAAAGGAGATAAAAGAATAATGTTGTTGTTGTTATTGTAACATTAGTTAGTAGAATAATGGTGTAATTAAGTCCTTTGTTGTTGTTACGGTGATAATGAGGAAGAGGAACAAGATAATAAACAAGCTTTTGGTATTCAAAATAATAAACAAGCTCACTGTGTTAAGACTCAAGGAGTGATTAAAATTCAATTGAAGTGATTAAATGGTTCATCAATGCATTAGAAGACTTGAGTAATATATCTGTGTGTGAACCCTCACACCTTTATTCTTATAATGCTCTGTTGGATAGGTAGGTCTCCACTACTATGCTTATGAAGTGGAGCGGGGAAGTCCTATGAGGCGGAGAAGTCACTATCGTGACTACGAAGTGGATAAGTTTGCACCACCACAGCTACAAGATAGATAGAGGAAGTATGCAACCACCGTGACTAATAATGGTGTAATTAAGTCCTTTGTTGTTGTTTCAAGGTGTGTCTTGTAAGCAAATATATATATATATATATATATATATATATATATATATATATATATATATATATATATATATATATATATATATATATATATATATTCGACTTATGTCTAAAATATGTATTTTTGCCTTTTATAATTTTGGGCTTTTTTGTCTTAGGGAGAAGGCAAATTCAATTATAAATAGAGGGAGTAATCCCTATTTTTTTAATCAACTCATAACATATTGATTATTCACATAATTTGCAGTTACAAGTGAATAAATATTTTTTTCTACAGTTTGTGGACAAAGAGAAACTCTGCAGAAACCCTAAATATCTTTTCTTTGCATTGTCATTGTGTGGTGATAACAATTTTGTTCATCTAGATTGATAGAAATTCATCATAGATTTCAGTGAATTTCTAAAAAAAACCTTGTTTTAGAATAGTTAACACAAACCATGTTAAGTGAGATGAGTCTACCTAAATACTGGCGGACGCGATTAACACCATATAATATATCTTAATTAGGATGGTCAATCGACTCATCCTAGAGAAGACCCTATACAAGCTACTTAAAGGTGGAAAGTCTAATATTTCATATTTTCACGTTTTCGACTATAAATGTTTTATTTTAAATAATGACAAAGACAAACTAGACAAGTTTGACACTAAAGCTAACAAGATAATCTTTCTAGGTTATTCCTCATTCAGTAAGGCTTATAAGTTTTTCAATCTTTAACCATCTATTGTTGAAGAGTTTGTTCATGTTGCATTTGATGAAACTAGACCCCAAAATATGAGGAAAGATGGTTATAGTTTGATGTTTCAGGTGTTTTAACAAAATATTTGGTAAATGATGATACAAAAGAAGGTCCTTTTATAAATGAGAAAGTTTGTCCAAAAAAAAAAGAAAGTCATAGTCGATAAAGAGGAAAGCAAACAAGAGGATGGTAAATAAAAGACCTCGACAAAAGTAAGTAAATATTCAATTATTGTGAAATATGATCCAATAGATAACATTATGGGAGATATCAAAATGGGCGTAAGTAATTGTTATCAAGTTAATAGTTTATGTAATTATTCATCGTCCGTCTCTAAAATCAAACCAAAAGTCATGAACATTGGTTGCCATAAAAATTGATGAAGGTTGACTCATTGTTATGCAAGAATAGATGAATTAATTTAAAAGAAATGATGTATGAGATCTTATTTCGTGTCTTCAAAATTAAATTGTCACATAACTAAATGGGTCTTTTAGAACAAGTTTGATGAACTTAATATAATTAACAGAAATAAAGCAATGATAGTGACAAATGGATATAATCGAGCTTAAGAAATTAACTAAGAGGAGACATATCCTCCCATAGCCCATCTTGAAGTGATTCAACTCCTTTTGGAATTTACATGCAACATGGATTTTAAATTATATCAAATAGACATTACGTCTTCTTCCTTAAGACTTTATAAACAAAAAAATGTATATCTCTCAACTACTCGATTTTGAGGGCAATGAGAATCCCGACTATATTTTAAACTGAATATATTGTTGCTCCTAACTACATTTACTTGGGCCTTAGAAAAGAGAAATAACCAAAAACAAATTATTAGAGAGAAGAAAGCATAATTTGTTCTTAGACGTAGCTCCATTTAACTAAGCTTTAGAAAAAAGAAATATGTCTGAGTTTAAAAAAACCATAGTCATTAAGAATCGTTTTTATAAAATTAAATTAGATTTTTTTTCATTTATAGGCAAAATGTCATGTTTTTATCTCCATTCCACTTTACTATGAAGTAAAGAAAGAAAAAAAATCATAAATTAACTAAGCCTTAATTAAGACAAGTAACCCTAAACTAACATAAACTATAATGAATAATCATATAACAACTAATGACATGATAATGATGTAGATGTGTTAGCATACGATTTCAAACAATCGCCACATCGGCAATCGTTACTGTAATGGAGTCATTGTAATTGTCCCGACAATAGTGTTACAAGGATTGAGCTTAAGATTAAAACAACTATATTAGGCCTCACGATGACACCAATTATACTTGCGAATAATATTAATAAATATGACATTGCTCACGAAAGCAACCATGAAAGGGTTTGTATCCTGAATTTTATAGAATTAATGAATGATTATTCCAAACTCTAGACAAAAAAATATATGTAAGAGACTTCGTGAATTAGATAATAGGGATGAAGAAACAATTTTTCCTACTTTCTCTACACATTCGCGGGAGTAGAGTAAACTGATTATTCCTCCATATAAGGGGGACACTTTTCTCCATTCATGTTACATTTTGAATATTTTTTGAAAATGTCATGTCTTTCTTATATTATTGAAATGAATCGATTAATAAACACATGTCTAGATCGAACGATCTAGATCACATTCAAACAATCGATAATAACATCTGAGATGTTCTTTCTTTATCTCTTGAATGGTTTTTTCTGAACCCTTCTATATTTAATAAAATTTCTCTAATATAATATTTATTAAAATAATTTAAAAAACACATTTTTTTATCGTTTCATTTGACCGTGCTATATTAGATTTATAAGTAAGTGACACAGATTAACAAATAATTAAAATCAATGTAGTTTTTGTTGGAACATGTCCATGTTCCATATTGAATTAAAAAAAAATTCATTTAGTCCCACATTGCTCATGTGAGAAATATTAACCATCTCACTTAATTATATAAGGAAGTCACTTGTTTCTTTACAAAATACACCAAAAACATTTTATTAGTTTTTCCTTCCTCACTCTCATAACTCTGCGTCTTTCGAATTGTCGAAGCGCCAACTTCTTCCCCTTTCTTTCTACTCGTTGAATTTTTCGAGTATTTTCTTGAATTCTCTTTATAGAGAATAATGTTAATTTCTCCTCGTTTGAGTTGAGAAATTTTCAAGTATAATTTTTTATTCTCTTTAGAGAATTATTCGAATTTCTCTTTGTTTGAGAAATCTTTGAGTGATCAAAAATGATCATTATTGAATTCTCTTTGAAGAATTATTGAAATTTCTCTTGGTTTGAGAAATATTTATGACTGGTAAATATATCAGATACTACGGTGGTATTTATACCATATTTGAATGGTCTTAGTACCATTAGAGGGTGTATTTCTAGACCGATTATCTATCGTGCAAGTAGTAATCGTACAGTATAGAACTGGGCTGTTTTATCCTGGAGGCGGCGTGGTAGTTCGACTGCTTTGCATAATTTTGGGCAGTACCGCGAAACGTCTTAAAGAGAGCGAACTGATCCGCGACTCAACCCGGTAATTTCTTCAGTGGCAACATTTTTTAAAATCATGAACCAACAATTTTAAGACGTTTCAAACTGCCATGGCTATTGAAGAAATTATCGGTACTTCTAAGATTGTCTCGGACAAACCGTTCTAGTTTGAAGGAGTGCATTTCAAAAGTTGGCAACAAAAGTGAGGTTTTTCCAAACCATAAAGAAGTTTGTCAATATTTTGACCGATGACATTCCTACTGTTCCACTTGGATCAGTTGAACAAACGAATAGAAAGAAATCTATGAACTTAGATTGAATTATTAATTTCAATGAATCTGAATTTACAACATAGATTAAAGAGAAGGATTTACAGCTAAAGGAAGAAATCTCCTTATAGAAAGAGAATGATTATAACATTCTAAATAGACTCGCAAATGATCTATATGATTATTACAATAATTGCGATACTCCAAAACAAGTTTACGAGGCTATGAAAAACAAGTATTGAAGAAGCTGGAGAACAAAAGAATGATTTTAGCAACTACGAAAAGTATCAGATGGTAGATGAAAGATCTGTGGATACTCAAAGTTATGAACTTCAAAAAGAATTCTCATGAGGTCATCACTAAAGGTATGTATTTAGATGTATTTTTTAGAATCTGATTATTCTCCTTGAGTTAAAAAAAGAGGAATCTTAGAGACAATATCAAGAAGAAAAGTCTTGGTTGTTTTAAACAACAAATAAAAATTCGGTGTAGTTCTGAAGCCATTTGGAAAATGATTAAAGAATCAGAACTGCAATGTTGTGATCCGAATTAAGAATGAGATCCTTTCTATGGTCTCAATTGCTCCAACTAGGCAACAATCACCACCTCAAAGAAATGATGTTGTTTTCCATTGTTTTAACCATGGAAAATCATGTCATAAGATTAAGAAATGTAGAAGAGGCTTGAACCTGGTGCTACCCCTAATGCATAGGTCAAACTGACTAATGGGAAATTTATTTCTATGATAATTGAAATCAACACGGTTGATGAATTTGATGATTGGTGGATAGACACTGGTGTTTCTCATCATGTCTGTTATGATCGTGTTATGTTTAAAACATACACGAATACTAAAGATAAGAAAGTGTTGTTGGGATATGTCCACACCACTAATGTTGCTAGAATTGGAGAAATGGAGTTGAATTTCACCTCCAGAAAGACTTTAATCTCGAAGGACGTCATACATGTTCTTGAGATTAGGAAGAATTTTGTTTCTGGTTTTATTTTATATAAGGCATAGTTTAGTCAGTCCATTGGGGTAGATTTGTACACCATTACAAAGAATGACATTTTTGTGAATGAAATTGATATGTTTAAAAACTTTGTAAAGAATTTAAAAATCAATTATTAAAGGATCTGATCCCCTAGACCTTGTACACTATGGTATATGTGAATTACATGGAATTGTACATGAAATGACTGCACCATACTCTTTTGAAATGAATGGTAAAGCAGAAAGAAAGAATATAACTCTTATTGAACTTGTTGTTGCAATTATATTAAATTTTGGTGTTGCTTCTCACTGGTGGGGGAAATTTTGTTGACTATTTGCTATGTCCTGAATCGAGTTCCCAAGTTAAAAAGTAATATCTCTCCTTATGAGATATTAAAGAAAAGACAACCAAAATTGTCTTATTTAAGAACTTGGGTTTGTCTGGCATATGTCAGAATTCAGGATACGAATCGAGTTAAACTTGCTAATAGAGCCTATGAATGTGTGTTCATTAGGTGTGAAGCAAACAGTGAGGCATATAGGTTCTATGACCTAAATGCAAAAGTGATCATAGAATCAAATGATGTTGAATTCTATGAAGAAAAAAAAAATTTCCTTTCAAATCGAGAAATAGTGGGGGCACTCAATCGAGTCACATTCATGTGATAAGAAGCACAAAAAGCAACGACGATGTAGAAACAGAACTTCGAAGAAGTAAAAGAGTAAGAGTTTCTAAAGACTATGGGAAGAATTATGCGACCTATAATGTAGAGGAAGATCCAATGAATCTTCAAGAAGCCTTGTCATCTCTGGATGCAGATATCTGGCAAGAAGCTATTAATGATGAGATAGATTCTCTAGAATCTAACAAGATCTGTCACTCAGTAGACTTGCCTCCTAGATGCAAACCAATCGGTTGTAAATGAGTTTTGAAAAAGAAACTAAAACCTGATGGAACTGTTGATAAATACAAGGCTCGCCTTGTAGCCAAGGGTTTTAGACAAAGAGAGAATATAGATTTCTTCGACACTTTTTCTCCGGTCACCAGAATGACATCCATTAGGGTACTTATCTCAATAACTGCTATTTATAGTTTAATAGTACACCAAATGGATGTTAAGACAACTTCTTTCAATGGTGAATTAGAAGAAGAAATCTATATGGAACAACCGGAAGGCTTTGTGATCCATGGACCAGAAAACAAGGTCTGTAAGTTAGACAAGTCTTTGTATGAGCTGAAGCAAGCTCGGAAGCAATGACATGAAAAGTTTGACAACTTAATGATATCAAATGGGTATAAGATGAATGAAAGTGACAAATGTGTTTATTACAAATATGAGAATCACATTTGCACTATCATATGTCTCTATGTAGACGACCTATTCATATTTGGGTCAAACATTCAGACCATCAATGAAGTGAAATCATTGTTGTGCAACAACTTTGATATGAAAGATCTCGGTGAAGCAAGTGTGATCCTTGGTATCAAGATCGCGAGATCAGAATAAGGCATCTCCTTGGATCAATCACTCTATGTGGAAAAGATCTTAAAGAAGTATAATTACTTCGACTGTAAACTTGGGTGCACACCTTATGATCCAAGTGTGAAACTGTTTAAGAACACTGGTGAAAGTGTTAGACAAACAAAATATGCGAGCATCATTGACAATCTTAGGTATGTCACTGATTATACTAGATCCGACATTGCATATGCAGTGGGATTATTGTGCAGGTTTACGAGTAAACCGAGTTACGAGCATTGACAAGCTATTAAGCGAGTCATGAGGTACCTTAAAAGGACCATATATCTCAGTTTACATTATCAGAAATTTCTGGCTGTACTTGAAGGGTACAGTGATGCAGATTGGAACATATTATTAGATGATTCCAAAGCAACTAGTGGCTATGTATTCCATAGCTAAAGGAGTTGTATCTTAGAAATCAAGGAAACGAAGTATCATGGCTCATTCCATAATGGAGTCTGATATGATAACGTTAGCGATTGCTAGTGAAGAAGAAAGTTAGTTAAAATATGCCTGCTAACTAAGATTTCCTTATGGGAAAAATCCATGCCAGTTGTGTTGATCCACTGCGATAGTACCGCGGCTATTGCAAAAACTGAGAACCATTATTATAATGGTAAAAGACGTCAAATTATAAGAAAGAACAACACTGTTAGAGACTATATCTCTAAAGGAGTTGTAAGAGTGGATCATGTACACACCGATGAAAATTTAGCATATCCTTTGACGAAAGGATTAGTTAGAGAGAAAGTCTATAATATATCATGAGACTAATGCCTATATAGAAATGAGTTTCTCATGATGGTAACCCGACCTAAATGACTGGAGATCCCAAGAAATAGGTTCAATGGGTAATAACAAGTTATGAGTAATATGAGATTATCATGCAAGTAAAGCATGAATCCTGAAGCAATTAGAGGATGAGATAATAGAAACTCTTAATGAAATCTATACTCTGTATGAGGGAGTACCTAGGCTACAGGAGTACTCTTGATAGACTCACCTATGTGATTGTGGAACTTAGGCCGGTTCCTATGGAATTTCGAGGCAGGATTCCTAGAGCATTCACTAAACCGGGATACACGTGCAGGGCCATTAAAGTACGGGCTATTAGAATACACCTTAAGAAAAGGTTGTGTGTGGGTTTGATGTCTGAGATAGAGTTCAAGACATTTGTGTCACTCTTGTTGAATCAGAATCCTACTTGCTATGCAAAGGTTCAAGTCGTAGACACCTTTGTTTATGCACAATCTTAGAAACGTTTGACGTTACTTCCAAATTCACCTTTTTAAATTCAAGTGGGGGATTGTTGGAACATGTCCATGTTCCATATTGAATTAAAAAAAAATTCATTTAGTCCCACATTGCTCATGTGAGAAATATTAACCATCTCACTTAATTATATAAGGAAGTCACTTGTTTCCTTACAAAATACACCAAAAACATTTTATTAGTTTTTCCTTCCTCACTCTCATAACTCTGCGTCTTTCGAATTGTCGAAGCGCCAACTTCTTCCCCTTTCTTTCTACTCGTTGAATTTTCCGAGTATTTTCTTGAATTCTCTTTATAGAGAATAATGTTAATTTCTCCTCGTTTGAGTTGAGAAATTTTCAAGTATAATTTTTTATTCTCTTTAGAGAATTATTCAAATTTCTCTTTGTTTGAGAAATCTTTGAGTGATCAAAAATGATCATTATTGAATTCTCTTTGAAGAATTATTGAAATTTCTCTTGGTTTGAGAAATATTTATGACTGGTAAATATATCAGATACTACGGTGGTATTTATACCATATTTGAATGGTCTTAGTACCATTAGAGGGTGTATTTCTAGACCGATTATCTATCGTGCAAGTAGTAATCGTACAGTATAGAACTGAGCTGTTTTATCCTGGAGGCGGCGTGGTAGTTCGACTGCTTTACATAATTTTGGGCAGTACCGCGAAACGTCTTAAAGAGAGCGAACTGATCCGCGACTCAACCCGGTAATTTCTTCAGTGACAACATTTTTAAAATCATGAACCAACAGTTTTAAATATTTTTTCCTTAAAAAATGAATTATTTACATAAAAAACTCAAAGCTTTATACCAAAAAAAGAAAAAACCATAAAGCTACACTCACTTTAAATTTTTTTAGTAGATAACAAAAAGTCTAATATGACCATGTGGATAAAAAAACATAAAAACCAGAAGAATTTAGTAAAGCAGTAAAAAAAATCCATGTCCTAGACACACAGTATAAGTTATAGTAACAAATACTCACAATCCAACAACAGTACATAGACACAATACTAGGATTCTCATTGTTATCCCAAAAAATCCAACATTTATCCTTTCATTAGCTTATCAAAATCCAAACAACCTCTGCACAAATGAGAACAATGGCGGTTGTAGTACGTTGTTCCTGCTTCCTCTCTCCTCCTCACTCTCCACGTCCTCTATTCTGCTCCAACAACACCAATCTTCACCTTTCAGGTCAGTTTCTCTAACCCCACTTCTTATCCCATTATAATCTCATTCAAAATCATAACTTGAAACTTTTTTTGTTTCTATGAAATTTATAATTGTTTTATTTGTTTTTGACGATGGAAGTTAGTTTGATTTTAGCATTTAGGTCATCAACCAAGAATCTTTTGGAATTAACTTATTTGAGCTTAGACTGTTTGGAAAAACTCCTGGAATCGGTCAATGACATGTGTATAAGTTGTTTTCAGCTTATTTCCGTAAGCTCTTTAAGATAGTTTATGAAAACAACTTGTTGGTTGAAAACAATTTTATTTTATTATCTATGGTTACAAAAATAACTCACACATAAGCACTTATATAATAACCACTTATATAATAATAGCTTATGCTTATCTTCTTTACCAGCAGCACCTTATGGAAACTAGTTGAGTTTTGTTAAGATAATGAAAATGTGTGGTGCAAATTATTATAAGTGATACTCACATGAGGTTGAACTTGTTGAATGAATCAGGAAAATTCGCTTGTCTTTCTTTAAAACTGGACAAGGTTGTGCCACTCTTGAAAGATACTCTTAATGGATCTTCTAAGATTTCAACTGTGCTTCACTGCTTAAACTGTAAGGTGTGCCTATTGCCTGTGTACTTGAGCTTTTTTTTACTGTAACAGTGTTAATACCTATGTCGCGCTAACACGACTGGTTAGATTCAACTATTATAGTTTATTTCTCAAATCATTATATATGTGTCACTTTGTCGTGTCCAGTGTATATGTCATTGCTTCTTAGGTTATGCGAATGACTGTTTATGCATACTTTTCTGACTTGTGATTGAAATTGTTTGCCTTCCTAGGAAGACATGCCTCAAAGATTCCCTTTGCCGATGTTTCTTGCGAGCAATATTTTGATGTTTTTAATGCCTTGTAAAGCTTTGGCCGAGACCTGTGAAACTGATAACTCTATGTTCAATATGCCTATACTGCTAGCAGTAGCCCTCATTGGAGCCACTGTAGGAGGTAAGGTACTATGAGATTCTGATGTACAGTTATATCAGCTTGTGAATGTTAATTCGAGCTTTTGCTGAAACGTTTGTTCATACTTTTTTTTTTATGGATAAGTGATCCTTTTCTTGAATTGATTGATCATATATGATAGGGTTGGTCGCGAGACAAAGGAAAGGAGAATTGCAGCGGTTAAACGAGCAGTTACTCCAGATCAACGCGGCTTTAAGAAAACAAGCCAAAATTGAATCGTATGCTCCGAGTTTGAGCTATGCTCCCATTGGTGGTGGTAGAATACCTGATAACGAAATTATTGTTGATCCAAAGAAACAAGAACTAATTTCCAAGTTAAAAAGTGGAAAGAACTTTTTGAGGAATCAACAGCCAGATAAAGCGTTCACGGAGTTTAAGATTGCGCTTGAGCTTGCACAGAATATTAAGGATCCTATTGAGGAGAAAAAAGCGGCTCGGGGTCTAGGTTTGCAATGTTCTCTATTTTGCTTACTAATGCGTGTTACCTTAAACGCTCATACACAATCAACATTAGATTTTGCGCGTTTAAGGAGCGAATAAGTTTACAAAGAGCACTACAAATTAATTAGGCGTGCAAATACGAAACAACTTATATGTTATAAGCTGTAAGTCAATCCAAACAGGTCCTAAGTATATTTGCATGTTTTTATTACAGGAGCTTCATTGCAAAGACAAGGAAAATACCGAGACGCTGTTAAATACCATTCCATGGTTTTGTCGATATCTGAAAGAGAAGGAGAAGACTCTGGAAGCACAGAAGCTTTTGGAGCAATTGCTGATTGTTACACTGAGCTTGGAGACCTTGAAAAAGCAGGACAATACTATGACAAGTATATTGCAAGGTTGGAAAAGGACTAATCCTCGATTCCATATTCAACATTTCTTATTCACAATATTTTTCATGCATTTTATTCTAGTCAATGTTTCATGAGTTAATTGTTTTGCTATTGTTAAGCTGTTTTTGAGATTGTAAAGTTGGTGTTACACCTTATTTTGAAGGAGAGTTTAAAACTAGAGATAATGTTTATCTTCAATTTCTAGTTTGTGGAATGAGGCATAACTTATTTGAAGAGAATCACAAATTTGGTCCATGAAAGATGTGATCAAATTTCATTTTAGTATCAGAATGATTTTAGTCTCATCTTTGGTTCTAAACATGGTTTATATTATATACATATGTATGTGTTAATTCTTATCATTGTGGTATTTTTTTTTAAACTCATTAATGATTTCACTATAATCTGATATCTTTTTTATTCCATATGTATAAAACATATGTTTGACATGTTTTTGACAACTAAGATGAAGAAATAAAACATTTTGTGAGATATAAATATAATAAAGATTTACAATTTTTTATAAAAGTCAAATTGATATACTTTTTTGTCTAGAAGGAGCAAACAATAGGAGAAGTGATATTGAAAACCGCCTTTTAAGTTGTTATGAGAATTGAGTGTGAGCATGTGGTATTGAGGAGATATTAAAAAGGAAATGGAAAACAAAGTTATGGTTGTGCCTCAGGTGTCGTCTGTGTGACCTCAGGTGTCATCTGGGAACTAGATGCCTCTCCCGTCTCAAATACCATCGACGAGGAAGTGTGTCTACAGGAGGACGTAGGCGAGGAGGGATGAAATCAAGAATCCTACCTACTGTGGGAGGACGATAAAGTCGGAGTAGAAACAGGAACACCAGAGGCTGATGATGTAGTACGCGCATCTGACACAACCTGTCCAGAGGCATAAGGAGCCTAGGATGCCTGACTTCTTTCCCTCTACACAAAAGCATGTTGTGCAAGTCTGTCGTGCCTTAACCTATATGCTCTCTCAGTCGTTACTCCTGCAGAAGTACAAAACAAATGTTAACATAAGGACTAATGTTCAAAATTAAGGGAAAAATAAAAACATACTAAAACCGTAAATGCATTATCGGTTTTCTTCAACGTTAAAATGAAAACCAGAAATACATTTCCGGTACGACCTGGAATTTCATAGCTTCGTTAATGGAGAAGCAAAGCCCCAAATGACCTCAACAAAAAAGTCATTGATCATAAAAATGAGACTTCCAACACATTTCTAATGATTTCTAATATTGAAAACACACAACAAAATCACAATTTCTAACCTAAATCACAAATTTGAGTAGAAATTACATAAACTCTAAAAACTCAAAACAACTTAAAATTGATAATTTTTCTTGATTGAATGTGGTTAAACACTTGAGTTAACTGATGCTTGACGATTTCTGACGAGCTTTTGGCGAATTGGTTTGATTTTGTAATAATGGGGTTTGAGAGTGTTGTACCCCAAAATTTGCCCTCTCATTTCTCAAAGGATCATCCTGGACCCTCAGGTTTGCTTCTATCAAGTTTCAAGTCTTGAATTACAACTTTTCAAGAAAATCATTCATAAGGGCAAAATGGTCAAAAGCACACTGAAAAGTCAAACTTTGGCTTTTAGATCAAAAATCAGGTTTCAACAATTATATTTCATCAAGACATAAAATTGGTTCATCGAAAATCAGAAGTCAGAAATTACTTTGAAAAAATCAAATTTCTAAACATTTAGAAAATTTTCTAAGTGTTAAGAGGATATGATACTTCAGAACTTCTGAGCCAGTCTCCACGTAAGTGCAGTCAGAATTTGCAAACATGGTTCAGAATATGATTCTTCAATCAGAACACGACTCTTTAGCATATGCTTCGATCAGAGCATCACCCTTCGAGTTTCACTCTGGTCTTCTTCGATCAGAACATCACAAAGCCCCAAAAACTTGTTTGAGCAGCCTGCTGCACTGCTATAGCGCAGTCCTGCAACCAGCTGCCACAACACTCCAAATTATTGCTGATCTAGTCTACGCCTGCATTTTTCTCAAACCCTACATTTGCACCAAATTAAAATACAAAAACTGTGATTAAAAAGCAATGAAACAGTATACCAAAAAGGTTTAAATCTCATTTGTTTCCCCCCCCAAAACCACATCAAACCCATCTATAAATAAGTTGCTTCATCACACGTTCAAGGGACTGGATTTTGGAGGGAGAGAATCATCAAAAGAGAGAAAATAAAACTGTGAAACCTTCATAAAAATCCAGAATTCTCAAACAGAAAACCAAACCTTTGTTCTTCCCTTTGAATCAAAGAATTTAGCATTTTCTCTTCTGTTGTTCTTGCTGACTCCAGAACATCTGAAGGCAACAACTCAAGTCCCAGGCACACACTTCAGATTCAAGGTAAGTCTTTCTGACTTTGCACATTTTCATTTTAGAACATCATTAAATATGTGAATATCATAGTATTAATGTTGTCCATGTCATTGCATAAGTAGAAAAAATTGTGGATCAGAACTTCTTGATTAGGGCTAGGCTCAGATTTATGATTAGAACTTCTATAAACTATTGTGCTTTTATCCTTCTGATTTGCTGTTTGTTAAGAACTGAATAAATTGCTGATGTGCTGATTAATATGAGAAAAGAGTTGAAAGGTGGCACAAAACCTATGATTTCCATTCACTGTTTTAGCACAACACAGAACTTATGAGTTCTCCTTACTGTTAAACACACTGAACCTCTGATTTCCACTCACTGTTTTAGCACAACACAAAACTTTTGAGTTCTTCTTACTGTTAAACACACTGAACTTTTGGTGTTTCCACTCACTGTCATAACACAATACAAAACTTTTGAGTTCTTCCCACTGTTTTAACACGTACAGAGCTTCTAAGATTTTTTCACTGCTCTCACATTCAGAACTTTAGCACGTAGCAACCCAGAACTTCTGTGTTTTCCCTCTAACATTTCTTGCAGGACCTCAGAGTGTATCAACTCAGAACTCCTGGTTTTCTCTGATGTTTCTTGATGAACCACAGCGTGCCCGACATTAGAACTTCGAATCCCCATTGCTTTGCTTTCAGCAACAGGCTGATTCTTTTCTCTCGTTATTTTCCTTTTTTTTTAAATCATTTTTAACATTAACATCCTTTTTATTAATATAATAAAAATAAACATAAAAAATATTTTCTTTTCTTAATTTATTTTCTTTTTTATTTATTTCATTCAGACATAAAACCATTTTCAAAACAAATCCTTTTTCTTTCTTGCATTGTACATTTCGATATGGTTGTAATAGTTAAATAGGATTTAAGTTCTTATAACCCACTAATTGTAAATTTGTACCCCCATCCCTAAATATTGTAATAGCGTAGGACTTTATATTTCCGCAATTTATCGCTTTTCAAATATAATGCTAGTAATTAGGGTATGCATGACAAGATTCAAAATTAATCGCTAGATAACCTAATTTCAAAGATAAAATAACTTGAATCAAACACACGTTTTCACACGCGCACCTCTAGGGTAATCTTGCTCGTTGCCTCGGAAACACAATCATGTCCCTCGAATATGGGATGCTTTAGCAAAGACCCTTCAATAAAAAATATTGTAGTCTCTCGATGTTGCCTTCGGTAAAACGATCTAGTCCCTTACAAAAAAATTGCTAAAGCGTCTCATAAGTTGCCTTCTATGACTGTACAAATGTCCCGCGCCTGTCCCTTCACATCTAACAACGGGGCTTCTTACCAAATCAATGGTAAGATAGTAACATCTAAAGGAGGAAGAAAAGAACATATAAGACCTTTAGAGTAGGTAGATTCACTCCTAATTTCTCGCTTGCTCACGACAAAAACATTTTTACACCAACACTTTCATCTTGAAACATTTTCAAAAGACAAGACACTTTGTACGCGTTCTTATAGAGACGAGAACCATTACAAAGACATTTTCAAAATACTTTCAAAACTCACAACACAAAAGCATAATTTTCAAACAAAGCAAGTGATCTAGCAAGCAACTAAGAGCCCATGGAAAACCATGGATGAAAAGGGTGCTAACACCTTCCCTTTTCATAATCTACCCCCCGAACTAAAAAAAAAACATATCTAAATGTCTTTCCTGTTCTTTTCATCCTTTCCTTATTGGATAAAAGAAAAGTCGATGGCGACTCTTGCTAACCGCAACATTTGCAAACACAAACGCAAAACGACCCGAGTCGGTTCTTCCTCCGTATCATAGAACCAACGACTCTGCTGGGGAGTATTCTAAAAGTGGGGTTACCTTAGGGTTAGATCACATTTACTTGCTTTCATTGTTTGACTTGTATGCTTTACATTATGGTTCTTTGTTTGGGTTTGAATCCTCTACCCGGATTTAGGATACCTTATAGGTAAGTAGCAATACGTTGTGGAAACTGTGCGGGGTATACCGACACGGTCTAAGCAATAACTACGTTAGTGCGACATATTTGTGGGTACCGGTAGCCCTTGAGGAGTCAAGAAGAATACGGGGCCGCTGAGTGATGTCATGAAGCACTAATGAACTTTTAGAACCTTTACTTGACCAAATTGGCCATTAGGACGTAGTGGAATGACCGAATTTGGTGCAGTCTGAAGTTGGTAGATACTCGATATTACACTCATTGAGGTTTGGTTTTTTGGGATATTTCGGTCGCTATTAAAGAGGCTTGCGCTGAAATAATGCCCAAGGAAACAAACAAGTGATATTAAGCTCCTTAGAACCCGGTTACTATTACTAGGACAGGTTTGAGCCAACTAAACTTCGAGAGGGTACTTACCTATGAGACTCCATGCAAGCCTAAACCTAAGGACTTGTTTGCTTTGTTTGTGTATATTTTACTTGTACATAACATCATGAACATCATAACATCATACTCATTTACTAACCATTTCAAGGATCTTGGGATTTATCTTTGTTCTGTTTTGTAGGATATGGATTCTCTTTGCAGGAAAACTATTCTAGTCATCCTTGTAAGGATTCCCCCTCAACTTAAAGAGCTAGCTTCATGGATTCCTGAAAACTCTCCGTTCACCGAAAGACATGGTCGTCTCCTAAACTTGGTTACCTCCAAAAATGATGAAGATATGTTGAAGGTTCTCTTCTAATTCTTTGATCCTCTACACCATTGCTTCACGTTTCCCGATTATCAACTTGTGCCATCTTTGGAAGAATTCTCCCAACTCTTGAGGATTCCCATTATTAATCAACTACCTTTCAACGGTACGGAAAGAGATCCAAAACCAAAAGAGATTGCTCGAGCTCTACACTTGCAACCATATGATGTCACAACTAATTGGGAAACAAGGAGTGATGTCAAAGGCTTCTTACTTATAAGGTCTTGTTCGAGAAAGCCCAAAGCTGTTGGAATTCCTTGGACTTGTAAGCTTTTGAGGAAATTGTGGTTCTCCTCATCTATGGGATGATTTTGTTTCCAAATCCTGACCAACTCATAGATGTGAATGCCGTCATAATCTTCATATCTCGTAACCCGGTGCCTACCTTGCTAGGAGACATCCTACATTCTTTTCACACTCACACTATGAGGAAAAGAGGTATCCTTATGAGTTGCACTCCTCTCTTGGCAAGATGGTTTATTTCGCATCTTCCCCAATCTGTATTAAGGAACGAGTAAGGTTCAAGGTGGTCACAAAGGTTGATGACGCTCAAGCATTCAGACATCCATTGGTGTTCCCAGGCTATAGAGAATGTTATCATTGTGGAGAGTTCCCTAATGTCCCCTTACTTGGAATTAGGGGGGGGGGGTATCACTTATAACCCCTGTTTGGATCTAAGACAGTTTGGTTATGCTCGAAGGGATGACCCGCATGAGATGCTCATTCAAGGTTTGGTATTTGACTACGAGAATGACGATTAAGGTCTTCGCCAGAGATTCATCCGAGCTTGGAGGATGTTGAACAAGGTAGATAGCAATACATTGGGGCACAAGAATTCCATCCCTCTTGAGCCTTACCTCAAATGGGTACGAGCTCGTGCTCAGAGTCTTATGATTCCTTATCCCTCCATTCTCCCGGTGATCATAGAGCCCGTTGTGGAAGGGGATGTTCCTTACACCATCCTGGATCCTGACATGCCCACCTATCTTGAAGACTTACAAAGAGATTGGATACAACTCAAGGGAGAGCGAGACACTTTTGAGGCCCAGTTCTACACCAGCGAAAAGAGGAATCTGGAGCTTACCAAGCAACTTCATGAGGAGCGGACTCTGAATGCCTACATTACACTGAAGAGGATGCACATAACCTTTTTATCTTAGAGTTTTTTTGTATTTATTTGTAAGCCCAAAGAGGCATTGATGTACTCAACCTTTAATTTTATTAATATGATGTGTGTTTCCTTTTTGTCTAAAATGAATTTGAATCTCTAAAATCCTTGAAATCATTACATATGCATTTACCATTCATCATAACATAAGCAGGTTTCTTGCAACAAGTCTCCTCATCTTTCTACTGTTCATTTCAGTAAGATGGATCTCGAGCAAACAGTGAAGGACCTCCAAGCACAAAACGCTCAGTTTCAACATATGTTCTTAACTCTAGCCAAAGGACAAGAAGAGTTGAAGACCTTGCTGGTTGAAAAGAAAAAGAAGAAAACAAAGAAGATAACCAGAGTTTTAAACATGGGAAGAAGGTTCCAAGGGCAGATAAGAATGACCTTAGACTTTGCAACGTCATCTGGTGAGAAAGACAACCAAGTTGGGAAAGGCAAAGAAACAGTTGTCCAGCCAGAGTCAGAAGAGGAAGAGGAAGAAGAAGATTATTCCGAAGAACAATACCCTCCAGTCGACGACAAGTACAAGCATCTAGAAGAACGGTTAAGTGCAATGGAAATCCAAAAAGTTCCTGGATTGGACTTTGAGGAGTTGGGGTTAGTATCCAGAATTGTCATTCCTCCAAAATTCAAATCACCGGTGTTCGCCAAATATGACGGATTTTCATGTCCCAAAATGCATCTCCGGTCCTATGTGAGGAAAATCCAGCCTCATACCGCTGACAAGGATTTATGGGTACACTTCTTCCAAGACAGTCTATCTGGAACTCAACTTGATTGGTTTTATCAGTTAGAAAGAGCCAATGTTCACAACTGGGAAGATCTGGCCGCTGCCTTTTACAAACAATACCAATACAAAGCTGATCTTGTGCCAACCCGTACTCAACTCCAGAGTATGGCTATGGTTTCAAGTGAAGGCTTTAAAGACTATGCGCAAAAATGGAGGGACTTAGCAGGAAGAGTCTAGCCTCCCATATCTGAAAGAGAATTAGTAGATATGTTCTTGGGTACTTTGTCCGGTCCTTCCTTCAATCACTTAATTGGGAGTTCATCGGCATGCTTTACTGATTTGATACTGACCGGAGAAAGGGTGGAAGCCGGGATAAAGAATGGGAAGATTAAAAAATATGCATCCTCTGCTGCTGTAAGGAAACCTTTCATTGGAAAGAAAGAAGTTGTTGTTGTATATCCTCAAAGAAGTCAAGATAGGGATGAACGTCGTCCAATGGTGGGGGCTGTCATGATTCCTAAACCAGCGCCTGCTCAGCAAAGAAGCAACCACCCAAGAACGGAAAGACCAGTCAGACAGTTCACCGGAATTAACATGACCTTATCTCAGGTATTACCACATTTGTTAAGATCCAACCTAGTGGCTTTGAAATAAGCTTCAAAGAACCCTAACACAACCTCTCCTCAATATCATCCTAATGCCCGTTGTACATACCATTCCGAGAGTCCCAGCCATGACACTAACAATTGTTAGGCTCTGAAGAACAAAGTACAAGACCTTCTTGAAGCCAAAGAAATTGAATTCGATGCGCCAGAAATTCCCAATGTTATTACTGCCCCTATGCCCAAACACGGCCATAATACCAACGCCATTGAGGAAGATATGTTTGTTACTTCAGTTGATGAACTTGTGACCCCACTCCTGAATATCAAAAAGAACTTGTTGATTGCAGGTGTATTCCCAGGCTGCGATGAAAGCTGTCATTTCTGTTTGTCCTCACCAACCAGCTGTCCTTTGTTAAAAGCAGGCGTTCAATGCCTAATAGATAACAAGGAAATTTTGTTTGAGAAGGCTTCGATTCCAACTGTTTCTTATAATGATGTTTCTATCGTGACCATTTCCAACAATTCTTCAAGGTTCTCCACCGAAAGACCCATTAGAATTACATTAGTTCCAAAAGTAGCTCCGTTGATAATTACAATGCCTGGACCAATCCCATATTCTTCAGACAAAACCTTACCATGGAATTATGGAGGGGATGTCTACTACCACGGTATCAAGCAAGATTGGCCAGCTGTTGAAGATTCAAGTTCTGAGAAGGTTGACTCTGATATCAGTAATATTGCAGGGACTAGTAGGATAACCCGAAGTGGAAGGGTTTTCTCTCCGGAAATTGTTCCTCCAAAGGCTGTTTCTGGACCCCTAATCATTCCTGTTGTTGTTGCTCCTTAAAAGGTTATTCTCAGTCCTACAATCATCTCTGCTAAGACTCCTGCTGACAAAACTGTTACAATCCCTGTTATCACCCCTACTGACATTCCTACTGCCGAGTCGACCGAGACTCGAGGTAAAGGTATTCTGATTTAGCCTGTCCGGACAAAGGCACAATCAATGGCTATCCCTGAGACTTCCCGGAAAGAGATGGAGGAAATTCTAAAGATCATAAAAAGAAGCGACTACAACGTAGTCGAGCAACTGGGGAAAACTCCATCAAAAATTCCATGTTGGCTTTATTACTATGTTCCAAGGTGTGATACGGTGGGAGAACTGACTTGAGGTTTTGCGGTTGTATTCGCACTTGTTCGGTTTAGCAAGAGTCGCCACCGACTTTTTATTTTATCCTAAAGGAAAGGTTAAAAAGCACAGAAAAAAACCTTTTAAGATGTTTCATGGGTTCGGGGGGTAGATTATGAAAAGGGAAGGTATTAGCACCCTTTTCATCCGTGGTTATCCATGGGCTCTTAGTTACTTGGTTTTAGATCACTTGCCTTGATTTTTTTGATTGCTTGAAAATGGTGTGTGTGTGTGTGTTTTGAAAATATTTTGAAATAGACGCCTTTGTTTCGGCAACCGTTGTAATGACTCGTGTTTGAGTATATACAAGGGTGTGTATCTTTTCGAAAAGATGTTTCAAATGTTTTTGAAGATTGTTTTTTGAAAGTGTTTGTGGAGTGTGGTTTTGAAAAGGAGGCAAGTGTTTTTGCAATATTGATCCAAGTAACTAAGAGTTTTGTCTACCCCTAAATTTACTCAAAGGTTTTTCTCATGTCTTAACCCTTTTTAACAATTTTGTTCCACCATTGTATTTGGTGGACAATCTTGCGTTTAGGATGTTTAACGGGACATGCACGGGTCATCGTATGGACCATGAATGCAATGATGCCAAGTGTCTTTGGCAATTTGTTTGAAGGGACTATGATCATTTTGATAGGCAACTTTCGAAAGCGTCATCGAGGGACTTATGATCATTTGATTTGTTTTGCCAAAGAAACTCGACGTGCAAGCATGGCCCATTTTGGAAGGCAACGAGTGGGATTACCCTAGGGGGTGCAAGTGTGATTGTGTATTGATTTCATGTATTTGTCTTGTATTAGGTTATCTAGCATTTGATTTTATGTACATACAAACCCTAGGTCTAACCATGGTATAATTCGAAAGCGATAAATTACGGGAATTTAAAGTCCTAAACTATTACAAATGAGTATCCGGGGATGGGGGTACAAATTTACAAATGGGGATGAGACTTTAAATAATTACAACCAAATCGAATCGATCGCGATGTAAAATATAATGTATAGCAATGTATAAGAATAGAAAATGTATATGTGGAAAGTAAAGTAAATGTATTTGTGTATTGCAAACGTGTAAGTGTGTAAGTGTATGTATTATGAAGTATTGTTAACTTAATGAAAAATTAAGTGTTTGTTATGTATTTATTTAATTCTTTTTTGGATATTTGTTGACCATGTACAAATAAGAAAAATTAATTAAAGGACAAATTTTTTTTTTAAGTTCTATTCTTTTATGTATTAAAAATTATTAATGTTTTGAGTATTTATGTTAGTATTGTTTTATGTACAAATAATGTATCTTAAGAAAAGAAAAATATCATGTATTTATGTACAAACAACATGTTTTAATGAAAAAAGGTCTTAAGTTTGAAAGAAAAATAATATTATTGTTTGTATATTCATGTTTAAAAAATGATAAAAATGATTAATACCTTATTTGTATTCACAAAACAACAAAAAAAAAAGATTATGTTATCAAAAGAAAATTAAAAGGGCAATTAGCATATATAAAGGCAGATGGGCTTAAAGGGGATCAGCTGGCCCAATCATAATTTGAAACAGAAGCCAGGGGGGGTGTCAATTGGAAACTCGTTTGGGTTTTAGGCTTGTAACGGGCAAGGCCCAACGCTTGGCTCAAGTTTGAAAGGGTTTGTCGTAATTTGTTTCATTTGGGAAAAACTTAGGGTTCGTCAAACAGAGATGCGGCGCCGTTCTTCTTCGTTTCGTTCGTTCCTCTTCATCTTCTTCGCCAAGCGCCTAGATAGTGTCTCTTGCCCCACAGCCACCAGCGCCACCATCTGTGTCCTTCTTCTCTCCTTGATTCCACGGAACGAGATTAAGGTGACGTTTTCTGCCTTTTTTAACGCATTTTGAGTTTCGAATTTTATGTGTCTTGCATGTCTTGCTTGTAATACATGTTTTCTCTGCATACTTTATGTCTTCTTGATATCTTTCCATATCTTCTTTTGACAGCTTTGAGTAGCCTTTTGTACTTGTTGGATATCTTTGACAGCCTTTTGGATAGTTTTTTGGCAGCTTGTGGAAAGTTTGAATTTGGAACTTTGTAGTTCAGTTTGAACTTTTATAGTTGTACATGCTGTTGGAGACTTTTGGACTTATGCAGCTTTTTGACAAACTTTGAATTTGTGCAATTTAACTTTTGTGCATTTTCATACTTTATTCTTTTGCAAGCATTTTTCATCCCTCTCTGTGAACCGGGAGAAATCTCGTGATTTGCAGAGAGGGCAAACTGATTCCAGCCAGTTGCCTTTAATGATGAATTCTTTTTTAACTGTTTGTCTTCTATTTATTTTATCTGCAATTGACTTTTCTTTTGTTTTCTTGTTTTGCAGATAAAACTCAATGGAGCATTGGAGCAATGAACAGAAGATGAAGACTTAGGAATTTAGGATAGTTTTATTCCAAATTTAATCATTTGTAAACATTTATTATTATGAATACTTTGTAAATAAATACTGTATTCAAACAACAATTGTAACGAATAATTAAAAGATGAATAAAATCCATTTTTTTATCAGTTAATTCCTTTTCTTCTTTTCAATTATTTATTTTATTATTTATAATTCTTAAATTATAATAAATGGAAATAAATTCCAATTATCTTAACTTAGAATAAATAAACAATTAAATAAACATTGTGGTTTTAGCATCGATCAATTAATAAACCTGGCGCTTCAAAAATCCAAAGCAAAGCACAGTCAATCACAACAACTGCCCAAATGTCTTTTCTCTTAATGATTCAATCAAACACTGCAAACTCAATCCAAATGACTCTTTTCACTGATTTAGTCAAACATTGCAAACTCAATCCAAATGCCTCAGTCCATATCTCGGAATAACTTGAAAAGCACTGTAGAATTTAAATCTTTCTGAGAAATCTGCGCACAAACCCTAGTTCTTGATTAAATGTCAAAGAACGTTCACCTGATCAAAACCTGAGCCAACTCAACCAAACCTTAGCAATCTGCCTGAACTGCTTTAAAATCAATGAAAACCCTAATTTTGTCTGACTGATAAGAAAAGTCTGTTTGACTGAATCTTACGCCAATCTGAAAAATCAGGAAACGCCCGAGGCTATGATTTCTTGTGGAAAAATACGAGGGCAAATTTTGGGGTACAACAGTTGCCCATGTTCAATCTTCTTGGACCTGAAGAGTTAGATTGGCAAGTTTGCCTTTCGCGACTCGAGGGTAAAAGGAGATTGGACACTAGAGTGCCCAGAAAATTTGCACTCGGTGATGTGATGGTAGAGGTGAATGGGCTTACAGATGCCATTTGGTGATGGGCTTAAAGATGCCATATGGAATGTGACAGAATCTTGTCGGGGGATGGGCTTAGAGATTCCATCTGGAAATGGGCTTAAAGATGCCATTTGGTGACTGCTGGTAGGAGGATGGGCTTATAGATGCCATCTGGAAATTGTTGAACTGTATGTCACTGGTGAGTGGACGAGTATCAGAAAGGTATCCATGTTTTGGAATATCTCTGAACTAGGGATCTGAGTAAGCAATAGATTGACGTCCGTGTTTGGAGAATCCGTAAACTGTTTTCAGGAGTTGGAGTTGAATAAGCAATAGAGCAGCATCCGTTGTTGGGAAGCGTCTGTAAACTATTTTCAGAAGTCTGAAGAAGGAACCGGTGTAGGGTTTCCTGATGACGAGTCCGTGTAAAACTGCATCTGAATGACTCCGGAATAAGTATCAGAATGTCGCCATGCCTGGGTCATATCTGAACTATCTCTGAGTGAATCTGGAATAAGTATTAGAATGTCGCCATGTCTGGGTCACATCTGAACTAATTCTAGAAAGAATCTCGGAAGATGGTGATTTTTGTTTGTCGACTGATCTTACCTGAAAAAGTAAAGAGTTAGATGTATGCAATGTCATGATGCGTGATGCAATGTATGTTATATCAATGTTTATGATATGAATGTGATGAATGCGCATGCAAGCTGATGAGTTGTCTTGCCGAGGATAGATGAATCCTGGATGGTTGGAGACAAAAGAATCTTGACTGCTGCCGGGGAAAATAAATTCTTGGTTGCTGCTGTGGAGGGCAAGAATCTCTTGATTGTTGAAAATGACAAACCCTGGGACCACTGCTGGAGAATCAGGAGCTTGGGTTGTATGCCAAGCTACTGGGGAATTCCTGTCTTGAGGAGATCTTCACTGGAGAATATTCGAATATTCTGTGAGGAACTGAAAATGAGAGTCTTCACTCTGCTTGGGGATTGATAGTTGGAAGTTTTAGCTCCGCTGGGGATCTTGAAACTTGACTCTGAGGGGAATTAGATTCTGTAAGGCTCTCTGGTTGGGGATTACAAGACTCTTTTGAGTTTGAGAAGGAACCGATGTAGGGTTGCTTCATGATGAGTCAGTGTAAAACTGCATCTTGGATTTGAGATCTGTATGAGTAGCAGAATGACTTCCGTGTCTGGAGTGTATCTGAAACTGTAACTAGGATCTGAATGAGTGACAGAATGGCTATCGTGTTTGGAGCGTATCTGAAACTGTATCTTCCGACAGGTGATGAAGGAATTGTTGAACACTTTTGACATTCGAATGCCCCAAGTGGTGATGTAGATAATTTCCTGGCTTGTTACAGGTGTTAATCCATAATCAGTCGTCCACAGATATTTTCCTGGCTTGTTACAGGTGTTGATCTGGAACTTAAGAAAGGTGACAAAATGGCAACCGTGTCTGGAGCACATCTGGACCGTATCTTCCAACAGGTGATGAAGGAATTTGTTGAACACTTTTGACATTCGAATGCCCCAAGTGGTGATGTAGATAATTTCCTGGCTTGTTACAAGTGTTAATCCATAATCAGTCATTCACAGATATTTTCCTGGCTTGTTACAGGTGTTGATCTGGAACTTAAGAAAGGTGACAGAATGGCAACCGTGTCTGGAGCACATCTGGACCGTATCTTCCAACAAGTGATGAAGGAATTTGTTGAACACTTTTGACATTCGAATGCCCCAAGTGGTGATGTAGATAATTTCCTGGCTTGTTACAGGTGTTAATCCATAATCAGTCGTTCACATATATTTTCCTGGCTTGTTACAGGTGTTGATCCGGAACTTAAGAAAGGTGACAGAATGGCAACCGTGTCTGGAGCACATCTGGACCGTATCTTCCAACAGGTGATGAAGGAATTTGTTGAACACTTTTGACATTCGAATGCCCCAAGTGGTGATGTAGATAATTTCCTGGCTTGTTACAGGTGTTAATCCACAATCAGTCGTTCACAGATATTTTCCTGGCTTGTTACAGGTGTTGATCCAGAACTTAAGAAAGGTGACAGAATGGCAACCGTGTCTGGAGCACATCTGGACCGTATCTTCCAACAGGTGATGAAGGAATTTGTTGAACACTTTTGACATTCGAATGCCCCAAGTGGTGATGTAGATAATTTCCTGGCTTGTTACAGGTGTTAATCCATAATCAGTCGTTCACAGATATTTTCCTGGCTTGTTACAGGTGTTGATCCGGAACTTAAGAAAGGTGACAGAATGGAAACCGTGTCTGGAGCACATCTGGACCGTATCTTCCAACAGGTGATGAAGGAATTTGTTGAACACTTTTGACATTCGAATGCCCCAAGTGGTGATGTAGATAATTTCCTGGCTTGTTACAGGTGTTAATCCACAATCAGTTGTTCACAGATATTTTCCTGGCTTGTTACAGGTGTTGATCCAAAACTTAAGAAAGGTGACAGAATGGCAACAGTGTCTGGAGCACATCTGGACCGTATCTTCCAACAGGTGATGAAGGAATTTGTTGAACACTTTTGACATTCGAATTCCCCAAGTGGTGATGTAGATAATTTCCTGGCTTGTTACAGGTGTTAATCCATAATCAGTCGTTCACAGATATTTTCCTGGCTTGTTACAGGTGTTAATCCGGAACTTAAGAAAGGTGACAGAATGGCAACCGTGCCTGGAGCACATCTGGACCGTATCTTCCAACAGGTGATGAAGGAATTGTTGAACACTTTTGACATTCGAATGCCCCAAGTGGTGTTGATCTAGAATAAGTTACTGAATGTCGCCATCTCTGGGTCACATCTTGAACTATCTCTAGATCTTGATTTTGTTCAGGGTCAGAAATTGGGAGTATACCAATCTTCTGAGGCTTCAAGGATGAGAGTCTTCATTCTTGAGGGTTAACTGTTATTTGGTCGTAATCCAGTCTTCACAATAACTTGCTAAGTTGTTATCCGGTCGAATCCGGGCTTCACGGCTTGTGCTGAAGATATACCACTATCTGGTCGCAATCCAGGCTTTACGGTAGTCTGACACTGTTATCCGGTCGTAGCCCGGTCTTCACAATATGCTGTAGAGATCAAGATACTATCCGGTCAAATCCGGGCTTCATAACTTAAATTTTGTGAGAATTTGGTCTTTGACGACTGTAACTTCCAACAGGTGATGAAGGAATCTCTTCAGGTTACTCTGCAATTGAGAGATTTTGTTGAAATCTTGACTGGACTACCCCAGGTTAACTGAACTTTGAAAGATCTGTTGAAAACCTGACTGGACTGCCCCAGGTTAACTGGATAGTGACATGTGATGCCCCTTGTTGATAGGAGATTTATCGTTGGAAATGTCATCCTTTTGAAAGTGATTTTACTCACTGAGAGAGTTTTCGTTCCTCCGAACATTCGCTGTATGAATTTCTTTGCTGTCAACCAAAAAGCCAAATGCAATCAGTGATATTCAAATAATGCAAAGTTTATGTTTGTCTTGAAGTTTTGAAAAATGCGTCTTTTAGCAGAAAACTTTTTATAAGACAGATAAACATATGATTTAGAGCAAAGCCTTACAGGAGTCAGGATACCTTTTGAACAATATGCTTTCGAATTAACCCATGCTTCAATTAGGACTTTTGAAGGGTTGTAACGTGGCATGGTTCACGGTTTAAGAAATAAAGGATAAAGGCTCAAAGTCTATTTGTACCCACCCGCTCTTCGTGATGTCCTTCAACCCTAAGCTCAGTTAATTATGCGTCGCACTCTATTTTGAGTTTGGAATGACCTTTTGGGTGATGGTTCCCCAATTGAATTTAGGAGACACTTATCATCTCCTTTTTCTTTTGCAACATTTTTCATGTTGTTGAGGATTTGTAATGACCTCTCTATTTTGATTTTGATTTGTTATCCCTAACTTTTGCCTGACTGTTCCCGTTTTAGAGATTATAGTCAATGGGATGCCCCAGCTTTCTTAAGCCTCCTTTACAGGTTTTGGCTCAGTGGGCTTTTTCTTTTTTGAGAGATAATGACTGTCTATATGATAGAGAACCGTCACTATCTTTTGATTCCAAGGGAATGTTTTTCTTTGTCGTCGTTCGTTGTATTACGAACTGAGAGTTTGCGACTTCAATGCACATTTTCTTTTGAATTAACTGAGATACTACCCTGCCCTAGGTTTATATCAAAGGTTTCGATTGTTTAGAACATAAAACTCCTACTTCTTTGGCTCGAAGGGGTTGACTAGGGATTAACTTCCTTATAACTCCAGTGTTTGGGAATTGAAAGAAATGCCTGTACATCATCAGCAAGGTCTGTTCCAAAGCATACTGTATGAGATTATGGTATTGTTTCGTCATCCTCCCTCTAAAGGCTTACAGCTTTTTATCAAGAGTCAAATATCATAAAGAAAGCATAAGAGTAGTGAAAACGAATGGATGAATTCAAGACAAACATATGCAATGCATTAATGAAACATAGTTTAACATCAACAGATAATTGTTTGAATAACAAAAGAAATTACAACTTTGAAAATTCAAATGAAGCAAAAGTCTTTCAGTTTGAGCTTTGTCACATCAGGTGGAGAACCCCTTAACGGAAGATTTTCATCTCGCCGTCTGGCATGAATTCCAGCACTCCAATGTCGATCAGATCTTGAATCTTGTTCTTCAAGGCCCAGCAGTCGTCGGTGTCGTGTCCCAGGCTGTAGGAGTGGTAAACACAAAATGCGTCGGGATGATAGTTAGGAGCGGAGGTATTGAGCTTCCGATGAGGATCCCTTAAAGTAAGCAGGTTGACCTCCAACAGGCGCTTTAGTATGAAGGATGATGATGTGATCGGTGGATCTGGAATTGACTGTTTAACGCTGGTTCGCAAAATGTCGCGGAAGCAAGAGTCGCCACCGTCTTTTATTTTCTCCAAATGGAAAGGACAAAAGCACAAAAAAATTCCTTAAAGAGATTGCTCTCGGTTCGGGAGGTAGGTTATAGAAAGGGAAGGTATTAGCACCCTTTCTATCCATGGTTATCCATGGGCTCTTAGATACTTGCTCATTTGTGTTTTCAAAATGGTTTGTTTGCTTTTCAACTGTGGGTTTTAAAAAGTTTCTTTGAAAATTTCAGTTCGACTCTTGTATCGGTCCTCAAGAGTGTTTGAAAAATTGCTTTCGAAAGCTTTTGAAAGGGTGTCGGTGTGAAAAGTATTTTTGAATTTGTTTTGAAATTAGAGTAAGTATCTACGAGAACCTACCTACCCTAAGGAATTCGTCTGTGTAAATGTCCTTTAAAGTAGTGCCATCCCACCATTGAGAGGTAGGTAGCACCACCGTTGGAGGTGTTCGGGTCAATTCGAGGTTCGGGACATGGTGATCACCAGAGAAATAGGAAGACACCTTAGAAGCTACCCTCATGCCAGGTTCCCGGATCATGAGGACTTACTAAGACATCCTCTACTCGACGATCACCTTTCGAGGCAAGGCAACAGTGAGGCGTACCCTAGGGGTGGTGTGTGATTCGTGTGTTATGTTCATTTGCATTTATCTTGTTCATGTCAAAGTGATCTATGCGTTTGTTTTTATTTTAGGCCATTCATTCTTGCATGCATTTATTTAACAGTTAAAAATTGCGAGAATTTAAAAGTTCTAAAGCTATTACAAAAGGCGCGGGTCCACATCGCCAAAATTTCCAAGACCCGATTTGACATAAAATAAAGTAAAGATAAATATCAAATTTACACGGCTTTGGGAGAATTACATAAATATTTAAAAGAAAGGAATAAGAATAGAATGCGCGAAGAGAATAAAAATCGGATGTTCGAGGGCGTTGAACCCTTTTGAAATTAAATTGAAATTAGAAAAGCTAATTAATTATTAAATTAAAGAAAAGAAATGTTTTTAGGTTTGTGTTTTGTATATGTGAAATAAATGCAATTAAACCTAATTCTACAATTTTTTTATTTTATTATGAAAATATATTAAAGTTTGACATAATATTAAACCTAATTATTTCACATGCAATTTAATTACAAAAATAAGTAATAGTAAATATTTAATTATTATGAAAGAAAATAAAAAATGGATAAAAAATTAATTAAACCCTAATTCTACCAATTTTAGATTTTTATTATGAAAATATTATAATTAAACCTAATTTTAATAACTAAAACTAATTAATGCAATTTATTTACAAAAATACTAAAATAAAAATATTTATTATTTTTTTATCTTTTTCTGATTTTTTGGTGTTTTTTTATATATTATGAAAATAATTGAATTAACAGAATTAATTAAAAAGAATAATAATTGAAAATAAAAAAGAATGAAAAAAAGAAAGATATTGCAAACCTCAGGGGGGTGTTGTCCCCAATTGTGAGGTGAAGCCCAATAATTCTGGCCCATTACTGGAGGCCTTGTTGACTTTTTCATGCAACGTGTGGGAGCATTGACTGGAGTTCACCATATTCCACAGATTGTGTTCCTTGGATTGATTGTGGTAAACACGTGGAGGGCCTGGATATTGAGTGCATGGTGGAACCCAGAGCTGAATCTGCATAGGAACATTAGTTGAAAAATAATAGGGAAAGAGTGAGGACCTGGGGCTCGAACCCAGGTCCTGGAGATTACCAACATACACGCTTGCCAACCATGCTGCCTTGTTTATCTGTACATCATATAATTAATGAATATAATAAAACAAAAAATGTTAGTGCTTCTTTTTTTCGCGCGCGATTCAAACATTCCAATCGCTGACGGCCACCTCATCTTCTTCTTCTTTGTTCCCTGAAACAAAAAGGTTAGCAACGGTTTTGGCACCGTTCTGAAAGAGGCCATAATCCAAAATAGCGATTAGCTCAGGGATGCTCATAAATTGAGTGCGAGGGTGGCTTGATGATCGTCCAATCATGCTTGTTTCAGTGGTCTAAGTCTTGAATGCCAATTTTTCCTTAATTGAAAAACCCTAATCCAAGGTCATGGAAACCCTAATGTTCAACAATGGTGAAATCGCATATGGGTGACAAAAAGACAATTAAACCATACGGTTAGCATCAGAATCTTACAATGAACATAAACCAAGCATTAAAAATTACAAAAGATGCATGAATTAAGATGCACGAATGAGAAATTTTTTCTGTACAGGTGAGATCGTTCTCACGTTTCTGGGCACGAGAGCTTGTAGTTTTTGATCCAAATCCCTTCTTTGAATCCTCAGCAAGCTAATGAGATAAAAATCTTGCCTTGAATCGTCCTAGAACTTGATTTTCAGAATTGAGTTTTCTTGATAAATTTCAAGTTTTCAAATGGTGTTTTCTGCGCAGCTTTTTGGTTCTCAGCATTAGGTCTTGCTTGTTTGTATATGTATGAATGATTTAGGGTTGTTTCTTGTCCAAGGAATCAAAGAATTGATGTATGGATATTTGATTTTTTATGGCAAAATATTTTCAAATCTTTTCATGCACATTTGCTCTCAATCATATCCAATCTTTCCCTAATTGATCATGCACGAATTTTGAGTGTCCAATGAGAGTATTTTCTGCACAAAAAGATTTTATTTCATGAGTTTAGCATTTTTTTCATATTTTATTTAGTTTAAATGAATTAATTGTAATAAAAAATTCAAATAAATAAATAAAAATAATAAAAAACTTCCCTTTGGGCCAAATGGTCGTGTGCATGTCTTGGATGATGAATTGTGGAAGAAAAAGAGGCCCATTAGCAATTTTAGGTCATTTGAATCAATGTTGACTTTTCAAAATATCCAAAAATTTCCCCACTTCCACAAGGCATAACTTGCTCAATTTTTAAGCTTTGCTCATGTTCTTGGACATTTTGGAAAGGTATTTGAGTCCTCTAACCAATGCCTTTGGTCCCATGTCATTTTGATTTACTAATATCAAGTTATGGCCTTTGACTTAAAGTCCCTTTTTGTTGACTTTTGAAAATGACCTATAATGTTGAAATTGATAACTTTTTGTGAGAGAATTTCTTGGACTTGAAGTATGAAGATGAGTTGTAGTAAATGTCTTTCTATTCAAAATGAGCTTTGGATGGGATTTTTCTGATAATCCATGTGAAAGTTATGCCCTGGTCAATTTACAGTTGACTTTTTCAGCTGTCCAAATAAGGAAACTTTTGCATCTTGATGATTTTTGAGCCAAGCTTTGAGAATCATGATCAAGCATTGATCAAATGATGTTTGAGGCTTCAAAATGAGATGTTGACCAAAAATTTGAACTTTTGACTGTCAAATGACCATTTTGCCCCTACAGTTGAATGTAGTGCAATTTAGGGTTTTGACTGTGCAATTTTGTGCTGAAAGTCTTGAAAATTGACATGAGGATGCTTGACCATATTTATAGGCATGTGGGACTTGATTGGACCCTTGGAAACTTCCTTTTCTTGATCAGAATCAAAACCCTAATTTTGACTGTTCAGGAGGCTCTTACACTGTGCAACCCTTGGGGAGATTTTTGAACCTTGACTTGGCAATTTCTTGAAGAATATGGGAGGGAAAATTTTGGGGTACAACAGTTGCCCCTGTTCAATCTTCTTAGACCTGAGGATGCAGATTGGCTGACGTGCCTTTCGTAATCCGAAGGTGGAAGATGATTGAACACTAGAGTGCCCAGAAATTTGCGCTCACATAGTAGCAGTGATGGTGGAAATGGGCTTATAGATGCCATTTAGAGATTGATGAATAGGATGACGGGCTTATAGATTCCATCTGGATGTTGATCGCGTAAGAGATTCCTTAGCGAGAGCTTGCATACCTGCAAAAGAAAAAAGAGTACCTGACATGTTGCAGGATCTGGTTTTCAGATGCTTTGTATAGATGTGTCCTGACTGGTTACAGGAGTCGGATCTTCGAATTCTTCAGACGTGCCCTGGCGAGATACAAGAATCGAGTCTGGTAATGTTAGTCTTCAACGGATACACCCTGGCAAGATTCAGGTATCGGATCCTCGAACTCTTCAGACACACCCTGGCAAGATACAGGAATCGGATCTGGTAATGTTAGTCTTCAACGGATACACCCTGGCAAGATTCAGGCATCGGATCCTCGAACTCTTCAGACACACCCTGGCAAGGTACAGGAATCAGATCTGGTAATGCTAGTCTTCAACGGATACACCCTGGCAAGATTCAGGCATCGGATCCTCGAACTCTTCAGACACACCCTGGCAAGATACAGGAATCAGATCTGGTAATACTAGTCTTCAACGGATACACCCTGGCAAGATTCAGGTATCAGATCCTCGAACTCTTCAGACACACCCTGGCAAGATATAGGAATCGGATCTGGTAATGCTAGTCTTCAACGGATACACCCTGGCAAGATTCAGGCATCGGATCCTCGAACTCTTCAGACACACCCTGGCAAGATACAGGAATCGAATCTGGTAATGCTAGTCTTCAACGGATACACCCTGGAAAGATTCAGGTATCAGATCCTTGAACTCTTCAGACACACCCTGGCAAGATACAGGAATCGGATCTGGTAATGTTAGTCTTCAACGGATACACCCTGGCAAGCTTCAGGTATCGGATCCTCGAACTCTTCAGACACACCCTGGCAAGATACAGGAATCGGATCTGGTATTTGGTCATCAACAGATACACCCTGGCAAGATTCAGGAATCGGATCTTTAGTTGCGACCATTGATAGTAATCATTTTTGTACTGACTTTTGTCCTGAAAAGACAAGCGTTAGTTGTATGCGATGTCATGTGGTATGACATGCGAGATGCTCTCTGAATACGTGAGATTATATGTTCATGATGCGTATATGCATGCTATAATGTATGAAGATGTTTATGAATGTATTTTTCGTCTAGGAAAGTAAATCCTTGACGGGTGCCGGGAAGTCACTCCTGGGCTGATGTTGGAGAATAGATTTTGCTTCCGCTGGGGATGATGATTGCAAGGATACCAGTTGGGAGAAGATAACTCCGTTGGGGAATAAACTTGGCGAATGGAATAACTCTGCGGGGAGGAAAGTACTCTAACGATCTTGTTGGGAAGCAATACTCTGTGGGGAGAGAGATACTTTGCTGAGCTGTTGATAATAACTTGCTGGGGATACCTTTGTTGTGTTGGAAGCGTTAATAGACTTCGCTGGGGGTAAGGAGACTGTGTTGACGACGACCTTTCCGTGGCTTTTGGCTGAGGATAACCCAGTTATATCCTAGTAAGGAAATAACTCTTTGAATAAAGCCGGGCGACGCGTTCGTGCTCTGCGGAGATAAGCTTCCAGAATCTACTGGGGATAAGCTTACGGCTTGGGGAATGATTCCAACTTTCCTGGGGAAACTGGGCTGGACTCTCCCGGGGAAGTTTTGAACTGCGGGGAAGTGACTCCATTGAATGTTTGATATACCGCCGGGGAACAATCTTTAGGCCAAGACTGCCGGGGATGCTTGTTAAGAATATGTATGCTGCCGGGGAATGTTGAGATCTGCTGGAGGATACTCAACTTCCTTAAGTTTGATTATAACTTTGCTCGGGGAGAATGTATTGCTTGCTGGCTCACTCTCTGTGGAATTAAGATGTACTGGTTATGTTTTTTAGCTGAACCTACCTTGGTACCTTGGAGGACAGAACAATTAGATTGCTCAGACAACTCTTTATTGCCCCTGTTTCTAATGTTACCTGTAATTAATCCTTTGTTTCGTATGCAAATATTCATGAGTTAGCAAATTATTGTCAATGCATATATCACAAATTGAACCTTGGACGTTCTTCGCAAAACAAAACAGCAAAAGAAAAAAAATTGGCACTTTTAACTGAAAAGTATATTTGTATTGATTTTGAATGGCCTGAAAATAGGCGTTTTGTGTACAAGAGGCTGACGTCCTAGTAAGAGAACGCCGCCGAACAAAAGAATTTATACAAATTTTGTACAAAAGAAAATAAAACAGCTGTGTGAAATGAATGATCCCACTGGGTTTCAACTCTGCTATTGCCGTTATATCTCCGAGCGTCTCATCACTTGATGACCTTGGTTGAAGGTGAAGCTGACTGATCGATGCCGTCTGAAATTGATGTAGATACCGGATTCTGGATGCAAAGTGATCCAATGAGACATAGTATTACGCTTTTATCCCTAACTTTTGCCTGGACCGCCCTTTCGGGTTTTCAGTCCACCGGGATACCCATTTTTGCCCAAGCCGCCTTTTCAAGTTTTCGACTTGCCGGGTGTACAGATTTTTTTCATTTCATCCCTTCATTTTGCCCGAACCCTTTTGGTTCGCCGGGAAGCCCTAATTTTTGCCTAGGCATGTCAGCCTAGCGGGTCTTTTTTTATGCGTAGTATCTTTTTACTATGTCTGCATTAGCGGGGTGAGGAAGGTCGTCACCATCCATGGTGGTCAGAATCATGGCTCCTCCTGAGAACACATGTTTAACCACAAATGGCCCTTCGTACGTAGGGTTCCATTTTCCCCTTGGATCACTCTGAGGAAGGATGATTCGCTTGATTACCAGATCCCCAACTTGATATTCCTGTGGTCTGACCTTTTTGTTAAATGCCCTGATCATCCGTTTCTGATACGTCTGACCATGACGGATAGCAGCAAGTCTTTTTTCATCAATAAGGTTGAGCTGATCAAGTCGTGTCTGGATCCAATCATCTTCATTCAGATTTGCATCCTTCATTATCCGGAGAGAGGGTATCTGCACTTCGATCGATAAGACTGCCTCCATACCATAAACCAAGGAGAAAGGAGTTGCCCCGGTTGACGTCCTAGCTGAGGTACGGTACCCATGTAGAGCGAACGGTAACATCTCGTGCCAATCTTTATAAGTCACTGTCATCTTCTGCACGATTTTCTTGATATTCTTATTCGCTGCTTCTACAGCCCCATTCATCTTCGGTCTGTAAGGAGAAGAATTGTGGTGCTGTATTTTGAACTGCTCGCAGAGCTCAATGATCATCTTATTATTGAGATTGGTACCGTTGTCTGTAATAATTCTTTCTGGGACACCGTACCGACAGATCAGGTTATGCCGAATGAACCGTGCCACAACAGTCTTGGTTACCGTAGCGTAGGAAGCTGCTTCGACCCACTTCGTAAAATAATCAATCGCTACCAGGATGAAGCGATGCCCATTAGATGCCGTAGGTTTAATCTCACCGATCATGTTTATGCCCCACATTGCAAACGGCCAAGGCGCAGTCAGAACATTCAGGGGAACTGGAGGAACATGCACCTTGTCTGCATAAATCTGGCACTTATGGCATATCCTAGAATGTTGGTAGCAGTCAGCTTCCATTGTGGACCAGTAATACCCTGCCCGAAGGATCTTCTTTGCCATTGTATGTCCACTGGAATGTGTACCAAAGGTGCCTTCATGTAGCTCTTCCATGATCCTTTCTGCTTCAGTCTTATCCACACAACGCAGTAAGGTTGAATCACGGTTTCGCTTGTACAAGATGCCGTTGCTAAGGAAGAACTTTGTCGCGAACCTTCTCAGGAACTTCTTATCATTGATAGAGGCACCTTCAGGGTATTCCTGAGCTTCCAAATATCTCTTCACCTCATGGTACCAAGGCTTCTCAGTCGCCAATTCAGTCTCGAGATCACAATAATATGCCGGTTTGTCCAATTTCCAGATGATGATCCGGGGAGCCTCATTATCCCATTTAACTTTGAACATAGAAGACATTGTAGCTAACGCGTCCGCCAACTGATTTTCTTCTCTTGGAAAGTGTTCAAAGGTTATTTCTGTGCAGTGGGGGATCAAAGTCAACACACATTCTCTGTAAGGAATCAGGTTCGGATGTTTCGTATCCCACTCTCCTTTGATCTGATTGATCACAAGAGCGGAATCTCCGAAGACACTCAGAAACTTAATCCTTAGGTCGATCGCAGCTTGAAGACCCATGATGCATGCCTCATACTCCGCCATGTTGTTGGTACAGTTGAAACATAGTCGGGCAGTAAGTGGAGTATGAGTGCCTTGAGGAGATATGATTATGGCGCCGATACCGTCACCCAAAGTGTTGGAGGCTCCGTCAAAGTGCATAGACCATCGGGATCCTTCCTCAGGTCCTTCATCCGGTCCAGGTACTTCACAATCAGTCACAATCATGATACTTTCATCCGGAAACTCGAAGTTCATCGACAGATAGTCATCTACAGCCTGATGTGCCAAGTGGTCTGCCAATACACTTCCCTTGATGGCTTTCTGGGTCGTGTACTGAATGTCGTATTCCGTCAAGATCATTTGCCATCTTGCAATTCTCCCGGACAGAGCAGGCTTTTCGAATATGTATTTTATAGGATCCATCTTTGAGATTAACAAGGTAGTGTGAGTCAGCATATACTGTCTCAGCCGGAGAGCAGCCCATACCAAAGCGCAGCAAGTTTTCTCGAGCAGTGAGTATCGGGTCTCACAGTCGGTAAACTTTTTGCTAAGGTAATAAATGGCATGCTCTTTTCGGCCAGACTCGTCATGCTGCCCCAGCACACACCCCATTGAGTTGTCAAGCACTGTCAGGTATAGTATCAGAAGTCTCCCTTCAACCGGTGGCATAAGGATAGGTGGTTCTTGGAGATACTCTTTGATTCTGTCAAAAGCAGCCTGACATTCATCGTTCCAACGTACTACCTGATCTTTCTTCAGCAGCTTGAAGATTGGCTCACAAGTAGCAGTCAGGTGCGAGATGAACCGAGCAATATAATTCAGGCGTCCTAAAAAGCCACTGACTTCCTTCTCTGTCTTAGGGACTGGCATCTCTTGAATAGCCTTAACCTTGGCAGGGTCCACTTGAATGCCCTTGTCACTTACCACGAAGCCTAGCAACTTTCCCGATCTTACCCCGAAGGTGCACTTGTTCGGGTTCAACCTCAGCTTGTATAGTTTCAATCGGTCAAACAACTTATGCAGATGATCCAGGTGCTCTTCCTCAGTTTGGGACCTTGCGATCATGTCGTCCACATACACTTCTATCTCATGATGGATCATATCATGAAATAAAGCAACCATGGCACGTTGGTAGGTTGCCCCAACATTCTTTAGTCCAAAAGGCATGACCTTGTAACAGAAGGTGCCCCACTGAGTAATAAATGTAGTCTTTTCCATGTCTTCAGGTGCCATCTTGATCTGATTGTAACCTGAGAAACCATCCATGAAAGAGAACACCTTGTGCTGAGCTGTATTGTCAACAAGGACGTCAATGTAAGGTAGAGGGAAGTCATCTTTGGGTCTATGTAAGTGTTGAGATTCCTCTCCTCATGCAACAGGCGGGTGAGCTCCAAGACCTTATTTTCACTAGCATGTAGACTAGTCTCAAGAGAATTCCGTTCTTCCTTAAGCTGGATCCAGCTCTTCTGCATCTCTTCCCAGGATGTGGGCATATCAGGGTGCTGAATAGTGTAGGACACTTCTCCTTCCAAGACTGGCTCTTTGATCACAGGGAGCATATGATGATAAGGCATTACCAACTTCTGGGAGCGGGCGCGTACCCACTTGAGATAAGGTTCCAATGGGATGGAGTTCCTGTGTCCCAGTGTCTTACTGTCTATCCTACTTGGCATCCTCCAGGCTCTGATAAATTTCTGGCGAAGTCCTTGAGTATCCTTGTCGAAGTCAAAAACTATGTCAGGAATTAACATGTCATGAGGACCATCCCTCCGAGCATAACCAAACTGTCTCCAAGCCAGGCATGGGTTGTAAGTAATACCTCCTCTGATTCCAAGTAAAGGAACATTATGGTACTCCCCGCAACGATCAATGATAGTGACATCCTCTCTGGACCTAGGGCACCAATGTATATCTGCATGTGTAAGAGTCATCAACCGCTGTGACCATCTCAAACCCCGCTCGTTCTTCAAAACTGATTGTGGAAGGTGCGAAATAAACCACCTTCCCAGGAGAGGAGTGCAACACATAAGGACACCTCTTTTTCTCATGGTTCGAGTGTAACATGAGTGAAGGATGTCTCCCAGCAACGTAGGTATAGGATTCCTGGACATAAAGATCTGGACAGCACTGATATCTATAAGCTGATCTGGGTTAGGGAACAACACCAAACCATAGACAAGGAGGGCCACAATTTCTTCAAAAGCTTGCAAGTCAAGGGAGTTCCAACATTCATGGGCCTTTTCAAACAGAAACCTGACTAAGAACCCTTTGATACCACTTCTAACTTCCCAATGTCCCTTGAGGTCAGATGACTGTAGGTGCAAGGCTTTAGCAATCTCTTCAAGCTTAGGTTCCTTTTCCGTACCGTTGTAGGGTAGCTGATCAAGGATAGGGATCTTCAGGAGCCGGGAGAACTCCTCCAATGTAGGTACCAGCTGATAATCCAAGAAGGTGAAATAGTGATGCAGAGGGTCAAAGAATTGGAACAGGACCTTGATCATGTCTTCCTCAATGGTATTGACCAAGCTGATGAGACTTCCATGTCTTTCACTGAATGATGAGTTCTCGGGAATCCTGGATATAAGCTCCTTAAGCTGAGGAGGGATCTTTACAAGGCTGATTTGAATTGTCTTTCTACGAACAGTTTCCATGTCCTACAAAACAAGAACAAAGATGAAGATTCGAACCCCTGAAATGGTTAGTCAATGCATATGATGCTGGATGATGTCATGATGCTATGATTAAACACACCACAGATATTTACAAAGACAAACATGTAAGGCACACAAGGCACACAAGACAAGCCCTTAGGGTTTAAGGCCAGCATGGGGTCTGGGTATTACCCTCTTGAAGTTGGTGGGTTCAACCTGTCCTATCATGAGTAACCGGGTTCTAAGGATCCCAATATCACGGGATTGCTTCCATTGTTCATCGTTTCGATTTAGCCACTGAACTGGCGACCGAAATATTCCAGGAAAGCAACCCTCAATTGAGTGTAGTATCGAGTATCAACCAACCTCGGTCTGCACCAAAGTCAGTTATCTCACTACCCTAAAGAGGCCAAGATAGTTCAATTAAGGTTCCTAAGGTCTGTTGATGCTTCACGACACCACGCGGAGGCCCCGTACTCTCCTTGACTGGACTCAAGGGTTACCGGTACACACCAAAGTGCCACATCAATGTAGCAGACTGTTTCAACCATGTCGGTATACCCCGCACAGTTCCCTCACAGCCTTGTTGCTACTTTCTAAGAAGGTATCCCCAGATCCGGGTTAGGATCTATAGAACTCCCAAGACAGTCCCACAATTTAAAGCAAACAAGGAAAACAATTGAAAACACAGTTATGAACTAAACCCTAAGGTACACCTCACTTTATAAAGAGTCCCCAGCAGAGTCACCAGTTCTGTGATCGGTGGATCTGGAACTGACTGTTTAACGCTGGTTCGCGAAATGTCGCGGAAGCAAGAGTCGCCACCGTCTTTTATTTTCTCCAAATGGAAAGGACAAAAGCACAGAAAAATTCCTTAAAGAGATTGCTCTCGGTTCGGGAGGTAGGTTATAGAAAGGGAAGGTATTAGCACCCTTTCTATCCATGGTTATCCATGGGCTCTTAGATACTTGCTCATTTGTGTTTTCAAAATGGTTTGTTTGCTTTTCAACTGTGGGTTTTAAAAAGTTTCTTTGAAAATTTCAGTTCGACTCTTGTATCGGTCCTCAAGAGTGTTTGAAAAATTGCTTTCGAAAGCTTTTGAAAGGGTGTCGGTGTGAAAAGTATTTTTGAATTTGTTTTGAAATTAGAGCAAGTATCTACGAGAACCTACCTACCCTAAGGAATTCGTTTGTGTAAATGTCCTTTAAAGTAGTGCCATCCCACCATTGAGAGGTAGGTAGCACCACCGTTGGAGGTGTTCGGGTCAATTCGAGGTTCGGGACATGGTGATCACCAGAGCAATAGGAAGACACCTTAGAAGCTACCCTCATGCCAGGTTCCCGGATCATGAGGACTTACTAAGACATCCTCTACTCGACGATCACCTTTCGAGGCAAGGCAACAGTGAGGCGTACCCTAGGGGTGGTGTGTGATTCGTGTGTTATGTTCATTTGCATTTATCTTGTTCATGTCAAAGTGATCTATGCGTTTGTTTTTATTTTAGGCCATTCATTCTTGCATGCATTTATTTAACAGTTAAAAATTGCGAGAATTTAAAAGTTCTAAAGCTATTACAAAAGGCGCGGGTCCACATCGCCAAAATTTCCAAGACCCGATTTGACATAAAATAAAGTAAAGATAAATATCAAATTTACACGGCTTTGGGAGAATTACATAAATATTTAAAAGAAAGGAATAAGAATAGAATGCGCGAAGAGAATAAAAATCGGATGTTCGAGGGCGTTGAACCCTTTTGAAATTAAATTGAAATTAGAAAAGCTAATTAATTATTAAATTAAAGAAAAGAAATGTTTTTAGGTTTGTGTTTTGTATATGTGAAATAAATGCAATTAAACCTAATTCTACAATTTTTTTATTTTATTATGAAAATATATTAAAGTTTGACCTAATATTAAACCTAATTATTTCACATGCAATTTAATTACAAAAATAAGTAATAGTAAATATTTAATTATTATGAAAGAAAATAAAAAAGGGATAAAAAATTAATTAAACCCTAATTCTACCAATTTTAGATTTTTATTATGAAAATATTATAATTAAACCTAATTTTAATAACTAAAACTAATTAATGCAATTTATTTACAAAAATACTAAAATAAAAATATTTATTATTTTTTTATCTTTTTCTGATTTTTTGGTGTTTTTTTTATATATTATGAAAATAATTGAATTAACAGAATTAATTAAAAAGAATAATAATTGAAAATAAAAAAGAATGCAAAAAAGAAAGATATTGCAAACCTCAGGGGGGGTGTTGTCCCCAATTGTGAGGTGAAGCCCAATAATTCTGGCCCATTACTGGAGGCCTTGTTGACTTTTTCATGCAACGTATGGGAGCATTGACTGGAGTTCACCATATTCCACAGATTGTGTTCCTTGGATTGATAGTGGTAAACACGTGGAGGGCCTGGATATTGAGTGCATGGTGGAACCCAGAGCTGAATCTGCATAGGAACATTAGTTGAAAAATAATAGGGAAAGAGTGAGGACTTGGGGTTCGAACCCAGGTCCTGGAGATACCAACATACACGCTTGCCAACCATGCTGCCTTGTTTATCTGTACATCATATAATTAATGAATATAATAAAACAAAAAATGTTAGTGCTTCTTTTTTTCGCGCGCGATTCAAACAATCCAATCGCTGACGGCCACCTCATCTTCTTCTTCTTTGTTCCCTGAAACAAAAAGGTTAGCAACGGTTTTGGCACCGTTCCGAAAGAGGCCATAATCCAAAATAGCGATTAGCTCAGGGATGCTCATAAATTGAGCGCGAGGGTGGCTTGATGATCGTCCAATCATGCTTATTTCAGTGGTCTAAGTCTTGAATGCCAATTTTTCCTTAATTGAAAAACCCTAATCCAAGGTCCTGGAAACCCTAATGTTCAACAATGGTGAAATCGCATATGGGTGACAAAAAGACAATTAAACCATACGGTTAGCATCAGAATCTTACAATGAACATAAACCAAGCATTAAAAATTACAAAAGATGCATGAATTAAGATGCACGAATGAGAAATTTTTTCTGTACAGGTGAGATCGTTCTCACGTTTCTGGGCACGAGAGCTTGTAGTTTTTGATCCAAATCCCTTCTTTGAATCCTCAGCAAGCTAATGAGATAAAAATCTTGCCTTGAATCGTCCTAGAACTTGATTTTCAGAATTGAGTTTTCTTGATAAATTTCAAGTTTTCAAATGGTGTTTTCTGCGCAGCTTTTTGGTTCTCAGCATTAGGTCTTGCTTGTTTGTATATGTATGAATGATTTAGGGTTGTTTCTTGTCCAAGGAATCAAAGAATTGATGTATGGATATTTGATTTTTTATGGCAAAATATTTTCAAATCTTTTCATGCACATTTGCTCTCAATCATATCCAATCCTTTCCTAATTGATCATGCACGAATTTTGAGTGTCCAATGAGAGTATTTTCTGCACAAAAAGATTTTATTTCATGAGTTTAGCATTTTTTTCATATTTTATTTAGTTTAAATGAATTAATTGTAATAAAAAATTCAAATAAATAAATAAAAATAATAAAAAACTTCCCTTTGGGCCAAATGGTCGTGTGCATGTCTTGGATGATGAATTGTGGAAGAAAAAGAGGCCCATTAGCAATTTTAGGTCATTTGAATCAATGTTGACTTTTCAAAATATCCAAAAATTTCCCCACTTCCACAAGGCATAACTTGCTCAATTTTTAAGCTTTGCTCATGTTCTTGGACATTTTGGAAAGGTATTTGAGTCCTCTAACCAATGCCTTTTTTCCCATGTCATTTTGATTTACCAATCTCAAGTTATGGCCTTTGACTTAAAGTGCCTTTTTGTTGACTTTTGAAAATGACCTATAATGTTGAAATTGATAACTTTTTGTGAGAGCATTTCTTGGACTTGAAGTATGAAGATGAGTTGTAGGAAATGTCTTTCTCGTCAAAATGAGCTTTGGATGGGATTTTTCTGATAATCCATGTCAAAGTTATGCCCTGGTCAATTTACAGTTGACTTTTTCAACTGTCCAAATAAGGAAACTTTTGCATCTTGATGATTTTTGAGCCAAGCTTTGAGAATCATGATCAAGCATTGATCAAATGATGTTTGAGGCTTCAAAATGAGATGTTGACCAAAAATTTGAACTTTTGACTGTCAAATGACCATTTTGCCCCTGCAGTTGAATGTAGTGCAATTTAGGGTTTTGACTGTGCAATTTTGTACTAAAAGTCTTGAAACTTGACATGAGGATGCTTGACCATATTTATAGGCATGTGGGACTTGATTGGACCCTTGGAAACTTCCTTTTCTTGATCAGAATCAAAACCCTAATTTTGACTGTTCAGGAGGCTCTTACACTGTGCAACCCTTGGGGAGATTTTTGAACCTTGACTTGGCAATTTCTTGAAGAATATGGGAGGGCAAATTTTGGGGTACAACAGATGGTATCTCAGTTTCGGAGAAATGTCTTCCCGATGTATTTTGATTACGCCGATTACCCCGTTGACGCTGGCGAGATTGTTGAGGGGGTTGTGACCCTGAAGCAAGCAGAGGAGCCTTCCCCTTGTCTTCTTGAGTGGATGGAGGCTGAGCGGCAACTTGCTCTTCAACCTCAGATGTTTGCCCCAGTTGGTTGTTTTGAAGCAGTTGGCGGACGAGAACTCTGAGTTCCTCTTGTCTTTGAGACAAATCTTGGATGAGAGCCATCTGGCCCACGAGTTGTCCCATCATTTGGATCCTCAATGTTTCCAAATCAAACTGCAGCTCCACAAGCTGATCGCTCCTGGCATTGTTTGAATTCTCCAAGCCCTTTGTGAAGAGAGCTTTCATTTCTTCTTGCCCCAGAGACAAGTTCAAGAACATCTCCTACAGCTGAGCAGTATGGTCCTGGATATCTTTGACAGTCCTTTCTAGAGCCATCTCTTACTGAAATAAACAGTAGGAGAGTAAGGAAACCTGAAAAAGGAAAAACTGTCAAGATGCAATGCATGTTATGTGGATGCATGCTTTCAAGGATCTCTTGGGGTAAACACAAGAAAATGTTAGAGGTTGAACTTCGATCTTTGATTGGAGCCTTGCACCGGTGGATGTCTTTCCACGAGAATCAAGCTCACCATGTCGAGTGGGTCATAGCCACTGATTCAAGTTGTTGCACTTGATCTTTGATTGGAGAACTGTGCACTGGTGGATGTCTTTCCACGAGAATCAAGCTCACCATGTCGAGTGGGTCATAGCCACTGATTCAAGTTGTTGTACTTGATCTTTGGTTGGCATTTGTTTAGAGGAGAAACCCCTTGCCCATTGGTAGACGTCTGGTTCAACGTAACCCTGCATCAAAAGAACCCTCTAGATCCTTGAAATGGTTATTGAAAATGCTATGGTATGATGTCATGATGTTATGTACATGCATGCAAAACAAGCAAGTATATATACAGGCAATCATATTCACACAAAGCAAACAAGTCCTTAGGTTTAGGCTTGCATGGGGTTTGTAGGTAAGTACCCTCTTGAAGTCAGTTGGCTCATCCTGTCCTAAAATAGAGACCGGGTTCTAAGGAGCTCAATATCATTGGATTGTTTTCTGTGTTCATTGTTTCGGTTTAGCCACTTAACTGGCGACCGAAATATTCCAAGAAAACAACCCTCCATGAGTGTAGTATCGAGTATCTACCAACTTCGGACTGCACCAAAGTCGGTCATCTCACTACCCCTAAAAAGGATAGTGTTGTACCCCAAAATTTGCCCTCCCATTTCTCATTGATTTCTCATCACAAAGCCCTTGGAGATCAAGACCCAGTTAGGGTTTCATCTGCTCAAGACTTCTCCTTGCACTGTTGACCCAAATTAGGGTTTGTGTTTGCACAAAGATGTTTTGACCTAAAATGCCTAAGATGACTTTCTTGCTTCATGTTGGACTCTCAAGTTTATCCATACCAAGTTTCAAGTCTTGATTCCAAGTTTTGCCCAGTCAATTGGATAGTTGACCTAGAAATCAGCTGTATTGGGGAAAAAGTCAACTGTGGCCAATTGACAGTCAAACCTCATGAAAATTGACCCACATCAACATCATGAACTCACATGAACCATTTGATCAAGTTTGGATCACAATTCCACAAGAAATTTGATCAGATCACCAAAAGGGCAGAATGGTCATTTTTAGGGTTTTGACTGTACAAAAGCAATTTTTGACTGTTTGACCTAGCCAATGGCAAACCAAGCTCACATATGAACTCAAGGACCCCATGGAATTATCTTGACATGCTCAACAAGTTCAAAAGATCCCAAGTACACAAGATTGACAGTTGAATTTCCCAGTCAATTGATCAATTTTGACTGTATACTGAAAAGTCAAACTTTGACTTTTTGGTCAAAATCAAGAGTCAAGATTCATTTTTCATCAAAACATGCCAAATCATGAAACTTGTTCATCAAGAAATCAAAAATTGCAAATTAGGGTTTGAAATGAGAATTTTTCATAACTTAGAATTTTTCTAAGTTATGAAAAACCCTAATTTTTTCCCAACTTTGCCCCACTTTCTCACCAAGATTTATTTGGATTCAAGCAAAAGTAAAAACATGAAAGTTGTATCTTGGTGCATAATCTACAACTTTGATTCACAAAGTTTTCCAAAAAGAGGCTTGTATCTCAAGTTACAATTTTTGGAATAAAGGTACTAAACCATTCTTAACTTAGTGAAAATTTGACCTATTTTGGCAAGGTTTTCTACCTAACTTCAAGACCATTTTCCATATACTTCCACTTGTAATTTCAATTTTCACTTCAAATATGGATTGTAGTACACATTCCAAGCTTTCCAAAATGTCCAAGAACTCATCAAACAACCTCATGACTTGAGAGAATCGAATTTTGCAATATGGCAAAAACTCACTTTTGAATTGGCCAATTTCCATGTTCATAACTTGTGCAAATTTCTCAAATCAGCATGCAACTTGATTACAGGCCTCTAAACCATTCAACACTCATAAATTTAATGCATACTCATTGTGCCAAAGCCTTATTTTGTGTATCCAAGCATTGTATGCAAGATTAGGCCATAAGTGGAAAAAGTGAAATAACCATTTTTGCAAAAGCAAGCTTTATGTCATAATGCAAATCCAAGAAGTACAGATCAAATCACTTTGGCACAAGATTATGAACAAAACACACTGATCAAGGAGAGGTTTTGCAGCATGTTTAGGGGGCCTCTACCTGCCTAGAAACTCAAGTGGCCTTTGCTTGCTTAAGTGTTAAGAAACTTAGCATAACACAACATAACTTTGATCTCAGCAAAAACAAGCCTAAGAAAATACTTTATACACCTTCTAATCATCAAACCCAAGCTAGAACTCGAGCAAACAAAGTACCAAACACTCCCATTCCCAGAATCACTCTCAAACTGCAAAAACAGGGCAGGGTCTGCAGTTTGAGTGCCAACTCTCATCCCTTTCATGCTTTCTTGCTCAAAGCTCATCAAACACATTCCCTAGCATCACTTGAAGCTAACCAAAACATAAAACACGACCTGTAACTCCTCTAACCAGTTCCACCATTTTCACTTTCTTGTTTTGCAGTTGAAGGTCCATAGCTCGATTCAAGGTGTTTCAAAGCAAAGTAAGCATTGGAATAGCATCACCACACTTCAGGCAAGCTATACAGATCATCATCTTGCCCTGAAAGCTCCCCCATTGCCAGATAGAACTTCAACTGAACAGGTATCTTCTTGAACTTCTAACTCTTAGTCTAGGCATCATTAGCTCTAAGTTTGTGAATAAGAAGTGTTCTACTCATGCCCCTGAATCTGTACATGCTTTTACTTTTCATTTATTTTGCCTGAGCTATGAGAATTTAAGGTCTGAATATGGAAGAAAAGTTAGGTCATGATTTAGGAATGTTAAAATTCTCTCTCATTTCTGAGAGTTAGGATGAGTTCTTTATATATTTAGAATCGTGATTCAATGCTTAACATTTCTTATGTTGAAAGTTTGTGCAAAAAGTCAAAGAATCCAGATGTTTGAACTTGGGTACAGGCGCGCGTTTTTGACATCTTTTTTGTCTGAAGGTTGAAGAAGAAGCTTCATGGGCTAGGCCTGTTGTGTTATTTCTTTTCACACCATATTTTTGATTTCATACCCCCTGAGCCCATTTTGTTTGATTTGTTGATTTCTTGACTTTTCTTTTTTTATTCTGATTTATTTATTTTTGCTAATAATATTAAAAACATGACAAATTATTTTTACACCATTTTTATATTTTTTAAGCATTTATTTGTTTATATAAACCATTTGAACATAAATAATATATATATACTATTATTTAGAAAAAACTAGAAAAATAGTGCAAATATACTTTATTTCTGATTTTCATTTCATTTTTTCTTTTGAAAATATTTTATACAAAATATACTTTTTTTATATAAATATTAAATATTATTAACTTTGTATATATATTGTTTATTTAGTAAATAATAGAGATATTTATATATATTAGTACACTTAGGTAAATAATACAAAAATATATATACATTTTTATTTTATTAATATTTGACATAAAAAATACTCTTTTATAAATATACTTCATTTTATTTTATTTTTGTATATAATAAATAAATACTTGTATAAATTAAATAATATATATACTTACTTAATAAAAATTAGGGTTATACCCTTAAAATACAAAAACTCCAAAATATTACTTTTTTATTTCATTCATTTTTATTTATTGGACATAAAAAATATCCTTTTTCATACATATGAAAACCCTTTTTGCATTTTGCATCTTTGTTTTATTCTCCATTTAATTTATGCAATCAATTATCTTGTAAATATTCCAAAATTGATGTAATAGTTAGGTTTAAATTCCTTGTCTAAATACCCCCCATTTGAACCTTTGTACCCCCCTTCCCATATTGTGTTGTAATAGTGTAGGAATTTTACTTTTCGCACTTTAACGCTTTCTAAATATACCATGCTAGAATTAGGGTTTGTATGCAAATAAAAAGAACAAAATAGTTTGACCTAATTTCAAGATAATCAAGCATGAAAATGGACAACACATCTCACACTTGCACCCCTAGGGTATTCCACTTGTTGCCTTCAAATAAATGGGCCATATTGCATGTTAGGTTTCTTTGGGTAAAACAAACAATCAAATGATCATAGTCCCTCGATGACGCTTTTGAAAAGTTGCCTAAAATGATCAAGTCCCTTCCAAAGAAAAATTGCCCAAAGATACTTAGCACTATTGCAATCATGGTCTAAACGATGACCCGCGCCCGTCCCTTTCACCTCCTAACATAAGATTGTCCATCAAATGCAATGGTGGAACAAAATTGTTAAAAGGGTTAAAACATAACAAAAATCTTTGAGAACCTTAGGGTAGATAGCTCTTAAGTACTTGTCAACTTGCAAACAAAACACTTGCCTATTTTCAAACCACACTTCACAAACACTTTCAAAACAAACTTTCAAAAAACCTTGAAACATCTTTTCAAAAAGACAAAACACCTTTTGTAAAACATTCGAGTAAAGAATTGTTACAAGGGTAGCCTGGACAAGGCATCTTTTTCAAAACCTTTTCAAAACCACACACAAAGCACCATTTCAAACAATTGAAAACCAAGGCAAGTTGATATAAGCAAGTACCTAAGAGCCCATGGATAACCATGGATAGAAAGGGTGCTAATACCTTCCCTTTCTATAATCTACTCCCCGAACCCAAGAAAAATCTCAAAGGTTTTTGCTGTGCTTTTTAAACCTTTCCTTAGGATAAAATAAAAAGTCGGTGGCGACTCTTGCTCAACCGAAACATTTGCGAAAACAAACGCAAAACCATAGTCAGTTCTCCCACCGTATCACAGAACTGGCGACTCTGCTGGGGAAAACTTTAAAAGTGGAGTAACCTTAGGGCTTAGATCACCTTCTTGCATGACTAATTGTTTGAATTGATTGCTTTATATCTTGGCTCTATTGTTTGGGTTTGCAATCCTACACCCGGATTTTGGGAAACATTTCATAGATAGCAATACATTGTGGAAACTGTGCGGGGTATACCGACACGGTCGAAGCAATAGCTATGTTAGTGCGACATATTTGTGAGTACCGGTAACCCTTGAGTTCAATCAAGGAGAGTACGGGGCCGCTGAGTGATGTCACTAAGCACTAATGACCTAGAACCTTACTTGACCATCTTGGCCTTTTATTAGGGGTAGTGAGATGACCGGCTTTGGTGCAGTCCGAAGTTGGTAGATACTCGATACTACACTCATTGAGGGTTGTTTTCTTGGAATATTTTGGTCGCTAGTTAAGTGGCTAAACCAAAACAATGAACATTGAAAATAATCCAATGATATTGAGCTCCTTAGAACCCAATTACTATTTATAGGACAGGTTTTTAAGCCAACTACACTCAAGAGGGTACTTACCTATGAAACCCCATGCAAGCCTGAAACTAGGGTTTGGTGTGATTTTCTTGTACATATGTTTTGTGCATACATCATAAACATCATAAAACATCATATGCATTCACTAACCATTTCAAGGGTTTGGATCTTCATCTTTGTTCTTGTTTTGTAGGTCATGGAAATTCCTCGCAGAAACACCATTCAAGTCAACCTTGTGAGAATCTCTCCTCAACTCAAGGAGCTCACCTCAAGAATTCCGGAAAACTCATCCTTCAGTGAAATACATGGTAGACTGCTCAGCCTAGTCAACACCAGCATTGAAGAAGACACGATGAAAGTGCTATTCCAGTTCTTTTACCCTCTTCACCACTGTTTCACTTTCCCTGATTACCAGTTGGTGCCCACTTTGGAGGAGTTTTCTCAACTCCTAAGAATCCCTATCCTTAATCAACTACCCTTCAACGGTACGGAAAAGGAACCAAAGCCGGAAGATGTTGCTCGAGCATTACATCTACAACCATCCGACATCAAGGGGCATTGGGAAACCAGAAGCGGCGTCAAGGGATTCTTAGCAAAATTCTTGTTTGAGAAGGCACAAGAATGTTGGAACTCATTGGACCTACAAGCCTTTGAAGAGATTGTGGCACTCCTTATCTATGGGTTGGTTTTGTTCCCAAATCCTGACCGATTGATAGATGTCAACGCCGTCAAAATCTTCTTGTCCAAAAATCCAATACCAACATTGCTTGGGGACATTCTTCACTCATTTTACACACGAACAATGAGAAAGAGGGGTGTTCTCATGTGCTGTACTCCTCTCCTTGCAAGGTGGTTTATTTCGCACCTTCCGCAATCTGTCTTGAAGAATGACCAGGGCTCAAGGTGGTCCCAACGGTTGATGACTCTTACTCACTCTGATGTACATTGGTGTTCTCGGTCCAGAGAAAATGTCATCATCGTCGATCGTTGTGGAGAATTCCCTAATGTTCCTTTACTTGGAATCAGAGGAGGTATCACCTACAACCCTTGCCTAGCTTTGAGGCAATTTGGATATGCACGGAGGGATGGCCCTCACGACATGTTGATTCCTGACCTAGTTTTTGACTTCGACAACGATGCGCAAGGACTTCGCCAAAGATTCATCAGAGCTTGGGGAAGACCCAACAAGGTTGATAGCAAGACTCTGGGACATAAGAACTCCATCCCTCTTGAGCCTTATCTCAAGTGGGTACGAGCCCGAGCCCAAAGTCTAATGATGCCTTATCCTCATGTTCTCCCTGTGATTAAAGAGCCTGTTAAGGAAGGAGAGGTTCCCTACACCATCCTACATCCTGACATGCCTACATCGTGGGAGGAGATGTAGAAAAGTTGGATTCAGCTCAAGGAGGAACATAACACTTTTAAAGCCAGCTTCTACGCCAGTGAGAAGAAGGTTCTAGAGCTTACCCGCCGACTCCATGAGCAAGAGGCCCTCAACACCTACATCGCACCAAAGAGGATGCGCAATGTCTTTTTGCCTTGAGAAGTTATTTTGTAATATTTGGCCCATGGGGCATTTATGTACTAACAAATTTCTTCTTATTAATATGACGTGCGTTCTTCTTTGTCTGCAACAATTTTGAATGTTCTAAATCCTTGAATGCATTGCATACATAAGCATACCATTCATCATGTGCATAAGCAGGTCTCACTCCAGGTTTCCTTATCTGTCTGCTGTTTATTACAGTAGGATGGATCTCGAGCAAACAGTCAAAGACCTACAAGCTCAAAATGCACAGTTCCAGCAACTCCTGATGACCTTGGCTAAGGGTCAGGAGGATATCAAGACCAAATTAGGGAACAAAGACCCAGTGAAAAAGAAGAAAAAGAGACTCGGAGTGGCTACTTTAGGGAGAAGATTTGACGGAGAAGCTCGGAGAGTGCCTGAATTTCCTCCTACTTCCGATGAAGGAACCAGCAAAGGAGGTGGGGCTGCGGTACCTTCCGAGTCCGATGTGGAAGAAGAAGAGGTCGAAGAGGATGAAGATTATTCTGATCAGCAGTACCCTCCAGCTGATGATAAATACAAAGGGCTAGAAGATAGGTTGGCCGCCATGGAGCTACAAAGAGTACCGGGTTTGGATTTTGAAGACTTGGGTTTGGTCGCCGGGATTGTGATTCCCCCAAAGTTCAAGGTGCCAGTGTTTGTGAGGTATGATGGTCTGTCTTGTCCAAAAATGCATCTCAGGTCCTACGTGAGAAAGATCCAACCCTATACGGCAGATAAAAATCTTTGGATTCATTTCTTTCAAGACAACCTTTCTGGGGCTCAATTAGAGTGGTTTTATCAGCTAGAGGGAACCAGCGTCCGAAATTGGGAATACTTGGCCACCGCTTTTTACAAACAATATCAGTATAATTCTGACCTTGCTCCTACTCGTACCCAACTTCACGGTATGTCACTGGGAACAGGCGAGGGATTCAAAGAATATGCGCAAAAATGGAGGGATTTGGCTGGCAGGGTGCAGCCTCCTTTAACCGACCGTGAACTTGTTGATATCTTTCTTGGGACCCTATCTGGGCCATTTTTCAATCATCTAATTGGTAACTCTTCCGCGGGGTTTACCGATTTGATCTTAACAGGCGAAAGAATAGAAGCTGGCATCAAGTCAGGAAAAATTCAGAAGGGTGTTGCTGCAAGTGTTGAGAAGAAACCTTTTAAGAAGGAAACAACTGTGGTATATTCTCAAAGAAGAGCATGGAAGACGGAGCGTCGGCCAACTGTGGGGGCCGTAATGATTCAAAATCCTTCAAGTGAGCAGCCTCGCTATAACCAGTCCAGACCAAATCAACAACGGGTGGAACGGCCACAATGGCAGTTCACCCGCATTAATATGACTCCAGCGCAAGTGCTTCCCCATCTGTTAAAGTTGAATCTCGCCACCATCAAGGAGGCACCAAAGAATGTGAATACGTCCTCTCCGCATTATCATTCTAATGCTAAATGCGCCTACCATTCTGACAGTGCCGGGCACGACACCAATGATTGTTGGGCACTCAAGCATAAAATCCAAGACCTGATAGAGGCAAAGGAGGTGGAATTTGACGCTCCGGAGAAGCCTAATGTGATATCTGCACCCATGCCGAAGCACGGCCGAAATGTCAATGCCATTGAAGAAGATTTGTATGTTGCTGATGTTAATGATCTGATAACTCCTTTGTTAACCATCAAGTTGAATTTGTTAAGGGCCGGGATCTTCCTGGGATGTAAAGAAGACTGCTACTGTTGTTACTCTCTGCCGTTTGATTGTCCGTTACTAAAGAAAGGCATCCAAGGCCTTATGGATAGTCGACAAATTTTGTTTGAAAAAGTTTCTGCTGTTCCAACTCATACTGAAGATGTCCCAATCATAACCATTCACGCCAATCTTTCCAAGGCCGTCAAAAAGCCTGTTAAGATTACACCAGCTACGAAATCTGTTCCTTTGAAGATAACAATGCCAGGGCCTGTTCCCTATGTTTCTGAGAAGTCAATACCATGGAACTATGGCGGTGACGTCTATTACCATGGTATTAAACAAATCGAAATAACTGAAGAAAGTTCGGATGATGAAGAAGCCAGCATTGGTAACATTGCAGGCACGAGCAAAATCACCCGGAGCGGGAGAATATTTTCTCCAGAGATTGCCCCTCCAAGAGCAATCTTTGAACCCTCATCAGCTGACAAGGTCATCCCTGTACCAATAAAACTCTCTGCCAGAACCCCTTTGATTGAAGATGTTGTTGTTCCTAGTACTGTCCCTCCTACCACTGCTGATAAAGGTAAGGGAATCCAAGATGAGCTCGTCAGGACGAGGGCTCAACCCTTGGTCATTCCGGAAACCTCCAAGAAGGAAATGGATGAGATTTTGAGGATAATCAAAAGGAGTGATTACGATGTGGTAGAACAGCTGGGGCAAACCCCCTCAAAGATCTCCATGCTGGCACTACTACTTTGCTCGGAAGTGCATGCTAAAGCTCTGATAAAATTCCTGAAGGCAGCCCATGTGCCCCAGGAAACCTCTGCAGATCAATTTCAAAATTGCGTGGCTAGCCTGACTGTGGACAATGGATTAGGTTTCTCCGATGCCGACCTAACTCCTAAAGGTAGAAACCACAATGATGCTTTGCACATTTCAGTCGAGTGACGGGGAACTACTCTCGCACATGTCTTGGTCGACACTGGTTCGTCGCTGAATGTACTGCCTAAGAAGGCCTTGGACCGACTAGATTGTGAAGGGTTGGAATTGAAGCCGAGTGATATTGTTGTCAGAGCTTTCGATGGTTCGAAGAGAATGGTCCATGGGGAGGTGGATATTCCCATCAAGATAGGCACTGAGGTGTTTAAGTCTACTTTCTATGTGATGGACATCCGTCCGTCATACTCTTGCTTGCTGGGTAGGCCTTGGATACACCATGCTGGGGCAGTCACCTCCTCCTTGCATCAGATGTTGAAGTATCCTGTCAAGGGAAAGATCATTACTGTCCATGGTGAAGAGGAGTACATGATTAGCCACTTGAACTCTTTCCGATATGTGGAGGTTGAAGGGGAGTTCATTGAAACGCCTTTTCAGCATTTCGAAGAAGTCCTTCCTGAGATAACAGTAGCAAAGTTGGCAGCTGAGACACCAAGACAGATGGCCAGGATGGCATCTCTGGAGGATGCAAGGGCCGCAATAAAGGAAGGGAAGAATTCAGCATGGGGGCAGTTGCCTGATATTCCACATAAGACCGAAAAATTTGGATTAGGGTTCACAGCCGCTGGCCAGAAAGCTATGCGCCGTTCGAAGATTGAAAGAGCGCCAGTCAAAATTTCTCCCTACGTAATCAACGCTTTGGAGGACGAAGACAAAGAGAGCAACATCGAAGAGTGGATTTATCCAACTGTCAAAGGAGGATTGAGCAACTGGGAGGCAAAAGACTTTGTCCCCATCACTTTTATTCATCAGTAATTTATCTGTTAAACATTTCCTATTTGGTCTGTAATATTTATTTTCAAACAATCCGTACACTATCTTTTCACCTCATGCCTTGCCCGGGGCATGTAGGTCCATTTGTAAGGGTTTTGATTATTTTTCATATCCATATGCCATGTTTAATGATTCATTGGACGTTTTTCATTTGATAAACTGCTTGTGTTCATTTTCTTTCCTTTTGCATTTTTTTTGTTTAAGGATGGCTATCCCTTACACACACCCATACTCACCAATGCAGGTACCCATCCACTCCGGATTCCATGGGTGACTATTCCGCTATATCCTTCAGTAACTCTGAGGATCTGGTCAATCAAGCCGAGTATGAAGATGACGAAGGTTGTGAAGTACCAGGGGAACTAGCCAGACTTCTACAGCAAGAGGAAAGGGCCATCTTGCCGCACGAAGAGTCATTGGAAACTGTCAACTTAGGGACCAAGGAAGACCGGAAGGAGGTGCAAGTGGGTGCCATTCTGGAACCGAGTGTCAAGGAACGTGATAACACAATTTTATATAGTATATTTGATTTAATTTTCATAAATAATGTTAGTATTTTTATTTAATCATTTCATTTTATTTCCATATTACGCCGGTATTTTTATTGTTTCAGGTATTTTATTTTAATTAGACAAATTGAGCAAAGTGAAGAAATTAAGAGAGTTATTGGACTAAATATGCAAGAAATGAAGAAAAGGGGTGTGCAAAGCAAAAATGATGGATCAAAAGGTTTATTATCTCCAAACTGGGCCCAAACGAAATCAGGCCCACGCAAGCAAGAGAGCCCTAAAGGCACGTGCAAGAGTGAGACGCACGTCTCAACTCCTCTCCTACAATTGAGGCGCCCGCCTTGGACCCTCCCCTTAGTGGGAGGCGTCCGTCTCAACTGCCACGTAGGCCCTAGGATGATACATGAGGCGCCCGTCTCAACGTGGTCAAGTGGATGAGTAAGTCTCGGGACGACCACCTCCACTCAAAGCAGTTAGAACGAGAAATTTGGGGAAAAGTGGTACGAAAATATCTCAAAACGTGGTTACATTCTACCACTATAAAAGGACATCAGGAAATCAAAATTGGGGGCCGTTTTGAGCATTATTTTTCCAGTTTCAGAATTTACCTTCCCGCATTATTATTTTCCATTGTAATTCAGTTTCCAGCAGTTACTTTCCAGCCAGTTCCTTTTCAAATACTTAAATTTTATTTCTGTTGAAGAACCGGGATTTTGTACGTATTGATTCAAGCTTCAAGAATTATTTCCAGCATTTATTTAATTCAGGTTTCTTATTTACATCGCTTTAATTTATTTAATTAATTATTTGCATGAGAGATATTTATTTAGCCATGAATTTATTTACGAATGTTAATTCCTTTAATGTATTCATGTCTGCTTTTATGAGTATGTCTGGCTAAATTATTTAAATATCGGTATGTAACGAGTTAATTTGAATGGATCCGGAACAAACAGGCTTGATTATATTTTATAAAATAAACACTTTTTCTGATTTAGTTATCTAATTTATTTTGTTAAAAAAGGTTTAGAAACCAACATAGCGAAAGTTTGAGGCTAATAAACTGACTAAGATTAGAAACCAATAGAGCGACAGTTTGAGGTTTAAAATCAGATAGTAGATACTAGGTATTGTTTTTAAAGACTGCGACAGCGTTTTAAAACCAATTAAACTTTATTTATTTTCAAAAAGTAATTTTAAAATCAATGGGATAGCGAAAGCATACATCAGAGTTTAAAATTATAATTTACTTCAATAGAGCGAAAGTTTGAGAATATATTTTTGAATAAATACTTTTTGCTGAAAAAGATATTATTATCATTTTTAGAAAATAAGCCAGTGGAAAGCCAGATTCTTTAATGTTAACGAAGTACATACCGATATTCGCATTATTATTATTTCAATTAGAATTAAGTTTTATTACCCAAAAATTCCCCTAATTAATTATTCGATAGCTATAGCTTTACACAGTAGTTTAGGTTACGTTAGTTCGATTTATAGTCCCTTAGGTTCGATATCTTTTAAAACTACACGATAGGGCTGTATACTTGCAGTCTCCCGATTAATTTAGACGATAAAGTCGCGATCAAGTTTTTGGCACCGTTGCCGGGGACTATTTAAGTTGATATCGTAATTTTATTACGAAGTATAGACTATAGAAACTATTTCTTTTCCCTCTGTGTATGCCAAATACTCGCTCTCAAGGCGCGCCTTTGCATATACCTATATACGATATCGAGCGTTACCTTAGATTAAGAAGACGAATTCAAGAGTATTTAGAACGCAACAACCTTCCTTCGACCAAACTTCCTGACGTTGAAGAACTCAAGAAGATGGCTGATCTACCTGCTCTTGCTCCTCGTCCTCTTAAGGACTACGCTGTTCCTTCTCAAGCAGAGCCTCATAATAGTATTGCTGCTCCTGCTATCGCTCGAAATGATTTCGAGCTAAAACCTTCGCTTCTTTCCGCCGTTCAGCAGAACCGGTTTTCTGGAGCTCCTACTGACGACCCAAATCTTCATCTGTCAGTGTTTGTGCAGTACGCAGACACTGTGAAAGCGAATGGTGTTAACCCCGAGGTGATACGATTGCGCCTATTTCCTCCATTTGATTTGATATCGCTTTGTAATTGCAGTTATTCCAATGTGCATAGTCGTGTTGGTCGCGTTTCATTTCTCGAATTAGGCGCAATGTTTCATTTTGAATGACTTCCATTGCTTGAAAACGTTGATCTTGTTGTAGAATCGTAGCATACATTGCTTCTAGAGTAACCGGAGGATGGTCATTATCTGGTTGTGCAGCCGGCTTGACTGGTGCATTCAAATTGAAACGCCAATTTTGGAAATTTTACACATTAATCTGATTTGGACATGGAAGTATTATATTGGGAATCAGATGTGAATCACGGCAGTACATAACATCTAGCGTCTGGGCCGGAATCATATATCGTCCCAAGGACAAAAACTCGTCGAAAAGGCCTAAAGCATATGCTAAAGATGTGATGATTCCACCGAAGACAAATGGGTTGGTACCGACCGCATTTACGCATGTGTGAAAGCTTGATTATGCGACTGCCATCCACGCTCTCCAGGTGGAACATCAGGCTTTGAGGGACGATTTGACTAGTTTGCGAGCCGATTTCTTTGGTTTTATGGATACTGTTTCTGCGCAATTTCAAGAAGTTTTCGCTTACTTTCATTCTTCCTCCGCTCCTAAGGCAGGACCATCTAGTGGCTAGAGCTTTTAAGTAGTTCATTTTATTTAGTTTATCTTAGTTTGATTTTATTAGAAATTGCAATATTTTCGTTATGTTCTTTTTATTATTATGTTTTACTTTCCAAATACTTGATTCTTAAATTGTAAGCAACTTTGATCCTCATTCTAAAAGCAATTCATGTTATTTTCTTATAATTATAATGTTGCAGCTTAATATATTATATCATATAAAAATATTATCTTATAAGAATATTAGTATTATTGCATTCTTATTTGTTGCTACAATTTTTAAATATATTCCTTTTTCTGGCTCCTGCGTTATCCGTATCATTCTACCTTGCAAGTGAGATTCCTTTTTATTCTTTGCATACTGTCCCTTGTCATTCACGCGCTGGCTTGTTCCCAATAAAGTGCAACGCACGCCTCAGCCCAACACGCTGACTGGAGACGCACGTCTCCAACTGTTCCCACGCCATGCAGCTTTGAGACGCACACCTCATCCCAACACTTTCCCACGCCATGCAGCTTTGAGACGCATGCCTCACGCGTGGTCTCCTGTGTCAGACGGTCGCCTCAGCATGTGTTTCGTGCAGAGTAAAAGTTGGTCTTCCCTTGCATTTACTTGTCTTGTCCGTTTCGTTTTCCTATTCAGCCCCAATTAATTCAAATTCAACACTCTTTATTTTCATTCAAATTATATTCTTTCCACTTCCCACCATTAATCCCCATTCATATTTTCCCTCCCATTTTCCAACACCCACTTATTATAATTTATCACTCTTAACTCTCACTCCACTATAAATACCCTTCATCCTTCTTTCTCATTTCACAACATTTCTAACCATCTCTACCATTTCCTCTCCTACACCCATATTTTCTACCTTTTCCCTTCTTCAACCCATATCCATCTATGGCTCCACGAAACAACCAAAGACAAGTTAAGCCCGAACGACCACCACCCGACCTATCCAATATCATTTTCCGCGATAACGACGACGGCCAACAACAACAAAAGTATAAAAAATTCTATACCCGTTCCGTCGTTCCTACAAAATACGTAAGTTCGGAGTGTTTGGAAACCTTAGGAATGACCAATAGCATCGTATTCATGCTCAATAACACCGGTTTAACCAGTCTCTGCACAAACCCATGTCCAACCTATGAACCACTCGTGCTTGAATTTCTTAGTTCCTTCTCTTACACAACACCTGTCGACGATCCCTACACAACTGGAACCGCCAACTTCCGCATGTTTAACCAAGAGTACTCTCTTGATCAAGAAAGAGTCGCTGAACTCTTATCTTTCACTCGCGGCGAGCATGTTCATTACAAGCCTTTCGACGATGACCACGATCTTTCTTGGGATCAAGTCGGCTTCTCCTTATGGAATGATCTAACCGGTCAAACCACGGAAAGTTGGCGCGACCTCTATGCTTCTCAAATACATAACCCTGCATTAAGGTACTTTCACCGCGTTCTTGCTAACACCATCTTTGGTCGGACCAATAATCACAAGGTCAACCAAAATGAGCTGTTCATCATTTTCTGTGCCCTTAATGGTCAGGCTGTCAACGTCGCTCCTTTCATGCTCAGTCACATCCACACATGCGTGAACGCAGCAGGTACTAATCCCTTTATTTTTGGAGGCATCATCACATCTTTAGCATATGCTTTAGGCCTTTCCGCCGAGCTATTTTCTTTGTTACAATATATGATGCCAGCCACTCTTCTTGATGTCATCTATTGCCGAGATTCCCATATAATCTCTCCAAGACATGATGGTCGGTTTACATTAGTGATAAATCGTCGTCAAATTCCTGATTTTGTGTTACCTTGTCTGAATCGTGTCGACGTCCGAGTCCGCGCCAATTGGCGTTATGCTATTGATGCCCCTGCCGCCAAACAACCAAATAATCCCGCTGCAAACTTCGCAGCTACGCAGGCTCATATGCTTCGTCAAGATCAGTTGTTCCATGCCATGCAACAAAACCAAGCTGAGACTTTACGTCTCGTACAAGAAGTACAACGTGACCAACTAGAGTTGCAACGCCACCAACAAGAGATGCGACGCGAACAACAGGAATATTCCTTTCGCCATGATCGTAACCTCGAATCTTTGCAAGCTCGCATAGCAGACACACTTCATCTTAATAATTCTGATTCTGACGTACGACGAAGACCTCGTACTAGAGGACGAAGAACAAGAGATCATGATTCTCAAAGCAACGAGTGATCGCCTTTCTCTTTTCATCTGATTCTCCTTTGTTTTTATCGCATTGAGGACATTGCTCCTTTTTAGTATAGGGGAGTCAGATCATTTCCTTGTTCATTTCTATTTCCTTTGCTCTCTTTGTAGTATTTTTCCTTTTATTTCTTTTCTTGTATTGCAAAATTTCAATTCAATAAAATACTTATTTATGCAAATTTTAATCTCTTATGCAAAAATTTGTGCTTACTCGAATTCCCCCTATTTCTTGAGCCATAACGAATAAAATAAAACAATTTTAACACGCATTTATAAACATTATTCAACTAGTATTAAGGTTGCCTATTATAAATAAGAATTCGAGCAACTTAGCAAAATTGCTATCGTCTTAACACTTCAAAACCCCCGATGTGTTGGATCGATTTAAGTACTTATTATACCAAAACCTTTAAAACTTAGTTTTAGATTAGCCCCGAGTAGTTTATTAAGCAGTTGGCACCGCCATAAACACAAACTACGTGGAGAGCTGATGAATATAAGTGATTGATCAAATATTCTTAAGAAATTGCTTTTATCTGAAGATGCACTTATTAAGTTAGATGGTCCTTACCAGATCATTTAATCCAACAGTTGCAGAAACTATAAATTTAAATGCAAAATAATCCATTATAAATTGGTTCAGTGGTCCCTGGTGCTGAGCTTGGTAGGGCGAATTACGGTTCGATCCCCCGCAATTTTTAATTGGAAAAAGGGAGTGCCATATGATTAAATTACCAGAACTCCTAGCTGGCTTACTAAGATCAAATTCACTAACCAGTTACTCCACTATGTGCGTGTAAGGTAAAGGGCTTAATGTGATTGCACTAGAATGAAAATGGGTGAAATAAAACGTAGTATTAGGTTAAGCTATAATGACATGACTTAAATTGGTCTGCTTAAATGGGGTTGTCCAGTGTTCCTACGGTAACTTTGGTGTTTAAGTTCGACTTAAATTCTCTAACGAAAAATTCAACTTGCAACCTGGTACGAAGTGATGTATGTTCTTATATCTGTGTTTAACTGTGCGTCAGTGATTTTCATTTTTACTTTTGCTTGAGGACAAGCAACGGTTCAAGTATAGGGGAGTTTGATAACACAATTTTATATAGTATATTTGATTTAATTTTCATAAATAATGTTAGTATTTTTATTTAATTATTTCATTTTATTTCCATATTACGCCGGTATTTTTATTGTTTCAGGTATTTTATTTTAATTAGACAAATTGAGCAAAGTGAAGAAATTAAGAGAGTTATTGGACTAAATATGCAAGAAATGAAGAAAAGGGGTGTGCAAAGCAAAAATGATGGATCAAAAGGTTTATTATCTCCAAACTGGGCCCAAACGAAATCAGGCCCACGCAAGCAAGAGAGCCCTAAAGGCACGTGCAAGAGTGAGACACACGTCTCAACTCCTCTCCTACAATTGAGGCGCCCGCCTCGGACCCTCCCCTTAGTGGGAGGCGTCCGTCTCAACTGCCACGTAGGCCCTAGGATGATACATGAGGTGCCCGTCTCAACATGGTCAAGTGGATGAGTAAATCTCGGGACGACCACCTCCACTCAAAGCAGTTAGAACGAGAAATTTGGGGAAAAGTGGTACGAAAATATCTTAAAACGTGGTTACATTTTACCACTATAAAAGGACATCAGGAAATCAAAATTGGGGGCCGTTTTGAGCATTATTTTTCCAGTTTCAGAATTTACCTTCCCGCATTATTATTTTCCATTGTAATTCAGTTTCCAGCAGTTATTTTCCAGCCAGTTCCTTTTCAAATACTTAAATTTTATTTCTGTTGAAGAACCGGGATTTTGTACGAATTGATTCAAGCTTCAAGAATTATTTCCAGCATTTATTTAATTCAGGTTTCTTATTTACATCGCTTTAATTTATTTAATTAATTATTTGCATGAGAGATATTTATTTAGCCATGAATTTATTTACGAATGTTAATTCCTTTAATGTATTCATGTCTGCTTTTATGAGTATGTCTGGCTAAATTATTTAAATATCGGTATGTAACGAGTTAATTTGAATGGATCCGGAACAAACAGGCTTGATTATATTTTATAAAATAAACACTTTTTCTGATTTAGTTATCTAATTTATTTTGTTAAAAAAGGTTTAGAAACCAACAGAGCGAAAGTTTGAGGCTAATAAACTGACTAAGATTAGAAACCAATAGAGCGACAGTTTGAGGTTTAAAATCAGATAGTAGATACTAGGTATTGTTTTTAAAGACTGCGACAGCGTTTTAAAACCAATTAAACTTTATTTATTTTCAAAAAGTAATTTTAAAATCAATGGGATAGCGAAAGCATACATCAGAGTTTAAAATTATAATTTACTTCAATAGAGCGAAAGTTTGAGAATAGATTTTTGAATAAATACTTTTTGCTGAAAAAGATATTATTATCATTTTTAGAAAATAAGCCAGTGGAAAGCCGGATTCTTTAATGTTAACGAAGTACATACCGATATTCGCATTATTATTATTTCAATTAGAATTAAGTTTTATTACCCAAAAATTCCCCTAATTAATTATTCGATAGCTATAGCTTTACACAGTAGTTTAGGTTACGTTAGTTCGATTTATAGTCCCTTAGGTTCGATATCTTTTAAAACTACGCGATAGGGCTGTATACTTGCAGTCTCCCGATTAATTTAGACGATAAAGTCGTGATCAAGTTTTTGGGGCCGTTGCCGGGGACTATTTAAGTTGATATCGTAATTTTATTACGAAGTATAGACTATAGAAACTATTTCTTTTCCCTCTGTGTATGCCAAATACTCGCTCTCAAGGCGCGCCTTTGCATATACCTATATACGATATCGAGCGTTACCTTAGATTAAGAAGACGAATTCAAGAGTATTTAGAACGCAACAACCTTCCTTCGACCAAACTTCCTGACGTTGAAGAACTCAAGAAGATGGCTAATCTACCTGCTCCTGCTCCTCGTCCTCTTAAGGACTACGCTATTCCTTCTCAAGCAGAGCCTCATAATAGTATTGCTGCTCCTGCTATCGCTCGAAACGATTTCGAGCTAAAACCTTCGCTTCTTTCCGCCGTTCAGCAGAACCAGTTTTCTGGAGCTCCTACTGACGACCCGAATCTTCATCTGTCAGTGTTTGTGCAGTACGCAGACACTGTGAAAGCGAATAGTGTTAACCCCGAGGCGATACGATTGCGCCTATTTCCTTTTTCTCTTAGAGACAGAGCTCGCGCATGGCTCCAATCTCTTCCTTTCAACTCAATCACCACATGGGATGAGTTGAAGAAAGTCTTCTTGGCTAGATATTTTCCTCCAAGCAAAACTGCTATGCTCAGAGCCAATATCAATGGTTTCAGACAAAAAGACAATGAATCACTCTTTGAAGCTTGGGAACGTTATAAAGACATGCTTAGACTTTGTCCTCATCATGGTTTAGAAGAATGGCTGATCATTCACACGTTCTACAATGGTCTCTTGTATAATACGAGATTGACTATAGACGCCGCAGCTGGTGGCGCACTGATGAATAAACCATATACTGAAGCAAGACAACTTATCGAAAGCATGGCTCAAAACCATTACCAATGGGGTACGGAGAGAGTTAGCGTAGAGAAATCTCAAACGAAAGGTGCCATGGTTGAAGTGAATAGTCTGGTCAAGTCAATGCTAAAGTGGAAGCTCTCACTCAAAAGCTCGAGAATCTTACCACCGCTCCCGCAGCTACTGTTGCTGCAATTGCTCAAACTTGCGACTTATGTGGTATTCAATCACATCTTGCTCCAGAATGCCCACTTTTAACAGGAGTTCCAGTTGAACAAGCGAATTACGTACAGGGTAATCCTTACAGCAACACATATAACCCTGGCTGGAAGAATCATCCTAACTTTTCATACAAGAGTAACAACGCGTTATACGCACCTGGACAAGCTCCTGCTACACCACCTGGTTATCCTAAGGCTATTCCAAATCATCCTAATAATGGTCCTAACACGTCTAATGCTCCTAGGAAGTCTAATTTGGAAGTCATGATAGAGCATTTCATCGCTACTCAATCCCAAACCAATAATACTCAATCCCAGACTAATAAGGATGTTCAAAATCAGAATATACACATTAATGAGAAGATTAAGCAATTATCTAACAAGCTTGATGCTTTAGCTACACATAATAAAATGTTAGAAACACAAATCTCTCAGGTAGCTCAACAACAAGCGGCTTCTGCTGCTCCTGCTGGCTCATTTCCTGGATAACCTCAACCTAATCCCAAAGGACATGCAAATGCTGTTATCTTAAGAAGCGGAACAGAGTATGATGGACCTGTAGATCCCAGAAACAATAGCCCAGCTATGCAACAAAATTCTGTTAAACAATCTGAAACTAAAGATAAAGAAGAAAAGGAAAATCAGAGAGATAATAATGAAGATACCACGCAAAAAGATGAAACTTATGTACCCCCACCACCTTATAAGCCTCATATCCCATACCCTCAAAGGTTAGCTAAAACTAAGAATGTGGGTCAATTCAAGAAATTCGTGGATCTTCTGAAACAACTTAATGTTACAATTCCTTTTACCGAAGCTATAACTCAAATGCCCTCCTACGCTAAATTCCTTAAAGAGATTCTATCCAATAAGAAAAAGCTAGAGGATAATGAAACTGTCATGCTTACTGCTGAATGTAGTGCAATTATTCAAGACACAATGCCTCCTAAACTCAAAGACCCTGGAAGTTTCTCTATTCCATGTGTAATTGGAAAATTTGTCATAGATAAAGCTTTATGTGATCTTGGAGCCAGTATAAGTGTGATGCCGTTATCTATATGTAAGAAACTTGAAATGGGAGAACTCAGACCAACCAAAATGTCCGTTCAATTAGCAGATAGGTCAATTAAATATCCTGCAGGAGTTCTCGAGAATGTTCCTGTACGCATTGGCCAATTCTATATACCAACCAATTTCATTATCATGGACATAAGGGAGGACGAAGTTACCCCAATCATTCTTGGAAGGCCTTTCTTAGCTACAGCCGGTGCAATTATAGATGTAAAAAGAGGAAAACTTACTTTTGAAGTAGGTGAAGAGAAAATCGAATTTATCCTCTCTCAATTCCAGAAAGCACCTGCAATTGAAGATACTTGTTACTTCATGGATATCATCGATGAATGTAGAAAAGAAGCTGAGCTTGAAAATGAAGACAATCTCGATGAAAATCTGAGTAGTAATCTAAGTGAATGCTTAGCTATAGCACCAGATCCTACACAATGTTTAAGGAAACCACCCCTAGAACTCAAAACACTTCCTAAAAATCTAAGGTATGAATTCCTAGATTCCGAACTCGAACGACCAGTGATAGTCAACGCAGAACTTGGCGAAACCGAAACTGAAAAACTTTTACAAATTCTGAGAAAATATCCAACAACCTTAGGATATAATATCACTGATCTTAAAGGAATAAGTCCTTCTATCTGTATGCATCACATTATGCTAGAAGAAGATTGTAAAACTTCAAGAGAACACCAGAGGAGACTAAACCCGATTATGAGCGAGGTTGTGAAAAAGGAAGTTATGAAGTTGTTAGAAGCAGGAATCATATATCCTATATCTGATAGCAAATGGGTTAGCCTTGTGCATGTTGTACCTAAGAAAGGAGGTGTCACAGTAGTCGAAAATGAGAAAGGAGAAATCATAACTAAAAGAGTCGAATATGGATGGAAAATGTGCATCGATTATCGAAAACTTAACAAAGCCACCAGAAAAGATCATTTCCCTTTACCATTTATTGATCAAATGTTGGAACGTTTAGCTAGACACTCTCATTTCTGTTTCTTGGACGGTTATTCAGGTTTCTTTCAGATACCTATTCATCCTAATGACCAAGAGAAAACAACTTTCACATGCCCTTTTGGAACCTTTGCTTATAGAAGAATGCCATTTGGTTTATGCAATGCTCCTGCAACTTTTCAAAGATGTATGATGGCAATATTTGCTGATTTTCTGGACAATATTATGGAAGTCTTCATGGACGATTTTTCCGTCTGTGGACAAAGCTTTGAAGAATGTTTAGAAAATTTAGAAAGGGTATTAAAACGTTGTGTGAAGGTTAATCTAGTGCTTAATTGGGAGAAATGCCATTTTATGGTACAAGAAGGAATTGTTTTAGGATACATTATATCCAAAAGAGGAATTGAAGTCGATTCTGCTAAAATCGAAGTTATTGAGAACCTTCAACCTCCAAAAACTGTTAGAGAAATCCGAAGCTTTTTGGGACACGCCGGTTTTTATCGACGATTCATTAAAGATTTCTCTAAGATAACTAAACCCCTAACTGAGCTATTAATGAAAGACGCTGAATTTATCTTCGACGAAAAATGTTTAGAAGCATTTCAAACACTTAAGAAAGCATTAATTTCTGCGCCTATCATGCAAACTCCAGATTGGAATGAACCTTTTGAAATAATGTGTGACGCAAGTGACTATGCCGTAGGAGCTGTTTTAGGACAGCGAAAGGATAAAAGACTCCACGTCATATATTATGCAAGCAGAACTCTGGACGAAGCGCAGATGAATTATGCTACAACCGAGAAAGAATTCTTAGCAGTGATCTTCGCATTAGACAAGTTTCGTTCCTACTTAGTAGGATCCAAAATAATCATATACACTGATCATGCTGCTATTAGATATCTCCTAACCAAAAAGGACGCTAAACCTAGACTCCTGAGATGGATATTGCTACTGCAAGAGTTCAATTTAGAAATCAAAGATAAGAAAGGAACCGAAAACGTGGTAGCAGATCATCTCTCTAGACTAGAAAATCTTAAACATGAACAAGTGCCGATCGATGATGAATTCCAGTATGATAAACTGATTGCCCACTTGGAAGACACAGAACCAGATAAACTCATGGAAACCACCTTAGCCGTCTCCTCGGTGCCTTGGTATGCCGATTTCGTAAATTACCTCGCTGCAGGCGTTTTACCACCTGAACTTACCTACCAACAGAAGAAGAAATTCTTCCATGATCTTAAACAGTATTATTGGGATGAACCTTTACTTTTCAAGAGAGGTCCCGATGGAATTTTCCGCCGATGTGTGCCAGAAGAAGAGATTGAAAACATTCTAAAACACTGTCATTCTGCACCTTACGGAGGACATGCGAGTACATCCAAAACTTGTGCAAAGATCTTACAATCCGGTCTCTATTGGCCTAATTTATGGAAAGACGTACATGCCACCATCTTAAAATGCGACAGGTGTCAACGCACCGGTAATATATCTAGACGTGACGAAATGCCACAAAAAGGCATTTTAGAAGTCGAAATCTTTGATGTGTGGGGGATAGACTTTATGGGACCCTTTCCATCTTCATCCGGTAACAAGTATATACTCGTGGCTGTGGATTATGTCTCAAAATGGATCGAAGCTATAGCTTCTCCAACAAATGACACCCGAGTGGTACTTAAGCTGTTCAAGAACATAATCTTTCCTAGGTTCGGTGTACCCAGACTCGTTATAAGTGATGGTGGATCTCATTTCATTTCCAAAATCTTTGAAAAATTATTAGGAAAATATGGAGTTCGACATCGCATAGCTACACCTTACCATCCTCAAACTAGCGGACAAGTTGAAGTTTCAAATCGCGAGATAAAACAAATCCTTGAAAAAACTGTCGCTACGTCCAGAAAGGACTGGTCCTTTAAACTTCACGAAGCTTTATGGGCTTATAGAACTGCCTATAAAACTCCCATCGGTACTACTCCTTTCAAACTTATTTATGGTAAGTCATGCCATCTCCCAGTTGAGTTAGAACACAAGGCCTATTGGGCCATTAAGAATCTGAACTTAAGTTACACTGCCGTTGGAGAGAAGCGTATCCTGGATATTAATGAATTGGAAGAACTTAGACAGGATGCGTACGAAAATGCTAGGATTTACAAAGAGCGCACAAAGAAATGGCACGATAAGCATGTATCTAGGAAGAATTTTAACATAGGTGACTTGGTCTTACTATTTAACTCACGATTAAAATTATTTCCTGGAAAATTACGATCTAGGTGGTCCGGACCTTTTGAAATTACTCGAGTTTATCCAAGTGGTGCAATAGAGATTAAGGGACCATCGATTGAACCGTTTATAGTAAACGGGCAGCGTTTAAAACATTACCATCTAACTGAACTCGAGGGAAATTCTCAAACGATAAATCTAGACGAGCCACACGCTCGATTAGAAGCCTAGTCTTTAGTTTTATTTGTCGAGCTTACGACATAAAACAAAGCGCTTTGTGGGAGACAACCCACCGTTTTTATATTTCCTTCCTCTTATTTTTCATTTCTTCTTGAGTCTATTTTCTTTAGCATATGCTTTAGGCCTTTCCGCCGAGCTATTTTCTTTGTTACAATATATGATGCCAACCACTCTTCTTGGTGTCATCTATTGCCGAGATTCCCATATAATCTCTCCAAGACATGATGGCCGGTTTACATTAGTGATAAATCGTCGTCAAATTCCTGATTTTGTGTTACCTTGTTCGAATCATATCGACGTCCGAGTCCGCGCCAATTATCGTTATGCTCTTGATGCACCTGCCGCCCAACAACCAAATAATCCCGCTGCAAATTTCGCAGCTATGCAGGCTCATATGCTTCGTCAAGATCAGTTGTTCCATGCCATGCAACAAAACCAAGCTGAGACTTTACGTCTCGTACAAGACGTACAACGTGACCAACAAGAGATGCGACGCGAACAACAAGAATATGCCTTTCGCCATGATCGTAACCTCGAATCTTTGCAAGCTCGCATAGCAGACGCACTTCATCTTAATGATTATGATTCTGACGTACGACGAAGACCTCGTACTAGAGGACGAAGAACAAGAGATCATGATTCTCAAAGCAACGAGTGATCGCCTTTCTCTTTTCATCTGATTCTCCTTTGTTTTTATCGCATTGAGGACATTGCTCCTTTTTAGTATAGGGGAGTCAGATCATTTCCTTGTTCATTTCTATTTCCTTTGCTCTCTTTGTAGTATTTTTCCTTTTATTTCTTTTCTTGTATTGCAAAATTTCAATTCAATAAAATACTTATTTATGCAAATTTTAATCTCTTATGCAAAAATTTGTGCTTACTCGAATTCCCCCTATTTCTTGAGCCATAACGAATAAAATAAAACAATTTTAACACGCATTTATAAACATTATTCAACTAGTATTAAGGTTGCCTATTATAAATAAGAATTCGAGCAACTTAGCAAAATTGCTATGGTCTTAACACTTCAAAACCCCCGATGTGTTGGATCGATTTAAGTACTTATTATACCAAAACCTTTAAAACTTAGTTTTAGATTAGCCCCGAGTAGTTTATTAAGCAGTCGGCACCGCCATAAACACAAACTACGTGGAGAGCTGATGAATATAAGTGATTGATCAAATATTCTTAAGAAATTGCTTTTATCTGAAGATGCACTTATTAAGTTAGATGGTCCTTACCAGATCATTTAATCCAACAGTTGCAGAAACTATAAATTTAAATGCAAAATAATCCATTATAAATTGGTTCAGTGGTCCCTGGTGCTGAACTTGGTAGGGCGAATTACGGTTCGATCCCCCACAATTTTTAATTGGAAAAAGGGAGTACCATATGATTAAATTACCAGAACTCCTAGCTGGCTTACTAAGATCAAATTCACTAACCAGTTACTCCACTATGTGCGTGTAAGGTAAAGGGCTTAATGTGATTGCACTAGAATGAAAACGGGTGAAATAAAACGTAGTATTAGGTTAAACTATAATAACATGACTTAAATTGGTCTGCTTAAATGGGGTTGTCCAGTGTTCCTACGGTAACTTTGGTGTTTAAGTTCGACTTAAATTCTCTAACGAAAAATTCAACTTGCAACATGGTACGAAGTGATGTATGTTCTTATATCTGTGTTTAACTGTGCGTCAGTGATTTTCATTTTTTTTTACTTTTGCTTGAGGACAAGCAACGGTTCAAGTATAGGGGAGTTTGATAACACAATTTTATATAGTATATTTGATTTAATTTTCATAAATAATGTTAGTATTTTTATTTAATTATTTCATTTTATTTCCATATTACGCCGGTATTTTTATTATTTCAGGTATTTTATTTTAATTAGACAAATTGAGCAAAGTGAAGAAATTAAGAGAGTTATTGGACTAAATATGCAAGAAATGAAGAAAAGGGGTGTGCAAAGCAAAAATGATGGATCAAAAGGTTTATTATCTCCAAACTGGGCCCAAACGAAATCAGGCCCACGCAAGCAAGAGAGCCCTAAAGGCACGTGCAAGAGTGAGACGCACGTCTCAACTCCTCTCCTACAATTGAGGCGCCCGCCTCGGACCCTCCCCTTAGTGGGAGGCGTCTGTCTCAACTGCCACGTAGGCCCTAGGATGATACATGAGGCGCCCGTCTCAACATGGTCAAGTGGATGAGTAAATCTCGGGACGACCACCTCCACTCAAAGCAGTTAGAACGAGAAATTTGGGGAAAAGTGGTATGAAAATATCTCAAAACGTGGTTACATTCTACCACTATAAAAGGACATCAGGAAATCAAAATTGGGGGCCGTTTTGAGCATTATTTTTCCAGTTTCAGAATTTACCTTCCCGCATTATTATTTTCCATTGTAATTCAGTTTCCAGCAGTTATTTTCCAGCCAGTTCCTTTTCAAATACTTAAATTTTATTTCTGTTGAAGAACCGGGATTTTGTACGAATTGATTCAAGCTTCAAGAATTATTTCCAGCATTTATTTAATTCAGGTTTCTTATTTACATCGCTTTAATTTATTTAATTAATTATTTGCATGAGAGATATTTATTTAGCCATGAATTTATTTACGAATGTTAATTCCTTTAATGTATTCATGTCTGCTTTTATGAGTATGCCTGGCTAAATTATTTAAATATCGGTATGTAACGAGTTAATTTGAATGGATCCGGAACAAACAGGCTTGATTATATTTTATAAAATAAACACTTTTTCTGATTTAGTTATCTAATTTATTTTGTTAAAAAAGGTTTAGAAACCAACAGAGCGAAAGTTTGAGGCTAATAAACTGACTAAGATTAGAAACCAATAGAGCGACAGTTTGAGGTTTAAAATCAGATAGTAGATACTAGGTATTGTTTTTAAAGACTGCGACAGCGTTTTAAAACCAATTAAACTTTATTTATTTTCAAAAAGTAATTTTAAAATCAATGGGATAGCGAAAGCATACATCAGAGTTTAAAATTATAATTTACTTCAATAGAGCGAAAGTTTGAGAATAGATTTTTGAATAAATACTTTTTGCTAAAAAAGATATTATTATCATTTTTAGAAAATAAGCCAGTGGAAAGCCGGATTCTTTAATGTTAACGAAGTACATACCGATATTCGCATTATTATTATTTCAATTACAATTAAGTTTTATTACCCAAAAATTCCCCTAATTAATTATTCGATAGCTATAGCTTTACACAGTAGTTTAGGTTACGTTAGTTCGATTTATAGTCCCTTAGGTTCGATATCTTTTAAAACTACGCGATAGGGCTGTATACTTGCAGTCTCCCGATTAATTTAAACGATAAAGTCGCGATCAGAACGCCTGATACAGTTGTTGAATCAGTATGTTGAAATCTTCGCTTGGTCTTATGAAGACATGCCGGGTTTAGACACAGACATCGTGGTTCACCGTCTCCCCACAAGAGAGGATTGCCCACCGATCAAGCAAAAAGTCCGCCGAATGAGGCCTGACATGTCTGAAAAGATCAAAGCAGAAGTGATGAAGCAATTCAACGCTGGCTTTCTGGCTGTTACGTCCTATCCTCAATGGGTCGCTAACATCGTGCCAGTACCTAAGAAAGATGGCAAGGTCAGAATGTGTGTGGACTACCGGGATTTGAATAGGGCCAGCCACAAAGATGATTTTCCACTCCCACACATTGACATTTTAATCGACAATACAGCTCAGCACAAAGTGTTTTCCTTCATGGATGGATTCTCGGGCTACAATCAAATCAAAATGGCCCCCGAGGACATGGAGAAAACTACTTTTGTCACACAATGGGGCACTTTCTGTTACAAGGTGATGCCGTTCGGGCTGAAGAACGCAGGGGCAACTTATCAACGCGCCATGGTAGCTTTATTTCATGATATGATACATCATGAGATTGAAGTTTACGTAGACGATATGATAGCTCGGTCACAAACAGAGGAGGAGCACCTTGAACATCTAGAAAAGCTGTTTGCCAGGTTGAAAGAATACAAGCTCAGTCTGAATCCAAGTAAATGCACTTTTGGAGTTAGGTCTGGTAAACTCCTGGGATTCATTGTAAGCAGCAAAGGCATTAAAGTCGATCCAGCAAAAGTGAAAGCAATACAAGAGATGCCTGCTCCCCGTACTGAAAAGGAGGTTAGAGGGTTCTTGGGGCGCTTGAACTATATTGCCCGATTCATCTCGCATCTGACTGCTACCTGTGAGCCAATTTTCAAACTCTTGAAGAAAGATCAGGTAGTCGAATGGAACGACGATTTCCAAACTGCTTTTGATAAAATCAAGGAGTATTTGCTAGAACCTCCTATTCTGATGCCACCCGTCGAAGGAAGACCATTGATCATGTATTTGACCGTCTTGGATAACTCAATGGGGTGTGTTTTGGGCCAGCATGACGAGTCTGGTCGAAAAGAGCATGCTATTTATTACCTTAGCAAAAAGTTTACCGACTGTGAGACTCGCTACTCACTGCTCGAGAAAACTTGCTGCGCTTTGGTATGGGCTGCTCGCCGACTAAGACAGTACATGTTGACTCATACTACCTTGTTGATTTCCAAAATGGATCCTATCAAGTATATCTTCGAAAAGCCTGCTTTATCTGGAAGGATAGCTAGATGGCAAATGATCCTAACTGAGTATGACATCCAGTACACCACCCAAAAAGCTATAAAAGGGAGTGTACTAGCTGACCATCTGGCTCATCAAGCTATCGAAGATTATCAACCCATGAGATTTGACTTCCCAGACGAGGACATCATGAATTTGGACAACATTGAAAGTAACGGACCGTATGACGGACCCGAAAAGGGATCCCGATGGACCCTGTACTTTGATGGTGCTTCAAATGCACTTGGAAACGGTATCGGCGCAGTACTCATTTCTCCGGAAGGTTGTCACACACCTTTCACGGCCCGACTTTGCTTCAGCTGCACAAACAACATGGCTGAGTATGAAGCTTGCATTTTTGGTCTCAAGGCTGCTATAGACTTGGGGATCAAATCTTTGATCGTATTTGGGGACTCGGCTTTGGTTATCAGTCAAATCAAAGGAGAGTGGGATACCAAACACCCTAATCTTATCCCATACAAAGAACATGTCCTGACATTGTTGCCGCATTTCGAGCAAATTACCTTCGAGCATTTCCCGCGAGAAGAGAACCAGCTAGCAGATGCTCTAGCCACAATGTCCTCCATGTTTAAACTCAACTGGGATAACGAGGCTCCCCAAATCACCATCGAGCGAATGGATGAACCGGCGCATTATCATGAGATTAATACAGAAGAAGTAGTGGAACAACCTTGGTTCCATGAAATCAAAAGGTATCTCGAGACTAGAGATTATCCCGAAGGAGCTTCCGTAAATGACAAGAAGTTCTTAAGGAAATTCGCTGCTAAATTCTTCCTGAGCAACGACATCCTTTACAAACGAAGCCATGATTGTGTATTACTCCGATGCGTAGACAAAGCTGAAGCAGAGTTGATCATGACTGATATATACAGCGGCACATTTGGCACTCACTTGAGCGGGCATACAATGGCTAAGAAGATCCTAAGGGCAGGCTATTACTGGTCTACCATGGAAGCTGACTGCCATCAACATTCCCGTACTTGCCACAAATGCCAAGTCTACGCTGATAAAGTTCATATCCCTCCGGTTCCTCTCAACGTTCTGACTGCTCCTTGGCCATTTGCAATGTGGGGCATTGACATGATTGGAGAGATCAAGCCCACGGCTTCCAATGGACATCGCTTCATCCTGGTTGCCATTGACTATTTCACTAAATGGGTCGAAGCAGCTTCCTTCGCCTCTGTTACTAAAAATGTGGTTGCCCTCTTTATCAAACAAAATCTCATATGCCGGTATGGTGTTCCAGACAGGATCATCACAGACAACGGTACGAATCTGAATAACACAATGATCACCGCCTTGTGCGAACAGTTCAAGATTTATCATCACAATTCATCTCCCTATCGGCCGAAGATGAACGGTGCTGTTGAAGCTGCGAACAAAAACATTAAGAAGATCATTCAGAAAATGACAGTCACTTACAAAGACTGGCATGAGATGTTACCATTTGCTCTACATGGATACCGTACGACGGCGCGTACTTCAACCGGGGCAACCCCATTTTCTTTGGTATATGGTATGGAAGCTGTCTTGCCTATGGAAGTTCAGATCCCTTCTCTAAGGATTATGAAGGACGCAGGTTTGAATGAAGATGATTGGATGCAGACCCGACTTGATCAACTCAATCTGATCGACGAAAAGCGACTCGCTGCTATATGCCGTGGTCAGACGTATCAAAAACGGATGATCAAGGCCTTCAATAAGAAAGTCAGACGTCAAGTGTATCAAGTCGGAGATCTCGTAATCAAGCGGATTATCTTGCCGCAAAGTGATCCCAGGGGCAAATGGACTCCTACATATGAAGGACTATTTGTGATCAAGAGCATATTTTCTGGTGGTGCAATGATTCTGACCACCATGGACGGCGACGATTTGCCGCACCCTGCGAATGCAGACATAGTCAAAAGATACTACGCATAAAATAACCCGACAAGTCGAAAACCCGAAAGGGCGGATTGGGCAAAAATGGGCATTCCGGTGGACCGAAAACCCGAAAGGGCGGTTCAGGAAAAAGTTAGGGATAAAAACGAAAAAAAATCTGTACACCCGGCAAGTCGAAAACCCGAAAGGGCGGCTTGGGCAAAAAGGGGTTTCCCGGTGGATCGAAAACCCGAAAGGGCGATTCAGGCAAAAGTTAGGGAATTAAAGCGTATGACTATGTCTCGTCGGATCACTTCAAAGACAATCTCTTCATCAACCAGTTCCAGGCTTCCGATCAATCCAGTCATCAGCAGACGAAGCATTGGATGGACAGATATTCAGAGTTGTGAAAGCTATAGCGGAATGGAATCCTATGGAATTATTTCACATAGCCATATTTATTTTGTATAAATTTTTCAATATTTATGACGAAATCCTCTTACTAGGGTGGTTGCCTCCTTTGTACAAATATACTCATAGAAAGTCAATACAAATACTTTTCCCAGAAATTTGTGTCATTTCCTTTTCTTTTCTCTTGCACTATTTGTTTTATTTTGAGAAACGTCCAATGTTTTGTTAAATAGGCATATGCATTTGAACTTAACCATTTCCTTATGAATCAAGAAAGAGGATTACTGATAGGTCGAAGGTACAGTTGGATATCTTGATACCCTTTCAAAGGAAACCCCCAAGAGATTTGGAATCCATATCCCCCAGCAAGTCTTGAGGCTTATCCCCAGTAGATTCTGGAAGCTTATCCCCTGCAGAGTACGGACGTCTCTCCCGAGCTTCATTCAAGGTTATTCCTCACAAGGGCTTATAACTGGGTTATCCTCAGCTTATTGCAACGGAAGATCGTACTCGCCGAAGTTATTCCTATCCCCAGCGGAGTTCATCAGAGTTCCCCAGCATAACTTACCAGTACAATCCCCCAGAGGAGTTTGTCTTTGCAATCCCCAGCCAGAGAATCCTCCGGAATTCAATTCCCCTCTTTAAGTTTCAGTATCCCCAGCCGAGCTAAGGATTCAAACTATCAATCCCCAGCGGAGTCCGACTAATGAACCTTCTCCCCACAGAGTTTTGGGAGGGCAAATCTTGAATTCCCCAGTGAAGTCGCCAGAGATACTTCCCACCAAACTGAGGATCCTCAATCTTACTTCCCCAGCATGAGTCAATTAGATTGGAACTCCCCAGTAAAAGTCATCAGGAATCCCCCAGAAGATTGGTATACAACCCAAGCTCCTTTTTCTCCAGCAACAACAAGGAATTATTCTTCCCGGCAGCAGTCAAGATATTGTTCTCTTCAACCATCTCAGATTCATCTATCCTTTGCAAGACAGCTCTCTGGCTTACATGCGCATCCATTTACATTCATATCATATAACATACATTGTATCATGCATCATGACATTGCATGTAACGAACTCTTTGCCTTTTCAGGTAAGATCAGTCAACAGACTAGAATCATTATCTTCCGAGATTCTTTCCAGGAATAGTTCAGATGTGACCCAGACATGGCAATATTCTAATACTTATTCCAGATTTATCCAGATGCAGTTTTACACGAGCTCATCATCAGGGAACCCTACGCCGGTTCTTTCTTCAAATTCAAGATTTCTGAAAACAGTTCACGGGTTCTCCAAGTAACGGATGTTAACTTATCACTTGTTCAGTTTCTTCTCAAGACTTCTGAAAATAGTTTATGGATTTCTTCCCAACAACGGATGTTAATCTATCACTTGTTCAGATGCAACCTTTGAAAACAGTTTACGGACGCTTCCCAACAACGGATGCTGCTCTATTGCTTATTCAAATTCAAGATTTCTGAAAACAGTTCACGGGTTCTCCAAGTAATGGATGTTAACCTATCACTTGTTCAGTTTCTTCTCAAGACTTCTGAAAACAGTTTATGGATTTCTTCCCAACAACGGATGTTAATCTATCACTTATTCAGATGCAACCTTTGAAAACAGTTTACGGACGCTTCCCAACAACAGATGCTGCTCTATTGCTTATTCAAATTCAAGATTTCTGAAAACAGTTCACGGGTTCTCCAAGTAACGGATGTTAACCTATCACTTGTTCAGTTTCTTCTCAAGACTTCTGAAAACAGTTTATGGATTTCTTCCCAACAACGGATGTTAATCTATCACTTGTTCAGATGCAACCTTTGAAAACAGTTTACGGACGCTTCCCAACAACGGATGCTGCTCTATTGCTTATTCAAATTCAAGATTTCTGAAAACAGTTCACGGGTTCTCCAAGTAACGGATGTTAACCTATCGCTTGTTCAGTTTCTTCTCAAGACTTCTGAAAATAGTTTATGGATTCTTCCCAACAACGGATGTCAATCTATCAACTTGTTCAGATGCAATTATTGAAAACAGTTTACGGATTCCTCCCAACAACGGATGTCAATCTATTGCTTATTCAGACCCCCAGTTCAGAGATGGTCCGAAGCATGGACACCTTCCTGATACTCTTTCCAGATGGCATCTTTAAGCCCATCCCCGACAAGTTTCTGTCATTCCTCCCGATGGCATCGTTAAGCCCATCTCCAAATGGCATCTCTAAGCCCATTCCCGCATCCCTTGCTTTGACGAGTGCAAATTTAAGGGCACTCTAGTGTCCAATCTCCTTTTACCCTCGAGTCACGAAAGGCAAACTTGCCAATCTAACTCTTCAGGTTCAAGAAGATTGAACAGGGGCAACTGTTGTACCCCAAAATTTGCCCTCCCATTTCTCATTGATTTCTCATCACAAAGCCCTTGGAGATCAAGACCCAGTTAGGGTTTCATCTGCTCAAGACTTCTCCTTGCACTGTTGACCCAAATTAGGGTTTGTGTTTGCAAAAAGATGTTTTGACCTAAAATGCCTAAGATGACTTTCTTGCTTCATGTTGGACTCTCAAGTTTATCCATACCAAGTTTCAAGTCTTGATTCCAAGTTTTGCCCAATCAATTGGATATTTGACCTAGAAATCAGCTGTATTGGGGAAAAAGTCAATTGTGGCCAATTGACAGTCAAACCTCATGAAAATTGACCCACATCAACATCATGAACTCACATGAACCATTTGATCAAGTTTAGATCACAATTCCACAAGAAATTTGATCAAATCACCAAAAGGGCAGAATGGTCATTTTTAGGGTTTTGACTGTACAAAGGCAATTTTTGACTGTTTGACCTAGCCAATGGCAAACCAAGCTCACATATGAACTCAAGGACCCCATGGAATTATCTTGACATGCTCAACAAGTTCAAAAGATCCCAAGTACACAAGATTGACAGTTGAATTTCCCAGTCAATTGATCAATTTTGACTGTATACTGAAAAGTCAAACTTTTACTTTTTGGTCAAAATCAAGAGTCAAGATTCATTTTTCATCAAAACAAGCCAAATCATGAAACTTGTTCATCAAGAAATCAAAAATTGCAAATTAGGGTTTGAAATGAGAATTTTTCATAACTTAGAATTTTTCTAAGTTATGAAAAACCCTAATTTTTCCCCAACTTTGGCCCACTTTCTCACCAAGATTTATTTGGATTCAAGCAAAAGTCAAAACATGAAAGTTGTAGCTTGGTGCATAATCTACAACTTTTATTCACAAAGTTTTCCCAAAAGAGGCATGTATCTCAAGTTACAATTTTTGGAATAAAGGTACTAAACCATTCTTAAATTAGTGAAAATTTGACCTATTTTGGCAAGGTTTTCTACCTAACTTCAAGACCATTTTCCGTATACTTCCACGTGGAATTTCAATTTGCACTTCAAATATGGATTGTAGTACACATTCCAAGATTTCCAAAATGTCCAAGAACTCATCAAACAACCTCATGACTTGAGAGAATCGAATTTTGCAATATGGCAAAAACTCACTTTTGAATTGGCCAATTTCCATGTTCATAACTTGTGCAAATTTCTCAAATCAGTATGCAACTTGATTACAGGCCTCTAAACCATTCAACACTCATAAATTTAATGCATACTCATTGTGCCAAAGCCTTATTTTGTGTATCCAAGCATTGTATGCAAGATTAGGCCATAAGTGGAAAAAGTGAAATAGCCATTTTTGCAAAAGCAAGCTTTATGTCATAATGCAAATCCAAGAAGTACAGATCAAATCACTTTGGCACAAGATTATGAACAAAACACACTGATCAAGGAGAGGTTTTGCAGCATGTTTAGGGGGCCTCTACCTGCCTAGAAACTCAAGTGGCCTTTGCTTGCTTAAGTGTTAAGAAACTTAGCATAACACAACATAACTTTGATCTCAGCAAAAACAAGCCTAAGCAAATACTTTATACACCTTCTAATCATCAAACCCAAGCTAGAACTCGAGAAAACAAAGTCCCAAACACTCCCATTCCCAGAATCACTCTCAAACTGCAAAAACAGGGCAGAGTCTGCAGTTTGAGGGCCAACTCTCATCCCTTTCATGCTTTCTTGCTCAAAGCTCATCAAACACATTCCCTAGCATCACTTGAAGCTAACCAAAACATAAAACACGACCTGTAACTCCTCTAACCAGTTCCACCATTTTCACTTTCTTGTTTTGCAGTTGAAGGTCCATAGCTCGATTCAAGGTGTTTCAAAGCAAAGTAAGCATTGGAATAGCATCACCACACTTCAGGCAAGCTATACAGATCATCATCTTGCCCTGAAAGCTCCCCCATTGCCAGATAGAACTTCAACTGAACAGGTATCTTCTTGAACTTCTAACTCTTAGTCTAGGCATCATTAGCTCTAAGTTTGTGAATAAGAAGTGTTCTACTCATGCCCATGAATCTGTACATGCTTTTACTTTTCATTTATTTTGCCTGAGCTATGAGAATTTAAGGTCTGAATATGGAAGAAAAGTTAGGTCATGATTTAGGAATGTTAAAATTCTCTCTCATTTCTGAGAGTTAGGATGAGTTATTTATATATTTAGAATCGTGATTCAATGCTTAACATTTCTTATGTTGAAAGTTTGTGCAAAAAGTCAAAGAATCCAGATGTTTGAACTTGGGTACAGGCGCGCGTTTTTGACATCTTTTTTGTCTGAAGGTTGAAGAAGAAGCTTCATGGGCTGGGCCTGTTGTGTTATTTCTTTTCACACCATATTTTTGATTTCATACCCCCTGAGCCCATTTTGTTTGATTTGTTGATTTCTTGACTTTTCTTTTTTTATTCTGATTTATTTATTTTTGCTAATAATATTAAAAACATGAAAAATTATTTTTACACCATTTTTATATTTTTTAAGCATTTATTTGTTTATATAAACCATTTGAACATAAATAATATATATATATATATATATATATATATATATATATATATATATATATATATATATATATATATATATATATATATATATATATATATATATATATATATATATATATATATATATATATATATATATATATATATATATATATACTATTATTTAGAAAAAACTAGAAAAATAGTGCAAATATACTTTATTTCTGATTTTCATTTCATTTTTTCTTTTGAAAATATTTTATACAAAATATACTTTTTTTTATATAAATATTAAATATTATTAACTTTGTATATATATTGTTTATTTAGTAAATAATAGAGATATTTATATATATTAGTACATTTAGGTAAATAATACAAAAATATATATACATTTTTATTTTATTAATATTTGACATAAAAAATACTCTTTTATAAATATACTTCATTTTATTTTATTTTTGTATATAATAAATAAATACTTGTATAAATTAAATAATATATATACTTACTTAATAAAAATTAGGGTTATACCCTTAAAATACAAAAACTCCAAAATATTACTTTTTTATTTCATTCATTTTTATTTATTGGACATAAAAAATATCCTTTTTCATACATATGAAAACCCTTTTTGCATTTTGCATCTTTGTTTTATTTTCCATTTAATTTATGCAATCAATTATCTTGTAAATATTCCAAAATTGATGTAATAGTTAGGTTTAAATTCCTTGTCTAAATACCCCCCATTTGAACCTTTGTACCCCCTTCCCATATTGTGTTGTAATAGTGTAGGAATTTTACTTTTCGCACTTTAACGCTTTCTAAATATACCATGCTAGAATTAGGGTTTGTATGCAAATAAAAAGAACAAAATAGTTTGACCTAATTTCAAGATAATCAAGCATGAAAATGGACAACACATCTCACACTTGCACCCCTAGGGTATTCCACTTGTTGCCTTCAAATAAATGGGCCATATTGCATGTTAGGTTTCTTTGGGTAAAACAAACAATCAAATGATCATAGTCCCTCGATGACGCTTTCGAAAAGTTGCCTAAAATGATCAAGTCCCTTCCAAAGAAAAATTGCCCAAAGATACTTAGCACTATTGCAATCATGGTCTAAACGATGACCCGCGCCCGTCCCTTTCACCTCCTAACACAAGATTGTCCACCAAATGCAATGGTGGAACAAAATTGTTAAAAGGGTTAAAACATAACAAAAATCTTTGAGAACCTTAGGGTAGATAGCTCTTAAGTACTTGTAAACTTGCAAACAAAACACTTGCCTATTTTCAAACCACACTTCACAAACACTTTCAAAACAAACTTTCAAAAAACCTTGAAACATCTTTTCAAAAAGACAAAACACCTTTTGTAAAACATTCGAGTAAAGAATTGTTACAAGGGTAGCCTGGACAAGGCATCTTTTTCAAAACCTTTTCAAAACCACACACAAAGCACCATTTCAAACAATTGAAAACCAAGGCAAATTGATCTAAGCAAGTACCTAAGAGCCCATGGATAACCATGGATAGAAAGGGTGCTAATACCTTCCCTTTCTATAATCTACTCCCCGAACCCAAGAAAAATCTCAAAGGTTTTTGCTGTGCTTTTTAAACCTTTCCTTAGGATAAAATAAAAAGTCGGTGGCGACTCTTGCTCAACCGAAACATTTGCAAAAACAAATGCAAAACCATAGTCAGTTCTCCCACCGTATCATAGAACTGGCGACTCTGCCGGGGACAACTTTAAAAGTGGAGTAACCTTAGGGCTTAGATCACCTTCTTGCATGACTAATTGTTTGAATTGATTGCTTTATATCTTGGCTCTATTGTTTGGGTTTGCAATCCTACACCCGGATTTTGGGAAACATTTCATAGATAGCAATACATTGTGGAAACTGTGCGGGGTATACCGACACGGTCGAAGCAATAGCTATGTTAGTGCGACATATTTGTGAGTACCGATAACCCTTGAGTTCAATCAAGGAGAGTACGGGGCCGCTGAGTGATTTCACTAAGCACTAATGACCTAGAACCTTACTTGACCATCTTGGCCTTTTATTAGGGGTAGTGAGATGACCGGCTTTGGTGCAGTCCGAAGTTGGTAGATACTCGATACTACACTCATTGAGGGTTGTTTTCTTGGAATATTTTGGTCGCTAGTTAAGTGGCTAAACCAAAACAATGAACATTGAAAACAATCCAATGATATTGAGCTCCTTAGAACCCGATTACTATTTATAGGACAGGTTTTTAAGCCAACTACACTCAAGAGGGTACTTACCTATGAAACCCCATGCAAGCCTGAAACTAGGGTTTGGTGTGATTTGCTTGTACATATGTTTTGTGCATACATCATAAACATCATAAAACATCATATGCATTCACTAACCATTTCAAGGGTTTGGATCTTCATCTTTGTTCTTGTTTTGTAGGTCATGGAAATTCCTCGCAGAAACACCATTCAAGTCAACCTTGTGAGAATCTCTCCTCAACTCAAGGAGCTCACCTCAAGAATTCCGGAAAACTCATCCTTCAGTGAAAGACATGGTAGACTGCTCAGCCTAGTCAACACCAGCATTGAAGAAGACACGATGAAAGTGTTATTCCAGTTCTTTTACCCTCTTCACCACTGTTTCACTTTCCCTGATTACCAGTTGGTGCCCACTTTGGAGGAGTTTTCTCAACTCCTAAGAATCCCTATCCTTAATCAACTACCCTTCAACGGTACGGAAAAGGAACCAAAGCCGGGAGATGTTGCTCGAGCATTACATCTACAACCATCCGACATCAAGGGGCATTGGGAAACCAGAAGCGGCGTCAAGGGATTCTTAGCAAAATTCTTGAAGAAGTCCCGTAGACTGCGACAATAACCAAGGTTGTGTCTCAAGTTCCCAAGATCATAAGGCCTCCACTCAAGATGTCATCTTTGAAGGATGCCAAGACAGTGATAGAAGAAGGTGGGTGCACAATTTGGGGTCAACTTCCAGATATCCCATACAAATCTGACAAATTTGGGCTGGGTTTCACTTCAGGTGCCCAGAAAGCTGTACGCCGCGCTCGTGCCGGAGGACCACCCTTAAGGATCAGCAATCGCGAAGTCAATGCAGTAGAGGATGATGAAGACAACTATGACCTAGAGGATTGGATTTCCCCAACTGTCAATGGAGGGCTAAGTAACTGGGAGGCTAGAAATTTTATCCCGATCACTTTTATCCCACAGTAATTTGTCTTTACATTTTGTCGGATCTGTAATATTAAAACATTTTAGACTCTTAAAACCTTGTGTCTTACCCGAGGCACAATGGTCCATTTGTAAGGGTTATTATCTCATTTCCATATGACATCAATGAATCATGGAAGTTTTGCATACAATCTTTCTGCTCATTGTTTTTCTTTTCTACATTTTCATTTCTTTCAAAGATAGCTATACTCTTACACACACTCACGCTCACAATGCAGGTTTACATCCATTCAGGATCCCATGAGTAACGATTCTGCTATGGCCTTCTGTGATTCTAAAAATCTAATCTACCAAGCCGAAAGCGAAGGTGAGGAAGATTGTGAAGTGCCAGGGGAACTCGCTAGGTTACTACAACAAGAAGAGAGGACCATTTAGCCCCACGAAGAGCCATTGACCACAGTTAACCTGGGTACCAAAGAAGACAAGAGAGAAGTCAAGGTGGGTGCCAATCTGGAACCCAGTGTCAAGGAGCGTCTTATTCAGTTACTACATGATTATGTTAAGGTCTTTGCTTGGTCGTACGAATATATGCCAGGACTTGATGCAGATATCGTAGTACATCGTCTACCTACAAAAGAAGATTATCCACCAGTAAAACAAAAGGTTCGTCGTATGCGACCAGACATGTCAGAGAAGATTAAGGCAGAAGTCATGAAACAATTCAATGCCGGATTCTTGGCCGTCACCTCCTATCCTCAATGGGTTGCTAATGCTGTTCCCGTGCCCAAAAAGGACGACAAGGTAGGAATGTGCGTAGACGACAGAGATTTGAATAGGGCAAGCCCTAAGGATGATTTTCCACTTCCCCACATTGATATTTTAGTTGACAATATGGCACAACACAAAGTGTTTTCCTTCATGGACGGTTTCTCAGGCTACAACCAAATCAAAATGGCGCCTGAGGACATGGAGAAAACAACCTTTGTCACACAGTGGGGCACATTCTGTTACAAGGTTATTCCATTCGGACTGAAGAATGCTGGGGCAACCTATCACCGTGCCATGGTAGCCTTATTTCATGACATGATACATCACGAAATAGAGGTCTATGTGGACGACATGATAGCTAGATATCAAATAGAAGAAGAGCATCTTGATCATTTACAGAGAATATTTGAGAGGCTAAAGAAATACAAGTTGAGGTTGAACCCATAAATGCACGTTCGGGGTAAGGTCTGGTAAACTCCTAGGTTTTGTCGTCAGCAATAAAGGTATCGAGGTGGATCCTACCAAGGTGAAAGCAATACAAGAAATACCTACTCCCCGTACTGAGAAGGAAGTCCGAGGATTCTTGGGACGATTAAACTACATTGCCAGATTCATTTCTCACCTGACAGCTACTTGTGAGCCAATCTTCAAATTACTGAAGAAAGATCAAGTAGTTAAATGGAATGATGAGTGCCAAACTGCATTCGACAAGATCAAAGAGTACTTACAAGAGCCTCTTGTTTTGATGCCACCAGTCGAGGGAAGACCATTGATCACGTATCTAACCTTTTTGGAAAATTCAACGGGGTGTGTGATGGGGTAGCATGACGAGTCTGGCCGAAAAGAGCATGCTATTTATTACCTGAGCAAAATGTTTACCGACTGTGAAACAAGATATTCACTGCTCAAGAAAACTGTTGTGCTCTGGCATGGGCTGCTCGCCTGCTAAGACAATATATGCTGACCCATACTACCTTGTTGATATCCAAGATGGATCCAATAAAATACATCTTCGAGAAACCTGCCCTCTCTGGGAGGATAGCAAGATGGCAGATGATCCTCACAGAATATGACATCCAGTATACTGGCCATAAAGCAATAAATGGCAGTTGTTGTACCCCAAAATTTGCCCTCTCATTTTATCAAGATTTCCCCTCACAAGGCTCCTTGAACTCCAGACAGGATTAGGGTTTTGCACTCCTCAAGACATCTCCTTGCACTGATGACCTAAATTAGGGTTTGAGTTTGCACAGAGATTTTTGGACTTTTAATACTCAAAGTGACTTTCATACTTCATGTTGGACTCATAAGTTTGTCCATACCAAGTTTCAAGCCTTGAATCAAATTTTTACCCAATCAATTGGACAGTTGACATAGAAATCAGCTGTATTGGGGAAAAAGTCAACTATGGCCAATTTACAGTCAAAACTCACAATTTTTGACCCACATCAACATTATAGACTCATATGAACCATTTGATCAAGTTTGGATCATAAATCCTCAAGAAATTTGATCAGATCATCAAAAGGGCAAAATGGTCATTTTTAGGGTTTTGATTGTACAAGGGAAATTTTTGACTTTTGACCTAGCCAATGGAAAATTGGGTTTAAGCATGGACTCAAGGACTCAATGGCATCATCTTGACCTATTCAAAAGGTTCAAAGAATCCCAGTTGCATTGGATTGACAGATGAATTTTTCAGTCAACTGATCAAATTTTGACTGTACACTGAAAAGTCAAACTTTGACTTTTTGGTCAAAATCAAGTGCCAAGGGTCATTTTTCATCAAGATGTGTCAAAACATGAAACTTGTTCATCAAGAAACCCAATTTTGCAAATTAGGGTTTAAAGTTGAAAAATTTCATAACTTAGAATTTTTCTAAGTTATGAAATTTTCTTAATTTTTCCTAACTTTGCCCAACATTTTCACCATGATGCAATTGCATTCAAACAAAACCTCCAACATGAAAGTTGTAGTTCTCCACAAAGTCTACAACTTTGAATCACAAAGTTTTCTCAAAAGAATCTTGGATCTCAAGTTATGATTTTTGGAACAAGGGTCCATGAAACTTTTAACTTAGTGAAATTTTGCCCTAGGCAGGATTTTGACCTATCTTCATGGACATTTTTCACATAGTTCCACTTGGAATCTCAAATTTCATTTCAAATATGGATTGTAGAGAATGTTTCAAGCTTTCCAAAATGTCCAAGAAATCTCCAAACTCATTTGTGGTTAGGGAGAATCGAAGGCTTGAAGTTGGAAAAAACTCACTTTTCATCCATGGCATTTACATATTGATACAAGTTGCAAATTCAAATCAGCTTGCTTTGCACTAGATTACATGCCTCAAAACCATTCCACACTCAATAATTAAATGCAAATCCATTGGTCTAAGGCATTGTTTTGGTCATTAGGACATTGCATACAAGATTAATCCCTAAGTGGTAAAAGGTACATTACCATTTTTGCCAAAGTTTGCTTTATGTCAAAACCACAATCCTTGAGCATAGAGCCATATCTTGTGCAGCAAATCATATCCACCAACTTGAGAGGCCAATATCAGAAGAGGCAGGCTGATAGATAGCCTGTATAGGCTTGTATTACATCATTGTTCATTTTGGCTTAAAAGACAAGAAACATGTCCAAAACACTAGAACTTGAACATCATCTAAAAGAAACTTGTGCAAGCTTTTGAGACAACTTTCTCACATCCCCTTAAGCCAGAAACACGACCCTTTGAGCCTTCAAACCTCCCATAGCACAAAATCACATCTCATTGGCAAAACAGGGCAACATCTGCAGTTTGATTTCCATAACACAATTTGCTCTTGCGTTTTGCCCCAAACCTGTTCAAACACTTTCCATACAACTTATCCAAGCTATCCCAACCCTTAAACACTGACTGTAACTCCATTTACAGGGTTTGCCATTTTTGATTTCAGCTTGTGCAGGTTGAGTTCTGTAGGCTTGTTCAAGCACATTCAAGGCAAGCTAGACATTGGAGAAGGTCAAGTGAAGTTCAAGCAAGCTCCCAAACATCTCAGGCCTTGTTGAAAAGCTCCACATTGCCATACACGAAGTCATCTAAAACAGGTTTTTATCAACTTCCTATCTCTCTATTTAGGAACATTTAGACTTAGGTTTGTGAATAAGAAATGTAGTATTCATAGCCATGAAACTGTACATATGCTCAGTTTCATTTTAGTTAAGCATGCTAAGAGAATTTGATCCATGAATTCCTGAAAAAATTAGGTTAGATTTTAGGGCCAGAGAAATTCTCTCTGGTCTTTGAGAGTTAGGACAAGTTTTTTATATGTTTGAATTCATCTTGAAAAGTGCTACAACTTTGATGTTATGGGTTTTTGCATTAGAGCACGTATACAGGTTGTTCGTGTTTGAATCCAGGTGCGCGCGTTTTTGAAGAACAGAGGTTGAAGATGAAGTGTGGTGGACTGGGCCTGGTTCTGGCTCACTATTGACACCCCCTGTTACTAAATACACCCCTGGCCCAATTTCTTTATATTTTATATTTTTGTATTTTATTTTCATTTCTGATTTTATTTTATTATTTCCAAATATAAAAAATACTCAAAAATATTTTTATAAATTTTCACATTTATTTTGTATTTTATTTTTATTTTTTCTAACATAAAAAACAATTTAATTAATATATACTTTATTTATTGAAAAAAAAACTTGAAAATAAATATATAATAACCATTATACTTTTGTTTTAATTCCTTATTTTATTTACACTAAAAAAAATATTGTTTTAAAAATATTTTTATTTTGTATATATTTTATTTTATTATACATATTTAATATAATTAATATATATATATATATATATATATATATATATATATATATATATATATATATATATATATATATATATATATATATATATATATATATATATATATATATATATATATATATATATATATATATATATATATATATATATATATATATATATATATATATATATATATATATATATATATATATATATATATATACTTTTATTTTATTAGATACTTTAGAATATAAACATAAAAAAAATATTATACTTTTATTTTTATTATTATTTATACTTAAATAATACTTTTTCTAGATATATTTTATTTTTTGTATATACACTATTTTATTTTATTGCATATAAATAGTATATTTAATATATTTGTATTCTTAAAAGAAAATTAGGGTTCACCCTTAATAAAAAAATAATAATAATCTTTTTTTATTTTATTTCTTTATTTTTACATTAAATATTTTTACATACATAAAGATAAACAAAACCTTTTTTGCATATTCATATTATTTTGTATATTTATTTAATTTATTTACTTACGTATTATTCATTTATTTATTTATGTCATTATTCAATTTGGATGTAATAGTAAAATTAGGGTTTTAATTTCTTATCAAATAATCCCCATTCAAATTTGTATCCTTCTCCCCATAATCAAATGTTGTAATAATGGTAGATTTATTTTATGCATTTACGCTTTTAATTATGCCATGATTAGAGATTAGAGTTTGTATGCAAAAATCCAAGTTTAACAAGTAGCTTGACTAATACAAAGACAAAAATGCATGAAAATTAATACACAATGCACACTTGCACCCCTTGGGTTACATCCACTTGTTGCCTTAAAAATGGGCCATGTTATGCATGTTGAGTACTTTGGCAAAACAAAAACAAAACAAAAGATCATAGTTCCTCGATGACGCTATCTTGTTTGCCTATACAAAATGATCTAGTCCCTCGGAAAATTTGCTAAAAATACTTGACACAATTGCTACCATGGTCTATACGATGACCCACGCTTGTCCCGTTTAACATCCTAATACAAGGTTGTTTACCAAATGCAATGGTAAAACAACACTGTCAAAAGGGTTAAAAACATATAGGAAAGATCTTTGAGTAAAATAGGGTAGATAACTCTTAGTTACTTGATCAAAAACTTGCAAAACATCCTTGCTATTTTCAAACACACTTCACAACACAATTCCAAAACATTTTCCAAATCAAACTTTCAACATTGAAATCTTTTCAAAAGACAATACATCTTTGTATACATTCAAACAAGAATCATTACAAAGGTTGCCACAATGATGGCCTCTTTTCAAAACATTTTCAAAATCACACACAAAACACCATTTCAAACAATTGAAAAGCAAAAGCAAGTGATCTAAACAAGTAACTAAGAGCCCATGGATAACCATGGATGAAAAGGGTGCTTGCACCTTCCCTTTTCATAATCTACTCCCCGAACCCAAGAAAACATCTCAAAGGTCTTTCCTGTGCTTTTTGACCTTTCCATAGGATAAAATAAAAATTTGGTGGCGACTCTTGCTAAACCGAAACATTTGCAAACACAAACACAAAACCTCAAGTCAGTTCTCCCACCGTATCACAGAAATGGAGACTCTGTTGGGGTAATGCTAAAAGTGGAGTAACCTTAGGGTTTAGATCACCTTTACATGCTTATCTTGTTTGCTTTGATTTCTTTACATTTGGTTCTCTTGTTTGGGTTTGAATCCTCCACCCGTATTTGGGAAAACATTCATAAGTAAATAGAAATACGTTGTGGAAACTGTGTGGGGTATACCGACATGGTTGAAGCAATAGCTATATTAGTGCGACATATTTGTGGGTACCGATAGCCTTTGAGTCAATCAAAGAGAATACGGGGCTGCTGAGTGATGTCATGAAGCACTAATGAACTCTTAGAACCTTTACTTGACCATCTTGGCCTTTTAGGGGTAGTGAGATGACCGGCTTTAGTGCGGTCTGAAGTTGGTAGATACTCGATACTACACTCATTGAGGGTTGTTTTCTTGAAATATTTCGGTCGCCACTTAAGTTGCTAAACTGAAACAATGAACACAGAAAATAATCCAGTGATATTGAGCTCCTTAGAACCCGGTTACTATTTATAGGACAGGTTGAGCCAACTAACTTCAAGAGGGTACTTACCTATGAAACCCTGTGCAAGCCTGAAACTAGAATCTTGTGTGATTTGCTTGTACATATACTTGTGCATACATCATGAACATCATAAAGCATCATATGCATCCACTAACCATTTCAAGGGTTTGGATCTTCATCTTTGTTCTTGTTTTGTAGGTAATGGAATCTCTTCGCAGGAAAAAAATCCAAGTCAATCTTGTAAGGATCCCTCCTCAACTCAAGGAGCTTACTTCCAAGATTCCAGAGAATTCTCTCTTCAGTGAAATACATGTTAGACTTCTCAACTTGGTCAACTCCAACATTGAAGAAGACATGGTGAAAGTTCTCTTCCAGTTCTTTGACCCCCTACACCACTGTTTCACATTCCCTGATTACCAACTAGTGCCTACTTTAGAGGAATTTTCTCAACTCCCGAGGATTCCTATTCTTCATCAACTACCCTACAACGGTACGGAAAGAGAACCAAAGCCTGAAGATGTTGCTCAAGCATTACACTTGCAACCATCTGATATCAAAGGTCATTGGGAAACCAGAAGTGGTGTCAAGGGTTTCTTGGCAAAGTTTTTGTTTGAGAAGGCACAAGACTGCTGGAATTCTCTAGATCTGCAAGCTTTCGAAGATATTGTGGCACTCCTCATCTATGGGTTGGTCTTGTTCCCAAACCCTGATTAGCTTATAGATGTGAATGTTGTCAAGATTTTCATATCTCGGAACCCTGTGCCTACATTGCTTGGGGACATCTTACACTCATTTCACACACGAACAATGAGGAAAAGAGGTGTTCTCATGTGTTGTACTCCTCTTCTAGCAAGGTGGTTTATTTCTCACCTTCCCTAATCAGTTTTGAAGAATGAGCAGGGTTTAAGGTGGTCACAACGGTTGATGACCCTCACACATTCTGATGTTCATTGGTGTTCTCGGTCCAGAGAAAATGTCATCATCATTGATCGTTGTGGAGAATTCCCTAATGTCCCACTACTTGGCATTAGGGGAGGCATTACCTACAACCCTTGTTTGGCTCTGAGACAATTTGGGTATGCCCGAAGGGATGGCCCTCATGATATGCTGATTCCTGACTTGGTTTTTAACTTCGACAACGACGCTCAAGGACTTTGACAAAGGTTTATCCGAGCTTGGAGGATGCCCAACAAAGTGGATAGTAAGACACTGGGGCACAAGAATTCCACCCCCTTGAGCCTTATCTCAAGTGGGTACGAACCCGCGCCCAGAGTTTTATGATGCCTTACCCTCACATTCTCCCCGTGATCAAAGAGCCTATTATGGAAGGAGAGGTTCCATACACCCTCCTACATCCAGACATGCCAACATCATTGGAAGAATTGCAAAAGAGTTGGATACAGCTCAAGGAAGAGCGGAACACTTTTGAAGCCAGCTTCTATGCCAGTGAGAAGAAGGTTTTGGAACTTACCCGCCGACTTCACGAAGAGGAGACTCTTAACACTTACATCGCGCCAAAAAGGATGCGCAACGTCTTTTTACATTAAGAAGCTTTGTAATATTTTGCCCATAGGGCTTTTATGTACTAACAAATTTCTTCTTATTAATATGACGTGTGTTCTTTTTGTTTGCAACAAATTTGAATTTCTGAATCCTTGAATGCATTACATGAATACACATCATTCATCATATGCATTAACAGGTCTTCACACCAGGTTTCCTTATCTTTCTGCTGTTTAATTCAGCAAGATGGATATAGAGCAGACGAATTCGCAAGCGCAGAATTCGCAATTCCAACAACTCCTCATAACCTTGGCAAAGGGTCAAGAGGATCTTAAAGCACTGTTAGAGAAAGAGAAGAAAAAGGAAAAGAAGAAAAAGAAAAGAATTGGTGTGGCCACTATGGGAAGAAGATTTGAGAATCAGGCTAGGAGAGTTCTGGATTTTCCCTCGACGTCTGACGAAGGGGTTGGTAAAGGAAAGGGAGTCGCAATACCCTCCGAGTCTGAAGCTGAAGAAGAAGAAGAGGAAAAGGATGAAGATTACTCCGAACAGCAGTACCCTCCGGTGGACGATAAGTATAAGAATCTTGAGGATCGGTTGGCAGCCATGGAGGTACAAAGGGTACCTGGGCTGGATTTCGAAGAACTAGGGTTGGTTGCTGGGATCGTCATTCCTCCCAAGTTCTAAGTGCCTACATTTGCTAAATACGACGGTTTGTCCTGTCCGAAGATGCATCTGCGGTCCTACGTTAGAAAGATCCAACCTTACTCTTCTAAAAAGGATCTATGGGTCCACTTTTCTCAAGATAGTTTATCAGGTACGCAATTGGACTGGTTCTATCAACTTGAGAGATCTGATGTTCATAACTGGGAGGATTTGGCTGCTGCTTTCTACCGACAATACCAATATAATGCAGATTTAGCGCCTACTCGTACTCAACTACAGAGTATGGGTATGGCCTCTAATGAGGGATTTAAGGAGTATGCCCAGAAGTGGCGAGATTTGGCTGGAAGGGTGCAGCCACCATTGTCGGATAGAGAGCTGGTTGACATGTTTTTGGGGACCCTGTTAGGTCCATTCTTCAATCACTTGATCGAGAGCTCATCTGCAGGGTTCACCGAATTAATTCTGACCGGTGAAAGGGTCGAAGCTGGCATTAAGAGTGGTAAAATTCAGAAGGATGCCTCCGCTTCCACTGCTATCAAGAAGACCTTCCCAGCCAAGAAGGAAGTTTTTGCTGTTCACACCCAGAGAAATCAAGGGAGAATGGAGCGCCGACCAACAGTGGGGGCTGTGATGATCCAGAACTCCTCAGCCGATCAACCTCGAAGTAGTCAACCTAGAGCTAACCAGCAAAGGGTAGAAAGGCCACAACAGCAATTCACCCGGATCAATATGACACCGGCTCAGATCCTTCCTCATCTGTTAAAGTTAAACCTTACCAACTTGAAAGAAGCGTCGAAAAACCAAAATACCTCTTCTCCCTATTATCATTCAAATGCAAAATGTACATATCATTCGGACAGTGTAGGGCATGACACCAACAACTGTTGGGCCCTTAAAAACAAGATCTAAGATTTAATAGATGCCAAGGAGGTAGAGTTTGATGCCCCCGAAAAACCTAATGTGATATCCGCTCCTATGCCAAAACACAGTCATAATGTCCATGCTATTGTAGAAGATCTTCATGTTACCGCTGTTGATGACTTAATGACTCCATTGCCAATGATCAAGATGAATCTGTTGAATGTCGGGATTTTCTCGGGCTGTGAAAAAGATTGTTACTTCTGTTCAACCTTGCAATCCGAATGTCCGCTGTTGAAATCAGGCATCCAACGCCTGATGGATACTCAAGAAATCCTCTTTCAGAAAACTCATGTTACTCCTGTTACTCCAATCAATGATGTTGTTATAATCACCATTTCTGACAATCTTTCCAAGACCTGCAAAAGGCCTGTTAAGATTACACCTGATCCAAAGTTTATATCGCTGAAGATTACCATGCCGAGGCCTATCCCATATAAGTCCAACAAGACGATACCGTGGAATTATGGAGGAGAGATCTTCTATCACGGTGTAAAACAAGTCGAATCAATTGAAGAAAATTTCGATGAAGAAACTCCTGATATAGGAAATATTATGGGGACAAGTAAGATCACTCGTAGCGGAAGAATCTTCTCTCCGGAGATTGCTCCTCCACGGGAAGTCTTCGGACCCTCAAGTGCTCCTGTGCCTGTCAAGATATCTGTGCAAAGTCCAGTGATTGAAGAAATTGTTACTCCCGAGGTTGTACCCTCTGCTGTTACTGCTGATAAAGGTAAGGGGATCCAAGAAGCGTCCGTCAGGACGAGGGCTCAGACTTTGGTTATCCCCGAGACCACCCAAAAGGAAATGGAGGAGATTTTAAAGATAATTAAGAAGAGCGACTATGATGTCGTAGAGCAGCTAGGGCAAACCCCTTCAAAAATCTCTATGCTGGCTCTATTGCTCTGCTCCGAGGCTCATTCCAAAGCCTTGATCAAATTTCTGAAGACGGCACACGTACCTCAAGAAATTTCTGCGGATTAGTTTCAAGAGTGCGTGGCTAGCCTTACAACCAACAATGGTCTTGGTTTCTCTGATGCTGATTTGACGTCTAAGGGAAGAAAGCATAATGATGCGCTGCATGTCTCGGTAGAGTGCAGAGGGACCACACTTGCTCATGTTCTGGTTGATACCGGTTCATCTTTAAATGTTCTACCAAAGAAAGCATTGGACAGGCTAGACTGTGAAGGTTTGACCCTAAAGCCCAGTAATATCATTGTTAGAGCCTTCGACGGTTCTAAGCGGATGGTTCACGGAGAAGTGGACATTCCAATTAGGGTGGGAACGGAAATTTTCAACTATACATTTTATGTGATGGACATCCGTCCTTCATATTCATGCTTGTTGGGAAGGCCATGGATCCACAACGCTGGGGCAGTCACTTCTTCTCTACACCAGATGCTCAAATACCCAGTCCAGGGTAAAATTATAACAGTTCATGGTGAGGAAGAGTATATGATAAGCCACCTTAACTCTTTCCGCTACATGGAGTTAGATGGTGAATTCATAGAAACACCTTTCCAACACTTTGAATAGGTTTCTCCTGAAGTTGCGGTAGCCAAGACAATGACTGATGCGCCCATCATTACCAAGCCTGCGTCCCAGATGTCATCCCTTAAAGATGCAGAGGCTGTAACAAGGAAGGAGGAAGTACATTGTGGTGTCAACTGCCAGATTTTCCTTACAAGACAGATAAGTTCAGATTGGGTTTCACTGCTGCTAGACAGAAAGCTATGCGTCGCTCCCGGGCTGGAGGACTGCCGCTGAAAATCGCTCATCACGGAGTTCATGCTTTAGAGGATGATGAAGAAGGAAGCAATTTTGAAGACTGGATCTTTCCAACCATTGAAGGAGGACTGAACAACTGGGAGGCGAAAGACTTCGTTCCCATTACTTTCATCAATCAGTAATTTATCTTTTGAACATTTCCTGTTTGGTCTGTAATAATTATTAAACAATTCGTACACTCTTTTCGCCTTATGCCTTACCCGGGGCATATAGGTCCATTTGTAAGGGTTTTGATTCTTCATTTTCATATGCCATTTTTAATGAATCATGGACGTTTTCATATAAAAACATTTGTGTTCATTTTCTTTCTTTTTACATTTTATTTTGTTTAAAGGTGGCTATCCCTTACACACACCCACACTCATAAAATGCAGGTACCCATCCACTCCGGATTCCTTGGGTAACAATTCTGCTATGGCCTTCAGTGACTCTGAAGATCTGGTCAATCACGCCGAGTATGAAGGTGATGAAGACTGTGAAGTGCCTGGAGAGCTGGCTAGACTTTTGCAACAAGAAGAAAGGGTTATTCTGCCCCATGAAGAGTTGTTATAGACTATTAATTTGGGTACCGCCGAAGACAGAAAAGAGGTTAAAGTGGGTGCCAACCTTGAGCCAAGTGTCAAAGAGCGCTTAGTTCAGCTGTTCAATGAATATGTTGAGATCTTTGCCTGGTCCTATGAAGACATGCCGGGACTGGATACAAATATTGTGGTTCACCGTCTCCCTACAAGAGAAGACTGTCCACCAATCAAACAGAAAGTCCGCCGAATGAGGCCCGACATGTCCGAAAAGATTAAAGCTGAAGTGATGAAGCAGTTCAATGCTGGCTTTCTGGCTGTTACTTCCTATCCATAATGGGTTGCTAACATTGTGCCCGTGCCTAAGAAGGACGGTAAAGTCAGGATGTGTGTGGATTACAGAGACTTAAATAGGGCTTGCCCTAAAGATGATTTTCCGCTACCACATATTGACATCTTGGTTGACAACACAGCTCAACACAAGGTATTCTCTTTCATGGACGGGTTTTCAGGGTACAACCAGATCAAAATGTCCCCCGAAGAGATGGAGAAGACTACTTTTGTTACGCAGTGGGGTACCTTCTGCTATAAAGTGATGCCATTCGGACTGAAGAATGTCGGGGCAACCTATCAGCGAGCCATGGTAGCTTTGTTTCATGACATGATACATCATGAGATTGAAGTCTATGTAGACGACATGATAGCCCGTTCATAGACAGAAGAAGAACACCTTGACCATCTGCAAAAGCTGTTTGTCACGTTAAAGGAATATAAGCTCAGACTGATCCCTAGCAAGTGCACTTTCGGAGTCAGGTCCAGTAAACTTTTGGGATTTATCGTCAGTAACAAAGGCATCAAGGTTGATCCTGCCAAAGTCAAAGCTATACAAGAAATGCCTGCCTCTGCACTGAGAAGGAGGTTAGAGGTTTCTTGGGACGCCTAAACTACATTGCAAGGTTCATCTTTCACCTAACATCTACCTGTGAGCCAATCTTCAAGCTGCTGAAGAAATATCAGGTGGTTGAATGGAACAATGATTGTCAAGTTGCCTTCGATAAAATTAAAGAGTATTTGTTGGAACCTCCTATCTTGATGCCACCCGTTGAAGGAAGGCCTTTAATCATGTATCTGACTGTTTTGGATAACTCAATGGGGTGCGTACTGGGCCAACATGACGAGTATGGCCGAAAAGAGCATGCCATTTATTACCTTAGCAAAAAGTTTACCGACTGTGAGACTCGCTACTCACTGCTCGAGAATACTTGTTGCGCTTTGGTATGGGCTGCTCGCCGGCTAAGGCAGTATATGTTGACACATACCACTTTGCTGATTTCCAAAATGGATCCGATCAAGTACATCTTCGAGAAGCCTGCTTTATCCGGAAGAATCGCTAGATGGCAGATGATCTTGACTGAGTATGATATCCAGTACATAACCCAAAAAGCTATAAAGGGGAGTGTACTAGCTGACCATCTAGCTCATCAAGCCGTCGAAGATTACCAATCTATGAGGTTCGACTTCCCTGACGAGGATATTATGACATTGGACAACATTAAAGGTAACTGACTGTATGACGGACCTGAACAAGGATCCCGATGGACCCTGTACTTTGATGGTGCTTCAAATGCACTTGGCAACGGTATCGGCGCGATACTTATCTCTCTAGAAGGTTGCCATACACCTTTCACTGCTAGACTCTGCTTCAGCTGCACCAACAACATGGTCGAGTATGAAGCTTGTATCTTTGGTCTCAAGGCTGCTATTGACTTGGGAATCAAATCTCTGGTTGTATTTGCGGACTCAGCTTTAGTTATCAGTCAAATCAAAGGAGAGTGGGATGCTAAGCACCCTAACCTCATCCCTTACAAAGAACATGTCTTGACATTGTTACCACATTTCGAGCAGATCACCTTCGAGCACTTCCCGCGAGAAGAGAATCAGTTGGCAGATGCGTTAGCTACAATGTCATTTATGTTTAAAGTTAATTGGGATAATGAGGCACCTTAAATCACCATTGAACGAATGGACGAACCAACACATTGTCACGAGATTAATACCGAAGAAGTGGTGGACCGACCTTGGTTTCATAACATCAAAAGGTATCTCGAAGCACAAGAGTACCCTGAAGGAGCTTCAGTCAACGACAAAAATTTCTTAAGGAGGTTCGCTGCCAAGTTCTCTCTGAGCAATGGTATCCTATACAAGCGCAATCTTGATTGTGTCCTACTCCGTTGTGTGGACAAGATTAAACCTGAGCAGATCATGGCTGAACTACATAATGGCACCTTTGGCACCCACTCAAGCGGTCATACGATGGCTAAGAAGATTCTACGGGCAGACTACTATTGGTCTACCATGGAAGTTGATTGTCATCAACATTCTCGTACTTGTCACAAATGCCAAATCTACGCGGACAAGGTACATATTCCTCTAGTTCCTCTCAATGTCCTAACAGCTCCTTGGCCATTCGCGATGTGGGGAATCGACATGATTGGAGAGATCAAGCCTACAGCATCCAATAGACACCGTTTCATCCTGGTGTCCATTGATTACTTTACCAAGTGGGTCGAAGCAGCTTCCTTCGCCTCCGTTACAAAGAATGTGGTTGCCCGCTTCATCAAGCAGAATCTCATATGCCAGTATGGTATCCCCGACAGGATCATCACTAACAACAGTATAAACTTAAACAATACTATGATCACCGCTCTGTGCGAGCAGTTCAAGATTCAACATCACAATTCATCTCCCTATCGGTCTAAGATGAACGGTGTTGTCGAAGCTGCGAATAAAAATATCAAGAAAATCATTCAAAAGATGACAGTCACCTACAAGGACTGGCACGAGATGTTACCGTTTGCTCTGCACGGGTACCGCACCATGGCACACACTTCAACTGGGGCAACCCCCTTTTCTTTGGTATATGGCATGGAAGCTGTTTTACCTGTGGAAGTTCATATCCCTTCCTTGAGAATCATGAAGGATGCTGGTTTGAGTGAGGACGATTAGATTCAAACCCGGATTGATCAACTTAACTTGATTGACGAAAAGTGACTTACTGATGTTTGCCATGGTCAGGCATATCAGAAACGTATGATCAATGCCTTCAACAAGAAAGTCAAGAGACAAGTATATCAAGTTGGGGACCTTGTAATCAAGCGAATCATCTTACCGCAAAGTGATCCCAGGGGAAAGTGGACTCCTACTTACGAAGGACCATTTGTGATCAAAAAAATCTTTTCTGGTGGGGCAATGATTCTGACCACCATGGACGGCGATGACCTGCCGCACCCTGCGAACGCAGACATAGTCAAAAGATACTACGCATAAAACGACCCGATAAGTTGAAAACCCGAAAGGGAGACTTGGGAAAAAATGGGCATCCCGGTGAATCGAAAACCCGAAAGGGCGGTTCAGGCAAAAATTAGGGATAAATAAAAAAAATCTGTACACCCGGCAAGTTGAAAACCCGAAAGGGAGACTTGGGCAAAAAAGGGTTTCCCGGTGGATCGAAAACCCGAAAGGGCGGTCCAGGCAAAAGTTAGGGAATTAAAACGTATGCTTATGTCTCGTCGGATCACTTTAAGGACAATATCTTCACAAACAAGCTCCAAGCTTCTGATCAATCCAATCATCTACGGACGAAGCAACGAATGGACAAGATACTCAGAGTTGTGAAGGCTATAGCAGAATGGAAACCCCATGGAATTGTTACGCATAGCTATCTTTCTTTGTATAAAATTTTCTCATTGTTATGACAACATTCTCTTACTAGGATATCTGTCTCCTTTGTACAAAATACTTATACAAAGTTAATACGAAGATATTTCAAAGTGCATAAATTTGTTTGTTCTTTCTTTTTTACACTTGTGTTTTATTTGAAAAACGTCCAATGATTTAATAAATGAGCATATGCATTTGAATATAATCACTGCTTACAAATAAAACGGAATGAGAAAGGATAATTACTGATAGGTTGAAAGTATAGGAGACGTCTTTATGCTATTCCAGAGGAAATCCCCTGCAGTATGTCATCCAGATTCTCAACAGAGCTAAAACCTTGAAATACACATCCCCAGTGGAGTTAAGTTTCAAAATTCCCATCAGAGCTAAGTTTCTAAACTCCCAATCCCCAGGGGAGCCAGAAGACTTTGAACTACAAATCCCTAGTGAAGATGAAACTTTCTTCCCCAGCGTAGTCCAAAACTTCAACCTTTAAACCACAGTGGAAATCAACCAGATAACAGTTAATTCTTATCCCTAACCAAGGATAAAACCCCGGAAGATTGGCATACTCCGAAGCTCCTGACACTCTTAACAGAATGAAGATTCTCGTTCTTAAAACCCCAGAAGATTGGCATACACCCAACCTCCTGACCCAAACGCCTGAATGAAGATTCTCATTCTTGCTTCCTCAATAGATTGGCATACAACCCAAGCTTTTGAAAACTCTCCAATAGGATAAACATTCTCCCCGCAGATTTATTTCCCAACAGAACAAATATTTTTGTTCTCTTTTCTCCAGTTGAAGCCTCCCAGGTTTTAATCCCCCAGTAGAGATCGTCAGAGTTTCCCTTATCCACCAGGGAAGTCATGAAGGATTCTCAATTCCCTGCAGAAGTTGTCAAAGCTCTTGTTAATTCCCACAAGTCACCAAGTATTTTCAATCCCCAGCAGTAGTCCAAAGGATTCCTCGGTCTCAACAATCAAAGGTTTTGAATCTCCAACAGCAGTCAAGGGTTTATGTTCCCCGACAGCAATCAAAGATTTCATTATCTCCAAATATCAAGGATTTATTTTCCTCAGCAAGACGGCTACTCAGCTTACATGCGCATGCATTACATTCATATATCATAAACATTGATAAAACACATTTATTGCACCATACATTTCATGCAACATAACTTTGTGTTTTCAGGTAACATTTTACCCTTTATAGGATAAGATCAAAAGCTATCTTTAACAAATGGATACACTCCAGACACGACGGTCATTCTATTACTCATTCAGAATTTCAAGTCAAAATACGGTATGGATACACCCCAGACACGAAGGTCATTCTACTACTCATACAGACTTCAGCAATCAGATACAGACTAGATACGCTCCAAACACAGAAGCCATTCTATTTCTCATTCAGATTCAACTATCAAATTCAAGTTCAGATACACTCCAGACACAGAAGTCATTATGTCACTTATTCAGATCCCAGTTACAGTTCAGATATACTCCAGACACAGAAGTCATTATGCTACTCATACAGATCTCAACTACAGATACAGTCCAGATATGTTCTAGACACGGTTGCCATTCTATCACTCATTCAAACCTATTCCCCAGCCCAGAGATGCTCCATACATGGATGTTTTTTCTGTCGCCCATTCAGAATTCAGATACAATACAGATACACTCCAGACACGACAGTCATTCTGATATTCATTCAAGAATCAAATACCGTTACAGTTCAGATACGCTCCAGGCACGGACGCCATTCCGTTGCTCATACAAACCCAATCTCCAAATACAACTCAGATACGTTCCAGATACGGATACCATTCCGATAATCATTCTCTTGATTTTCAACAAACAAGTATTGAATGGCATCTTTAAGCCCATCTCCAGCAAGATTCTACCATCTCCAAATGGCATCTTTAAGCCCATTCCCTCATTTACATTTTGACGAGTGCAAATTTACGGGCACTCTAGTGTCCAATCCTCTTTTACCTTCGAGTCACGAAAGGCAAACTCACCAATCTAACTCTTCAGGTTCAAGAAGATTGAACAGGGGAAGCTGTTGTACCCCAAAATTTTCCCTCTCATTTTATCAAGATTTCCCCTCACAAGGCTCCTTGAACTCCAGACAGGATTAGGGTTTTGCACTGCTCAAGACATCTCCTTGCACTGATAACCTAAATTAGGGTTTGAGTTTGCACAGAGATTTTTGGACTTTTAATACTCAAAGTGAATTTCATACTTCATGTTGGACTCATAAGTTTTTCCATACCAAGTTTCAAGCCTTGAATCAAATTTTTACCCAGTCAATTGGACAGTTGACCTAGAAATCAGCTGTATTGGGGAAAAAGTCAACTATGGCCAATTTACAGTCAAACCTCACAATGTTTTACTCACATCAACATTATAGAATCATATGAACCATTTGATCAAGTTTGGACCACAACTCCTCAAGAAATTTGATCAGATCATCAAAAGGGCAAAATGGTCATTTTTAGGGTTTTGACTGTACAAGGGCAATTTCTGACTTTTGACCTAGCCAATGGCAAATTGGGTTCAATCATGGACTCAAGGACTCAATGGCATCATCTTGACCTATTCAAAAGGTTCAAAGAATCCCAATTGCATTGGATTGACAGATGAATTTTTCAGTCAACTGATCAAATTTGATTGTACACTGAAAAGTCAAACTTTGACTTTTTGGTCAAAATCAAGTGTCGAGGGTCATTTTTCATCAAGATGTGTCAAAACATGAAACTTGTTCATCAAGAAACCCAATTTTGCAAGTTAGGGTTTAAAGTTGAAAATTTTCATAACTTAAAATTTTTCTAAGTTATGAAATTTTCTTAATTTTTCCTAACTTTGCCCAACATTTTCACCATGATGCAATTGGATTCAAACAAAACTTCCAACATGAAAGTTGTATTCCTCCACAAAGTATACAACTTTGATTCACAAAGTTTTCTCAAAAGAAGCTTGGATCTCAAATTATGATTTTTGGAACAAGGTTCCATGAAACTTTTAACTTAGTGAAATTTTGCCATAGTTTAGGTAGGATTTTGGCCTATCTTCATGGCCATTTTTCACATAGTTCCACTTGGAATCTAAAATTTCATTTCAAATATGGATTGTAGAGAATGTTGCAAGCTTTCCAAAATGTTAGATAACTCTCCAAACTCATTTGTGGTTAGGGAGAATCGAAGGCTTGAAGTTGGCAAAAACTCACTTTTCATTCATGGCATGTTCATATTGATACCAGTTGCAAATTCAAATCAGCTTGCTTTGCACTAGATTACAGGCCTCAAAACCATTACACACTCAATAATTAAATTCAAATCCATTGGTCTAAGGCATTGTTTTGGTCATTAGGGCATTGCATACAAGATTAATCCCTAAATGGTAAAAGGTACATTACCATTTTTGCCAAAGTTTGCTTTATGTCAAAACCACAATCCTTGAGCATAGAGCCATATCTTGTGCAGCAAATCATATCCACCAACTTGAGGGGCCAAGATCAGAAGAGGCAGGCTGATAGATAGCCTGTATAGGCTTGTATTACATCATTGTTCATTTTGGCTTAAAAGACAAGAAACATGTCCAAAACACTAGAACTTGAACATCATCTAAAAGAAACTTGTGCAAGCTTTTGAGACAACTTTCTCACATCCCCTTAAGCCAGAAACACGACCCTTTGAGCCTTCAAACCTCCCATAGCACAAAATCACATCTCATTGGCAAAACAGGGCAGCATCTGCAGTTTGATTTCCATAACACAATTTGCTCGTGCGTTTTGCCCCAAACTTGTTCAAACACTTTCCATACAACCTATCCAAGCTATCCCAACCCTTAAACACTGACTGTAACTCCGTTTACAGGGTTTGCCATTTTTGATTTCAGCTTGTGCAGGTTGAGTTCTGTAGGCTTGTTCAAGCACATTCAAGGCAAGCTAGACATTGGAGAAGGTCAAGTGAAGTTCAAGCAAGCTCCCAAACATCTCAGGCCTTGTTAAAAAGCTCCATATTGCCATACACGAAGTCAGCTGAAATAGGTTTTATCAATTTCCTATCTCTCTATTTAGGAACATTTAGACTTAGGTTTGTGAATAAGAAATGTAGTATTCATAGCCATGAAGCTGTACATACGCTCAGTTTTCATTTTAGTTAAGCATGCTAAGAGAATTCGATCCATGAACTTCCTGAAAAAATTAGGTTAGATTTTAGGGTCAGAGAAATTCTCTCTGGTCTTTGAGAGTTAGGACAAGTTTTTTATATGGTTGAATTCGTCTTGAAAAGTGCTACAACTTTGATGTTATGGGTTTTTGCATTAGAGCACGTATACAGGTTGTTCGTGTTTGAATCCAGGCGCTGGCGTTTTTGAAGAACAGAGGATGAAGATGAAGTGTGGTGGGTTTGGCCTGGTCCTGGCTCACTATTGACACCCTCCTTTTACTGAATGCACCCCTTGCCCAATTTCTTTATATTTTATATTTTTGTATTTTATTTTCATTTCTGATTTTATTTTATTATTTCCAAATATAAAAAATACTCAAAAATATTTTTATAAATTTTCACATTTATTTTGTATTTTATTTTTATTTTTTCTAACATAAAAAACAATTTAATTAGTATATAGTTTATTTATTGAAAAAAAAACTTGAAAATAAATATATAATAACCATTATACTTTTGTTTTTATTCCTTATTTTATTTACACTCAAAAAAATATTGTTTTAAATATATTTTTATTTTGTATATATTTTATTTTATTATACATATTTAATATAATTAATATAATTAATATATATATATATATATATATATATATATATATATATATATATATATATATATATATATATATATATATATATATATATATATATATATATATATATATATATATATATATATATATATATATATATATATATATATATATATATATATATATATATATATATATACTTTTATTTTATTAGATACTTTAGAATATAAACATAAAAAAATATTATACTTTTATTTTTATTATTATTTATACTCAAATAATACTTTTTCTAGATACATTTTATTTTTTGTATATACACTATTTTATTTTATTACATATAAATAGTATATTTAATATATTTGTATTCTTAAAAGAAAATTAGGGTTCACCCTTAATAAAAAAATAATAATAATCTTTTTTTATTTTATTTCTTTATTTTTACATTAAATATTTTTACATACATAAAGATAAACAAAACCTTTTTTGCATATTCATATTATTTTGTATATTTATTTAATTTATTTACTTAAGTATTATTCATTTATTTATTTATGTCATTATTCAATTTGGATGTAATAGTAAAATTAGGGTTTTAATTTCTTGTCAAATAATCCCCATTCAAATTTGTATCCCCCTCCCCATAATCAAATATTGTAATAATGGTAGATTTATTTTACGCATTTACGCTTTTAATTATGCCATGATTAGAGATTAGGGTTTGTATGCAAAAATCCAAATTTAACAAGTAGCTTGACTAATACAAAGACAAAAATGCATGAAAATCAATACACAATGCACACTTGCACCCCTAGGGTTACATCCACTTGTTGCCTTAAAAATGGGCCATGTTATGCATGTTGAGTACTTTGGCAAAACAAAAACAAAACAAAAGATCATAGTCCCTCGATGACGCTATCTTGGTTGCCTATATAAAATGATCTAGTCCCTCAGAAAATTTGCTAAAAATACTTGACACAATTGCTACCATGGTCTATACGATGACCCGCGCCTGTCCCGTTTAACATCCTAATACAAGGTTGTTTACCAAACGCAATGGTAAAACAACACTGTCAAAAGGGTTAAAAACATATAGGAAAGATCTTTGAGTAAAATAGGGTAGATAACTCTTAGTTACTTGATCAAAAACTTGTAAAACATCCTTGCTATTTTCAAACACACTTCACAACACAATTCCAAAACATTTTCCAAATCAAACTTTCAACATTGAAATCTTTTCAAAATACAATACATCTTTGTATACATTCAAACAAGAATCATTACAAAGGTTGCCACAATGATGGCCTCCTTTCAAAACATTTTCAAAATCACACACAAAGCACCATTTCAAACAATTGAAAAGCAAAATCAAGTGATCTAAACAAGTAACTAAGAGCCCATGGATAACCATGGATGAAAAGGATGCTTGCACCTTCCCTTTTCATAATCTACTCCCCGAACCCAAGAAAACATCTTAAAGGTCTTTCCTGTGCTTTTTGACCTTTCCTTAGGATAAAATAAAAAGTCGGTGGTGACTCTTGCTAAACCGAAACATTTGCAAACACAAACGCAAAACCTCAAGTCAGTTCTCCCACCGTATCACAATAGTGTACTAGCTGATCACCTTGCTCACCAAGCTGTGGATGACTACCAGTCCATGAAGTTCAAATTCCCAGATGAAGGCATCATGATGGTAAACAACTGTAAAGAATCCATACCATATGACAGACCTGAACAAGGACCCCGATGGACCCTGGTTTTTGGTGGGGCATCTAACGCACTCGGCAATGGTATAGGTGTTGTACTTATATCTCCTGAAGGATGTCATACTCCCTTTACGGAAAGACTCTGCTTCAATTGTACAAACAACATGACAGAATACGAAGCGTGCATTTTTGGTCTCAAAGCTGCCATAGATTTGGGGATCAAATCCTTAAGTGTATTCGGAGATTCAGCCCTGGTCATCAGCCAGATCAAAGGAGAATGGGATACTAAGCACCCCAACCTTATCCCCTACAAAGAACACGTGTTGACATTGATACCACATTTTGAGAAGATTACCTTCGAGCATTTCCCGCGAGAAGAAAATCAACTAGTAGACGCACTAGCCACAATGTCATCCATGTTTAAACTTAAATGGGATAACGAGGCTCCCCAGATCACCATTGAACGAATGGATGAACCAGCTCACTGTCACGAGATTAATACTGAAGAAGTAGTGGACCAACCTTGGTTTCACGAAGTCAAGAGGTATCTCGATGCTCAAGAATATCCGGAAGGAGCTTCAGTCAATGATAAGAAGTTCTTAAGGAGATTCTCTGCTAAGTTCTTCCTTAGTAACGACATTCTCTACAAACGCAACCATGGCTCTGTGTTACTTCGGTGCGTAGATAATGTTGAGGCAGAAAAGATCATGGCTGATATACATGAGGGCACTTTTGGCACCCATTCCAGTGGGCATACGATGGCAAAGAAAATCCTACGGGCAGGTTATTACTGGTCTACCATGGAAGCAGATTACTATCAACACTCTCGAACCTGCCATAAGTGTCAAATCTATGCTGACAAGGTGCACGTACCTCCATTTCCTACGAATGTCTTGACGACTCCTTGGCCCTTTGCTATGCGGGGAATTGATATGATTGGGAAAATCAAACCAATAGCCTCTAATGGACACCGCTTCATCTTAGTGGCCATCGACTATTTTACAAAGTGGGTTGAGGCAGCCTCTTTCGCTTCCGTTACCAAGAATGTTGTCTCCCGGTTCATCAAGCAGAATCTCATATGCCAGTACGATATCCTAGAGAGGATCATCATAGACAATGGTACGAATCTAAACAATACTATGATCACTGCCCTGTGCGAACAATTCAAGATCCAGAATCATAATTATTCCCCTTATCGGCCAAAGATGAATGGTGTTGTCGAAGCTGCAAATAAGAATATCAAAAAGATCATACATAAAATGATAGTCACGTACAAATACTGGCATGAGATGCTACCATTCGCTCTCCACGGGTATCGTACCACGGCACACACATCAACCAGGGTAACACCCAACTCTCTGGTGTACAGCATGGAGGCTGTTTTACCTATTGAGGTCCAGATCCCTTCTCTGAGAATCATGAAGGATGCAGGGTCGAACGAAGATGATTGGATCCAGACTCAACTTGATCAACTGAACTTGATTGATGAGAAAAGGCTTACTGTTGTCTGTCATGGTCAAATGTATCAAAAACGGATGATCAAGGCTTTCAACAAAAAGGTCAAACAACAAGTGTATCAAGTTGGGGATCTGTTGATCAAGCGCATCATACTGCCTCAAGGAGATCCCAAGGGAAAATGGACTCCTACATATGAAGGACCATTTGTAATCAAAAGCATATTCTTTGGTGGAGCATTGATCTTAACCACCATGGATGGCACAACCTGCCACACCCTATGAACGCGGACATAGTCAAAAGATACTACGCATAAAGAGACCCGCTAGGTTGACATACCTAGGAAAAACCAGGGCATCCCGGCAAACAAAAAAGGTTCGGGCAAAAATTAGGGATAAAACAAAAAAATTTGTACACCCGACAAGTTGAAAACCAGAAAGGACGACTTGGGCAAGAAAGGGTATCCCGGTGGACTGAAAACCTGAAAGGGCGGTCCAGGAAAAGTTAGAGAATTAAAGCGTATGACTATGTCCCATTGGATCACCTCACGGACAACCTGCAAACTCAACGGTTCTGATCAATTCAATCAGCTTCGGACAAGGAAACAAATAGACAAGATGCTCAGAGACACGAAGGCTATAGCGGAATGGGAACCCCATGGGATTATTACACATAGCTATCTTTTCTTTGTATCAAATTTCATTTTTTACGACGACATTCTCTTACTAGAATGTTTGTCTCATTGTACAAAAATACTTACTCAAAGTCAATACAAAGATATCTCTTTGAAAGTCCAAAACTATCTGTTTTTTCTTTACTCTTGTGTTTTGTTTGCAAAAACGTCCAATGATTTATGTTTGAACATATGCATTTGAATGTAACTACTGTATACAAATGAATAAAATAGAAAGACAATTACTAATGGATTTAAGAAATAGGGAAATCTCTCTAAGCTATTTCCATTAAAAAAAACCAGTGTGCAGTTTAATCCCCAACGGAACAAAACTTCCAGTTATCACTCCCCAGTAGAAGTTGCCAAATTCCTCGGGATTTCACAAGCAATACACGACGTTTCCCTTACAAGAAAGTTCATTTCTCTAAGCGGAAACTCATCAACACTTCAACTTCACAAACATGAAGACTTACACTATACATTCCCAACAGCAGTCAAGGATTTATTTTCCAACAGCATTACAGCAGATTAGCTCACATACGCATAAATCGCGTCCATATATCATAAACATCAATGAAACAAATGCATATATCACAATCTCATTATACCATGCATTCCATACATCATGACATTGCATACAACTGACATTTTACCCTTTGCAGGATAAGGTTAATCAATGACTATCATCAACAAAACAGAGATTAATACTTGAAACAGGCCGAGGACAATTGGCTACACGACCAACTGAACTTTCAGATACAGTTCAGATACGCTCCAGATACAGATGCCATCTTGATACTCATTCAGATTCAAATTTCAGATACAGTTCAGATACGCTCCAGATACATACGCCATTCTGATACTCATTCAGATTCAATCTTCAGATACATTTCAGATATGCTCCAGACACGGATGCCATTCTGATACTCATTCAGACTCAACTTTCAGATACAGTTCAGATATACTCCAGACATGGATGTCATTCTAATACTCATTCAGACTCAACTTTCAGATGCAGTTCAGATATGCTCCATATACAGATGCCATCCTGATACTCATTCAGATTCAGCTTTCAGATACAATTCAGATACACTCCAGATACGGATGTCATTCTGATACTCATTCATACTCAACTTTCAGATACAATTCAGATATACTCTAGACACTGATGCTATTCTGATACTCATTCAGACTGAACTTTCAGATACATTTCAGACATGCTCCATACACGAATGCCATTCCGATACTCATTCAGACTCAACTTTCAGATATAGTTCAGATACGCTCCAGATACGGATACCATCCTGATACTCATTCAGATTCAGCTTTCAGATACAGTTCAAATACGCCCCAGATACGGATGCCATCCTGACACTCATTCAGATTCAGCTTTCAGATACGCTCCAGATACAGATGCCATCCTGATACTCATTCAGATTCAACTTTCAGATACAGTTCGGATACGCTCCAGATACGGATGCCATCTTGATACTCATTCAGATCCGGGCTTTCCTTTCAGAGTAACCTTTCTATCCAGGGTCCTTCTCCCTTATCTCCAGACAACAGTTTACAACACTGTAAGGCCCGAACCCGACCAAATACAGTCGATTTCACATTTCCCCAGTAAGTCGTTGTACAGGTTGGACCCTAACCAGATATGCATTCTACTTTCACCTCCTCAATCAAGAGCTAATTCCCCAGCAGAGTGATGGACAACCGAAGCTCCTAGATTCTACTTCCCAGGACATAAATAAACATTCCCCGGTGAAGTCCTCCTCAACAGCAGGTACAAGAATTCTCGCCAAGGAATCTCTTATGCAACCGATCTTTTCTGGATGACATCTTTAAGCCCATCTCCAACGACTCTCTATCGCCTTCCAAATGGCATCGGTAAGCCCATTCCCGATATCACCAATCAGTATTACTTCATACGAGTGCAAATTTCTAGGCACTCTAGTGTTCAATCATCTTCCACCTTCAGATCACGAAAAGGAGACCAGCCAATCTACATCCTCAGACTTAAGAAGATGGAACAGGGGCAACTGTTGTACCCCAAAATTTTCCCTCTCATTTCTCAAAGGATCATCCTGGACCCTCAGGTTTGCTTCTATAAAGTTTCAAGTCTTGAATTACAATTTTTCAAGAAAATCATTCATAAGGGCAAAATGTTCAAAAGCACACTGAAAAGTCAAACTTTGGCTTTTAGATCAAAAATCAGGTTTCAACAATTATATTTCATCAACGCATAAAATTGGTTCATCGAAAATCAGAAGTCAGAAATTACTTTGAAAAAATCAAATTTCTAAACATTTAGAAAATTTTCTAAGTGTTAAGAGGATATGATACTTCATAACTTCTGAGCCAGCCTTCGTGCAAGTGCAGTCAGAATTTGCAAACATGGTTCAGAACATGATTCTTCAATCAGAACATGACTCTTCAGCATATGCTTCGATCAGAGCATCACCCTTCGAGTTTCGCTCTGGTCTTCTTCTATCAGAACATCACAAAGCCCCAAAAACCTTGTTTGAGAATCCTGCTGCACTGCTATAGCCCAGTCCTGTAACTAGCTGCCACAACACTCCAAATTGATGTTGATCTAGTCCACGCCTGCATTTTTCCTAAACCCTATATTTGCACCAAATTAGAATACAAAAATTGTGATTAAAAAGCAATGGAAAAGTATACCAAAAAGGTTTAAATCCCATTTGTTTCCCCCCAAAAACCACAGCAAACCCATCTATAAATAAGTTGCTCCATCACACGTTCAAGGGGCTGGATTTTGGAGGGAGAGAATCATCAAAAGAGAGAAAAGAAAACTGTGAAACCTTCGTAAAAATCCAGAATTCCCAAACAGAAAACCAAACCTTTGTTGTTCCCTTTGAATCAAAGAATTTAGCATTTTCTCTTCTTGTTCTTGCTGACTCTAGAACATTTGAAGGAAGCAGCTCGAGTCCCAGGCACACACTTCACTTTTATAAACTGTTGTGCTTTTATCCTTCTGATTTGATGTTTGTTAAGAACTGAATAAATTGCTGATGTGCTGATTAATGTGAGAAAAAAGTTGAAAGGTGGCACAGAACCTCTGATTTCCATTCACTATTTTAGCACAACACAAAACTTTTGAGTTCTCCTTACTGTTAAACACACTGAACCTCTGATTTCCACTCACTGTTTTAGCACAACACAGAACTTCTAAGTTCTCCTTACTGTTAAACACACTGAACTTCTGGTGTTTCCACTCACTGTCATAACACAATACATAACTTCTGAGTTCTTCCCACTATTTTAACACGTACAGAGCTTCTAAGATTTTCTCACTGCTATCACATTCAGAACTTCAACACGTAGCAACCCAGAACTTCTGTGTTTTCCCTCTAACATTTCTTGTAGGACCTCAGAGTGTATCAACTCAGAACTCTTGGTTTCCTCTGATGTTTCTTGCTGAACCACAGCGTGCCCGGCATCATAACTTCTAATCCTCGTTGCTTTCCTTTAAGCAACATGCTGATTATTTTCTCTCGTTATTTTCCTTTTTATCATTTTTAACATTAACATCCTTTTTATTAATATAATAAAAACAGACATAAAAAAATATTTTCTTTTCTTAATTTATTTCCTTTTTTATTTATTTCATTAAGACATAAAACCATTTTCAAAACAAATCATTTTTCTTTCTTGCATTGTACATTTCGATATGGTTGTAATAATTAAATAGGATTTAAGTTCTTATAACCCCCTAATTGTAAATTTGTACCCCCATCCCTAAATATTGTAATAGCGTAGGACTTTATATTTCCGCAATTTATCGCTTTTCAAATATAATGCTAGTAATTAGGGTATGAATGACAAGATTCAAAATTAATCGCTAGATAACCTAATTTCAAAGATAAAATAACTTGAATCAAACACACATTTTCACACGCGCACCTCTAGGGTAATCTCGCTTGTTGCCTCGGAAACACAGTCATGTCCCTCGAATATGGGATGCTTTAGCAAATAGCCTTCAATAAAAAAGATCGTAGTCCCTCGATGTCCCTCGATGTTGCCTTCGGTAAAACGATCTAGTCCCTTACGGAAAAAATTGCTAAAGCGTCTCATAAGTTGCCTTCTATGATTGTACAAATGTCCCGCGCCTGTCCCTTCACATCTAATGATGGGGCTTCTTACCAAATCAATGGTAAGATAGCAACATCTAAAGGAGGACGAAAAGAACATATAAGACCTTTCGAGTAGGTAGATTCGCTCCTAATTGCTCGCTTGCTCACGATAAAAACATTTCTACACCAACAATTTCATCTTGAAACATTTTCAAAAGACAAGACACTTTGTACGCGTTATTATAGAGAGGAGAACCATTACAAAGACATTTTCAAAATACTTTCAAAACTCACAATACAAAAGCATAATTTTCAAACAAAGCAAGTGATTTAGCAAGCAACTAAGAGCCCATGGAAAACCATGGATGAAAAGGGTGTTAACACCTTCCCTTTTCATAATCTACCCCCCGAACTAAAAAAAACATCTCTAAAGGTCTTTCCTGTTCTTTTCAGTCTTTCCTTATTGGATAAAAGAAAAGTCGATGGCGACTCTTGCTAACCGCAACATTTGCGAACACAAATGCAAAACGACCTGAGTCGGTTCTTCTGCCGTATCACAGAGAGGAATGGGTGTTTTTGTGTGTTTTGCTTTTGGTTTTTAAAAGTTACTGCAAAGGGAGGGGAAAAGGCAACGTGCTTTTAAGTATGAACACAAATCAGAAATATACTTCTGGTTTCCACCATAAATTAAATTCCGTTTCATATCTTGACTGGAGCTTGGATTCCAAGGCCACACAATTGTGTGTGTTTGGGGTGCAACCGGAAATATATTTATGGTTGCAACCGAATGTATATTTCCGGTTTGCATCCAACTTTTACATACAATTTATGCTTGATAAGGTGCGTACCAGAAATAAATTTCCTGGTTTTAAGAGACATTTTGGGAATTTCGTGTAGTGCGATAGAAAATTATAGGGTGGAAAAAGAAACCCTCTAATAGTATTAGTGAATACTCGCATGACAAGTAGAAAGTCACTTTCAAGATAAATTTAATTCCTTCATCTCCTAGCAATATGATCTATAGGTAGAATGATATACCCTTCAGTCACTACTATTATAAAAAAAGATTTTATTTTCAAATTCTTAGATAACTTACATATCTCGTTTAGATATATGCTAGATACATCAATTATTCAATGAATTTGAAAAGAGAATATTTATTTATAATAGTACATGTAAGTTCAACTTGAAAAGAGACCGGGATATCCAAATTTGCAAAGAATACACTCAAGTAGATGTCTGATGAATCATGAAACACTCTTTTGCTAGTTGCAAGACCAAGATTTCCTCGAAACACCTCATCTGCGTTACATTTAATCTAATAAAGTTGTGGATATTTATATTTTTTAAAATGTAGGGGGAAGGGGGTCAATAATTGATATCAAAGAGTTTTAGGATAGTGGATTTATACATCGATGATTATATATGCCTTTCGAGAGGTAGTTGCACTGTGAATCAAATTTTTATGTCTATAAGTTCTCATCTAAATTTTATCTCAGCACCATTGAAGCCAAGTTGATTTCATGTGTGCCATGTTTTCCATATGGTTAAGGCAATGATTGTAATAATAAGATTTTGAGATATGAACTTCACCTCAATTATTAATGTTGTATAAACTCATAAAGGTAGTTCGATCAAGTTGCATGTATAGAAAAGATTTCAACCATGTCGATAACTATAATGTGTGGATGCAATTCAAGAAGTGTTGTCGAGGAGTTTCCAAGTCTTGAGTGTAGAGAAAACATCTAAAAACCAATGTAAACCCTCTCCTATATTATCATATTTGACAATGCCATAATACACGAGTCTCCAAGAGATGAGATATTTTAAAGTGGAATGTATGGTTACTATATGATTTTGGCCTAACTAACTTTTGCATGTTCATTAAAATGACATTCATAAACATCCTTGAATGTAAGTTATCCATTGGTTCAACTTTTCAAAATCAAAATATCTTCGTCGGTTTCATAAAAGGGGGGGGGGAGAGGGGTGATTTTGAATATATCATATGTTATATCTCATGCAATGATGATGAAAATCTCAAAAATATTTCAAATATTGCATTAATTTAGTTCTTGGATAGTAGTAGTTTTTAGGTATTTAAGTTGATTCAGAAGGACACTGAAGTCTTTGATTTTATAATCTAACTAGTAGAGGACTCGTGCGTTCGCACGAGTCTAGCAGTATAGTGAAAAAAATCATGATTTAGATTAGACATTCTGCTTTATTAATGCTTTTGATTTTTCATAAAAGTCCACATGTAAAGATATGAGTACAAAATATCTCCCAGAAAAGAGTAACAAGCTTCCTTGTGTTAATATTGATTTCCCACACAAAGTTTTTAATTCAACTATTCAAAAACTGCCATTGGCCACTCATAGATTTTGAGACTATAAAGTAAAAAATATTTTAATATTAATAAAATAATTTTTAAAACAATATTAATCATTTTTTAATATTTAAAAACTGATTTTAATATATTATATTCATTAACATATAAACTAAAACATCTAAATAATAAAAAAATAAAAATAATTCGTGCCTTCATGGGTCAGTCCAAGGGAAGGGAAAACAGACAAAGGAAAAAAAAACCTTAAAGGGGTCGCCCAACTGTTGAACGAGCAGAAGAATAAACAGTGGTATTCTGGATTTTTTTCTTCAAATAATGGTATTTTAGAACTTTATATTTCAAACAGTGGCAGGAGGATAAAAAAATTGACATATCTAATCAAATGGACATGATCCATCATGTAAAAAAGATGCCATTTTCGTGTAGATAACTTAATTATTACCTTCTCTGAGATGACCTGAAGATGTATGACTTTGGGCTTACCTTTAAAAATAGGTACTCCAAATTATTCAAAGGGAAGTTAGTTAATGATAAAGCCAAGTGTTGCCAAGTTGTTGAGCCTTGTATTATTAACACCACTTTCAATCATGTTGCAGTTGAGAAGGATGATATGTTGTCCTAAGTTTTATCCATACTCTTGAAGAAGATCATGGATGCTTGTTGCATTCCTCCTTGTAACTTTACAAAAAAAATCATGAGATCATCAACAAAGAAGGCATGACTAGGAATGATAATATTACTTGAAGTTATGCAACTAATTCTTCCTTGTTCCACAAAAAAATCATGAGATCATGGATGCTTGTTCCTTGTTCCTCTGCAATGCAAAATACAAGAGGAGATCGAGGGTCTTTTTGTCTCACACCTCTAGAACAATTAAAAAATCTTTCAACTTTGCCAATGATGATATATAGTTGTGGTTGTTTGAGGATTGTGAGAATCTAATTACAAAAAATAGTGTTAGACCCAAATCGACTAATAACCCTGAAAAGCAAATGGCAATCAAGGGTGTCAAATGATTTATTAAAGTCAATTTTCAATTCCATGTTACCTTAAAAATATTTCTTGTCCAACAATTTAATTGTCTATGATGTTATGCAAATGCATTCGTATATATGTCTATTTCTAATAAATTTTATTTTGTATTCTAATATGATTTCGGGAGTTATTGTATTGTGCTCTGAGCCATAGAGGACCATTCCTCACCTAAGAGTAGGATCCTAGTCCCTTTCCCGAGGCTTGGCTCGGATCAAGGTGATGTCTCAGGGATCCATCACCTACACCATTGGGTTGGCTAGATTCAAAGGAGGGTTGCGCCAACTATGTAAAAATGCGTGTTGTGTGCCTTGGATGAGAAGTCACGTGAGTGATGTGTTTAAGACGTATCAACATAGTAGAAATGAATTTAGTCTGTGTCAGATACACAATTAGTTAATGAATGCATTTAAGTCGTATTAGAATCACAATAATGCGTTTAGTTTATACTAGATAGACAATCATGCAAGGGGTGCTTGTAAGTCGTACCAAAATTTCATAAACATGTTTAGTCTTTGGCTTTGCAAAAATGAGTGTAATTTTTGTCTTTATTATCCTTTAAGATGAGAGATAGGAAAGAACGCAATAGAGGAACAATGATAGGGAAATATTTGCATTATACTAGATTAAATTAGTTATATATATATATATATATATATATATATATATATATATATATATATATATATATATATATATATATATATATATATATATATATATATATATATATATGGAATTGAATTATAAAAAATAATTATTAACTATAATACCGCTTCAACTTAGTAACGTTCAATGTCCTCGTTATCTGCTCTCCTTCGAGGGACTCTAAGAAGTACGTCTCTCTCCCGGTTCTAGCTTGCACTCGGTAGAGACCTTCCTAATTAGCTGCTAACTTTCTATCTCATGCATTTTTCTTCCCGGTATCCTCCCTTCGAAGCACTAAATCTCTGACGTGAAATTCTCAAGATCTGACGCGTTAGTTGTACACTGAAGCGATGCTTTGTTTGACACAAACGCTGGTGAAGGAGGATATCATCCTCTTCTCTTATAAAAGGTCAATTTTATTCTCTGATAGCTTTTTTGAACGCCTTAAAATTCGTCAATTTCTTAATAACCAGTTTGGGGTATCATTGGAGAAAATGATCCTTTACTCCAGCCTCTCCTCTTATCTGGAAAACAATCAATTGGAAGTTTGTTCACAGCTTGATGCCTTCAGCCCCCATTTCCCCTACGAGTGTGATACAAGTAATGGCAACCTCATATTCATCTTGGTTGTTGGTTGTCATACACTCAAACCTCAGGGACACTCCCACAACCAAATCAGAGTTGTTTTCTATAATTATACTTTCACTGCTTCCCCTACTATTAGATGAACTATCTGTGAATACCACTCATGCGTGATCTGATTTTGGGGGCACAATAGTCATCTTAGCTAGAAATTTTGCGAACAATTGGGCTTTCACAGCTTTCCTTTTCTTGAAGGATACTTTTAATTCAGACAATTCGATGACCCACTTTGTTAGACGTCCGACAGGTCTGGTCGGTATATCACCTGCTTTAGAGGTAAATTCCTATGAAGTAATATTGGATGTGCGAGGAAGCATCATTGTAGCTTGTGTAATGCTTTTACTAATGCCAATGTTGCCTTTTCCACCTTCTAGTATCACATTTATGCTCCCTACAGGGCTTAGAGATAAGCACACATGGCTCTTGTTGGCCTCAAATTCTCTGATCAAAACAGTGCTTAAAACCTCTTCAACAACAACTGGGTATAAATATATGATTTCCCCCCGGAAGTGGTCGGGTAAGTAATGTGGGCATAGCTAATGTTTTCTTCGAAGACTCAAACACTTCTTCGCAATTATTCGTCCACATGAAACCCATATTTTTCCTTAAGAATCGGTAAAAAAGGCAGGGTGTGTTGTGAAGATTTTGAAATAAATCTACTTAAGGTCGTCAAGATACCATTTAACTTCTACATTTCCCTTTTTAACTTCCACGGGCTTATTAGGATTATTGAAACACACTTATTAGGGTTTGCCTCGATTCCTCGCTCTATAAAAAAGAAGCCTTTGAAGTTTTCGGCCCTTACCCCAAAAGTGCACTTTTCTGGATTGAGACACATATTGTATTGTCAGATCTTCTTGAATACCTATTGAAGGTATAGAATGTGAATCTCTTCCAATTCATATTTTATGATCATATTGTAACACTCTAAACCCCATATATAATTTATTAATAATTTAATTACAACATACCAACCACTCAAGGTGTCACACACAACAAAACATAGTCTGCTCTGTAACACGGGTTAAATCAACACATCTAAAACATGTGATCGAATTCTCACCTTCACTTAGGGTATCATTAAAGCAGAATCAACATCAAATAAATTTAATAAAACATTTCATTTCATGAAATTTAGTTTCATAACTTTAATTTCATAACATGAAAAAGGGAGTTGTATTATTCAACTCTTAACAACATTGAGATCTCAACAAAATATAAATAGTAAACTTCAACAAAAGAAAACAAGTGAAAGCAAATGTTCCCAACCTAATGTTACATGATCAGAGCAAGAGCCTACTTATAAAACAAAAAACTAATAGATGCCACTCCAAGAGCTAACTTCCACTTACTTCAGCAAATGCTACTCCTGCGTATCTGTAAGTTGTCCATGGCGGACAACATCAAAACAAAGGGGGTGAGAATATATTCAAATAATAAACGGTGCACAAAACAATCAAGATAGATTCACACACTACAAAGTCATATACAATTCAATGTGCACCTCGATATCATGTATTCACATCTCACCCACAATGAAATCAAACTCATACAGTTCATACAAGCTTACTCATAATCATACTCACATCTCATCATCATGCACCAAAACATATTCACATATTTTATTTATGCAATATGACCCATGACAACAACTCGACTCAACATGCATGTGGTATCATATCATCAAAGGGTTCCTTAGCGAATCAGGTTCACCCTACTCAAACCCTGAATCCACCCTACTCGGATTCAGGACAATTCACCAATCCAACCTGCTCAGATTGCAACTTGCCTCTTTCATCAACAACAACATTATGAATTCATGTCAAAACACGTTAATGGAACAATAACATAATGTTTAAAGTCCCTTCCCAACAATAAACAAAACATGCATTGACCCAACAATAACAGTCCTCCTTACTTTATCTATTATTCACCAATCACAACAACAACATCAATATTATTTCTCAACATCGTAACACAACAATATCATAATCATTATCAACATCATAACAACATCATCAACTATCATTCTCAAACAGCAACATATACTTATCACAACTCATAATCGTTTAACACAACATCATCATCACATAACATCATACACAATACGTAACCATTAATTAATGTTATGATAATCTTCAAACAAAATCAACAGCAAAAACTCAACAGTTACATAATCATATACATCCAATCATGTCAATTCATTATAGCATCATCATTTCATTATGATAACTCAATAATTCAGTAATCGATCATGCAAACCATCATAAAAATTCCTATGATAGACACATGACTATCACTCAATTATTTCACCAAGAACTACCATAATGTAGATATGAGCGTTAGCTTTCTAATGCTTCAAACATGGTTTCTTTTAGACTTACAGATCAACAGTTATGGCCAAAATCATCGGACAATGCAACAAGGGTAAAACAATTTTTTTTTCAAAAATCACACAGCGCCAATCTATTGCACTGCAACCAATTTCGCTACTTCCAATTCAAAAATCACATTTAGACTGCATTCAATTGATTTCACTGGGAGTGTAATCGATTGCAATGACTCTAAAATCCTAAAATTCAAGTTTTCAGCACGTTCATCTTCTATCTTCCATAACCTTCATACCCCAAACCGGTCCCAACAAAAAACATTCAAACTCTCCAAAATCACCATCTAACATAACTATAACGTAATTTCTATCATGATTTAATTCATATAATTATGCCCTACGGTCTTCAATTTTTGACACAATTTCACCCACAACCATTGATACATGAGAAAACACATTCAACAATAGCAGTACAATAATTATCACGTCAATTCATGGCAAAACACAATTAAAATAATTCATTCATCACATTCATCATTAGACAATAGAGAAAACATAAACCCTATTGAAGGTTAAGGGAAACCTCTCCACCCTTTCATGATTTAGGCACCCTTAGATGAATAATCTCTCTCCTTACCTCAATTTACCTAGCCTTTTTTCCTCCTTTCTCTCAGAAATTCTACGTATCAAGAAACTAATTCTCCTACTATTCTATTTATTCACCCTAAAATGATTCCCTTAATTCACTTTTACTCTCATGCCCTTCACTTACTCACAAAAATCCAATGTTGTCATTCCTCCTTTATTTTCTATTTTATTTAAATGATAAACTAAAATATAAAATAATTCTAACTAAATATACCAACTTCTAATTACTCTCCACACTTTCCTCTCAAGGTCACACACTCCATCACGCTTATTTATTTAATTAATTTAATTAAAATACTCTTTATTCTAATTATTAAGATTTTAAATAATTTCAAAATAATTTTTATCAACTCCAACAAGTCACAATTTATTCTCTACGCCTCTATTTATAGGACATTCACCCATGCCCTCTTATTTATCTAATTGTTCACACACACACACACACACACACACACACACACACACACACACACACACACACACACACACACACACACACACACACACACACACACACACACACACACACACACACACACACACACACACACACACACACACACACACACCAATTAAATAAATCATATATAAATTACAAAGAATTCACAAAGAATAAATAAAAATAATTTAATAGAAACTGGGGTTTTACACATATCGTCCATATATACTTCCATCACCTCCCTTATTTATTCTTTGAAGATGTTGTTCATCATTCTCTGGTAAGTTTCTATGAAATTCTTTAGCTCGAAGGGAATTAGGTTATATAAATAATTGGCTTGCTCGGTTATGAAGGTTGTCTTTACTTGGTTGGGTCCGAACATATGTATTTAATTATACCCCAAATATGCATCCATGAACAAAAGCAACTAATATCCGACTGAATTGTCTACAAGATTGTCAATGTATGGGAGCAGATAAGAATACTTCGGACACGCTCTATTAAGATTAGTGTAGTCAACACATATCCTCTATTTTCCAGAGGCCTTCTTACTAAAACAAAGTTGGACAACAACTCCATATATCTGGCTTTGGAAATGAACTCGGCATCTAACAGATCTTGAACTATGCTAGTGGTGGCTTTTATCTTTTTTCGAGGATTGCCTCCTCTGATGTTGAGAGATGTAACGAGTGTCGACGTCCATATTTAACTTGTGGCATGCTACATTAAGATTAATGTCTGGCATCTCATGCGGGGTTATATGGAAAAGATTAGCATTATCTTGGAGGCATTCAATCAGGGAGGTTCTTACTTCCAAAGGAAGTTCAATGCCTATTTTTACCGACCTGGAATGAGTCTCTCAGAGCTGGATGGACTCAAAATCACCATATGGAACTGGCCATACCTCGTCCTAGTGCACGTCTAAGTTCAACACATTAGGAACCCTCATATATACTTCTACTTCTGCTTCTAAGGTCGCGGTCGATACCATAAGTTCCTTTTGGATGATTTCCTTGATCCACTTTTCCTCATTCACATTGGAATTCAATGTGAATGGAATTCCTTCTTCGTTTTGATAAGCTAACTTTAGGTGTACCTAAGATGTCACTGCATCTAGTCTCGCTAGGAAAGATCTTCCTAGGATACCTCTAAAGGCACCCCGATAAGGTATTGCTAGAAAGTTAGAGATTATCTTTCTATCGGATGCTCCTTCTCCAATAGTCACCATAAATATGGAGTTCTTACGGACAAGTTATTGAATCATTGAATGCTAACAGATCTCCCCCCTTATACGAACTCAGATCTGTTTGCTGAATACCTAACAAATTCATTGTCTTTGTGTAGAGGATGTTATAAGAGCTTATGTCTTCTACAAGGAATTCAATTATGTTGCAATCAGCAATGGTTACCGCATGAAGTAAAGGTAGATTGAAATTATTTGGAATTCCATTGATCTTTTCACGATCCAGAAATCCTATTTTCCAATTGATATATACTTCATTGAATGCCAGCGTCAACTAAGAGTATAAGGTCATTTAACAACAGACATGTGTTAGGTGACATGATATCACGAAATTTGCCAATCGGTGATATCTGATGATCATTTGATTCAGGATCATTTGATTCAGGAGATGTGTTAAAGATCTTGGACACGAGTGTCGAAGTTATCGTCTCTACTTCTTCTATTGTTACAGATTTTATTTTAGTTCAAGAGTGATCTAAAGATGAAAATTCGCGGGAAACTAAAAGGTGATTCCCATAGACGGCGTCATTGTTCCGCACGGGAACCAAAAATATATGCATTTAGATACTTGATGATCTTGAACGGGGTGTTGATCTCCTTTACGACAATGTGGGATGGTCATACATGGTTAGCACTCCAATGCCCGAGTCATTTCAAAATTCCAGATGAGTGTAGTGAAAGTGTAGATAAAATTTTTACCTTGCTCTTTGTGTATGAACTAATTTTATATCTCAGGTCAAGTGGAGTAGATTTGAAAATAATTGGGTATTCGTTCTTTAGGACTTTGGTTGACCCAGAACAATTTCCAACCTCTTTTTTGCTTCATCATAGAATAATTTTTTGCATCTTCCACTTCTTCATAGAACCAATAAAAAAAACCCACACTCAGTTTGAGCAAAGTCCTGTATACATTAAGAACTACACTACAATGTTAAAAATAATCTTTTTTTCCAGATTTTTTTCGAAAACAATGAAGATGCTTACCCTAAAGTGTAGACATCCCTGAAATGTTTTTCTATAGTTGCTAACTATTGCTCTACAAAAATGATAACGTCTCTCCATTACATATTAAAACTTGAATACACCTTCAAACCAAAACTCGCAGAACTCCCCCATTTAACAATGGAAGAACAACACCAAGAACTCATTCTTATTTTTGATTTAATAGAAATATTTTAGATTTTTAGGCAATGACGATGACAAAGATGAAAGTTTATGCCCTAATTCGATTTAGGATTCATATATGAAGAAAAACTCAAGAAAAATGATGATGGTGATGACAAGATGTCAACTAAGATGCCACATATGTCAAAATAGACTTTGTTTGTGAAAAATAGAGGATAATAACATACATGACACAATTTAAGAAATAGAGAAACTAAGTTGATCTTAAAGGACCAAAATAGATTTGAAATTAAAGATAAAGAATGAAGAATGATATTTTGCAACCAAAAAAAAAACTTCTCTATTAAATTATCCATCCTATAATAAATTATTAAATATAAAGTTCAAATTATTCGTTAAGATTTATTTTCACCTAAAAACCTAACAAAACAATCCATTATAAATCTTTAGAAGAGGAGCATTATTTGAACATCTAATATTTGACACTCTGACATTAACTTCGGTCTCTATATTTCTTTTAATTTTTCATTTCATACACTTATATGAATTCTAATTATACACTACTACACCTAATAAAAATTACATTTGATATCTTTTTTGATATTTTTTATCACTCAAATTTAAGTATCAAAAATATCATTTCTCAATCTAGAAACACCCTTTTTGAAAGACGAATACCCTAGAAATTCTGTTGCTTGGAGGAAAAGCATCTTGCTATTTGGGATATGTCAGCTGAATACCATTAATGCTCAATTTTAATCATGTACTTTGTTGTCATTAATTTTTCATAGTAGTTCTCGTGACTCCATGAGCAAGAGAATGTTAGCAGTAGTGCTTCTTCCCTAGGGAATTGATGTTGACAAATTACAAAAGAATCAATTTTACTTTTCTTATCTACGGTAATTTAAAATTCAGTCATACTCGTATGACTTGATTGTGCAAGGTAATGTTATTCAATCATCATATAGACTTTTGAATTAAAATACTAATTAATTTTTTTTATGAATTAGAATACTAATTGATAAATATTGTATACAACAGCCAAAAGATACATGGGATGGTAATGACAATAATCATTGCATCATAATAGTAACACACCCAAATGGGTGAGAAGAAAACATATCTTAAAATCATCATACTAACACTCATCAACACAACTAGAAAACCGCAACATGATACAAACACATTCAAATGTTTGCTCTAATTTGGTAGGTGTAACTACATCACCACCATTAATTAAAAAGAAAAAAATAAAAGAAAATAACTCCCTAGAGTTTTAACACCAACCAATGTGCAGAATATATAGAGATATGCATGCAGCATATAGATAGCTTATTATATTTTACTGGTAGTACATCATTTGCTGTGCAGCCGCGACATTTTGGAACCCGCCGTCATATATCGCCTGGCTTGCTCCAATCGCAGCCTGCTTAAGAGGATGTTGCGCTTGAGGATGCATCAATGCAGCATGAACGCCACCCATCTTGCTCATAGCTATCTGCCTCTCGTAGGTCAGAATATCAGTTGCGGACAGACCTGGCAAAGGCGCAGCAGCAGGTGGAGGAAGAGGATTTGAAGCAGTTCCGGCTGGAGTGGGCTTGCTCCCCCAGGAGCACTGTATTTAAACAGTGACAATAATTAGAGTCAGTAATTTCTGTGCAATATTAATCATAAAACATACAAAACAACAGAGCAATTAGTAGCGAGCCAGCGGCATCAACAGGTGAAAAACCCACCTTAATTAGTTTTCCACAGAGATAAGACTGAGCATTTCCCATCTGAATTGCCAGAGCTGCTTCCGCGTGAGTACTAAACCTCACAAACCCAAATCCTTTATCACGTTGGACACGCACCTCCTCTATCACACCAGCTCCAAGGGTATAGAAATGACGATGGAGATCAAGCTGTGTTGCCTGTAGAATCAACAAAAAGTCATAATGATTAAAACGAGAACATCAATTTCCATATATTTCAAAGATACAGCTCACAAATTCACAAGTAAACATCGCATATATCAAAATCAAAAGGCAGAAAGCTAAATTCTGCATCTATACCATAATGGCCAAAACAGAAATGCAGTATAAAACAATAAGCTAAAACTGGTGAATGAATGCAAATATTGGTTATAAATGGGTCTATGGATTTCGAAATATTACTTCTGTTGCATCATAATAAGCTTGAAAATTATCAATAGACTATTATTGATTGATGAAACCACAAATTGGAAAATAGAAATCAAGTTTCTTACCTCAGAACCAAGGTTACCCACATAAACAGTTGTATATTGAGGATTGTTCTCGGGAGCATCATTGTTGTTAGGTGTCTCTTTACCATCCTCTGTAGGATAGAAAACCGTGTTAATTGCATGCCTATTATTCTGTTTGTTAACTATGAAAACAGAAGTCTTAATGAACACTAATTTTTGAAAGTTCAATCACCTAAAAATCTTTAGGTCAATGGTAAAAAGATGACAGCAAAGTTTAAGTAAGCCCCCGGTTCTATTTTTAAATCAAGAAATATATTAAGTTAAATGTTAAAGTATTTGATTCAAACAATCCTTTACTTTATTGTTTCAGGAACTAAAGCATAATTTACTTACCAGATGAGCCATTTGTTAGTTCCACCACACTTTTGTTTTCTGGGGTTTGCTTCTCTTCAATGCCGCCAGCACCTTTTGTTGCCCAATTGCAGCGTATTTGTCTACTTCCAAGCCACTTACCTGAGAGGCACAGGCACGTCATCATTAAGCCTCGATCATGCATGAAAAGATATGTGAAACTTATAGAATCACCTAAACACTGCATATACCAGAAGTGGTAGTGCTGAAAAGTCTATAGGACATTTATTATAAATTAACATAGAAAGTATACATCAATTAATACAAAACATCCTAATGCGCAATTCCCATGGTCTGAGATGTTAATTTTGTTTCAGTATTTACTAATGAAAAATCATTGGAGAATTCTCCAAAGTATAATTGGCTCAAATAGATTAAGGCTGCTAAGCCAGATAAATTTCTTACCGGTCAAATCATTTATAGCACTTTGAGCATCCTACAAAATGACAAAATATACAAGTCAATAACATCATAAAGTTTCCGTACTCCAAATTAAAAAAAATCAAGATTTTAAGGGGAAAAAATAGACCTGCTGACTACGGAATGAAACAAATCCAAATCCCCTTGAACGCCCAGTCTTTTGATCCCACATAACCCTTGCATCTCTAGAACCATCAAAAGATAAAGTCAGGTAGCACAAACACATTTTATGAATTTTTAATAAAAGAAAATTGCTCCAATTCCAAATGCATAAAATGGATGGCTGTTTTACTACTAAATCGTAGGAGAACGAAGCTTACGAACAACTTTGGTAGACAGAAAAGCATGCAAAAAGTGTAGCATCAGTAACCTCAGGACTGAGGTCACCAACAAATATGTTGTAATGGCCTGCAAATTTAACGAAACATATTAAATAATATCTTCACCAAAAGTTCCCCAAGGATCACAATTTGTTCAAAGCATATATCTCATATAATCATCTCTAAACCAACCTGATGTATCCTCTCTCTGACCACTAGCATATGCCCAGTTAACTTTGATAGGTTGCCCAAAACTACAAACAATTGAATTGAACTTTGAGCGTAAAATCCAAACCAATCTAACACAACTATTAAAGAAATGCACTTACAGATGCCTTCCATTGAGAGTTAATATGGCCAGAGCAGCAGATCTGCGATCAAAGTAATGAATGAATCCATAGGATGACTGCATAAGAAGGGCATACGATGTCAAACATAAAACAACAACTATATCTAGTACTTTAAATCGATATATTAGACAAAGACATAGTAACAATGTTAAAAGCATACCTTCTCTTTTCTAAAAAGTTTACACCCTTCAACTGGGCCAGTACCTGCAAAAACTTCTTGCAGAAGTGGCTCGGTTACCTGGGTATGAACGTTACCCACATACCTGCATTTTCTCAAAGATAAAGAAGCTACAATTTAAAAAAGAAGAAGAGAAGAAACAAACAATTAGGTTACAACCAAGAAGTAACATAAAGGCAATGCTTTAATACAACAAAACTGGTTTTATGTGTTGCAAGATATAAACTTAGGTAATATATAAAAGATCAGCAGCTCAAATAAATCTAATTTTGAATAGCTAATAAAAGATCAAATAAAGGAAACAGTGCCTAAGCTTGTCAGCGTCGCAATCATACAACAAAGAAAAGGAATGTGAGGGTTAGATAGAAAAGTAAAGGGTGAAAAAATGTCTAGACAAAAACTCACACACTGCGGCAAGTACTTGGATCAAAACCAGGAGGCAGATTTCCACTTGGGATTGGTTCAATCTGCAAAATGAAAAAGTAAAAAAGAAAAGAAAAAAGAAGGGAAAAAATGAAAAGAAAAAGAAAAAGGGAGCAAATCAAGATAGAATATTTGTATTGTGTATAAATACAGTAGCATGAGAAACATTTACAAGAGTGAATGAGGAGAATGAAAGAAAAAAAAAACACAAACCAACAAATAACAGCTAAGAAACGCATTAAAGAGCTCATTGCTAATAATTCTAACAATAGAAAATGAAATTGAGTTCACTGCCACAAACACATTCACAGTTCAACTAAAAGCCAAACTCCGGCATTAAGAAAAACAGAAATCCTAACCAACGCTGCATCTGCATCAAACAAAATAGATAGTATTTCTTAAACCATGCAGATTCCTTTTCCATCTTAACCTCAAAGGAAACAACACCATACCTTAACTACAAACTTATAAACCTAAACTCTCTCATCACTTTCTCTCTAAATTGATCATGGCAGCTGTCAAAAATCCTTCACCGCAACATATTTAGGAACACTAGTAACATTTTGAATAAATCTCCTAAAGCCAACCACATCAAATTACTCAAGAAACTGAGATAGCCCATGATCACTACTCCTAGAAAAATGTCTCTTTGCCATTAAATAGAACGCTTACATATAATTTTAGAGATATTTATTATCTCAAACACACACAAAAAAAAATACATTTTTTCAACATCCATCATAAATAAAACACGAAAAAAAAATTTAATAACAAATATATCATTTTTCCACCAGAAGACAAAAAATAAGCCAAACCCATCTAGTAAATTATTTATAAAAAAAAAAAAAACTAAATTTAGCAACAAAGTAAAAACCCTAGATATTTCGATAAACCCCTAATAAGCAAAAAAAGAAATGCACAGCTACAAGATCGAGAGCATGAAAAAGTGTAAAAACGATAACATGATCGAAGAAATGAAGATGAATAGAAACCAACCTGAGGTGGAGCTAGGAGACCAGGATGGTAGAGAGACTGTTGTTGAAGAAGCGCTTGTTGCATCATAGCTTGTTGCTGTTGCTGTTGCTGTTGTTGATGCTGCTGTTGCTTCAACCTATGATTCTGCATTTTGAGGTTGTTGACCGTTTTCCGGGAGAAAAAATGACCGGAAAATGGGTTTAACGGTGGAGATTAGGGTTGAAAGGGTCCGTAGAGAGTGACCTACCCTCTTTACAACAGACAGAGGTAAGGTCTCTGAGAAAACATAAGAGGACTCCACACTAAACCCCTTGATGACTATTCATAAAAGCTAGTGTAGTACAATCTTTTTTAGATTTTTTTTTATTTTTTATGTTTTAGATATTCTCATTCTCTCTATCTAGTGTCATTTTTCTTTAAAACAAGTGAGATAACGATAAATAAAGTAAAGAATTATAAGAAAATAATTAATATTTCATAAATTTCATTCATATTTTAGCAAGAGTCATCAAATAGAAAAAATGGCCATCAGCCGACGATCTAAAGGAAGCAAGAATTGCTTAAATTGTTTACATCACATGAGAACTATATCTTATAGAATAGTATATGAGATTCAGGATCTCAGATCACACGTTTAAAAAATAGTGGATTGTTATCAGGGGTGTTCGCGGTGCGGCTTGGACGGTTTTGAAGCAAAAAATCATCCGAACTACAAGAGAAAAAAACATGCGGTTCGGTTTGGTTCGGTTGGCTTTTAAAAATAAATCTGAACCGAATCAAACCAAATTAATGCGGTTTGGATTGGTTCGGTTGTTTCGGTTTTTTACAAAAATAATTATTATGTCATACATACAAATATATAGGAAAATATAATTTTATATTTAATTGTTGATACATTACCATAAAAAAATTATAATTGTCAAAATAAATTTATAATTTGATACATAAAATTGCGTATTATAATTTTATCTAAATCTAAATAATGATATCAATAAGATTGCATTCTTAAATAAATATTATACAAAGAATATGATAAAATATATTTTGTGAAAATAGTATTTATAAATGAATAATATTTTATTTTTTATGATTTGTAAATTAAAATGAATATAATACAAAGTATGATAAAATGTACACATAATACATGTTGATTTCTCTAAAGAATTATAGAAATATACATTGGTTAGTAAGATTTTATAACATAATGCGGTTTTGTTTGGTTTGGTTCGGTTTGTAAAATACAAACCGCAAACCAAACCGAACCATGCGGTTCCACGAGAAAATGACCCAAACACATCCGAACCAAATGCGGTTTTTTGCGGTTTCGGTTCGATTTTGCGGTTTTCTATTGGGCCGGTTTGGTTTTGAACACCCCTAATTGTTATAACCGCTCAATTGTATAAAGGACACACGTTATATTTAGGTACACAAATTTAAATTCAAATTTCATTCACTCTTCTCCTTTACATAAAGACTTGAGTGTTGGAGTGCTAACCTTGTAGGTCAGCTTTCCACAACAACATCTCAGACTCAGTCCCACAGTTACTCATCACAACCATCGATTCTCTGATCAATTATGGTTCCATAATGAAATAGTGGCTCCGTATATGGAAACCAACTCCTAATTATTGCGTTTTCCACACTTGCTCATTCTCTCTTTGATTCATCAATTCAAAGTCTCCTTAACTTATCAGCTCAGACTTCTCGAAATCAAATGACAAATCCACTATTCTCGATCTACTCGAGTAAGAAATCAACCTTGATTTTCATATTTTCCAGATTCTTGACCTCAAAACCCTCCAACAATGGTTGGATCTAAAGATATATGTTTAGTCGCCCTACATGAAGCAACACCCACCATGATGTCGCTCAAGCAGCAAAAACTCAGTTGTTTCCTCCTTACTCCTCAAGTTAAGGTAGATAAAGTTATTGTACACACTATATTCCAAATTTACTCCAACCTCCTTAAATTATAAGATCTACTCTGGTACTTCCACTTAGACCTCCAGCACCACTACCTATATCAAGGCCCCAAACATTACCTAGTTTCCAACTACTACAAGCTAATTTTGGAGTGCAAGGCGTTAATGAGTTATTGAACAGTATTTCCAACATTGTTTGGAAACAAAACTGTTAGGTTTGTGATTTTATGGTTGGGAACAATTTTGGTAAAACAAGTAATTGACAACAATTTTATCAAAACATGTTCCATTGGAAGAAATATGTATTGCAGTCTAATATTGAACAAGATATCATAACATCTTAATCAGTTAGTATAGCAGAGTCTATTGGTACTTATTTGACAAATGTTCTATCAGATGTTATAACATGTTGCAACAAAACATCATGTCAGTACAACTGGATAATATTCTTGAATATTTGATTGAAAAATATTAGATTCTGGAGGTTTTTAGGACTCATAACAGGCGCAACCAATCAAGGGTTTTTAGGAACAATTGAATATTTGATTTGTTTCATAAAGATGATCTTTGAGACTTTTTAGGAAATATTTGAAATATTTGTTTTTTGTTTCTATTTTTATGAAGAAGATTCTGCAGGGATTTAGAGCTGAAGATTTGATTTGATTGAAGAGTCCAAGCCCAACTGCATAATTATATATAAGGAGACGTTAAAGACCTATTTTTTTAAAAGCATAGTTTTATTATAAAACCTTGTGAAAAATAAGGGTTTAGGATTTGAGAGTTCATTAGCTTTTCCGTGTGTTTTTTGTACGTTCTCGTGTATCTTTTGATGTATTTGAGTTGACTAATTGTTACTTGTTGATCAAGTTATTGTTCTCCTCTAAGCTTTTAAGCAAAAAGTTGAGTATTGTTCTTAGTGAAGCGTTTAAGCAAACTAAGTATTTTTTGTATTGGAATAATGTTTTTCCTTTTGGTTTCTTGAGACATTCCCTAGGACTGGGAGTGTTTGATATCATTGTGGTGATTAGGAGCGAGAGGGGTTCTCATATCTAGGAGGTTCCTAGGTAGAAATTGCATTGGTTAGGGATTAAGTGAGAAGTGTAAACTGGGATTGTTTAGCTTCAAATTGATATTACTGATAGTGGATTTCCTTCCTGGCTTGGTAGCTCCCAAAATTGATGAGTTGCACCGAACTGGGTTAATAATTGATTGTGTTCTTTAAGTTTCTGCAATTTACTTTTCTGCATAATATTTATGTTTTTAGCAAGTCTGTTTTTCTGTCAGCATATGTTATAACATATGTCGTGACATTGTGCGTTGTTGAGACATCAGTCTTGACTTCTGATATTGTGAATGCTAGAATTTCAATTGGAATCAAGAGCAGGCACCCTGTCATGTTTATTGGGTGAGATCCAGGGATATAATTTATGGCACTATAGAGAAAGAATGAGGATATAACAACAGACCGCCTAATGGTTCAAACTATGACTGATGGAAGGTCAGAATGATATCTTTTCTGAAATCTATGGATAACAAAGCTTGGAAGGATATTCTAAAAGGATGAGAGCATTCAATTGTGAAGAACAAAAACGGGAAAGAATATATAAAACCTGAAGAAGACTGGTGTGATACGGTGGTAGAACCGACTGTTTAATACTGGTTTGCATTTTGCGTTTTTTGTTCGCAAAATGTCGCGGTAAGCAAGAGTCGCCACCGACTTTTATTTCATCCAATCGGAAAGGAAAAAAGTACAGAAAAAAATCCTTTTTCGAGATATTCTGAGTACGGGGGGTAGATTATAGAAAGGGAAGGTGTTAGCACCTTTTCTATCCATGGTTTTCCATGGGCTCTTAGGTACTTGCTCATTTTTAAATTGCTTGTGTGTGCTTTGTTTTGAAAAATATTTTACTTCGTGATAACCCTTGTATCAGTCCTCAAGGGTGTGACGAAGTTTGTTTTAAAAATTTGTTTGAAAAGTGTAAGTGTGAAAAGTTTGATTTGAGCAAGTACCTATTAGCATCTACCTACTCGAAAAAAGATTGTTTATATTCTTGTTTCCTTTAGACAGCGTTATCCTACTATTAAGGAATAGGTAGCACCGCCGTTGGAATTTGTAAGGGTCAATTCGAAAGGGACGTTCGGTCACCAAAGCAACGTTAGGACACCTTAGTAATAACCCTAGAGTCTTAAGATCGTATTCGAGACAACATTTTCGAGGCAACATTCAAATGGGACATTTGATCTTTTTAGACAGGAGGGTAACCACTAAGACACCATATGCTTAATGATCGTTTATCGAAGTCAACCGAAGTGAGAGTATACCTTAAGAGTGAATATGTGCGAGTGATTTGTTTCAGTTATTTATCTTTTCATATTAGGGTTTTCTAACCGTATTAATTTTGTCATGCATTCTTTCCATACAATCCTATTAGCTTACATCTAGACAGTTAAATATTTGCAGAAATTAAAAGTGTGAGAAAATAAACCTACGCTATTACAAGGCTTGGGGGAGGGGGACTAATTACATAACCAAAAATCGGGGATTTAAACAGTAAATAAAACCCTAAGTCAACTATTACAAACCAATGAGCAGTTACAAAATATTGGAAAAATAATTAACGAGCGCGCGGCGGATTAAATGCGAGGCGATTAGGGTTTTGACCCTTGACTAAACCTAATTGCAATTGATTAAAGAAAAATCATTTTTGTCGTGTTTTGTTATTTGAGAAAATAATGGAATAATTGAATTAAAAGAAAATCCTAAGTTCTAATTAATGTTAATTTTTTAAAATAAAATAATTAATTCTAAACAACCTATTTTTGTATTTTTGTTTGAAAAGAAAATAATTAAATCAAGAATTTAAACCTAGTTTTTTCTAATTGATTTTAATTGTAAGAAACAAGTTAAGATTTCCCTAAATTAAATTAAACTAAATTAAATTAAATTTGATAAAAAAAAACTAATTCTATTTTTTGTGAATTCTTGATTTTATGATTTTATAAAAAAAAATTAATGTTTATGAGAAAAATAAATTAAGCAAAATAATTAAATAAGGAAAAAAAAATGTAAAAGAATGAGAATGAACCTGTGTGTTAGCAAATGCAGGGGGTGCAAATCTGGATTTTATGGCCCAAATACTCCAAGCTTGTTTGACCATGCTTGATCTGATGTGGGTGTTGACTTGAGGAGCATGGTAGACCTTCATTGGAGAGGCGTGGGATCTGGCTAGCTGGGCATCCAGTGGATGGATGTTAATGGCATATGGTGGACATCATGATGAGAGATGCGCTGGATCTATTGAATGCAAATAAAATAAATGAAAAACTGGGACCTGGGGATCGAACCCAGGTTCTTATACTCAATTCCAACGCTTGCTTGCCAACTGAGCTATGATGGTTAGTTGTAACTACAATAATAATAAAATATAATATAAGAAAATCAAGAGAACTGACTCCAAAGCGCGCGAGATTTAAACGTCCCAATAGCTGGCTGACACGCAAGCGTCTTCCTCCTTTCTCCGTCGTTTTAGACTCTGGCACCTTTACCTACAGACGTCTTGCTGTAACTACAAACATGTAACATTCAAAAATCTTGTACAAGCAATATAAATGAAAGGTAAGGGTACCAATCAACTCGTCTCATCCTCACGAGCATCATGGTACCAGAATCAAGGCCTAATTTTGCTTGTACTGAAAACCCCTAAAACGAGTACAGAAACCCTAGCAATAGCAACATCACGTACAGGCATCAAAAATGCAATTAAATGGCATGGTTAGCTTGCAAACATGATGATAGACACAACTATGACAATTAAAAGTGTTAAAGATGCAAGAATTGTGATAATCGAATTGCAAAAATGTGTCAAACCGTGGGAGGCATAGCGCGCGTTTCTGGGTGTTTTGAAGCTTGCAAAGGATGTTGTTAGTTTCCTGAGATGTCTAGCACGCGATTGGAATGGCTAGGAGGGCTTGAGATAGCCTGTGGAATGAAAACCAACTCCCACTTTTCTTTGAATTTTTCAGTTTCGTTCTGTGCTTTACACGACCTCTAACCCTTATTTTTTTATCTAGAAAGCTTCATTATATAACCTAGAATGAATCAGGTTAACAAACTTGGCATGAATCTTTGCATTTATCCAAGATTTGATTTGATTTTCAAGTTGTATGATATGTTGCTATATTGAGCCAAATCATGCCTTTCTTGTACCAATTATGCTTGATTCGATTTGATCATGTAACCTCAGCATATCTTGATTGTTAATCTGTCAAAAAAACAAATCAAATCAAATCATTGTTAATTTTCATCATTTATTTGATTTAATTCACTTTTTAATCAATTGAAAATCAAAATAAGTTTAAAAATGAAGCATATAATGGGTGAGTGAACATTTGATTCGTGGACCACATTATAATTGAGGTGCAAGCATAAAAAGTTAGGCCCATTTAGCAAAAAATGCAAATTTGAGCACATTTGACTTTTGGCAATTTTGCAAAAATGGTCAACTTGGCCAATGCATAACTCTCAATTTTGACCCTAGAGAGGTGTTCTTTGACTTTTTAGAAAGCTTAGGATGTCCTCTAAACAACCCTTTTTGTCTCATCTCAATTGAGTCTCCCATGTTCATGTATGAAGCTTTGACCCAAAAGGTGTTTTTGTTGACTTTTCAAAAGGACCTATAATGTCAAAATTTATATCTTTTTGTGAGTGCATATTCTGGACTTGGGATATGAAGATGAATTGTAGGGAGTTGCATCCTCTTCAAAATGAGCTTTGTATGGGTCATTTTTGATAAAGTATGAGAAAGTTATGCTTGGTCAAAGTTAAGTTGACTTTTCCTACAAAACCCTAATTTAGCAACTTTTGGGTTTTGATGAATTGTGAGAAATCCTTGAGGAATCATGATAAACCTTTGATCAAATGATGGATAATACTTCAAAATGAGGATGTTGACCAAAAATCTTGAAGTTTGACTATATGTGGGCCACAATTGACTTTTGACCTAACACAGTTGATTTTCATGCATTTGAGCAATTGACTGAGCAAACTTCTTCTGCAAGGCTTGAAACTTGACATGGATGATCTTGAGAACATATTAGGACAATGGTGAGCATTTGAGTCCTTTGTGGTTCACACATCTTGATGAAGATGGAAACCCTAATTTGAGGTATGCTGCCTTAGGAGAGAGTTTGTCTGGTTAACTCTTGGACTTCCTTGAGCAACTTGGGGACCTCACTTGCCATGTGTTCAGAAAAATGGGAGGGAAAATTTTAGGGTACAACAACTGCCCCTGTTCAATCTTCTTAAACCTGAAGATGTAGATTGGCTCGTCTGCCTTTCGTGATCTGAAGGTGGAAGATGATTGAACACTAGAGTGCCCAGAAATTTGCACTCGCATGAAGTGACACTTGATTTGTGATATCGGGAATGGGCTTACAGATGCCATTTATAAGTTTGAGGATTGAAGATGGTCGAGGATGGGCTTAAAGATGCCATCCGAAGAGGTGTCGATCGCATAAGAGATTCCTTTGCGAGAACTCGTATACCTGTTGTTGAGGAGGACTTCGCTGGGAAATGATGGTCTCTGTCTTGAGAGAAATAGAGTTTTAGGAGCTTCAGTTGTCCGTTACTCTACTGGGGAATAACTACGGTTTGGGAAGCAGAAGTGAAATGCGTATCTGGTCGGGGTATATGCTGCACCACGACTTTCTGGGGGAATATGAAATCAATTGTGTTTGATCGGGTCCCGATCTTACAGCATTGTGGACTGCTGTCTGGGGATAAGAGAGGCAGAACCCGAATAGTAAAGTTATGAGAAGGAACCTGGATAGTAGGGTTACTTCGATATGAAAGCCTGGATAGTAGGGCTCTGAGAAGGAACCTGGATGGTAGGGTTACTTCGATATGAAAGCCTGGATAGTAAGGTTGTGAGAAGGAACCTAGATGGTAGGGTTACTTCGGTATGAAAGCCTGGATAGTAGGGCTGTGAGAAAGAACCTGGATAGTAGGGTTACTTTGATATGAAAGCCTGGATAGTAGAGCTGTGAGAAGGAACCTGGATGGTAGGGTTACTTCGATATGAGAGCCTGGATAGTAGGGCTGTGAGAAGGAACCTGGGTGGTAGGGTTACTTCGGTATGAAATCCTGGATAGTAGGGCTGTGAGAAGGAACCTTGATGGTAGGGTTACTTCGAGATGAAAGCCTGGATAGTAGGGTTGTGAGAAGGAACCTGGATAGCAGGGTTACTTCGAAATGAGCTTGGGTAAAACTGCAGAGGGAACCTGGGTAAGGTTGCTTTGTGATGAGTCTGCGTAAGACTTCAGGAAGAACTTGCGTAAGGTTGCATTTGTCACACCGATGATTACTCTGTTTAGCTTCGAGTGTTGATCATGGACCTGTTGGAGATTGTTGATAATAATTGTCTTTCCTGAAAGAAATACATGATTAGTTATGTGCGATGCATGAGATGCATTGTGATGAGGTTCTCAAGATAACTGAGATCATGTTATATGTAATGTATGCACATGTCATGATGTATGAGCATCAAATGTTGATGTAATAATATGAGTCCGGGAAAATAAATCCCTGACTGCTGTTTGGAGAGTATGAGAAATGGTATTCTTGACTGCTGTAAAAAACCATAGTTCCCCTACTTTTGTTGGGGATGGTGAACAAAGATGACTATGTTGGGGATTCACATCCATTCAGTTGGTGAATATTCTGCCAGAAGAGACCCTGTCTGAGGATAACTCTGCGGAGAATAACTCTGTTGGAGAGGAGATACTCTGTTGATAAATCTGCTGATTTGGAGAAATAAACTCAGCTGGGGATGAATTTTTGTTGTTGGTGATAACGGATTCTGTTGGAGATTGAATTTCTGCTTGTGAGAGAAATAAACTCTGCTTGGGGAAAAATTTACTGACTCACTCGCGATTGTGAACCTTAGCTGGGGAGAGTTATGTCCTATTCGGGAAAGCTAACATTATTGTCTTTGGATACTTTTCACTCTGTGGGGAGTGTATGTATCACTACTCATGTTCTCGAGCTGCCTCTATCCCGACATTTGATGGGTAGAGTAACTATAAGGTTTTGGCGCTTCTTGTTTTTCCCTGTTCTTGGAATTACGAGTAATTGTCTTTTGTTTTTCATGTAAATATTTATGAGCAGTAACTATTTTCAAATGCATATATAAAAAATGAATCATTGGACGTTCTTGAAAAACAAAACAGAAAAAAGAAAAACAAATCGAAATTTCTCGTGAAAATGAATTGTATTGATTTTTGAAGTTGGCCTGCAATAGGCGTTTTGTACAAGGAGGCTGACGTTTTAGTAAGAGAACACCGCCGAAAGAAAGAAATTATACAATTTTGTGTTAAAGAAAGAAAAAAAGCTATGTGAAACAATCCCATCGGGTTCCAACTCTGCTATTGCCTTTATATCATCAAGCGTCTCATCACTTCGCTGCTTGGTCGAAGGTGGATCAGATTGATTGGCACCGTCCAAGCTTAATAATCGATACCGAATACTGGTTACAAGATGATCTAATGAGACATAGTGTTATGCTTCAATCCCTAATTTTTTCTTGGATCGCCCTTTCGGGTTTTCAGTCCACCAGGATACCCTTTTTTACCCAAGTCGCCTTTTCAGGTTTTTGACTTGTCGGGTGTACAGTTTTTTCATTTTCATCCCTTACTTTTGCCCGAACCCTTTTGGTTCGCCGAGAAGCCCTTATTTTTGCCTAGGCCAGTCAACCTAATGGGTCTTTGATTATGCGTAGTATCTTTTCACTATGTCTGCATTGACGGGGTGAGGAAGATCGTCACCATCCATGGTGGTTAGAATCATAGCTCCTCCTGAGAAAATGTTCTTAACCACAAATGGCCCTTCATACGTGGGGGTCCATTTGCCCCTGGGATCACCTTGCGGTAGTATAATGCGTTTGATCACTAGATCCTCGACTTGATATTCTTGACGTATGACTTTCTTATTAAAAGCCTTGATCATTCGCTTTTGATACGTCTGACCATGACAGATAGCCGTAAGTCTCTTTTCATCGATTAAATTCAGTTGATCAAGTTGGGTTTGGATCCAGTCGTCTTCGTTCAAACCCGCATCCTTCATAATCCTGAGAGAGGGTAACTGGACTTCGATGGGCACGACTACCTCCATGCCATACACTAAAGAGTAGGGTGTTGCCCCTGTCGACGTCCGTGTTGAGGTACGATACCCATGAAGAGTGAATGGTAACATCTCATGCCAATCCTTGTATGTCACCGTCATCTTCTGCATAATTTTCTTGATGTTCTTGTTAGTTGCTTCAACAACGCCATTCATCTTCAGCCTGTAGGGAGAAGAGTTATGATGCTGAATCTTGAACTGTTCGCAGAGCTTGGTGATTATTATATTGTTGAGATTCGTACCATTGTCAGTAATAATCCTCTCTAATACGCCATATCGACAAATCAGATTGTGTCGGATGAACCGCGCCACGACGTTCTTGGTTGTTGTAGCAAAGGAAGATGCCTCAACCCACTTCGTAAAGTAATCAATGGCCACTAGGATGAAGCGATGCCCGTTAGGCGCAATAGGTCTGATCTCGCCGATCATGTTGATGCCCTACATTGTAAAGGGCCAAGGAGCTGTCAAGACATTCAGGAGAACCGGAGGTACGTGCACCTTGTCAGCATAAACTTGGCACTTATGACAGGTTCGAGAGTGCTGATAACGATCGGCTTCCATAGTGGACTAGTAGTATCCTGCCCGTAGGATCTTCTTAGCCATGGTATGTCCACTGGAATGAGTTCCGAAGGTACCTTCATGTAACTCTGCCATGATCCTTTCTGCCTCGCCCTTGTCTATACACTGCAGTAAGGTTGAATCATGGTTACGCTTATATAGGATTCCATTACTAATGAAGAACTTCACAGCAAACCTTCTCAGAAACTTCTTATCATTAACAGATGCCACCTCGGGGTATTCCTGAACCTCGAGATACCTTTTGACTTCGTGAAACCAGGGTTTATCTGCTACTTCTTCAGTATCGATCTCACAATAATGGGCGGGTTCATCCAACCTCTCAATGGTAATCTGGGGAGCTTCATTGTCCCACCTGACTTTGAACATAGACGACATGGTAGCTAGCGCGTCTGCCAAATGGTTCTCTTCTTGTGGGAAATGTTCAAAGGTTATCTCCTCAAAGTGTGGGAGCAATGTCAGTACATACTCTTTGTAAAGAATAAGATTCAGGTGCTTCGTATCCCACTCGCCTTTGATCTGCCTTATCACCAGAGCGTAATCTCTGAATACACTCAAGAATTTAATCCTCGGGTCAATATCAGCTCGAAGACCCATAATACATGCTTCATACTCTGCCATGTTGTTGGTGCAGTTGAAACATAATCGGGTGGTGAACGGAGTATGACAGCCCTCAGGAGATATGATTATAGCGCCAATGCCATTACCCAATGTGTTCGAGGCTCCATCAAAATACATAGACCATCGGGATCCTTCCTCATGTCCTTCATCCGGTCCAGGTTCTTCGCAGTCGGTTACCAACATGATATTCTCATCCGGGAACTCGAAATTCATAGACTGGTAGTCATCCACGGCCTGATGCGCCAAATGATCTGCCAATACACTCCCCTTGATTGCTTTTTTGGTTGTGTATTGGATGTCGTACTCGGTTAAGATCATCTGCCATCTTGTTATTCTTTCGGATAAGGCGGGCTTCTCGAAAATATACTTGATCAGATCCATCCTTGATATTAACAAAGTAGTGTGAGTCAGCATATACTGTCTCAGTCGGCGAGCAGCCCATGCCAAAGCGCAACAAGTTTTCTCGAGCAATGAGTATTGGGTCTCACAGTCGGTAAACTTTTTGCTAAGGTAATAAATGGCGTTCTCTTTTCGACCAGTCTCGTCATGCTGCCCCAGCACACACCCCATTGAATTGTCCAACACTGTCAAGTATAATATCAAAGGTCTTCCTTCAACTGGAGGCATCAAAATTGGTGGTTCTTGAAGGTATTCCTTGATTCTTTCGAAATCGGTATGGCATTCATCATTCCAATTTACCACTTGATCTTTCTTCAGCAGCTTGAAGATTGGCTCACAAGTAGCAGTCAGATGTGAAATGAACCTGGCGATGTAATTCAGATGTCCCAAGAAACCTATAACTTCTTTTTCTGTGCGGGGAGTCGGCATCTCTTGTATGGCTTTTACCTTTGCAGGGTCTACCTGAATACCTTTGTCACTAACAACAAAACCCATAAGCTTACCAGATCTTACCCCGAAGGTGCACTTGTTCGGATTCAACCTCGGCTTGTACATCTCCAACCTGTCAAACAGTTTCTGGAGATGATCAAGGTGCTCTTCCTCAGTCTGGGACCTGGCTATCATGTCATCAACATAAACCTCGATCTAGTGGTGAATCATATCGTGGAATAAAGCGACCATGGCGCGCTGATAAGTTGCTCCAGCATTCTTCAACCCAAAAGGCATTACTTTTTAGCAAAAGGTTCCCCACTGTGTAACGAAGGTTGTCTTCTCCATGTCCTCAGGAGCCATCTTGATCCGGTTGTATCCAGAAAAACCATCCATAAAGGAGAAGATCTTGTGTTGCATGGTGTTGTCGACTAGAACATCAATGTGAGGAAGTGGGAAGTCGTCCTTGGGGCTTGCCCTGTTCAAATCTCTATAGTCCACACACATTCGTACCTTACCGTCCTTCTTAGGTACCAGAACGACATTGGTAACCCACTGCGGATAAGAAGTGACAGCTAAGAATCCTGCGTCGAACTATTTCATGACCTCTGCCTTGATTTTCTCTGACATTTCAGGGCACATACGACGAACCTTCTGCTTTATCGGAGGGAAGTCTTCTTTAGTCGGCAGGCGATGTACCATAATATCAGTATCCAAACCAGGCATGTCTTCATAGGACCAGGCGAATATCTCAACATAGTCGTGTAACATCTGTACCAACCTCTGTTTGATATTAGGCTCTAGATTCGCACTTATTTAAACCTCTTTCCTGTCTTCCTCTGTACCCAAATTCACTGACTCAATTGGCTCTTCATGAGCTGTATGGCCCTTTCTTCATGTTGTAACAGTCTAGCAAGTTCTCCAGGCACCTCACAATCATCCCCACCTTCGTCCTCGGCTTGGTTGATCGGATTTTTGAAGTCATAACTGGCAGTAGCAGAGTTGTTATCAATGGGATCCAGAGTGGATATAGATCTGCAGTTTTATACGTGAGTGTGTGTAAGAGAATAATTGTTTGATAAAGTGAGAGACAGGAAAGAAAAATAAGGAGCGCAAAATTTGTATGCAAGAAACGTCAAATGCTTTATTAATGATATATGAAATGACAAATAATAGCCCTCACAAGCAAAGCCAAGGTGCCTCGGGCAAGGCACCGGGCCGTAAAGTTTCAAACTGTTTATTACAAATCTTAAAACAAATGAGTCAATTACTGCAGAATAAAAGAAATAGGTATGAAGTCCTTAACCGTCCAGTTATTCGGTCCACTGTTGGTAGTCGGGTAGATCCAACTGTCAACATCCGGGTTCTCATCATCAGCATCCTCTGTGGCAGAGACAACCTCAATAGCATTGATTCCCGAGCCATGCTTGGGCATGGGTGCAGTTATGACGTTGGGCTTCTCCGGAGCGTCAAACTCAATCTCTTTGGCTTCGATCAGGTCCTGCACCTTATTTTTCAGGGCCCAACAGTCGTTTGTATCATGACCTGGACTTTGGGAGTGATAAGCGCAGTGGGCATTCGGGTTATAGCGGGGAGATATGGTGTTGGGATTCTTCGGGGCTTCCCTCAGAGTTACCAGATTAGTCTTCAACAATTATGGTAAAATTTGAGATAGAGTCATATTGAGCCGGGTGAACTGCCTATGTGGTCTTTCCACTCTTTGTTGATTGTTGCATTGTGGAGTAACTGCGGGTCTTGGTATCACTACAACATTTACTGTTTGACAGTGTTCAGATCTGCTTTGGCCCCTCGAGCTATAGACTGCACTGGCTTCCTTCTTTCCAGCGAAAGGCTTCTTTGTTGAACTCGAGGAGGCATCCTTCTATATTTTACCACTCCGAATTCTAGCTTCTACTCTTTCTCCAGTTAAAATCAGCTTGGTGAATCCAGCTGGTGAACTGCTGATGAAGTGATTGAAAAATGGGCCAGACAGCGTCCCCAGAAACATATCAACCAACTCCCTATCAAACAAAGGGGGTTGAACTCTCCCAGCCAAATCTCTCCATTTATGAGCATAATCTTTAAAACCTTCAGTTGCACCCATGGACATACTCTGGAGATGAGTACGAGTGGGAGCAAGGTCGGCATTGTACTGATACTGCTTGTAGAAAGCAGTAACAAGATCTTTCCAATTTCGGACATTGGCTCTCTCCAACTGGTAGAACCATTCAAGCTGAGTCCCTGACAGACTATCTTGAAAGAAGTGCACCCACAGATTTCTATCAACTGTGTGGGGCTGGATCTTCCTGACATACGAGCGGAGATAGAGTTTTGGGCAGGACACTCCATCATACTTGGCAAAAACTGGAGCTTTGAACTTCTGCGGGATGACTACTCCTGACACCAATCCTAGTTCTCTGAAATCCAAACTAGGTATCTTCTGAACTTCCATGGCACTCAGACGGTCTTCTAGCTGTTTGTATCTATCCTCAGCAGGAGGATATTGCTCATCATTGTAATCCGTATCATTGTCAAAGACTGCAGGACTAGGGTCCTTTTCCCCTTCCTTGGATGAAGAGGTCAGATTAGTTTGATGCTTCAACCTTTCTCCAAATCTTCTGCCCATATTCAGAATACCAGTCTTCTTATTCTTCTTCTTCTCTTTCGAAATGAGGGCTTTCAGATCCTCTTGCCCCTTTGCCAGACTGATGAACATCTGTTGGAACTGGGCGTTCTGTGCCTGAAGATCCTTGATGACTTGATCGGAAGACATTTTTGCTGAAATAAACAGCGAAGGAGATGAGAAACCTATAGTGGTACCTGTAATGATGTGTGTGATAATGAGATGCACATGTAATAATTTCAAAGACTTTGGGAAATTTAAATTTGCAAACTAAAATAAACAAAACTTTATTAGTTTAACTTTGAAGGTTTAAAATTCCTTTAAGGCATTACAAATAAGTAAATAAAACAAATCTAAACTAGAAAAGAAAAATCAAAAGTCCCATGGATGCTTTCTCTTTATGTTGATATAATCATTGAGCACCCTTTCTTCCTGGAGCTGCCTGGTGAGCTTTAAAATCTTCCTCTCTTGATCATAGAACTGTTCCCTGTAAGTATCCCGCTCATTCTTCAGCTTAATCCAAGATCTCTGTAACTCCCCAAGATCAGTGGGCATGTAAGGATAAAGAACCGTGTAAGGAATGCCTTCTTCAGTGGTGGGCTCCATAATCACTGGTAATACGACCACATAGGGCATCATAAGCTTCTGGGCCCGATCTCGTACCCATTGGAGGCAAGGCTCCATAGGAATGGAAGTCTTTGGTCCCAACTCTTTGGGGTCAGATCTGTTTACCATGCCCCAAGCTCGTATGAACCTCCGGCGATACTCCTTAACATCGTCTTCATAGTTGAATACAATGCTCTCAATAAGTAACTCATGGGGACCATCCCTTCGAGCATGGCCAAATTGTCGCAAAGCTAGACAAGGATTGTAGGTTATACCCCCTCTGATGCCAAGTAATGGGACATTAGGGTACTCCCTTCAGCGGTCAATAATAGAAATGTCTTCCATAACTTGGGAACACCAAAGAATATCCATGTGAGCGAGTGACATTATCTTGTGCGACCAACCCAAACCTTCTTCGTTCTTCAGTACGGACTCAGGGAGGTGAGAAATAAACCACCTCGACAGCAGCGACATGCAGCATATAAGAGTCCCTCTTCTCTTCATGGTACGAGTATGGAGAGCGTGTAAAATATCTCCAAGCAAGGTAGGCACTGGGTTGCGAGAAAGGAAAATCTTGATAGCATTCACATCTACGAAAGAGTACGAATTAGGGAAGAGAACTAAACCATAGATAAGAAGAGCCAAGACCTCCTCAAAAGCCTGAAAATCCAAATCATCCCAAAATAGCTGAGCCTGGTCTATCAGAAATTTGGCTAGAAAACCCTTGACTCCGCTTTGAGTTTCCCAATTGGATACCACGTCGGCCCGTTTCAAATGCAAAGCTGAGGCAATGACTTCTGGCTTAGGAACTTCTTCCATACCTGTGAAGGGTACCTGTTCAAGAATGGATATGCCCAATAGCTGAGAGAATTCTTCCAAGGTGGGTACCAACTGATAATCTAGAAAGGTGAAGCAGTGATGCTTGGGATCAAAGAACTGAAAAAGCACGCTTATCATTTGTTCATCCAGGTTTGAAGTAACCAGGCTAAGAAGTTGAGAGAAATAGAGTTTTAGGAGCTTCAGTTGTCCGTTACTCTACTGGGGAATAACTACGGTTTGGGAAGCAGAAGTGAACTGCGTATCTGGTCGGGGTATATGCTGCACCACGACTTTCTGGGGGAATATGAAATCAATTGTGTTTGATCGGGTCCCGATCTTACAGTGTTGTGGACTGCTGTCTGGGGATAAGAGAGGCAGAACCCGGATAGTAAAGTTATGAGAAGGAACCTGGATAGTATGGTTACTTCGATATGAAAGCCTGGATAGTAGGGCTCTAAGAAGGAACCTGGATGGTAGGGTTACTTCGATATGAAAGCCTGGATAGTAATGCTGTGAGAAGGAACCTGGATGGTAGGGTTACTTCGGTATGAAAGCCTGGATAGTAGGGTTGTGAGAAAGAACCTGGATAGTAGGGTTACTTTGATATGAAAGCCTGGATAGTAGAGTTGTGAGAAGGAACCTGGATGGTAGGGTTACTTCGATATGAGAGCCTGGATAGTAGGGCTGTGAGAAGGAACCTGGGTGGTAGGGTTACTTCGGTATGAAAGCCTGGATAGTAGGGCTGTGAGAAGGAACCTTGATGGTAGGGTTACTTCGAGATGAAAGCCTGGATAGTAGGGTTGTGAGAAGGAACCTGGATAGCAGGATTACTTCGAAATGAGCTTGGGTAAAACTACAGAGGGAACCTGGGTAAGGTTGCTTTGTGATGAGTCTGCGTAAGACTTCAGGAAGAACTTGTGTAAGGTTGCATTTGTCGCACCGATGATTACTCTGTTTAGCTTCGAGTGTTGATCATGGACCTGCTGGAGATTGTTGATAATAATTGTCTTTCCTGAAAGAAATACATGATTAGTTATGTGCGATGCATGAGATGCATTGTGATGAGGTTCTCAAGATAACTGAGATCATGTTATATGTAATGTATGCACATGTCATGATGTATGAGCATCAAATGCTGATGTAATAATATGAGTCCGGGAAAATAAATCCCTGACTGCTGTTTGGAGAGTATGAGAAATGGTATTCTTGACTGCTGTAAAAAACCATAGTTCCCCTACTTTTGTTGGGGATGGTGAACAAAGATGACTATGTTAGGGATTCACATCCATTCAGTTGGTGAATATTCTGCCAGAAGAGACCCTGTCTGAGGATAACTCTGCGGAGAATAACTCTGTTGGAGAGGAGATACTCTGTTGATAAATCTGCTGATTTGGAGAAATAAACTCAGCTGGGGATGAATTTTTGTTGTTGGTGATAACGGATTCTGTTGGAGATTGAATTTCTGCTTGTGAGAGAAATAAACTCTGCTTGGGGAAAAAATTACTTACTCACTCGCGATTGTGAACCTTAGCTGGGGAGAGTTATGTCCTGTTCGGGAAAGCTAACATTACTGTCTTTGGATACTTTTCACTCTGTGAGGAGTGTATGTATCACTACTCATGTTCTCGAGCTGCCTCTATCCCGACATTTGATGGGTAGAGTAACTATAAGGTTTTGGCGCTTCTTGTTTTTCCCTGTTCTTGGAATTACGAGTAATTGTCTTTTGTTTTTCATGTAAATATTTATGAGCAGCAACTATTTTCAAATGCATATATAAAAAATGAATCATTGGATGTTCTTGAAAAACAAAACAGAAAAAAGAAAAACAAATCGAAATTTCTCGTGAAAATGAATTGTATTGATTTTTGAAGTTGGCCTGCAATAGGCGTTTTGTACAAGGAGGCTGACGTTCTAGTAAGAGAACACCGCCGAAAGAAAGAAATTATACAATTTTGTGTTAAAGAAAGAAAGCTATGTGAAACAATCCCATCGGGTTCCAACTCTGCTATTGCCTTTATATCATCAAGCGTCTCATCACTTTGCTGCTTGGTCGAAGGTGGATCAGATTGATTGGCACCGTCCAAGCTTGATAATCGATACCGAAGTCTGGTTACAAGATGATCTAATGAGACATAGTGTTATGCTTCAATCCCTAATTTTTTCCTGGATCACCCTTTCGGGTTTTCAGTCCACCGGGATACCCTTTTTTGCCCAAGTCGCCTTTTCAGGTTTTCGACTTGTCGGGTGTACAGTTTTTTCATTTTCATCCCTTACTTTTGCCCGAACCCTTTTGGTTCGCCGAGAAGCCCTTATTTTTGCCTAGGCCAGTCAACCTAATGGGTCTTTGATTATGCGTAGTATCTTTTCACTATGTTTGAATTGACGGGGTGAGGAAGATCGTCACCATCCATGGTGGTTAGAATCATAGCTCCTCCTGAGAAAATGTTCTTAACCACAAATGGCCCTTCATACGTGGGGGTCCATTTGCCCCTGGGATCACCTTGCAGTAGTATAATGCGTTTGATCACTTGATCCCCGACTTGATATTCTTGACGTATGACTTTCTTGTTAAAAGCCTTGATCATTCGCTTTTGATACGTCTGACCATGACAAATAGCCGTAAGTCTCTTTTCATCGATTAGATTCAGTTGATCAAGTTGGGTTTGGATCCAGTCGTCTTCGTTCAAACCCGCATCCTTCATAATCCTGAGAGAGGGTATCTGGACTTCGATGGGCATGACTACCTCCATGCCATACACTAAAGAGTAGGGTGTTGCCCCTGTCGACGTCCGTGTTAAGGTACGATACCCATGAAGAGTGAATGGTAACATCTCATGCCAATCCTTGTATGTCACCGTCATCTTCTGCATAATTTTCTTGATGTTCTTGTTAGTTTCTTCAACAACGCCATTCATCTTCAGCCTGTAGGGAGAAGAGTTATGATGCTGAATCTTGAACTGTTCGCAGAGCTCGGTGATCATTATGTTGTTGAGATTCGTACCATTGTCAGTAATAATCCTCTCTGATACGCCATATCGACAGATCAGATTGTGTCGGATGAACCGCGCCACGACGTTCTTGGTTATTGTAGCAAAGGAAGATGCCTCAACCCACTTCGTAAAGTAATCAATGGCCACTAGGATGAAGCGATTCCCGTTAGGCGCAATAGGTCTGATCTCGCCGATCATGTTGATGCCCTACATTGCAAAGGGCCAAGGAGCTGTCAAGACATTCAGGAGAACCGGAGGTACGTGCACCTTGTCATCATAAACTTGGCACTTATGACAGGTTCGAGACGATCGGCTTCCATAGTGGACCAGTAATATCCTGCCCGTAGGATCTTCTTAGCCATGGTATGTCCACTAGAATGAGTTCCGAAGGTACCTTCATGTAACTCTGCCATGATCTTTTATGCCTCGCCCTTGTCTATACACTGCAGTAAGGTTGAATCATGGTTACGCTTATATAGGATTCCATTACTAATGAAGAACTTCACAGCAAACCTTCTCAGAAACTTCTTATCATTAACAGATGCCACCTCGGGGTATTCCTGAACCTCGAGATACCTTTTGACTTCGTGAAACCAGGGTTTATCTGCTACTTCTTCAGTATCGATCTCACAATAATGTGCGGGTTCATCCAACCTCTCAATGGTAATCTGGGGAGCTTCATTGTCCCACCTGACTTTGAACATAGACGACATGGTAGCTAGCGCGTCTGCCAAATGGTTCTCTTCTTGTGGGAAATGTTCAAAGGTTATCTCCTCAAAGTGTGGGAGCAATGTCAGTACATACTCTTTGTAAGGAATAAGATTCAGGTGCTTCATATCCCACTCGCCTTTGATCTGACTTATCACCAGAGCGGAATCTCTGAATACACTCAAGAATTTAATCCTCGGGTCAATATCAGCTCGAAGACCCATAATACATGCTTCATACTCTGCCATGTTGTTGGTGCAGTTGAAACATAATCGGGTGGTGAACGGAGTATGTCAGCCCTCAGGAGATATGATTATAGCACCAATGCCATTACCCAATATGTTCGAGGCTCCATCAAAATACATAGACCATCGGGATCCTTCCTCAGGTCCTTTATCCGGTCCAGGTTCTTCGCAGTCGGTTACCAACATGATATTCTCATCCGGGAACTCGAAATTCATAGACTGGTAGTCATCCACGGCCTGATGCGCCAAATGATCTGCCAATACACTCCCCTTGATTGCTTTTTTGGTTGTGTATTGGATGTCGTACTCGGTTAATATCAGCCGCCATCTTTCTATTCTTCCGGATAAGGCGGGCTTCTCGAAAATATACTTGATCGGATCCATCCTTGATATCAACAAAGTAGTGTGAGTCAGCATATACTGTCTCAGTCGGCGAGCAGCCCATGCCAAAGTGCAACAAGTTTTCTTGAGCAATGAGTATTGGGTCTCACAGCCGGTAAACTTTTTGCTAAGGTAATAAATGGCGTTCTCTTTTCGACCAGTCTCGTCATGCTGCCCCAGCACACACCCTATTGAATTGTCCAACACTGTCAAGTATAATATCAAAGGTCTTCCTTCAACTGGAGGCATCAAAATTGGTGGTTCTTGAAGGTATTCCTTAATTCTTTCGAAAGCGGTATGGCATTCATCATTCCAATTTACCACTTGATCTTTCTTCAGCAGCTTGAAGATTGGCTCACAAGTAGCAGTCAGATGTGAAATGAACCTGGCGATGTAATTCAGATGTCCCAAGAAACCTCTAACTTCTTTTTCTGTGCGGGGAGCCGGCATCTCTTGTATGGCTTTTACCTTTGCAGGGTCTACCTGAATACCTTTGTCACTAACAACAAAACCCAGAAGCTTACCAGATCTTACCCCGAAGGTGCACTTGTTCGGATTCAACCTCAACTTGTACATCTTCAACCTGTCAAACAGTTTCTGGAGATGATCAAGGTGCTCTTCCTCAGTCTGGGACCTGGCTATCATGTCATCAACATAAACCTCGATCTAGTGGTGAATCATATCGTGGAACAAAGCGACCATGGCGCGCTGATAAGTTGCTCCAGCATTCTTCAACCCAAAAGGCATTACTTTGTAGCAAAAGGTTCCCCACTGTGTAACGGAGGTTGTCTTCTCCATGTCCTCAGGAGCCATCTTGATCTGGTTGTATCCAGAAAAACCATCCATAAAGGAGAAGATCTTGTGCTGCATGGTGTTGTCGACTAGAACATCAATATGAGGAAGTGGGAAGTCGTCCTTGGGGCTTTCCCTATTCAAATCTCTATAGTCCACACACATTCGTACCTTACCGTCCTTCTTAGGTACCAGAACGACATTGGTAACCCACTGCGGATAAGAAGTGATAGCTAAGAATCCTGCGTCGAACTGTTTCATGACCTCTGCCTTGATTTTCTCTGACATTTCAGGGCACATACGACGAACCTTCTGCTTTATCGGAGGGAAGTCTTCTTTAGTCGGCAGGCGATGTACCACAATATCAGTATCCAAACCAGGAATGTCTTCATAGGACCAGGAGAATATCTCAACATAGTCGTGTTACATATGTACCAACCTCTGTTTGACATTAGGCTCTAGATTCGCACCTATTTTAACCTCTTTCCTGTCTTCCTCTGTACCCAAATTCACTGACTCAATTGGCTCTTCATGAGCTTTATGGCCCTTTCTTCCTGCTGTAACAGTCTAGCAACTTCTCCAGGCACCTCACAATCATCCTCACCTTCGTCCTCAGCTTGGTTGATCGGATTTTTGAAGTCATAACTGGCAGTAGCAGAGTTGTTATCAATGGGATCCAGAGTGGATATGGATCTGCAGTTTTATACGTGAGTGTGTGTAAGAGAATAACTGTTTGATAAAGTGAGAGACAGGTAAGAAAAATAAGGAGCGCAAAATTTGTATGCAAGAAATGTCAAATGCTTTATTAATGATATATGAAATGACAAATAATAGCCCTCACAAGCAAAGCCAAGGTGCCTCGGGCAAGGCACTGGGCCGTAAAGTTTCAAACTGTTTATTACAAATCTTAAAACAAATGAGTCAATTACTGCAGAATAAAAGAAATAGGTATGAAGTCCCTAGCCGTCCAGTTATTCGGTCCACTGTTGGTAGTCGGGTAGATCCAACTGTCAACATCCGGGTTCTCATCATCAGCATCCTCTGTGGCAGAGACAACCTCAATAGCATTGATTCCCGAGCCATGCTTGGGCATGGGTGCAATTATGACGTTGGGCTTCTCCGGAGCGTCAAACTTAATCTCTTTGGCTTCGATCAGGTCCTGCACCTTATTTTTTAGGGCCCAACAGTCGTTTGTATCATGACCTGGACTTTGGGAGTGATAAGCGCAGTGGGCATTCGGGTTATAGCGGGGAGATATGGTGTTGGGATTCTTCGGGGCTTCCCTCAGAGTTACCAGATTAGTCTTCAACAATTATGGTAAAATTTGAGATAGAGTCATATTGAGCCGGGTGAACTGCCTATGTGGTCTTTCCACTCTTTGTTGATTGTTGCATTGTGGAGTAACTGCGGGTCTTGGCATCACTACAACATTTACTGTTTGACAGTGTTCAGATCTGCTTTGGCCCCTCGAGCTATAGACTGCACTGGCTTCCTTCTTGCCAGCGAAAGGCTTCTTTATTGAACTCGAGGAGGCATCCTTCTATATTTTACCACTCCGAATTCTAGCTTCTACTCTTTCTCCAGTTAAAATCAGCTCGGTGAATCCAGATGATGAACTGCTGATGAAGTGATTGAAAAATGGGCCAGACAACGTCCCCAGAAACATATCAACCAACTCGCTATCAGACAAAGGGGGTTGAACTCTCCCAGCCAAATCTCTCCATTTCTGAGCATAATCTTTAAAACCTTCAGCTGCACCCATGGACATACTCTGGAGATGAGTACGAGTGGGAGCAAGGTCGGCATTATACTGATACTGCTTGTAGAAAGCAGTAACAAGATCTTTCCAATTTCGGACATTGGCTCTCTCCAACTGGTAGAACCATTCAAGCTGAGTCCCTGACAGACTATCTTGAAAGAAGTGCACCCACAGATTTCTATCAACTGTGTGGGGATGGATCTTCCTGACATACGAGCGGAGATGGAGTTTTGGGCAGGACACTCCATCATACTTGGCAAAAACTGGAGCTTTGAACTTCTGCGGGATGACTACTCCCGACACCAATCCTAGTTCTCTGAAATCCAAACCAGGTATCTTCTGAACTTCCATGGCACTCAGACGGTCTTCTAGCTGTTTGTATCTATCCTCAGCAGGAGGATATTGCTTATCATTGTAATCCGTATCATTGTCAGAGACTGCAGGACTAGGGTCCTTTTCCCCTTCCTTGGATGAAGAGGTCAGATTAGTTTGATGCTTCAACCTTTCCCCAAATCTTTTGCCCATATTCAGAATACCAGTCTTCTTATTCTTCTTCTTCTCTTTCGGAATGAGGGCTTTCAGATCCTCTTGCCCCTTTGCCAGACTGATGAACATCTGTTGGAACTGGGCGTTCTGTGCCTGAAGATCCTTGATGACTTGAACGGAAGATATTTCTGCTAAAATAAACAGCGAAGGAGATGAGAAACCTGTAGTGGTACCTGTAATGATGTGTGTGATAATGATATGCACATGTAATGATTTCAAAGACTTTGGGAAATTTAAATTTGCAAACCAAAATAAACAAAACTTTATTAGTTTAACTTTAAAGGTTCAAAATTCCTTTAAGGCATTACAAATAAGTAAATAAAACAAATCTAAACTAGAAAAGAAAAATCAAAAGTCCCATGGATGCTTTCTCTTTATGTTGATATAATCATTGAGCACCCTTTCTTCCTGGAGCTGCCTGGTGAGCTTTAAAATCTTCCTCTCTTGATCATAGAACTGTTCCCTGTAAGTATCCCGCTCATTCTTCAGCTTAATCCAAGATCTTTGTAACTCCCCAAGATCAGTGGGCATGTAAGGATAAAGAACCGTGTAAGGAATGCCTTCTTCAGTGGTGGGCTCCATAATCACTGGTAATACGACCACATAAGGCATCATAAGCTTCTGGGCCCGAGCTCGTACCCATTGGAGGCAAGGCTCCATAGGAATGGAAGTCTTTGGTCCCAACTCTTTGGGGTCAGATTTGTTTACCATGCCCCAAGCTCGTATGAACCTCCGGCGATACTCCTTAACATCGTCCTCATAGTTGAATACAATGCTCTCAATAAGTAACTCATGGGGACCATCCCTTCGAGCATGGCCAAATTGTTGCAAAGCTAGACAAGGATTGTAGGTTATACCCCCTTTGATGCCAAGTAATGGGACATTAGGGTACTCCCTTCAGCGGTCAATAATAGAAATGTCTTCCATAGCTTGGGAACACCAAAGAATATCCGTGTGAGCGAGTGACATTATCTTGTGCGACCAACCCAAACCTTCTTCGTTCTTCAGTACGGACTCAGGGAGGTGAGAAATAAACCACCTCGACAGCAGCGACATGCAGCATATAAGAGTCCCTCTTCTCTTCATGGTACGAGTATGGAGAGCGTGTAAAATATCTCCAAGCAAGGTAGGCACTGGGTTGCGAGAAAGGAAAATCTTGATAGCATTCACATCTACGAAAGAGTACGGATTAGGGAAGAGAACTAAACCATAGATAAGAAGAGCCAAGACCTCCTCAAAAGCCTGAAAATCCAAATCATCCCAAAATAGCTGAGCCTGGTCTATCAGAAATTTGGCTAGAAAACCCTTGACTCCGCTTCGAGTTTCCCAATTGGATACCACGTCGGCCCGTTTCAAATGCAAAGCTGAGGCAATGACTTCTGGCTTAGGAACTTCTTCTATACCTGTGAAGGGTACCTGTTCAAGAATGGATATGACCAATAGCTGAGAGAATTCTTCCAAGGTGGGTACCAACTGATAATCTGGAAAGGTGAAGCAGTGATGCTTGGGATCGAAGAACTAAAGAAGCACGCTTATCATTTGTTCATCCAGGTTTGAAGTAACCAGGCTAAGAAGTTTATCGTGTCTCTTAATGAAAGTAGAAGTTTCAGAAACTCTAGATGCTAGCTCTTTGAGTTGGGAAGGTATTTGCACAAAGCTGATTCAAATAGTATTTCTATGCACGGAAGCCATGATCTGCAAAATAGAACAAAGATAAATTCCCTTGGTCTTTGAAATGGTTAGTGTAATGAAGCATGAATGCCATGTTATGATGCATGATGTAATGATAAACCATAGGTATAGCAAACACAGGTATTGCAACCATAATCAAATCACACAAAGCCCTTAGGTTTAAGGCTTGCATGAGGTCAAAGGTAATGCCCTCTTGAAGTTAAGTTATTTTCAAACCTGTCCTAGAAAAGTAACCGGGTTCTAGAGAATCTCAATATCACTGACCATCCTTCATCGATCATGGTTTCAGCTCACGCAATCTTTTCTTGCAGCCAAAATATTCTGAAAGTATGATCTTAATGAGTGTAGCATTGAGTATCAACTAGTTCTCAGCTCTACACCGAGGTTGGCTATGTCGCTACTTTCTAATGGCCAAGTTGAGCAATTAAAGGTTCTAAGGTCAGTTGATGCTTCACGACACCATGCAGTGGCCCCGTATTCTCCTCGTTTAACCATAAGGGATACCGGTACCAACCAAAGTGCCAAACCAACGTAGCTACTGCTTCAAGCGTATCGGTCTATGCTGTACAATTCCCTCACAGTCTATTGCTACTTACCTAAAAGGTGTTCCCCAGATCCGGGTGTAGGATCTATAGTAACCCCAAACAAAACCCTAAAAAATAAAGCAAACAAAACAATCAAGAGAAGCAATTTAAATGATCTAGATCCTAAGGTATACCCCACTTATAACTCCCCGACAGAGTCGCCAGTTCTGTGATACGGTGGCAAAATCGACTGTTTAATACTAGTTTACGTTTTGCATTTTTTGTTCGCAAAATAACGCGGTAAGCAATAGTCGCCAACGACTTTTATTTCATCCAATTGGAAAGGAAAAAAGTACAGAAAAAAAATCCTTTTTTGAGATATTCTGAGTACGGAGGGTAGATTATAAAAAGGGAAGGTGTTAACACCCTTTCTATCCATGGTTTTCCATGGGCTCTTAGGTACTTGCTCATTTTTAAATTTCTTGTGTGTGCTTTGTTTTGAAAAAATGTTTTACTTCGTGATAACCCTTGTATCAGTCCTCAAGGGTGTGATGAAGTTTGTTTTGAAAATTTGTTTGAAAAGTGTAAGTGTGAAAAGTTTGATTTGAGCAAGTACCTACTAGAATCTACCTACTCGAAAAAAGATCATTTCTATTCTTGTTTCCTTTAGACAGTGTTATCCTACTATTAAGGAATAGGTAGCACCACCGTTGGAATTTGTAAGGGTCAATTCGAAAGGGACGTTCGGTCACTAAAGCAACGTTAGGACACCTTAGTAATAACCCTAGAGTCTTAAGATCGTATTCGAGGCAACATTTTCGAGGTAACATTTCCGAGGCAATATTTCTGAGACAACATTCGAATAGGACATTTGATCTTTTTAGACAAGAGGGTAACCACTAAGACACCCTATGCTTAATGATCGTTTACCGAAGGCAACCGAAGTGATAGTATACCTTAAGAGTGAATATGTGCGAGTGATTTGTTTCAGTTATTTATCTTTGCACATTAGGGTTTTCTAACCCTATTAATTTTGTCATGCATTCTTTCCATACAATCCTATTAGCTTACATCAAGACAGTTAAATATTTGCAGAAATTAAAAGTGCGAGAAAATAAACCTACGCTATTACAAGGTTTCGGGGAGGGGGATTAATTACATAACTAAAAATCGGGGATTTAAACAGTAAATAAGACCCTAAGTCAACTATTACAAACCAGTGAGCAGTTACAAAATATTGGAAAAATAATTAACGAGCGCGCGGCGGATTAAATGCGAGGCGATTAGGGTTTTGACCCTTGACTAAACCTAATTGTAATTGATTAAAGAAAAATCATTTTTTGTCGTGTTTTGTTATTTGAGAAAATAATGGAATAATTGAATTAACAGAAAATCCTAAGTTCTAATTAATGTTAATTTTTGAAAATAAATTAATTAAATCTAAACAACCTATTTTTGTATTTTTGTTTGAAAAGAAAATAATTAAATCAAGAATTTAAACCTAGTTTTTTCTAATTGATTTTAATTGTAAGAAACAAGTTAAGATTTCCCTAAATTAAATTAAACTAAATTAAATTAAATTAGATAAAAAAAACCTAATTCTAATTTTTGTGAATTCTTGATTTTATGATTTTATAAAAAAAAATATTAATTTTTATGAGAAAAATAAATTAAGCAAAATAATTAAATAAGGAAAAATAAAAAAAAAATGTAAAAGAATGAGAATGGGCCTGTGTGTTAGCAAATGCAGGGGGATGCAAATCTAGATTTTCTGGCCCAAATACTCCAAGCCTGTTTGACCATGCTTGATCTGATGTGGGTGTTGACTTGAGGAGCATGGTAGACCTTCATTGGAGAGGCGTGGGATCTGGTTAGCTGGGCATCCAGTGGATGGATGTTGATGCCATATGGTGGACATCATGATGAGAGATGCATTGGATCTATTGAATGCAAATAAAATAAATGAAACACTAGGACCTGGGGATCGAACCCAGGTCCTTATACTCAATTCCAACGCTTGCTTTCTAGTTGAGCTATGATGGTTAATTGTAACTACAATAATAATAAAATATAATATAAGAAAATCAAAAGAACTGATTCCAAAGCGCGCGAGATTTAAACGTCCCAATGGCTGGTTGACACGCAAGCGTCTTCCTCCTTTCTCCGTCGTTTTAGACTCTGGCACCTTTACCTACAGACGTCTTGCTGTAACTACAAACCTGTAACATTCAAAAATCCTGTACAAGAAATATAAATGAAAGGTAAGGGTACCAATCAAATCATCTCATCCTCACGAGCATCATGGTACTAGAATCAAGGCCTAATTTTGCTTGTATTGAAAACCCCTAAAACGAGTACAGAAACCCTAGCAATGGCAACATCAAGTACAGGCATCAAAAATGCAATTAAATGGCATGGTTAGCTTGCAAACATGATGATAGACACAACTATGACAATTAAAAGTGTTAAAGATGCAAAAATTGTGATAATCGAATTGCAAAAATGTGTCAAATCGTGGGAGGCGTAGCACGCATTTCTGGGCGTTTTGAAGCTTGCAAAGGATGTTGTTAGCTTCCTGAGATGTCTAGCACGCGATTGGAATGGCTAGGAGGGCTTGAGATAGCCTGTGGAATGAAAACTAATTCCCACTTTTCTTTGAAATTTTTAGTTTTGTTATGTGCTTTACACGACCTCTAACCCTTGTTTTTTGATCTGGAAAGCTTCATTATATAACCTAGAATGAATTAGGTTAACAAATTTGGCATGAATGTTTCCATATATCCAAGATTTGATTTGATTTTCAAGTTGTATGATATGTTGCTATATTGAGCCAAATCATGCCTTTCTTATACCAATTGTGCTTGATTCGATTTAATCATGTAACCTCAGTGTTGTACCCCAAAATTTGCCCTCTCATATTTTTCAAAACATTTCAAATGAGGTCCTCAAATTGCTCAAGGAAGTCCAAGGGTTGACTAGACAAACTCTCTCCTAAGGCAGTCTACCTCAAATTAGGGTTTCAGTTTGCATCAAGATACTTGAGTCCAAGGGATCCCCAAATGCTCACCATTGCCCTAATATGTTTTCAAGATCATTCATGACAAGTTTCAAGCCTTGCAGAGGAAGTTTTCTCAGTCAATTGCTCAAAGGCCTGAAAATCGATTGTGCTAGGGCAAAAGTCAACAGTGGCCCACATATAGTCAAACTTCAAGATTTTTGGTCAACATACTCATTTTGAAGTATTATTCATCATTTGATCAAGGGTTGATCATGATTCCTCAAAGATTGCTCACAATTCATCAAAACCCAAAAGTTGCTAAATTAGGGTTTTATAGGAAAAGTCAACCTAACTTTGACCAAGCATAACTTTCTCATACTTTATTATAAATGACTCATCCAAAGCTCATTTTTAAGAGGATGCAATTCCCTACAATTCATATTCAGCTCCCAAGTTCAAAATATGCACTCACAAGAAGTTATGAATTTGGACATTATAAGTCACTTTGAAAAGTCAACAAAAACACCTTTTTTGTCAAAGCTTAATACATGAACATGGAAGACTCAATTGAGATGAGACCAAAAATGTTTCTTATAGGACATCTCAAGCTTTCTAAAAAGTCCAAGAACACCCTCAAAGAGTCAAAATTGAAGAAGTTATGCATTGTTGAAGTTGACCTTTTTTGCAAAATTGCCAAAAGTCAAAAGTGCCTCAAATTGCAATTTTTGTCAAATGGGCCCAACTTTTTGTACTTGTTTTGAGTTTGTAACATGGTCCACGACCCATGATCCTTCCCACTTGCCTTTATTTTATTTTTCCCATTTATTTTGATTTTTTTCTTTTAATTAAACCAAATTAAATCAAAATAAATCATGGAAATATCAAAATCATTTAAGCCTTGAGATTTTGTGCATATTTTAGGTCCCTTATACAGCTAGCAACAAAATCAAATCGTGCAAGGCATGTTTGTGCATAAAAAGATTGGTTTTTGGCTTATTTTGGAAAGATCTTCATAGGAATCAAATCATGATCAAAGACCATAATTGAAAAAGATTGGATGCACATTTGCAAACCTAATTCACTCAATGATATATATTGAACAAATGCAGACCAAAAGAAAAAGGTTTTGAGTCGTGTAAGAGAAAGAACAACTTGCAAAAAAATCAAGAAAAAGTGCAATTTGTTTTCACAGTTCCAGGCACTTTCAAGCCTTGCCAAGCATTCCTTCCGTTTCCTGGGCATTCAAGGAGTCCATAGCAATCAAAAGCAAGCCTTTTCGTGCACTAAAACTCGCTGTAAGTGATTCACGTACTTGACATATTCTTGAAATCGAATATCATTGTTTAGGTATTTGTAGCATGAATCATGTATATATTCTGAATCCTGGAAGCATTTGCAAGCTATTGGTAACAGTTAATTGCGTTTTTTCTAACCCTATAGAGATATGCCATTGTTAGGGTTTTTTGTCTCGTTTTGGGATCTTCTTGCACAGGAAAATTGGCCTAAAAGAAAGGCACCATGATACTCACCAGGCCAAGGTGAATTGGTCTATGGCTTTAGGTTTCATTTATCATGCCTATAGGTGATTTTGGAAAATCGCTGGTCTGTACCTACGCTTCTGGTCCGTAGGTAAAAGTCATCAGACTTTTAGCAACGGAGAGAGGTTAGAGATGACGGTGTGGCGAGCCCTGATTCCTCCATTTGAATTTCGCACGCTGATAATTCTTATTTTGTGTTTTTTTAATATAATGATTAATTGTTGTTTGATATACAACAAGCGCGCTTGGCTCAGTTGGTGTTGAGGCGAATGAAAAGGCCATAGGACCTGGGTTCGAATCCCAGGTCCCCCATGTTACTTCATATTATTTTTACTTGCATGATCAAGCGTATGCACAAACATAAAGACTATCATGGACCTTCAGCTTGCAACCGTTAGATCTAAAGCAGATCAGATCCAAAGGCCATCACATGAAGGCCTACCATAGGCCTAGTCAAAGTGCAACATTGGATCATGGAAGTCAAACGTGGATCAGGTTTTTTTGGACCCAAAAGCTACTAATGGCACCCCCTTTTTGCTTTGGATACCAGGCCCAATACTCTTTTTCTTTATTCTTTTATATTTTCTTTATTTAATTTATTTTGTTTAATTTATTTTACTAACACAAAAATTAACTCTTTTTATCAAAAATTCATAAAATCAATTTTCATCAAATTAGAATTTAGGTTTTTATATTTTTTTCAAAAATTAATTTAATTAGTTTGATTTAATTTTAGGACAATTTTAACTCTTTGTAAATAAATTAAAACAAATTAGAAAATTAGGTTTTATTTGATTTAATCTTTATTTTCTTTTCTTCAAAATAACCAAAATACAAAAATAGGTAAAAATTAATTACTTTCCTTAAATTAATTTAATTAGTAATTATGTTTGTATTTAATTTCAAACCTTATTTTCTTAAAAATAATAAAAAACAAACAAAAATAATTTTTCTTTTAATTAGGGTTAGACGGGGTTAAAACCCTAATTTTGCTCGTCCTCGATTCATCGCGCATGTTTATTTATTTTTACAATATTGATGTAATTACTCATGGGATGTAATAGATTAATTAGGACTTTTTCGTTTATTTATCGTTTTACGTGTTTTTGGCTATGTAATTAATCCTCGAAGCCTTATAATAGCGTAACTTTATTTTCCGCATTTTTAATTTTTGCAAATATTAACTGTTAGATGTATGATAATAGGGTTGCATGACAAGAATGTATGCTAATTTTAAAACGGTTAGCAAACCCTAAATGTGCAAAGATAATAACTTGAAATTGAATCACTCGCACATGCGCACTCCTAGGGTATACTCTCATTTCGGTTGTCTTTGGTAAACGATCATTAAGCATAGGGTGTTTTAGTGACTGCTCTCTTGTCTAAACAAAGATCAAATGTCCCATTCGGAAATGTTGCCTTGGAAATGTTGCCTCGAATATGATCTTAAGACACTAGAGTAATTACTAAGACGTCCTAATGTTGCTTTTAGTGATCGTACGTCCCTTTCGAATTGACCCTTACAACTCCAACGACGGTGCTACCTACTTACTAATAGTGGGATAGCGCTGTCTAAAGGAAACAAGAACATAAACATTCTTTTTTTTCCGAGTAAGTAGATGCTAGTAGGTACTTGCTCAAAGTAAACTCTTTCACACTTACACTCTTTTCAAACAAATTTTTCAAAACGACTTCGTAACACTCTTGAAGACAGGAGCAAGGGTTAAATTGAAGTAAAACAAAAACTTTTCAAAACACACAAACACGGAAGCAATTTTTAAAATGATGAGCAAGTACCTAAGAGCCCGTAGAAAACTACGGATGGAAAGGGTGCTAATACCTTCCCTTTCTATAATCTACCCGTACTCAGAATATCTCGAAAAAGAATTTTTTTGTGCTTTTTTCCTTTCCAGTTGGATAAAATAAAAGTCGGCAGCGACTCTTGCTTACCGCGACATTTTGCGAATACAAACGCAAAACGCAAACCAACATTTTTCAAAACAGTCCAGTTCTGCCACCGTATCACAGAACTGGCGACTCTGCTGGGGAAATAATAAGTGGGGTATACCTTAGGATTAGTTCATCATAAATTTCTTCTCTTGTTTGATTTGATTGCTTTACTTTTAAAGGGTTTTGTATTGGGAGTTACCATGGATCCTAACCCGGATATGGGGAACACCTTTTAGGTAAGTAGCAATAAACTGTGAGGGAACTGTACGGTGTAAACCGATACAGTTGAAGCAGTAGCTACATTGATGTGGCATATTGGTTGGTACCGGTATCCCTTATGGAGAAACGAGGAGAATATGGGGTTTTTATGTGTGTTGTTAAGCATCAATTGACCTTAGAACCTATAATTGACCAACTTGGCCATAGGAAGTAGTGAGATAGCCGGTCTCGGTATAAAGCTGGGAACTGGTTGATACTCGATGCTACACTCATTGAGAGCATACTCTCGAGATAGTTCCGGCCACAAGAAAAGATTGCGTGAGCTGAAACCATGACCGATAGAGGATGGTCAATGATATTGAGAACCTCTAGAACCCGATTACTATTATTAGGACAGGTTGAAACCAACTGAACTTCAAGAGGGTAGTACCTAGACCCCATGCAAACCTGAAACTTAAGGGCTCTTGTGTGACTTGTTTTCCTTTACCATATATGTTATCTGCTATACCTGTTGAGTGTTTTATCATGACATCATGCATCATGACATAGCATGCATACTTCATTATACTAACCATTTCAAAGACAGAGGGGGTTTATCTTTGTTCTGTTTTGCAGATTATGGCTTCTATGCGCAAAAACACCATCCGAGTTAACTTTGTGCAAATACCTGCTCAACTCAAAGATTTAGCCTCTAAGGTTTCTGATACTTCTTCATTCATTAAGAGACATGGTCAGCTTCTTAGTTTGGTTACCTCAAAGCTTGATGAGCAGATGATGAGTGTGCTTTTCCAGTTCTTCGATCCTGTGCATCATTGTTTCACCTTCCCGAATTATCAGCTAGTTCCTACTATGGAAGAGTTTTCTCACTTACTGGGCATATCCATCCTTGAGAAGATGCCTTTCACAGGTTTGGAAGAGACTCCTAGACCAGAAGACATTGCTTCAGCTCTACATTTGGGAGACACAAAGCGGGGTTGAAGGTTTCTTAGCCAAGTTTCTTATAGATAAAGCTCAACTATTCTGGGATAACTTGGACTTTCAGGCTTTTGAAGACATCTTGGCTCTCCTTATCTACGGTTTAGTTCTTTTCCCAAATCCAGATTCATTCATAGATGTGAATGCAGTTAAGATCTTCCTGTCTCGCAATCCTGTGCCTACTCTTCTGGGTGATATCTTACATGCCCTCTACACTCGTACTGTACGTAGAAGAGGGACCCTCATGTGTTGCATGCCTTTACTGGCGAGGTGGTTTATTTTGCACCTCCCCAAGTCTGTGTTGAAGAATGAGGAAGGTTTAGGATGGTCTTACATGATAATGTCCCTTGCCCATACATACATTCTTTGGAGTTCTAAGGCTATGGAAAGCATTGCTGTCATTGATCGATGTGGGGGATACCCTAATGTCCCGTTGCTTGGAATCAGAGGGGGAATAACCTACAGTCCTTGCTTGGCTTTGCGACAGTTTGGTTGCGCTCGAAGAGACGGTCCTCATGAGCTACTTCTTACAGATATTGCCTTTGACTACAAGGGAGATATTGATGAGCATCGCCGCAGGTTTACACGAGCTTAGGGCATTGTGAATAGGTCTGACCCTCAAGATCTAGGACCAAAGACTTCTCTCCCTATGCAACCTTACCTCCAGTGGGTCCGAACTCGGGCTCAGAAGCTTGGGATGCCTTATGAAGTTGTGTTACCAGTGATTGTGGAGCCTACCAATAAAGAGGGCGTTCCTTATACAGTCCTTTATCCCTACATGCCCACTGATCTTGGGGCATTGAAAAGATCCTGGATTCAGCTGAAGGAGGAGAGGGATACCTACCGGGAGAAGTATCATGAGCAAGAAAGGAAGATCTTGAAGCTCATGAAGCAACTTGAGAATGAAAGGACAATCAATGACTACGTCAGCACGAAGGGGAAGCGTCCATGGGATTTCTGATTTTTGCTTTTTCTAGTTTAGATTTGTTTTCAATTTATTTCTTTTGTAACACCTTGAAGGCATTGTTAAACATTTTCACAAGTTTAATCTAATAAAGTTTGTTTATTTCCTGGTTTGCAAATTTAAATCTCCCAAAGTCTTTGAAATCATTTCATACGCATTCCATTATCATGCACCTCATTACAGGTATCATTACAGGTTTCTCATCTTCTCCGCTGTTTATTTCAGCATGAAATGTCTTCTGAAATACCTACCGATCAAGCCATTAAAGCTCTTCAGGAACAAAATTCCCAATTCCAAGAGATGTTCTTGAACTTCGCTAAAAGGCAGGAGGATTTGAAGACTCTCATCCTGAAGAAGAAGAAGAAGAAGAAAAAGAAGGTGGTTCCACTGAATATGGGTCACAGATTTGGGAATAGGTTACGACAAGAAGCTGATCTGTCTCATTCATCCAAAGGAGGAGAGAATCAAGAAGAAGAAAAGGGTCCTAGTCCTGTGGTCTCTGATAATGACACTAATTTTGATGAGGAACGGTATCCTTCTACTGAGGATAGGTACAAACAACTTGAAGACCGACTGAGCGCTATGGAGATTCAAAAGATCCCTGGGTTGGACTTCAGAGATATGGGATTAGCATCTGGGGTGGTGATCCCTCATAAATTCAAAGCTCCGATTTTTGCTAAGTACGATGAAGTATCCTGTCCAAAACTTCACCTCCGCTCGTACGTCAGAAAGATCCAACCTTACACTGCTGATAGAAATTTGTGGGTACATTTCTTTCAAGATAGTCTGTCAGGGACTCAGCTTGAATGGTTTTATCAATTGGAAGGAGCTAATGTCCGAAATTGGGAGGACCTTGCTGTTGCTTTTTACAAGCAGTATCAATATAACGCCGACCTTGCTCCCACTTGTACTCAGCTTCAGGGTATGTCTATGGGTGGAAGTAAAGGTTTTAAGGACTATGCTCAGAAGTGGAGAGATCTGGCTGGAAGAGTCCAACCCCCTCTGTCTGATAGGGAGTTGGTTGATATGTTTCTTGGGACTTTGTCTGGTCCATTTTTCAATCATTTGATCGGTAGTTCGTCATCTGGGTTTACTGAATTGATCCTGACTGGGGAGAGAGTAGAAGCTGGTATCCGAAGTGGTAAGATACAGAAGGATACGTCGTCAAGTGTAGTAAAGAAGCCTTTCACCGGAAAGAAAGAAGCTAGTGCAGTTTACAGCTCGAGGAGCCAAAACCGACTTGAACGCCTCCAAACAGTAAATGTGGTAGTAATATCAAGACCCATTGTTGCCCCACAACACAACAATCAACAAAGAATGGAGAGACCGCAAAGACAATACACTCGGCTTAATATGACCTTGTCTCAAATTCTACTGCAATTGTTGAAGACTAACTTGGTAACTCTGAGGGAAGCCCCGAAGAATCCTAACACCACATCTCCGCTATATAATCCGAGCGCCCGCTGTGCATATCACTCCGATAGCCCAGGGCATGATACAAACAATTGTTGGGCCTTGAGGAATAAGGTGCAAGATTTGATTGAAGCTAAAGAAATTGAGTTTGATGCACCAGAGAAGCCCAACATCATGACTGCTCCTATGCCTAAGCATGGTCATGGAGTAAATGTTGTGGACGATGATTTATTTGTGACCTCTGCAGAAGACATTTATACTCCGTTGATGACAGTTAAGAAGAACCTATTGTCGGCCGGTTTATTTTCGGGTTGTGGCGAAGGTTGCCACCTATGTTCAATCCTGCCTGCTAGTTGCCATTTATTGAAATCAGGTGTTCAATGCCTAATGGATAACAAAGAGATCTTGCTCGAGAAGACTTTGATTCTGTTAATTCCTGTTGAAGATGTTTCCATCATAACCATTTTCGCCAATCCTTCCAAGGCTTCCTCGAGAAAGCCTGTTAGAATTACATTTGTTCCAAGAGTTGCTCCATTAATCATTACTATTCCTGGTCCTATCCCATACACTTCGGATAAGGCTGTCCCTTGGCACTATGGGGCTGATGTGTATTATCATGGGGTCAAACAAGATTTGAAGGTTGAAGAAGCTGATGCTGATGTCAACAATATTGTCGGGGCTAGCAAGGTCACCCGAAGTGGAAGACTCTTTTCTCCCGAGATTTCCCCTCCGACAGTTCAAAAGCCTGTTGCCATTCTATCTGCCAGTATATCAGCAACTGTCCCTGTTCATATTCCAGTTATCACCCCTGTCGCCGAGCCATCCGACACTCGGGGCAAAGAAATCACAGGTGAGCCTGCCCGGATGGAGGCACCTAAGAAGATCATTATAGAAACCTCTAGGCAGGAGATAGAGGAAATTCTGAAGATTATCAAGAAGAGTGACTACAACGTAGTCGAGCAGCTGGGGCAAACCCCGCCGAAAATCTCCATGTTATCCTTGTTGTTGTGTTCGGAAGCCCATGCAAAGGCTTTAATTGCTTTCCTCAAAACTGCGCATGTGCCGCAGGAAACTTCTGTTGATCAATTTAAAGACTGTGTAGCTAGTTTGACTGCCGACAACGGGTTGGGTTTCTCAGACGCAGATCTGACTGCTAAAGAAAGAAATCATAATGATGCTCTGCATGTCTCGATCGAGTGCATGGGCACTACTATGGCCCACGTACTAGTGGATACTGGGTCCTCATTGAATGTTTTACCCATGAAAGCATTAGACCGTCTGGACTATGAAGGTTTGGTTCTGAAGCCGAGTAATATTGTGGTTAGGGCCTTCGACAGGTCAAAAAGGATGGTGCACGGGGAGGTGGACGTCCCTATTAAAGTTGGGTCTCAGACTTTTGCATCTACTTTCTATGTGATGGATATCCGACCATCTTATTCTTGCTTGCTGAGTCGCCCTTGGATTCATAAGGCTGGGGCAGTGACTTCTACGCTCCATCAAATTTTGAAATATCCAGTAAAGGGAAAGATTTTTACGGTACAAGGATAAGAGGAGTACATGGTGAGTCATCTTACTTCCTTTTGGTATGTGGAGATGGATGGAGAGTTCATCGAAATCCCGTGTTAGAACTTTGAAGAGGTCCCCCAAACTCTGGCATCGACTGAAGTTGCTGCTGACAAACCTCCAATGAAGATGGCTTCCCTCAAGGATGCCAAGGCTATAATTGAAAAAGGTGGGTGCGCAAATTGGGGTCAGATCCCTGACTTTGCACACAAGACTGACAAGTTTGGTTTGGGCTTTACTGCAGAGGCTCAAAGGGCTGTTCGACGTGCGCGGATTGGAAGACCTCCTCTTCATATCAATAATCAGGGAGTGAATGTAATTGAGGATGACGAAGAAGAGTTAGATATCGACAGCTGGATTTACCCGACTACCTACGGTGGATTGAACAACTGGACGGCGAAGGACTTCGTGCCAGTTTCTTTTATTATATAGTAATAGACTTTTGTTTTAAGATTTGTAACAGACAGTTTAAAACTTTACGGCATGATGCCTTGCCCAAGACACCTTGGCTTTGTTTGTGAGGGCTTATTATTTGTCATTTTCATATATCATCAATAAAGCATTGGACGTTTCTTGCATTACAAAATTTACGCTCCTTGTTTTTCTTTTCTATCTTGCACTTTATCAAAACAACTATTGTCTTACACACACTCACATATCATAATGCAGATCTGTTGTACCCCAAAATTTGCCCTTCCATTTTCCCAATATTTTCTCATCACAAAGCCCTTGAAACTCAAGATCCAGTTAGGGTTTCATCTGCTTAAGACTTCTCCTTGCATTGTTGACCCAAATTAGGGTTTGTGTTTGCACAAAAATGTTTTGACCAAAAATGCCTAAGATGACTTTCATGCTTCATATTGGACTCCCAAGTTTATCCATACCAAGTTTCAAGTCCTGATTCCAAATTTTGCCCAGTCAATTGGACAATTGACCTAGAAATCAACTGTATTGGGGAAAAAGTCAATTGTGGCCAATTGACAGTCAAATCTCATGAAAATTGACCCACATCAACATTATAAACTCACATGGACCATTTGATCAAGCTTGAATCACAATTCCACAAGAAACTTGATCAGATCATCAAAAGGGCAAAATGGTCATTTTTAGGGTTTTGACTGCACAAAGGCAATTTTTGACTGTTTGACCTAGCCAATGGAAAACCAAGCTCACATATGGACTCAAGGACCCCATGGAATTGTCTTGACATACTCAACAAGTTCAAAAGATCCCAAATGCACAAGATTGACAGTTGAATTTCCCAGTCAATTGATCAATTTTGATTGTATACTGAAAAGTCAAACTTTGACTTTTTGGTCAAAATCAAGTGTCAAGATTCATTTTTCATCAAAACATGCCAAATAATGAAACTTGTTCATCAAGAAATCCAAAATTGCAAATTAGGGTTTGAAATGAAGATTTTTCATAACTTAAAATTTTTCTAAGTTATGAAAAACCCTAATTATTTCCTAACTTTGCCCCACTTTCTCACCAAGATTCATTTGGATTCAAGCAAAAGTCAAAACATGAAAGTTGTAGCCTATTGCATAATCTACAACTTTATTCACAAAGTTTTCCCAAAAGAAGCTTGTATCTCAAGTTACAAGTTTTGGAACAAGGGTACCAAACCATTCTTAACTTAGAGAAAATTTGACCTATTTTAGGCAAGGTTTTTACCTAACTTCAAGACCATTTTTCACATACTTCCACTTAGCATTTCAATTTGCATTTCAAATATGGATTATAGTACACATTCCAAGCTTTCCAAAATGTCCAAGAACTCATCAAACAACCTCATGGTTAGGGAGAATCGAATTTGGAAAGTTGGGAAAAAGTCACTTTGATTCATGGCCATGTACATGTTCATAACTTGTGCAATTTTTCAAATCAGCTTGCACAACTTGATTACAGGTCCTATATCCCATTTGCACTCAATAATTAAATGCAAACCCTTTGTATTCAAGCCTTGCATTATGTGTTTAAGCATTACATGAAGGTTTAGTCTTAAAATAGAAAAAGCAAATTATCCATTTTTGAAAAGGTATGGCTTTATGTCAAAAGCAAATCCAAGAAGTACCAAAGCATATCTCTGAAGCACAAGTCAAGGAGCATAACACACTGACCAAGACTAATGTATGCAACATAGATTGGGGGCCTTCATCAGTCAAAAACACAACTTGGCATTTTGTTGCTTAAGTAAGAAGAAATTTGACATAACAACTCCCAACTCTCATTTCCTGTAAACCAAGCTTAAGCAAACTTGTCAAACACTTCCTAATCATCAAACCCAAGCTGAAGCACGAGCTAGCCACCTCCATTGCCCTTCCAAACACAGAATCCCTCTCAAACTGTCTAAACAGGGCATATTCTGCAACTTGAATCCCACAACTCATTTCCATCGTGCACCTTGGCCAAAACCAGTTCAAACACCTTCCATACCATCAATGCAAACTATCCAAAGCATTAGAAGTGAACTGTAACTCCTCTATTCAGTTTGGCCATTTTCATTTTTCTGATTTGCAGGTGGAGTTCTACAACTTGATTCAGCTAGTTTCAAAGCAAAGTAAAACTTGGAATAGCATCCCTGGACATCAAGGAAGCTGTACCAATCATCACCTTGCTCTGAAAGTACCTCCATCATCATATACAACTTCAACTGAACATGTATATTCTTGAACTTCTATCTCCCAATGTAGGCATCATTAGCTCTAAGTTTGTGAATAAGAAGTGTTCTACTCATGCCCCTGAAACTGTACATACCTTTACTTTCCATTTATTTTGCATAGGTTGTGAGAATTTAAGGTCTGAATATTGATAAAAAGTTAGGTTAAGATTTGGGAATGATGAAATTCTCTCTCATTTCTGAGAGTTAGGATGAGTTCTTTACATATTCAGAATCGTGGCTTGATGATTAACATTTCTTATGTTGTAAGTTTATGCAAAAAGTCAAGGAATCCAGATGTTTGAATCAGTGTACAGGCGCGTGTTTTTGACATTTTTCCTGGCCAGAGGTTGAAGAAAGACTTGGTGGGCTGAGCCTGTTTTGTTATTTCTTTTCACACCCCATTTTTGCTTTTACACCTCTGTGGCCCATTGTGCTTATTTTCATGATTTTTTGACTTTTCCTTTTTTATTCTGACTTACTTATTTTTGCTAATAATATTAAAAATATAAAATATATTTTTCACACCATTTTTGAATTTATAGGTATTTATTTGTTTAGAATAGTTATTTGTACATAAATAAATACATGAGCATACTTTTATTTAAAAATACCAAAAATAATGCAAATTTATTTTATTTCTGATTTTTATTTCATTTTATCTTCTAAAAATATTTTTTATAAAATATACTTTTTTTTATAAATATTAAATATTATTATTTTGTATATATAATACATATTTAGAAAATAATACAAATATACATATACATATTAATATATTTAGGACAAAAATACAAAAATACATACATTTTTCTTTTATTAATATTTGACCTCAAAAAATACCTTTTTATAAATATACTTCATTTTTATTTTATTTTTGTATATAATAAATAAATATGGTACATATTAAATAATTAATACTTTTATTTAAGAAATTAGGGTTTTGCCCTAAATACACAAAAACTCCAAAAAAATAATACTTTTTATTTTGTTTATTTGACATATAAAAATACTCTTTTTCATACATGTAAAAACCCTTTTTGCATCTTGCATATTTATCTTATTTCTATTTAATTTGTGCAATTGATTATCTTGTAAATAATTCCAAATTGATGTAATAGCTAGGTTTAAATTCCTTGTCAAATACCCCCCATTTGAACATTTGTACCCCCCTTCCCATATTATGTTGTAATAGCTTAGGAACTTTAAATTTCGCACTTTATTGCTTTCTAAATATACCATGATAGAATTAGGGTTTGTATGCAAATAAAAACAACAAAAGTAGTTTGACCTAATTTCAAGATAATCAAGCATGAAAATGGACAACACATATCACACTTGCACCCCTAGGGTATTCCACTTGTTGCCTTCAAATAAATGGGCCATATTGCATGTTAGGTCTCTTTGGGCAAAACAAACACAATTCAAATGATCATAGTCCCTCGATGACGCTTTCGAAAAGTTGCCTAAAAAATGATCAAGTCCCTTAAAGGAAAATTGCCCAAAGATACTTGGCACCATTGCAATTATGGTCTAAACGATGACCCGCGCCCGTCCCTTTCACATCCTAACACAAGATTGTCCACCAAATGCAATGGTGGAACAAAATTGTTAAAAGGGTTAAAACATAGCAAAAATCTTTGAGAACTTTAGGGTAGATAGCTCTTAAGTACTTGTCAACTTGCAATACAAAAACACTTGCCTATTTTTCAAACCACACTTCACACACACTTTCCAAACAAACTTTCAAAAACCTTGAAACATCTTTTCAAAAAGACAAACACCTTTTGTAAAACATTCGAGTAAAGAATTGTTACAAGGGTAGCCTAGACAAGGCATCTTTTTCAAAACATTTTCAAAACCACACACAAAGCACCCATTTCAAACAATTGAAAACCAATGCAAGTTGATCTAAGCAAGTACCTAAGAGCCCATGGATAACCATGGATAGAAAGGGTGCTAATACCTTCCCTTTCTATAATCTACTCCCCGAACCCAAGAAAACATCTCAAAGGTTTTTGCTGTGCTTTTTAACCTTTCCTTAGGATAAAATAAAAAGTCGGTGGCGACTCTTGTTCAACCGAAACATTTGCGAAAACAAACGCAAAACCACAGTCAGTTCTCCCACCGTATCACAAGATCCACATCCACTCTGGATCCCATTGATAACGACTCTGCTACTGCCGATTATGACTTCGAAAATCCGATCAACCAAGCTGAGGACGAAGGTGAGGATGATTGTGAAGTTCCTGGGGAGCTTGCTAGACTGTTACTACAGGAAGAGAGGGCCATACAGCCTCATGAAGAGCCAGTGGAATCAGTAAATTTGGGTACAGAGGAAGACATGAAAGAGGTCAAGATAGGTGCAAATCTGGAGCCTAGTGTTAAGCAACGGTTGATACAGATGCTACGCGACTATGTTGAGATCTTCGCCTGGTCCTATGAAGATATGCCTGGTTTAGACACTGACATTATGGTACACCACCTGCCAACTAAAGAAGACTGTCCTCCGGTAAAGCAGAAGGTTCGCCGTATGCGCCCTAAGATGTCTAAGAAAATCAAAGCTGAGGTCATGAAACAGTTTGACGCTGGGTTTCTAGCTGTTACTTCTTATCCACAGTGGGTTGCGAATGTTATTCCAGTACCGAAGAAGGATGGTAAGGTACGGATGTGTGTGGACTATAGGGATCTGAACAGGGCGAGCCCCAAGGATGATTTCCCATTGCCTCGCATCGATGTTCTGGTCGATAACACCGTGCAACATAAGGTCTTCTCCTTTATTGATGGTTTTTCTGGTTACAATCTGATTAAGATGGCTCCTGAAGACATGGAGAAGACAACTTTTGTTACACAGTGGGGCACCTTCTATTATAAGGTCATGCCGTTTGGATTGAAGAATGCTAGGGCAACGTATCCGCGCGCCATGGTCGCTTTGTTCCACGACATGATTCACCATGAGATTGAGGTGTACGTTGATGACATGATTGCAAGGTCCTAGGCTAAAGAAGAACACCTTGACCATCTCCAGAAACTATTCGACAGGTTGAAGATGTACAAGCTGAGGTTAAACCCGAATAAGTGCACCTTCGGGGTAAGGTCTGGTAAGCTGCTGGGTTTCGTCGTTAGTGATAAAGGTATTCAAGTGGATCCTGCAAAGGTGAAAGACATACAGGAGATGCCAGCTCCCCGAACGGAAAAGGAAGTCAGAGGCTTTTTGGGACGGCTGAACTACATTGCTCGATTCATTTCACATCTGACTGCTACTTGTGAGCCAATCTTCAAGCTGCTGAAGAAAGATCAAGTGGTAAAATGGAATGATGAATGTCAGGCTGCTTTCGAAAGGATCAAGGAATATCTCCAAGAACCACCTATTCTGATGCCTCCAGTTAAAGGGAGACCTTTGATCTTATACTTGACAATACTCGACAATTCAATGGGGTGTGTGTTGGGGCAGCATGACGAGCATGCTATTTACTACCTTAGCAAAAAAGTTTACCGACTGTGAGACCTGATACTCACTGCTTGAGAAAACTTGATGCGCTTTGGCATGGGCTGCTCGTCGGCTGAGATAGTATATGCTGACTCACACCACCTTGTTGATATCAAAGATGGATCCAATCAAGGAGAGTACGGGGCCGCTGAGTGATGTCACTAAGCACTAATGACCTAGAACCTTACTTGACCATCTTGGCCTTTTATTAGGGGTAGTGAGATGACCGGCTTTGGTGCAGTCCGAAGTTGGTAGATACTCGATACTACACTCATTGAGGGTTGTTTTCTTGGAATATTTTGGTCGCTAGTTAAGTGGCTAAACCAAAACAATGAACAATGAAAACAATCCAGTGATATTGTGCTCCTTAGAACCCGATTACTATTTATAGGACAGGTTTTTAAGCCAACTACACTCAAGAGGGTACTTACCTATGAAACCCCATGCAAGCCTGAAACTAGGGTTTGGTGTGATTTGCTTGTACATATGTTTGTGCATACATCATAAACATCATAAAGCATCATATGCATTCACTAACCATTTCAAGGGTTTGGATCTTCATCTTTGTTCTTGTTTTGTAGGTCATGGAAATTCCTCACAGAAAAACCATCCAAACCTTGTGAGAATCTCTCCTCAACTCAAGGAGCTCACCTCAAGAATTCTGGAAAGCTCATCCTTAAGTGAAAGACATGGTAGACTGCTCAGCTTAGTCAACACCAACATTGAAGAAGACATGATGAAAGTGCTATTCCAGTTCTTTGACCCTCTTCACCACTGTTTCACTTTCCCCGATTACCAGTTGGTACCCACTTTGGAGGAGTTTTCTCAACTCCTAAGAATCCATATCCTTAATCAACTACCCTTCAACGGTACGGAAAAGGAACCAAAGCCAGAAGATGTTGCTCGAGCATTACATCTACAACCATCTGACATCAAGGGGCATTGGGAAACTAGAAGCGGCGTCAAAGGCTTCTTAGCAAAATTCTTGTTTGAGAAGGCACAAGAATGTTGGAATTTATTGGACCTTCAAGCCTTTGAAGAAATTGTGGCACTCCTTATCTATGGGTTGGTCTTGTTCCCAAATTCTGACCAATTGATAGATGTCAACGCCGTCAAAATCTTCTTGTCCAGAAATCCAATACCAACATTGCTTGGGGACATCCTTCACTCATTTTACACACGAACAATGAGAAAGAGGGGTGTTCTCATGTGTTGTACTCCTCTCCTTGCAAGGTGGTTTATTTCGCACCTTCCACAATCTGTCTTGAAGAATGACCAAGGCTCAAGGTGGTCCCAACGGTTGATGACTCTTACTCACTCTGATGTACATTGGTGTTCTCGGTCCAGAGAAAATGTCATCATCGTCGATCGTTGTGGAGAGTTTCCTAATGTTCCTTTACTTGGAATCAGAGGAGGTATCACCTACAACCCTTGCCTAGCTTTGAGGCAATTTGGATATGCACGGAGGGATGGACCTCATGACATGTTAATTCCTGACCTAGTTTTTGACTTCGACAACGATGCGCAAGGACTTCGCCAAAGATTCATCAGAGCTTGGGGGAGGCCCAACAAGGTTGATAGCAAGACTCTGGGACACAAGAACTCCATCCCTCTTGAGCCTTATCTCAAGTGGGTGCGAGCCCGAGCCCAAAGTCTAATGATGCCTTATCCTCATGTACTCCCTGTGATTAAAGAGCCCGTCAAGGAAGGAGAGGTTCCCTACACCATCCTACATCCTGACATGCCTACATCGTGGGAGGAAATGCAGAAAAGTTGGATTCAGCTCAAGGAGGAACGGAACACTTTTGAAGCTAGCTTCTACGCCAGTGAGAAGAAGGTTCTAGAGCTTACCCGCCGACTCCAGGAGCAAGAGGCCCTCAACACCTTCATCGCACCAAAGAGGATGCGCAATGTCTTTTTACCTTGAGAAGTTGTTTTTGTAATATTTGGCCCATGGGGCATTTATGTACTAACAAATTTCTTCTTATTAATATGACGTGCGTTCCTTTTTGTCTACAACAATTTTGAATGTTCCAAATCCTTGAATGCATTGCATACATAAGCATATCATTCATCATATGCATAAGCAGGTCTCACGCTAGGTTTCCTTATCTGTCTGCTGTTTATTTCAGTAGGATGGATCTCGAGCAAACAGTCAAAGACCTGCAAACTCAAAATGCACAGTTCTAGCAACTCCTGATGACCTTGGCTAAGGGTCAGGAGGATCTCAAGACCTTGCTGGGGAATAAAGACCCTGTGAAAAAGAAGAAAAAGAGACTCGGGGTGGCTACTTTAGGGAGAAGATTTGACGGAGAGGCCAGGAGAGTGCTTGAATTTCCTCTTACTTCTGATGAAGGGACTAGTAAAGGAGGTGGGGCTGCGGTACCTTCCGAGTCCGATGTGGAAGAAGAGGAGGTCGAAGAGGACGAAAACTACTTTGATCAACAATACCCTCTAGCTGATGATAAATACAAAGGTTTAGAAGACAGGCTGGCCGCCATGGAGCTACAAAGAGTACCGGGTTTGGATTTTGAAGACTTGGGTTTGGTTGCCGGGATTGTAATTCCCCCAAAGTTCAAAGTACCAGTTTTTGTGAGGTATGATGGGCTGTCCTGTCCAAAAATGCATCTCAGGTCCTACGTAAGAAAGATCCAACCTTATACGGCAGATAAGAACCTTTGGATCCATTTCTTTCAATACAGCCTTTCTGGGGCTCAACTGGAGTGGTTTTATCAGCTAGAGGGAACCAGCGTCCGAAACTGGGAAGACTTGGCCACCGCCTTCTACAAACAATATCAGTACAATTCTGACCTTGCTCCTACTCGTACCCAACTTCAGGGTATGTCACTGGGAACAGGTGGAGGATTTAAAGAGTATGCACAAAAATGGAGGGATTTGGCTGGCAGGGTGCAACCTCCTTTAACCGACCGTGAACTTGTTGATATGTTTCTAGGGACCCTATCTGGGCCATTTTTCAATCATCTGATTGGTAACTCTTCCGCGGGGTTTACCGATTTGATCTTAATAGGCGAAAGAATAGAAGCTGGCATCAAGTCAGGAAAGATTCAGAAGGGTGTTGCTGCAAGTGTTGAGAAGAAACCTTTCAAGAAGGAAACGGCTGTTGTATACTCCCAAAGAAGAGCAGGGAAGACTGAGCGCTGGCCGGCCGTGGGGGTCGTAATGATTCAAAATCCTTCAAGTGAGCAGCCTCGCTATAACCAGTCCAGACCAAATTAGCAACGGGTGGAACGGCCACAACGGCAGTTCACCCGTATTAATATGACGCCAGCGCAAGTGCTTCCCCATCTGTTGAAGTTGAATCTCGCCACTATCAAAGAGGCACCAAAGAATGTGAATACGTCCTCTCTGTATTATCATCCTAATGCTAAATGCGCCTACCATTATGACAGTGTCGGGCACGACACCAATGATTGTTGGGCACTCAAGCATAAAATCCAAGACCTGATAGAGGCGAAGGAGGTGGAGTTCGACGCTCCGGAGAAGCCTAATGTGATATCTGCTCCCATGCCGAAGCACGGCCGAAATGTCAATGCCATTGAAGAAGATTTGTATGTTGCTGATGTCAATGATCTGATAACTCCATTGCTAACCATCAAGTTGAATCTGTTAAAGGCCGGGATCTTCCCGGGATGTAAAGAAGACTGCTATTGTTGTTACTCTCTGCCGTTTGATTGTCCGTTACTGAAGAAAGGCATCCAAAGCCTAATGGACAGTCGACAAATTTTGTTTGAAAAAGTTTCGGCTATTCCAACCCATACTGAAGATGTCTCAATCATAACCATTCACGCCAATCTTTCCAAGGCCGTCAGAAAGCCTGTTAAGATTACACCAGCTACGAAATCTGTTCCTTGGAAGATAACAATGCCAGGGCCTGTCCCCTATGTTTCTGAGAAGTCAATACCATGGAACTATGGCGGTGACGTCTACTACCATGGTATTAAACAAATCGAAATAACTGAAGAAAGTTCGGATGATGAAGAAGCCGACATTGGTAACATTGCAGGCACGAGCAAAATCACCCGGAGCGGGAGAATATTTTCTCCAGAGATTGCCCCTCCAAGAGCAATCTTTGGACCCTCATCTGCTGACAAGGTTATCCCTGCACCAATAAAACTCTCCGCTAGAACCCCATTGATTGAAGATGTTGTTGTTCCTAGTATTGTCCCTCCTACCGCTGCTGATAAAGGTAAGGGAATCCAAGATGAGCTCGTCAGGACGAGGGCTCAACCCTTGGTCATCCCAGAAACCTCCAAGAAGGAAATGGATGAGATCTTGAAGATAATCAAAAGGAGTGATTACGATGTGGTAGAACAAGTGGGGCAAACCCCCTCAAAGATCTCCATGCTGGCACTACTACTTTGCTCAGAAGCGCACGCTAAAGCTTTGATAAAATTCCTGAAGGCAGCCCATGTGCCCCAGGAAACCTCTGCAGATCAATTTCAAAATTGCGTGGCCAGCCTTACTGCGGACAATGGATTAGGTTTCTCTGATGCCGACCTAACTCCTAAAGGTAGAAACCACAATGATGCTTTGCACATTTCAGTCGAGTGCCGAGGAACTACTCTCGCACATGTCTTGGTCGACACAGGTTCATCGCTGAATGTACTACCTAAGAAGGCCTTGGACCGACTAGATTGTGAAGGGTTAGAGTTGCAGCCGAGTGACATTGTTGTCAGAGCTTTCGATGGTTCGAAGAGAATGGTCCATGGGGAGGTTGAAATTCCCGTCAAGATAGGCACTGAGGTGTTTAAATCTACTTTCTATGTGATGGACATCCGTCCGTCATACTCTTGCTTGTTGGGTAGGCCTTGGATACACCATGCTGGGGCAGTCACCTCCTCCTTACATCAAATGTTGAAGTATCCTGTCAAAGGAAAGATCATTACTATCCATGGTGAAGAGGAGTACATGATCAGCCACTTGAACTCATTCCGGTATGTGGAGGTAGAGGGGGAGTTCATTGAGACGCCTTTCCAGCATTTCAAAGAAGTCCTTCCTGAAATAACAGTAGCAAAGTTGGCAGCTGAAGCACCAAGGCAGATGGCCAGGATGGCATCTCTGGAGGACGCAAAGGCCGCAATAAAGGAGGGGAAGAATTCAGCATGGGGGCAGTTGCCTGATATTCCATATAAGACAGACAAATTTGGATTAGGGTTCACTACCGCAGGCCAGAAAGCTATGCGTCGTTCAAAGATTGAAAGAGCGCCAGTCAAAATTTCTCCCCACGGAATCAACGCTTTGGAGGATGAAGACAAGGAGAGCAACATCGAAGAGTGGATATACCCAACTGTCAAAGGGGGATTATGCAACTGGGAGGCAAAAGACTTTGTCCCCATCACTTTTATTCATCAGTAATTTATCTGTCAAACATTTCCTTTTGGTCTGTAATATTTGTTTATGAACAATCCGCACACTACCTTTTCACCTCATGCCTTTCCCGGGGCATGTAGGTCCATTTGTAAGGGTTTTGATTATTTTTCATATCCATATGCCATGTTTAATGATCCATTGGACGTTTTTCATTTGATAAACTGCTGTGTTCATTTTTCTTTCCTTTTGCATTTTTTGTTTAAGGATGGCTATCCCTTGCACACACCCATACTCACAAATGCAGGTACCCATCCACTCCGGATTCCATGGGTGACTATTCTGCTATATCCTTCAATAACTCTGAGGATCTGGTCAATCAAGCCGAGTATGAAGATGACGAAGGTTGTGAAGTACCAGGGGAACTAGCCAGACTTCTACAGCAAGAGGAAAGGGCCATCTTACCGCACGAAGAGTCATTGGAAACTGTCAACTTAGGGACCGAGGAAGACCAGAAAGAGGTGCAAGTGGGTGCCAATCTGGAACCGAGTGTCAAGGAACGCCTGATACAGTTATTGAATGAGTATGTTGAAATCTTCGCTTGGTCTTATGAAGACATGCCGAGTTTAGACACAGACACCGTGGTTCACCGTCTCCCCACAAGAGAGGATTGTCCACCGATCAAGCAAAAAGTCCGCCGAATGAGGCCTGACATGTCTGAAAAGATCAAAGCAGAAGTGATGAAGCAATTCGACGCTGGCTTTCTGGCTGTTACGTCCTATCCTCAATGGGTCGCTAACATCGTGCCAGTACCTAAGAAAGACGGCAAAGTCAGGATGTGTGTGGACTACCGGGATTTGAATAGGGCCAGCCCCAAAGATGATTTTCCATTTCCACACATTGACATTTTGATCGACAATACAGCTCAGCACAAGGTGTTTTCCTTCATGGATGGATTCTCGGGCTACAATCAAATCAAAATGGCCCCCGAGGATATGGAGAAAACAACTTTTGTCACACAATGGGGCACTTTCTGTTACAAGGTGATGTCGTTCGGACTGAAGAACGTAGGGGCAACTTATCAACGCGCCATGGTAGCTTTGTTTCATGATATGATACATCATGAGATTTAAGTTTACGTAGACGATATGATAGCTCGGTCACAAACAGAGGAGGAGCACCTTGAACATCTAGAAAAGCTGTTTGCCAGGTTGAAAGAATACAAACTCAGGCTGAATCCAAGTAAGTGCACTTTTGGAGTTAGGTCTGGTAAACTTCTAGGATTCATTGTAAACAACAAAGGCATTAAAGTCGATCCAGCAAAAGTGAAAGCAATACAAGAGATGCCTGCTCCCCGTACTGAAAAGGAGGTCAGAGGATTCTTGGGGCGCTTGAACTATATTGCCAGATTCATCTCTCATCTGACTTCTACCTGTGAGCCAATTTTCAAACTCTTGAAGAAAGATCAGGTAGTCGAATGGAATGACGATTGTCAAGCTGCTTTTGATAAAATCAAGGAGTATTTGCTAGAACCTCCTATTCTGATGCCACCCGTCGAAGGAAGACCATTGATCATGTATCTGACCGTCTTGGATAACTCAATGGGGTGTGTTTTGGGCCAGCATGACGAGTCTGGTCGAAAAGAGCATGCTATTTATTACCTTAGCAAAAAGTTTACCGACTGTGAGACTCGCTACTCACTGCTCGAGAAAACTTGCTGCGCTTTGGTATGGGCTGCTCGCCGACTAAGACAGTATATGTTGACTCATACTACCTTGTTGATTTCCAAAATGGATCCTATCAAGTATATCTTCGAAAAGCCTGCTTTATTTGGAAGGATAGCCAGATGGCAAATGATCCTAACTGAGTATGACATCCAGTACACCACCCAAAAAGCTATAAAAGGGAGTGTACTAGCTGACCATCTGGCTCATCAAGCTATCGAAGATTATCAACCCATGAGATTTGACTTCCCAGACGAGGACATCATGAATTTGGACAACATTGAAGGTAACGAACCGTATGACGGACCCGAAAAGGGATCCCGATGGACCCTGTACTTTGATGGTGCTTCAAATGCACTTGGAAACGGTATCGGCGCGGTACTCATTTCTCCGGAAGGTTGTCACACACCTTTCACGGCCCGACTTTGCTTCAGCTGCACAAACAACATGGCTGAGTATGAAGCTTGCATCTTTGGTCTCAAGGCTGCTATAGACTTGGGGATCAAATCTTTGATCGTATTTGGGGACTCGACTTTGGTTGTCAGTCAAATCAGAGGAGAGTGGGATACCAAGCATCCTAATCTTATCCCATACAAAGAACATGTCTTGACATTGTTGCCTCATTTCGAGCTAATTACCTTCGAGCATTTCCCGCGAGAAGAGAATCAGCTAGCAGATGCTCTAGCTACAATGTCCTCCATGTTTAAACTCAACTGGGATAACGAGGCTACCCAAATCACCATCGAGCGAATGGATGAACCTGCGCATTGTCACGAGATTAATACCGAAGAAGTAGTGGAACAACCCTGGTTCCATGAAATCAAAAGGTATATCCAGACTAGAGATTATCCCAAAGGAGCTTCCGTGAATGACAAGAAGTTCTTAAAGAAATTTGATGCTAAGTTCTTCCTGAGCAACGTCATCCTTTACAAACGAAGCCATGATTGTTTATTACTCCGATGCGTAGACAAAACTGAAGCAGAGTTGATCATGACTGAGATACACAGCGGCACATTTGGCACTCACTTGAGCGGGCATACAATGGCTAAGAAGATCGAAAGGGCAGGCTATTACTGGTCTACCATGGAAGCTGACTGTCATCAACATTCCCGTACTTGCCACAAATGTCAAGTCTACGCTGACAAAGTTCATATCCCTCCGGTCCCTCTCAATGTTCTGACTGCTCCTTGGCCATTCGCAATGTGGGGCATTGACATGATTGGAGAGATCAAGCCCACAACTTCCAACGGACATCGTTTCATCCTGGTCGCCATTGACTATTTCACCAAATGGGTCGAAGCAGCTTCCTTCGCCTCTGTTACTAAAAATGTGGTTGCCCGCTTCATCAAGCAAAATCTCATATGTCGGTATGGTGTTCCAGACAGGATCATCACAGACAACGGTACAAATCTGAATAACACGATGATCACCGCTTTGTGCGAACAGTTCAAGATTTATCATCACAATTCATCTCCCTATCGGCCGAAGATGAACGGTGCTGTTGAAGCTGCGAACAAAAACATTAAGAAGATCATTCAGAAAATGACAGTCACTTACAAAGACTGGCATGAGATGTTACCGTTTGCTCTACATGGATACCGTACGACGGCACGTACTTCAACCGGGGCAACCCCATTTTCGTTGGTATATGGCATGGAAGCTGTCCTGCCTATGGAAGTTCAGATTCCTTCTCTAAGGATTATGAAGGACGCAGGTTTGAATGAAGATGATTGGATGCAGACCCGACTTGATCAACTCAATCTGATCGACGAGAAGCGACTCACTGCTATATGCCATGGTCAGACGTATCAAAAACGGATGATCAAGGCCTTCAATAAGAAAGTCAGACGTCAAGTGTATCAAGTCGGAGATCTCGTAATCAAGCGGATTATCTTACCGCAAAGTGATCCCAGGGGCAAATGGACTCCTACATATGAAGGACCATTTGTGATCAAGAGCATATTTTCTGGTGGTGCAATGATTCTGACCACCATGGACGGCGATGATTTGCTGCACCCTGCGAACGCAGACATAGTCAAAAGATACTACGCATAAAATAACCCGACAAGTCGAAAACCCGAAAGGGCGGCTTGGGCAAAAATGGGCATCCCGGTGAACCGAAAACCCGAAAGGGCGGTTCAGGCAAAAGTTAGGGATAAAAACAAAAAAAAATCTGTACACCCGACAAGTTGAAAACCCAAAAGGGCGGCTTGGGCAAAAAGGGGTTTCCCGGTGGATCGAAAACCCGAAAGGGCGATTCAGGCAAAAGTTAGGGAATTAAAGCGTATGACTATGTCTCGTCGGATCACTTCAAAGACAATCTCTTCATCAACCAGTTCCAGGTTTCTGATCAATCCAGTCATCGGCAAACGAAGCATGGGATGGACAGATATTCAGAGTTGTGAAGACTATAGCAGAATGGAATCCCATGGAATTATTTCACATAGCCATCTTTATTTTGTATAAATATTTCAATATTTACGACAAAATCCTCTTACTAGGATGATTGTCTCCTTTATACAAATACACTCATAGAAAGTCAATACAAATACTTTTCCCAGAAATTTGTGTCATTTCCTTTTTCTTTTTCTCTTGCACTAATTGTTTTATTTTGAGAAACGTCCAATGTTTTGTTAAATAGGCATATGCATTTGAACATAATCATTTCCTTATGAATCAAGAAAGAGGATTACTGATAGGTTGAAGGTACAGTTGGATATCTTGATACCCTTTTAAAAGAAACCCCCAGGAGATTTGGAATCCATATCCCCAGCAAGTCTTGAAGCTTATCCCCAGTAGATTCTGGAAGCTTATCCCCTGCAGAGTACGGACGTCTCTCCCGAGCTTTATTCAAAGTTATTCCTCACAAGGGCTTATAACTGGGTTATCCTCAGCTAATTGCCACGGAAGATCACACTCGGCAAGTTTCTTCCTATCCCCAGTGGAGTTCATCAGAGTTCCCCAGCATAACTTATCAATACAATCCTCGGAGAAGTTTATCTTTGTTATCTCCAGCCAGAGAATCCCCCAGAACTCAATTCCCCTCAGAGTTTAAGTTTCAGTATCCCCAGCAGAGCTAAAACTTCAAACTATCAATCCCCAGCGGAGCCAGACTAGTGAACCTTCTCCCCACAGAAATACTTCTCACTAGACTAGAGATTCTCAGTCTTACCTCCCCAGCTTAAGTCTACCAGGTTCTAAAATCCCCAGTAGACATCATCAGGAATTCTCTTACCCTGCAAGACACCAAGGGAATTCCAAGTCCCTACAAGTGGTTCTAAGGCCCCTCGACGATTGAAGGTCTGGTATTCCCCAAGCAAATCTGAAGACTCCCAGTTCTCAGTTCCTCATTGTATATTCAAGATTCTCCAATGAAGATCTCCTCAAGACAGGAATTCCTCAGTAGTTTGGCATACAACCCCAGCTCCTTATTCTCCAGCAACCACCAGGAATTATTCTTCCCGGCAACAGTCAAGAGGCTCTTATCTTCAGCCATCTCGGATTCATCTATCTGTTGCAAGACAGCTCTCCAGCTTACATGCGCATCCATTTAAATTCATATCATATAACATACAGTGTATCATGCATCATGACATTGCATATAACTAACTCTTTACCTTTTCAGGTAAGATCAGTCGACAGACAAAAATCATTATCTTCCGAGATTCTTTCCAGGAATAGTTCAGATATGACCCATACATGGCAATATTCTGATGCTTATTCCAGATTCATCCAGATGCAGTTTTACACGAGCTCATCATCAGGAAACCCTACACTGGTTCCTCCTCAAACTTCAAGATTTCTGAAAACAGTTCACGGGTTCTCCAAGTAACGGATGTTGACCTATCACTTGTTCAGTTTCTTCTCAAGACTTCTGAAAACAGCTTATGGATTCTTCCCAACAACGGATGTTAATCTATCAACTTGTTCAGATGCAATTTTTGAAAACAGTTTACAGACGCTTCCCAACAACGGATGTTGCTCTATTGCTTATTCAAACTTCAAGATTTATGAAAACAGTTCACGGGTTCTCCAAGTAACGGATGTTAACCTATCACTTGTTCAGATTCTTCTCAAGACTTCTGAAAACAGTTTACGGATTATTCCCAACAACGGATGTTAATCTATCACTTGTTCAGATGCAATTTTTGAAAACAGTTTACAGACGCTTCCCAACAATGGATGCTGCTCTATTGCTTATTCAACTTCAAGATTTCTGAAAACAGTTCACGGGTTCTCCAAGTAACGGATGTTGACCTATCACTTGTTCAGATTCTTCTCAGGACAGTTTACGGATTCTTCCCAATAACGGATGTTGACCTATCACTTGTTCAGTTTCTTCTCAAGACTTCTGAAAACAGCTTATGGATTCTTCCCAACAACGGATGTTAATCTATCACTTGTTCAGATGCACCTTTTGAAAACAGTTTACGGATACCTCCAGACACGGATGTCAATCTATTACTTATTCAGACCCCAGTTCAGAGTTGGTCCTAAACATGGACACTTTTCTGATACTCATTCCAGATGGCATCTCTAAGCCCATCCCCGACAAGTTTCTGTCACTCTTCCAGATGGCATCGTTAAGCCCATCTCCAAATGGCATCTCTAAGCCCATTCCCGCATCCATTGCTTTGATGAGTGCAAATTTCCGGGCACTCTAGTGTCCAATCTCCTTTTACCCTCGAGTCACGAAAGGCAAACTTACCAATCTAACTCTTCGGATTCAAGAAGATTGAACAGGGGCAACTGTTGTACCCCAAAATTTGCCCTCCCATTTTCCCAATATTTTCTCATCACAAAGCCCTTGAAACTCAAGATCCAGTTAGGGTTTCATCTGCTCAAGACTTCTCCTTGCATTGTTGACCCAAATTAGGGTTTGTGTTTGCACAAAGATGTTTTGACCAAAAATGCCTAATATGACTTTCATGCTTCATATTGGACTCCCAAGTTTATCCATACCAAGTTTCAAGTCCTGATTCCAAGTTTTGCCTAGTCAATTGGACAATTGACCTAGAAATCAACTATATTGGGGAAAAAGTCAATTGTGGCCAATTGACAGTCAAATCTCATGAAAATTGACCCACATCAACATTATAAACTCACATGGACCATTTGATCAATCTTGGATCACAATTCCACAAGAAACTTGATCAGATCATCAAAAGGGCAAAATGGTCATTTTTAGGGTTTTGACTGCACAAAGGCAATTTTTGACTGTTTGACCTAGCCAATGGCAAACCAAGCTCACATATGGACTCAAGGACCCCATGGAATTGTCTTGACATACTCAACAAGTTCAAAAGATCCCAAATGCACAAGATTGACAGTTGAATTTCCCAGTCAATTGATCAATTTTGACTGTATACTGAAAAGTCAAACTTTGACTTTTTGGTCAAAATCAAGTGTCAAGATTCATTTTTCATCAAAACATGCCAAATCATGAAACTTGTTCATCAAGAAATCCAAAATTGCAAATTAGGGTTTGAAATGAAGATTTTTCATAACTTAGAATTTTTCTAAGTTATGAAAAACCCTAATTTTTTCCTAACTTTGCCCCACTTTCTCACCAAGATTCATTTGGATTCAAGCAAAAGTCAAAACATGAAAGTTGTAGCCTATTGCATAATATACAACTTTGATTCACAAAGTTTTCCCAAAAGAAGCTTGTATCTCAAGTTACAATTTTTGGAACAAGGGTACCAAACCATTCTTAACTTAGAGAAAATTTGACCTATTTTAGGCAAGGTTTTTACCTAACTTCAAGACCATTTTTCACATACTTCCACTTGGCATTTCAATTTTCATTTCAAAGATGGATTGTAGTACACATTCCAAGCTTTCCAAAATATCTAACAACTCATCAAACAACCTCATGGTTAGGGAGAATCGAATTTGGCAAGTTGGGAAAAAGTCACTTTGATTCATGGCCATGTACATGTTCATAACTTGTGCAATTTTTCAAATCAGCTTGCACAACTTGATTACAGGTCCTATATCCCATTTTCACTCAATAATTAAATGCAAACCCTCTGTGTTCAAGCCTTGTATTATGTGTTTAAGCATTACATGAAGGTTTAGTCTTAAAATAGAAAAAGCAAATTATCCATTTTTGAAAAGGTATGGCTTTATGTCAAAAGCAAATCCAAGAAGTACCAAAGCATATCTCTGAAGCACAAGTCAAGGAGCATAACACACTGACCAAGACTAATGTATGCAGCATAGATTGGGGGCCTCCATCAATCAAAAACACAACTTGGCATTTTGTTGCTTAAGTAAGAAGAAATTTGACATAACAACTCCCAACTCTCATTTCCTGTAAACCAAGCTTAAGCAAACTTGTCAAACACTTCCTAATCATCAAACCCAAGCTGAAGCACGAGCTAGCCACCTCCATTGCCCTCCCAAACACAGAATCCCTCTCAAACTGTCCAAACAGGGCATATTCTGCAACTTGAATCCCACAACTCATTTCCATCGTGCACCTTGGCCAAAACTAGTTCAAACACCTTCCCTACCATCAATGCAAACTATCCAAAGCATTAGAAGTGAACTGTAACTCCTCTATTCAGTTTGGCCATTTTCATTTTTCTGATTTGCAGGTGGAGTTCTACAACTCGATTCAGCTAGTTTCAAAGCAAAGTAAAACTTGGAATAGCATCCCTGGACATCAAGGAAGTTGTACCAATCATCACATTGCTCTGAAAGTACCTCCATCATCAGATACAACTTCAACTGAACAGGTATATTCTTGAACTTCTATCTCCCAATGTAGGCATCATTAGCTCTAAGTTTGTGAATAAGAAGTGTTCTACTCATGCCCCTGAAACTGTACATACCTTTACTTTCCATTTATTTTGCATAGGTTGTGAGAATTTAAGGTCTGAATATTGATAAAAAGTTAGGTTAAGATTTGGGAATGATGAAATTCTCTCTCATTTCTGAGAGTTAGGATGAGTTCTTTACATATTCAGAATCGTGGCTTGATGATTAACATTTCTTATGTTGTAAGTTTGTGCAAAAAGTCAAGGAATCCAGATGTTTGAATCAGTGTACAGGCGCGCGTTTTTGACGTTTTTCCTGGCCAGAGGTTGAAGAAAGACTTGGTGGGCTGGGCCTGTTTTGTTATTTCTTTTCACACCCCATTTTTGCTTTTACACCTTTGTGGCCCATTGTGCTTATTTTCATGATTTTTTGACTTTTCCTTTTTTATTCTGACTTATTTATTTTTGCTAATAATATTAAAAATATAAAAAATATTTTTCACACCATTTTTGAATTTATAGGTATTTATTTGTTTAGAATAGTTATTTGTACATAAATAAATACATGAGCATACTTTTATTTAAAAATACCAAAAATAATGCAAATTTATTTTATTTCTGATTTTTATTTCATTTTATCTTCTGAAAATATTTTATATAAAATATACTTTTTTTTATAAATATTAAATATTATTATTTTGTATATATAATACATATTTAGAAAATAATACAAATATACATATACATATTAATATATTTAGGACAAAAATACAAAAATACATACATTTTTCTTTTATTAATATTTGACCTCAAAAAATACCTTTTTATAAATATACTTCACTTTTATTTTATTTTTGTATATAATAAATAAATATGGTACATATTAAATAATTAATACTTTTATTTAAGAAATTAGGGTTTTGCCCTAAATACACAAAAACTCCAAAAAAATAATACTTTTTATTTTGTTTATTTGACATATAAAAATACTCTTTTTCATACATGTAAAAACCCTTTTTGTATCTTGCATATTTATCTTATTTCTATTTAATTTGTGCAATTGATTATCTTGTAAATAATTCCAAATTGATGTAATAGCTAGGTTTAAATTCCTTGTCAAATACCCCCCATTTGAACATTTGTACCCCCCTTCCCATATTATGTTGTAATAGCTTAGGAACTTTAAATTTCGTACTTTATTGCTTTCTAAATATACCATGATAGAATTAGGGTTTGTATGCAAATAAAAACAACAAAAGTAGTATGACCTAATTTCAAGATAATCAAGCATGAAAATAGACAACACATATCACACTTGCACCCCTAGGGTATTCCACTTGTTGCCTTCAAATAAATGGGCCATATTGCATGTTAGGTCTCTTTGGGCAAAACAAACACAATTCAAATGATCATAGTCCCTCGATGACGCTTTCGAAAAGTTGCCTAAAAAATGATCAAGTCCCTTAAAGGAAAATTGCCCAAAGATACTTGGCACCATTGCAATTATGGTCTAAACGATGACCCGCGCCCGTCCCTTTCACATCCTAACACAAGATTGTCCACCAAATGCAATGGTGGAACAAAATTGTTAAAAGGGTTAAAACATAGCAAAAATCTTTGAGAACTTTAGGGTAGATAGCTCTTAAGTACTTGTCAACTTGCAATACAAAAACACTTGCCTATTTTTCAAACCACACTTCACACACACTTTCCAAACAAACTTTCAAAAACCTTGAAACATCTTTTCAAAAAGACAAACACCTTTTGTAAAACATTCGAGTAAAGAATTGTTACAAGGGTAGCCTAGACAAGGCATCTTTTTCAAAACATTTTCAAAACCACACACAAAGCACCCATTTCAAACAATTGAAAACCAAGGCAAGTTGATCTAAGCAAGTACCTAAGAGCCCATGGATAACCATGGATAGAAAGGGTGCTAATACCTTCCATTTCTATAATCTACTCCCCGAACCCAAGAAAATGTCTCAAAGGTTTTTGCTGTGCTTTTTAACCTTTCCTTAGGATAAAATAAAAAGTCGGTGGCGACTCTTGCTCAACCGAAACATTTGCGAAAACAAACGCAAAACCATAGTCAGTTCTCCCACCGTATCACAAGATCCACATCCACTCTGGATCCCATTGATAACGACTCTGCTACTGCCGATTATGACTTCGAAAATCCGATCAACCAAGCCGAGGACGAAGGTGAGGATGATTGTGAAGTTCCTGGGGAGCTTGCTAGACTGTTACTACAGGAAGAGAGGGCCATACAGCCTCATGAAGAGCCAGTGGAATCAGTAAATTTGGGTACAGAGGAATATATGAAAGAGGTCAAGATAGGTGCAAATCTGGTGCCTAGTGTTAAGCAACGGTTGATACAGATGCTACGCGACTATGTTGAGATCTTCGCCTGGTCCTATGAAGATATGCCTGGTTTAGACACTGACATTATGGTACACCACCTGCCAACTAAAGAAGACTGTCCTCCGGTAAAGCAGAAGGTTCGCCGTATGCGCCCTAAGATGTCTAAGAAAATCAAAGCTGAGGTCATGAAACAGTTTGACGCCGGGTTTCTAGCTGTTACTTCTTATCCACAGTGGGTTGCGAATGTTATTCCAGTACCGAAGAAGGATGGTAAGGTATGGATGTGTGTGGACTATAGGGATCTGAACAGGGCGAGCCCCAAGGATGATTTCCCATTGCCTCGCATCGATGTTCTGGTCGATAACACCGCGCAACATAAGGTCTTCTCCTTTATGGATGGTTTTTCTGGTTACAATCAGATTAAGATGGCTCCTGAAGACATGGAGAAGACAACTTTTGTTACACAGTGGGGCACCTTCTATTATAAGGTCATGCCGTTTGGATTGAAGAATGTTGGGGCAACGTATCAGCGCGCCATGGTCGCTTTGTTACACGACATGATTCACCATGAGATTGAGGTGTACGTTGATGACATGATTGCAAGGTCCTAGGCTAAAGAAGAACACCTTGACCATCTCCAGAAACTATTCGACAGGTTGAAGATGTACAAGCTGAGGTTAAACCCGAACAAGTGCACCTTCGGGGTAAGGTCTGGTAAGCTGCTGGGTTTCGTCGTTAGTGATAAAGGTATTCAAGTGGATCCTACAAAGGTGAAAGACATACAGGAGATGCCAGCTCCCCGAACGGAAAAGGAAGTCAGAGGCTTTTTGGGATGGCTGAACTATATTGCTCGATTCATTTCACATCTGACTGCTACTTGTGAGCCAATCTTCAAGCTGCTGAAGAAAGATCAAGTTGTAAAATGGAATGATGAATGTCAGGCTGCTTTCGAAAGGATCAAGGAATATCTCCAAGAACCACCTATTCTGATGCCTCCAGTTAAAGGGAGACCTTTGATCTTATACTTGACAATACTCGACAATTCAATGGGGTGTGTGTTGGGGCAGCATGACGAGCATGCTATTTACTACCTTAGCAAAAAGTTTACCGACTGTGAGACCTGATACTCACTGCTTGAGAAAACTTGATGCGCTTTGGCATGGGCTGCTCGTCGGCTGAGATAGTATATGCTGACTCACACCACCTTGTTGATATCAAAGATGGATCCAATCAAGTATATCTTCGAAAAGCCAGCCTTATCTAGAAGAATAGCAAGATGGAAGATGATATTAACTGAGTATGACATCCAATACACAACCCAAAAAGAAATCAAGGGGAGTGTGTTGGCAGATCATTTGGTGCATCAGGCCGTAGATGATTACCAGTCTATGAATTTCGAGTTTCTGGATGAGAACATCATGTTGGTGACCGACTGTGAAAAACCTGGACCAGATGAAGGACCTGAGGAAGGATCCTGATGGTCTATATATTTTGATGGAGCCTCAAACGCGTTGGGTAATGGCATTGGCATCATGATTATATCTCCTGAGGGCTGTCATACTCCATTCATCGCCCGATTATGCTTCAACTGCACCAACAATATGGCGGAGTATGAAGTGTGCATCCTGGGTCTTCGAGCAGCTATTGACCTGAGGATTAAGTTCTTGAGGGTATTCGGAGATTCCGCTCTAGTGATCAGTCATATCAAAGGCGAGTGGAATACGAAGCACCCAAATATTATTCCTTACAAAGAGTATGTGCAGACATTGCTCCCACACTTTGAGGAGATAACTTTTGAACATTTCCCCAGAGAGGAGAATTAGTTAGTGGATGCGCTGGCTACTATGTCTTCTATGTTCAAGGTCAGGTGGGACAATGAAGCTTCCCATATTACCATTGATAGGTTGGACGAACCCGCATATTGCTATGACATCGAGACTGAAGAGGTAGCAGATAAACTCTGGTTCCACGAGGTAAAGAGGTATCTTGAGGCTCAGGAGTACCCCGAGGATTCATCTGTTAATGATAAGAAGTTTATGAGGAGATTCACTGTGAAGTTCTTCATTAGCAATGGGATCCTTTACAAGCGTAACTACGATTCGAACTTACTGTGATGTATGGACAAGAACGAGGCAGAAAGGATCATGGCAGAGTTACATGAAGGTACTTTCGGAACTCATTCCAGTGGACATACCATTGCGAAGAAAATCCTATGGGCAGGATATTATTGGTCTACTATGGAAGCCGATTGTTATCAGCATTCTCGAACCTGTCATAAGTGCCAAGTCTATGCTGATAAGGTGCATGTACCTCCAGTTTCTATGAATGTTTTGACAGCTCCTTGGCCTTTTGCAATGTGGGGCATCGATATGATTGGTGAGATCAGACCTACTGCGTCCAACGGGCATCGTTTCATTCTGGTAGCTATTGATTATTTCACGAAGTGGGTTGAGGCAGCTTCCTTTGCTACGGTAACCAAGAACGTCGTTGCACGGTTTATCCGACACAATTTGATCTGTCGATACGGTGTACCGGAGAGGATCATCACGGACAATGGTACAAATCTCAATAATAAAATGATCACCGAGCTCTGCAAACAGTTCAAGATACAACATCATAACTCTTCTCCCTACTGGTCGAAGATGAATAGGGTTGTTGAAGCAGCTAATAAGAACATCAAGAAGATTGTGCAGAAGATGACGGTGACATATAAAGACTGGCACGAGATGTTACCATTCGCTCTTCATGGGTACCGTACCTCAGCGCGGACTTTGACAGGGGCAACACCCTACTCTTTGGTGTATGGTATGGAAGCGGTCTTACCCATTGAAGTCCAGATACCCTCTCTTCGGATTATGAAGGATGCAGGTTTGAGTGAAGACGACTGGATCCAGACCCGACTTGATCAGCTGAACTTAATCGACAAAAAGAGACTTACTACTATTTGTCATGGTCAGACGTACCAAAAGCGAATGATTAAGGTATTTGACAAGAAAGCCAGATGAAAAAATTATCAAGTCGGGGATCTGGTGATCAAACACATCATACTGCCACAAGGTGATCCCAGGGGAAAATGGACCCCTACGTGCGAAGGGCCATTTGTGGTTAAGAATATTTTCTTAGGAGGAGCTATGATTCTAACCACCATGGATGGTGACGACCTTCCTCACCCCGTCAATGCAGACATAGTGAAAAAATACTACGCATAATCAAAGACCTGATAGGTTGACTGGCCTAGGCAAAAATAAGGGCTTCCCATAGAACCAAAAGGGTTCGGGCAAAAGTAAGGGATGAAAATTAAAAAAACTGTACACCCGACAAGTTGAAAACCTGAAAAGGCGGCTTGGGCAAAAAAGGGTATCCCAGTGGACTGAAAACCCGAAAGGGAGGTCCAAGCAAAAATTAGGGATTAAAGCGTAACACTATGTCTCATTGGATCATCTTGCAACTAGACTTCAGTATCTACTATCAAGCTCGGACGACGCCAATCAATTTGATATGCCTTCAACCAAGTAGCAAAGTGATGACACGCTCGAAGATATAAAGGCAATAGCAAAGTTGGAACCCAGTGGGATTGTTCACATAGTTGTTTTTTCTTTGTTTTTCGCAAATTGTATAAACTCTGTTCTCTCGGTGATGTTCTCTTACTAGGACGTCAGCCTCTTGTACAAAACGCCTATTACAGGCCAAATTCAAATCAATACAATACATTTTACAACAAATTTCAAAATTGTTTTTCTTTTCCTATTTTGTTTTGTAAGAATGTCTAATGTTTCATTTTGATATATGCATTTGACAATAATTGCTGCTCATAAATATTTACATGCGAAACAAAAGACGATTACAAGTAATTTCAGGAACAGGGGCAAACAATAAATGTCCAAACCTTATAGTTGTTGTATCCACCAGGTACAAGGATAGACCCATCTGGAGAAAATGACTAAAAGTGCATATACTCCCCACAGAGTAGGAAATGCAAAAAAACAGTGGTGTTAATTCTCCCCAAGCAGAGTTTATTTGTCACTAGCACTAGAAGACCATCCCCAGTGGAGTTTATTTCTTTCGCAAGCAGAAACTTCATCCCCAACAGAGTTCATCATCGCCAGCGACAGTAATTCATCCCCAGCCGATGTTATTACTCCAAATCAGCAGATCTTCTGACAGAATATCTCTTCCCCACAGAGTCATTCTCTCGCCAGTTTATTCTCCAGCATAGTTATTCTCCCGCCAATTTATTCTCAAATCATCTTCAATCATTATCCCCAGCGAGAACGAAGAATTCAACTCCTTGCACTCTCCAGCAGCAGTCTGGGATTTATTTTCCCCAGTTAGAGAATATCATGAAAACATTACATATCCATACACCATGACATGTGCATACGCATCATACAACACAATCTCATTTATTTTGAGAACATCATTGCTCGATACATGTCATGCATTACATATGACTAACCATTTACCTTTCAGGAAAAATACAATCAAATTTTCACAAAGTTCAAGCTATGAAGCCCGGGTCCGACCGGATAGTATCTTGATTTTTCCTATTATATTATGAAGCCCAGAGAACGACCGGATAATAGTATCAAACACCGCGAAGCCTGGAATCGACCAGATAATGGTTTATCTTTAAGCTATGAAGCCCAGATTCGACTGGATAATAGTTTAATCCCCATCAAGTATTGTGAAGCCTGGATTACAACCAGATGGCAATACAAGTTTCTGTTAAGCCTGAATTACGACCAGATAACAGCCAAAGACACCATGAAGCCTGGATTCGACCAGATAGTGGTATATCTTTAATACAAGTTATGAAGCTCGAGTTCGACCGGATAGTATCTTGATTTCTACGAACACCATGAATCCTGGATTCGACCAGATAATGGTATAAAACATCGTGAAGCCTGGATTACGACCAGATAATGGTAAAAGACATTGAAGCCTGAATTACGACCAAATAATAGTGAGGGACACTGTGAAGCTTGGATTTTGACCAAATAGCAGTTTACCTGGCCAATTACTATGAAGCTCGGAGTCAACCGGATATTAGTAGGACTTAAAATCAAATGGAAGCCCGGATGTGACTGGATAACCACTTGATTTCTTCTGAAGCCTGGATTACGACCAGATAAGAAGTGAGCTATTGTGAAGCCTGGATTACGACCAGATAACAGTACAGGACACCATGAAGCCTAGATTCGACCAGATAATGGTATAAAACATCGTGAAGCATGGATTACGACCAGATAGCGGTAAAGGACTGAAGCCTGGATTACGACCAGATAATAGTACAAGACAATGCGAAGCTTGGATTTCGACCAAATAGTAGTTTACTTGGACAATTACTAAGAAGCCCGGAGTCGACCGAATATTAGTGTGCCCTAAATTCAAGTTGAAGCCCGGATGCGACTGGATAACAACTTAATTCCTTCTGAAGCCTGGATTACGACCAGATAAGAATTTAGAAATTGTGAAGCCTGGATTAAGACCAGATAGCAAGTTTAATCTCATCTCCCCAGTAAGTCACTGCAAAGCCTGGAGCACGACCAAATAGCAGTCGATATTATCATTATGAAGCCTGGATCACGACCAGATAGTAGTTCTTTTTTCACCTCTTCGACCAAAAGATAATTTCCCAGTAGAATAACGAACGACTGAAGCTCCTAAAATTCGATTTCTCTCAAGACAGAGACCAACATTCCCTAGTGGAATCCTCCTTAACAACAGGTATACAAGCTGTCGCTAAGGAATCTCTTATGCGATCGACACTCCTTCGGATGGCATCTTTAAGCCCATTTTTCATCATTCATCTCCAAATGGCATCTGTAAGCCCATTCCCGACATCACAAGACAAGTACCACTTCATGCGAGTGCAAATTTCTGGGCACTCTAGTGTTCAATCATCTTCCACCTTCGGATCACGAAAGGCAAGCAAGCCAATCTACATCCTCAGGTTTAAGAAGATTAAACAGGGGCAGCTGTTATACCCCAAAATTTGCCCTCCCAAAATTTTCAAAACATTTCAAATGAGGTCCTCAAATTGCTCAAGGAAGTCCAAGGGTTGACCAGATAAACTCTCTTCTAAGGTAGTCTACCTCAAATTAGGGTTTCAGTTTGCATCAAGATACTTGAGTCCAAGGGATCCCCAAATTCTCACCATTTACCTAATATGTTTTCAATATCATTCATGACAAGTTTCAAGCCTTGCATAGGAAGTTTGCTCAGTCAATTGCTCAAAGGCCTGAAAATCGACTGTGGCAGGGGAAAAGTCAACTGTGGCCCACATACAGTCAAACTTCAAGATTTTTGGTCAACATCCTCATTTTGAAGTATTATTCATCATTTGATCAAGGGTTGATCATGATTCCTCAAAGATTGCTCATAATTCATCAAAACCCAAAAGTTGCTAAATTAGGGTTTTATAGGAAAAGTCAACCCAACTTTGACCAAGCATAACTTTCTCATACTTTATAATAAATGACCCATACAAAGCTCATTTTGAAGAGGATGCAATTCCATACAATTCATCTTCATCTCCCAAGTTCAAAATATGCACTCACAAGAAGTTATGAATTTGGACATTATAGGTCACTTTGAAAAGTCAACAAAAACACCTTTTTTGTCAAAGCTTCACACATGAACATGGAAGACTCAATTAATATGAGACTAAAAAGTTTTGCTTAGAGGACATATCAAGATTTCTAAAAAGTCCAAGAACACCTTTAAAGAGTCAAAATTGAGGAAGTTATGCATTGTTGAAGTTGACCTTTTTTGTAAAATTGCCAAATGTCAAAAGTGCCTCAAATTGCAATTTTTGTCAAATGGGCCCAACTTTTTGTACTTGTTTTGAGTTTGTAACATGGTCCACGACCCATGATCCTTCCCACTTGCCTTTATTTTATTTTTGCCATTTATTTTGATTTTTTATTTTAATTAAATCAAAATAAATCATGGAAATATCAAAATCATTTAAGCCTTGATATTTTGTGCATATTTCAGGTCCCTTATACAGCTAGCAACAAAATCAAATTGTGCAAGGCATGTTTGTGCATAAAAAGATTGGTTTTTTGCTTATTTTAGAAAGATCTTCATAGGAATCAAATCATGATCAAAGACCATAATTGAAAAAGATTGGATGCATATTTGCAAACCTAATTCACTCAATGATATATATTGAACAAATGCAGACCAAAAGAAAAAGGTTTTGAGGCGTGTAAGAGAAAGAACAAATTGCAAAAAAATCAAGAAAAAGTGCAATATGTTTTCACAGTTCCAGGAACTTTCAAGCCTTGCCAAGCATTCCTTCCGTTTCCTGGGCATTCAAGGAGTCAATAGCAATCAAAAGCAAGCCTTTCCGTGCACTAAAACTCGCTGTAAGTGATTCACGGGCTTGACATATTCTTGAAATCGAATATCGTTGTTTAGGCATTTGTAGCATGAATCATGTATATATTCCGAATCCTGGAAGCATTTGCAAGCTATTGGTAACAGTTAATTGCGTTTTTTCTAACCCTATAGAGATATGCCATTGTTAGGGTTTTTTTGTCTCGTTTTGGGATCTTGTACAGGTAAAATTGGCCCAAAAGAAAGGCACCATGATGCTCACCAGGCCAAGGAGAATTGGTCTATGGATTTAGGTTTCATTTATCATGCCTATAGGTGATTTTGGAAAATCACTGGTCTGTACCTACGCTTCTGGTCCGTAGGTAAAAGTCATCAGACTTTTAGCAACTGAGAGAGGTTAGATATGATGGCGTGGCGAGCCCTGATTCCTCCATTTGAATTTCGTGCGCTGATAATTCTTATTTTGTGTTTTTTTAATATAATGATTAATTGTTGTTTGATATACAACAAGCGCACTTGGCTCAGTTGGTGTCGAGGCGAATGAAAAGGCCATAGGACCTGGGTTCGAATCCCAGGTCCCCCATGTTACTTCATATTATTTTTACTTGCATGATCAGACGTATGCACAAACATAAAGACTATCATGGACCTTCAGCTTGCAACCATTAGATCTAAAGCAGATCAGATCCAAAGGCCATCACATGAAGGCCTACCATAAGCCTAGTCAAAGTGCAACATTGGATCATGGAAGTCAAACGTGGATCAGGTTTTTTTGGGCCCAAAAGCTGCTAATGGCACCCCCTTTTTGCTTTAGATACCAGGCCCAATACTCTTTTTCTTTATTCTTTTATATTTTCTTTATTTAATTTATTTTGTTTAATTTATTTTACTAACACAAAAATTAACTCTTTTTATCAAAAATTCATAAAATCAATTTTCATCAAATTAGAATTTAGGTTTTTATATTTTTGTCAAAAATTAATTTAATTAGTTTGATTTAATTTTAGGACAATTTTAACTCTTTGTAAATAAATTAAAACAAATTAGAAAATTAGGTTTTATTTGATTTAATATTTATTTTCTTTTCTTCAAAATATCCAAAATACAAAAATAGGTCAAAATATAATCACTTTCCTTAAATTAATTTAATTAGTAATTAGGTTTGTATTTAATTTAAAACCTTATTTTCTTAAAAATAATCAAAAACAAACAAAAATAATTTTTCTTTTAATTAGGGTTAGGCGGGGTCAAAACCCTAGTTTTGCTCGTCCTCGATTCATCGCGCATGTTTATTTATTTTTACAATATTGATGTAATTGCTCATGGGATGTAATAGATTAATTAGGGCTTTTTCGTTTATTTATCATTTTACGGGTTTTTGGCTATGTAATTAATCCCCGAAGCCTTGTAATAGCGTAGCTTTATTTTCCGCATTTTTAATTTTCGCAAATATTAACTGTTAGATGTATGATAATAGGGTTGCATGACAAGAATGTATGTTAATTTTAAAACGGTTAGCAAACCCTAAATGTGCAAAGATAATAACTTGAAATTAAATCACTCGCACATGCGCACTCCTAGGGTATACTCTCATTTCGGTTGCCTTCAGTAAATGATCATTAAGCATAGGGTGTTTTAGTGGCCGCTCTCTTGTCTAAACAAAGATCAAATGTCCCGTTCGGAAATGTTGCCTTAGAAATGTTGCCTCGAATATGATCTTAAGACACTAGAGTAATTACTAAGACGTCCTAACGTTGCTTTAGTGATCATACGTCCCTTTCGAATTGACCCTTACAACTCCAACGATGGTGCTACCTACTTACTAATAGTGGGATAGCGCTGTCTAAAGGAAACAAGAACATAAACATTCTTTTTTTCGAGTAAGTAGATGCTAGTAGGTACTTGCTCAATATAAACTCTTTCACACTTACACTCTTTTCAAACAAAGTTTTCAAAACGACTTCGTAACACTCTTGAAGACAAAAGCAAGGGTTAAATCGAAGTAAAACAAAAACTTTTCAAAACACACAAACACAAAAGAAATTTTTAAAATGATGAGCAAGTACCTAAGAGACCGTAGAAAACTACGGATGGAAAGGTTGCTAATACCTTCCCTTTCTATAATCTACCCCCCATACTCAGAATATCTCGAAAAAGGAATTTTTCTGTGCTTTTTTCCTTTCCAGTTGGAGAAAATAAAAGTCGGTGGCGACTCTTGCTTACCGCGACACTTTGCGAATACAAACGCAAAACGCAAACCAGCATTTTTCAAAACAGTCCGGTTCTGCCACCGTATCACACTCAACATATCTTAATTGCTAATCTGTCAAAAAAACAAATCAAATCATATCTTTGTTAATTTTCATCATTTATTTGATTTAATTCACTTTTTAATCAATGGAAAATCAAAATAAATTGAAAAATGAAGCATATAATGGGTGAGTGAACATTTGATTCGTGGACCACATTATAATTGAGGTGCAAGCATAAAAAGTTGGGCCCATTTAGCAAAAAATGCAAATTTGAGCACATTTGACTTTTGGCAATTTTGCAAAAATGGTCAACTTGGCCAATGCATAACTCTCTCAATTTTGACCCTAGAGAGGTGTTATTGGACTTTTTAGAAAGCCTGGGATGTCCTCTAAACAACCCTTTTGGTCTAATCTCAATTGAGTCTCCCATGTGCATGTATGAAGCTTTGACCCAAAAGGTGTTTTTGTTGACTTTTCAAAAGGACCTATAATGTCAAAATTCATTTCTTTTTGTGAGTGCATATTCTGGACTTTGGAGATGAAGATGAATGGTAGGGAATTTCATACTCTTCAAAATTATATTTGGATGGGTCATTTCTGATAAAGTATGAGAAAGTTATGCTTGGTCAAAGTTAAGTTGACTTTTCCTACAAAACCCTAATTTAACAACTTTTGGGTTTTGATGAATTGTGAGAAATCCTTGAGGAATCATGATCAACCTTTGATAAAATGATGGATAATACTTCAAAATTAGGATGTTTACCAAAAATATTGAAGTTTGACTGTATGTGGGCCACAATTGACTTTTGACCTAGCATAATTTATTTTCATGCATTTGAGCAATTGACTGAGCAAACTTCTTCTGCAAGGCTTGAAACCTTACATGGATGATATTGAGAACATATTAGGACAATGGTGAGCATTTAAGTCCTTTGTGGTTCACACATCTTGATTAAGATGGAAACCCTAATTTGAGGTATGCTGCCTTAGGAGAGAGTTTGTCTGGTTAACTCTTGGACTTCCTTGAGCAACTTGGGGACCTCACTTGCCATGTGTTGAGAAAAATGGGAGGGTAAATTTTTGGGTACAACAACTAGGATGAAAATTATGATAAAGAAGCTATTGGAAATTTCAAGGCTTTAAATGCTCTATTCAATGGAGTAGACAAAAATGTTTTCAGGCTAATCTATACTTGTACTATAGCCAAGGATGCTTGGAAAATTCTCAAGACAACTTATGAAGGTACCTCTAAAGTGAAGATTTCAAGATTTCAACTTCTCACATTCAAATTCGAGAACTTGAAGATGAATGATGATGGGACAATTCATAAATATCATATGAGGATTCTTGAAACCGTTAGTGCATCAAGTGCCTTAGGAGAAAAGATGTCAAAAGCAAAGCTGGTCAGAAAGATTCTTAGATCGCCTTATATTGGATATTTGACATGAAGGTTACAATTATTTAAGAAGATCAGATTATAAACAATATGCGGGTTGATGAGCTTACTGGGTCACTTCAAACATTTGAATTAGCTATTGGTGACAAGGCTGAGAAAAAGAACGAAAGCATAGCTTTTGTATCCAATGTTGAAAATGATAAAGGTCAAGTTGAGTTGGACACTAATGAGGATCTGTATAATACCATTGTGCTACTTGGGAAGTAATTCAATAGAGTGTTAAAAAGATTGGACAGAAGAGGAAGACCAGGAATCAAGAACATCTCATATGACATCAGTAAAAATCTTGATTCTCAAAAGAAAATAAGAACAGAAGAGAAGTCAAGTCAAAGCATAGGAATTAAATGTTTTGAATGTGAAGTATATGGTCATATTATACCTAAATGTCCCAACTTCCTCAAGAAATAGCAGAAGGGTTTCACTGTATCTTGGTCTGGTAATGATAAGTCAGAAGATGAAGATAATTCTGACACTGTCAAACTTGTGATGGCTCTATCTGGAAGATGGGCAGATGAAGTTGAAGTTTGTGATGAGAATGATATTTATGAAGACTTGGATGTGTTATACAATGATACTTATGATAGGTGTGATGAAAGCCTCAAGAAAGAGGAAAAACAAAGGAAGATCACTACTAAGTTGGAGAATGAGAGGAACCAACTCTTAAATATTGTTTCTCATCTACAAAGTGGGGTAACACACTTAAATTTCAAGCTTGATAACTTGACAGATGCCATAAATATGATGAAAGAGGATGAAGATTCCAGAGTTCATTATCAATCTGATAATAAACTGAGAAGAATGTCATAAGCAAAGTTGTTTCCTTCTGAAAGGAAGAAAAATATCAACATGTCCAAACACATGTTACAATATCCTGGAAAATATGATGAACCTTCAAATCAACCTCAATCTACTTAGAGATGTCACTATTATGGTGAGCCTGGTCATATAAAGCCTTTCTGTTTCAAATTGTATGGAGATCAAAACTCTTCAGTTTGTTCTAAGGCTAATAAAGTGAGCAAAAAGAGAAGTGTTGGAAATAAGGATATTAACCTTATAGCCCATACTTCCTCGAGAGACTCAACTAGTGAAGACTGGTATTTTGACAGTGGATGCTCTAGACATATAATAGGGGTCTTGGAGATGTTGGTGGATGTCAAAACATATCCCACAGGTTCTGTTAGATTTGGTGATGGGTTTAAAGGAGAAATTGAAGGAGTTGGTAAGCTGATGTATGATGGTTGTCCCAGTTTAGAAGATGTGATGTTTGTGAAAGGATTAACTTCTAATCTTATTAGCATCTGTCAATTGTGTGACCAAGGTTTGTTAGTCAACTTCTCAAAATCAGAATGCCTTGTCAAAGATGAAAAAGAAGTTATTCTAATGAAGTGTATGAGGTCCAAAGACAATTACTATTTGTGGGAATCTCAAATAATTGCTTACTCTTCCATATGTTCAACAACCAATGAGGATGAAGTGAAGCTATGGCACCAGAAACTTGGACATCTTCATTTCAAAAGAATGAAGGAAACCATATCTGAATGAGCCATTAGAGATATGTCAGGGCTCAAGATTGAAGAAAGAAAAGTCTATGATGATTGTTTAGGTAAAAAGCAAATCATGATGTCACACCCAATGTTGTAACATCAGACTACTTCCAAAGTATTTGAGCTTCTTCATATGGATGTAATGGAACCATTACAGATAGACATCCTAGGAGAAAAAAATGTATGTCTTTGTGGTTGTAGATGACTTTTCTAGATATACTTGGATGAATTTTCTTAGAGATAAATCAGATACTTTTGAAGTCTTTAAAGATCAGTGTCAAAGCATTCAAGAGGAAAAGATGAGTATGATTGTCAAGGTCAGAAGTGACAATGATCAAGAGTTTAAGAATACAAAATTCTATAAATTCTGTTATTATGAAGGAATAAGTCATGAGTTCTCCTATTCCTGGAAAACTCAGGGAGATGGAATTGTTGAGCAAAAGGCTAGAGTTATACAAGAATCAACTATAGTCTTTCTTAGTGCTAAGCAATTGCCATTTGAGTTTTAGGCCGGGGCTATGAATATTGTGTGCTATATTCGTAACAAGGTCACTTTGAGATGAGGTGATACTACTACTCTCTATGAGGTATGGAAAGGAAGGAAACCTAAAGTTAAATACTTTCATATTTCTGGAAGTAAATGTCAGATCTTTACTGACAAAGATCAAGTGGACAAGAAGGATTCCATAGGGGATGAAGGAATATTTTTGGGTTACTTTTCAAGCAGAAGAGCTTATAGAGTTCTTAACTCCATAACTAGAATGACAATGGAATCTATAAATGTGAAAATTAATGATTCAACCTCTGAAGAGAAAATGGATGTCAGAGAGAATGTTAGAACATCATGTGTGCAAAATGATGGAGCACTAAGGGAGGAAATTTGTGAATTCACAAACACTAAATCAGTGAATTCTCAAACCATCAAAGGCATGTCTACTGAAGGACAGATAAAATAATCCAGGGAACTGACTACAAGTCATCCTGATAAAGGTAACATCGTTGTGTTTAAACAGAAGATAGAAAATACAGATGGATGTGATGCCTTGAGGAAAACAAGAGGAAGTTTCTCCGAACTGATATTGAAGAGACATGATGTCAAGAGTGATGTCATGACATTTCATAGTGAATATCTGAGTTCTTTCAGATTTCTCATTCAACGTGAATGGACAAAGGATTTTTATAGTTGTGATCAATTGATCAAGAATCTTATTGAAGGGAAGATTGTGACTCTTGAGCATATGGACAACAAGAAACAACTTACTATTCTAAAACAGTGGGAATGGAACTTGTATTATCAAGGAGTTATAACAATTATAAATATAGAGGAGCTCAATAGTTACTACATCCTTCATGTTGTACCCCAAAATTTTCCCTCTCATGTTATCAAGATTTTCCTCACAAGACTTCTTGGACTCCAGACAGGATTAGGGTTTGCTCAGCTCAAGACATCTCCTTGCACTGATGACCTGAAATTAGAGTTTGAGTTTGCACAAGGATTTTTGGACCATCAATGCTTCATGTGACTTTCATAAACCATCTTGGACCCCTAAGATTTCCCATACCAAGTTTCAAGCCTTGAATCACATTTTTGCCCAGTCAATTGGACAGTTGACCTAAAAATCAGCTGTATTGGGGAAAAAGTCAACCATGGCCAATTTACAGTCAAACTTCATAATTTTTGATCCAAAACAACATTTTAGGCTCCTATGTACCATTTTATCAAGTTTGGATCACAACTCCTCAAGAAATTTGATCAGATCATCAAAAGGGCAAAATGGTCAAAATTAGGGTTTTGACTGAGAAAGGGCAATTTATGATTTTTGACCTAGCCAATGGCCAATTGGGTTCAAGAATGATTTCAAGGACTCAATAGCATCATATTGACCTAATCACATAGTTTAAAAGATCTCAAATGTATAGGATTGACAAATGGATTTTCCAGTCAACTGATCAAAAATCAACTATACACTGCAAAGTCAAACTTTGACTTTTTGGTCAAAATCAAGTGCCAAGGGTCATAATTCATAAAGATATTTCAAAACATGAAACTTGTTGATCAATAAAATCAATTTTTCAAATTAGGGTTTTGATTTGAAAATTTTTCATAACTTAGAAAATTTCTAAGTATGGAAAATTTCTTATTTTCCCCCAACTTTCCCCAACTTTTTCACCATGATGCAATTGGATTCAAAGAAAACTTCTAACATGAAAGTTGTATTCCTCCATGAAATATAAAACTTTTATTCATAAAGTTTTCCCAAAAGATGCTTGGATCTCAAGTTATGATTTTGTGAATAGGGGTCCATAAACTTTTTAACTTAGTGAAAATTTGCCCTAATTTAGGCAGGTTTTTGACCTAACTTCATGGACATTTTTCACCTAGTTCCAAGAGGAATCTCAAAATTCATTTCTAATATGGATTGTAGAGCATGTTACAAGCTTTCCAAAATGTCCAAGAACTCTCCAATATCATTTATGGTTAGGGAGAATCGAAGAAATGAAAATGGCAATTTATCACTTTTGTTCAAGGTATTTTCACAATGGTTCAAGTTGCAAATCTGCTCTAGCATGCTTGTACTTGGCATTACAGGTCCTAATCCTTTCTACACTCCATAATTGAATGCTAATTCAGTGGACAATGGTTTTATTTTGATCTTTGGAGCATTGTACATTGAATTAATCCAAAAATGGCATAAAGTTTACAATACTACTTTGATAAAGCTAGGTTTTTGCAACTTTGAAAATCTTGAGCCATGGACCTGATCTTTTGTTGCAAACAAGATCCACAAACATCAGGAAAAGTACACCAACCTTATGCAGCTAGCAAGCAAGCCTGTACAGGCCTTTGGCATTGGTCATGTTAACTTTCTTCAAAAGCAAGCAAACTTGCAAAAGTCAAGACAACTTGTGTATCTGTTAAAGGCAAGACTTGGTATCATTTCAAACGACTTCAAAACTTTGTAACAAGCAAATACATGAATCCATAGCATCCAAAACACTCCAAAACACCAAAATCACACTTTTCTGCCCAAACAGGGCATCATCTGCAGAACCTTTGCCAATTTGAAATTGGCTCGTGCGTTTCTCATTTTAAGACTTCAAACACATTACACACATCCTATCTAAACTCTCCAGGCCTTTGTCTTGTAACTGTAACCCCTGTTTCAAGGATCACCGTTTCATTTTGAAGGTTTGCAGGTTGACTTCTATAGGGAGATTCAAGCATCTACAAGGCAAGCTGAGCATTGGGATAGCCTGAGGGAACTTCAAGGAAGCTCACACGATCTTCAGGCCTCACTCAAAGTTCCCACATTGCCATATCCAAACTCAACTAAACAAGGTATTTTTCAAAGTTCTATCTCCTTGTTTAGGCATCCTTAAGCTTAGATTTGTGAAGCAAAAATGTAGTCCTTAACTTGCCTAAGTTGTACATATGCATAGTTTCCGTTTATATTAACTGAGCTAAGAGTATTTGGTGTTGAACATGCTGAAAAAACTAGGTCATAAATTAGGGCCATTAAAATTCTCCCTGGTCTTTGAGAGTTAGGTCATGAATTTTATATCATTGGAATCGTGAGATCATAAGCTATAATTTTTGTGTTATGAGTTTTTGACTTTATGCAAGCATGAGCAAGTTCTAGATTTGAAGAAGAAGCGCGTGTGTTTGTTTGGCTGGAGGACAGGGACGACAGGTTTTGGGCCTGGCGCGCCTGGGCCTTGCATTTCTGACTTTTCACACCCCCCTGTTTCCTATTTGCACCCCTTGGCCTATTTTTTATATTTTGCATATTTTTCATTTATTTTATATTTTTGACTTGCATTTATTTTTCTGAACATGAAAAAATCTTGAAAAATATTTTCTTTATTTTTTGCATTTTATTTTATTATTTTTATTATTTTTTGGCATAAAAAATAGTTTATTAGTAATAATATACTTTATTTTCTTAAATAAACTTGTAAATAATAAAAAATACTTAAATATTTTATTTTATTATTTTATACATATTAAATATTTATTTTCCATATATATTAAATTTTTACTATTGGTATATAATATTATTATTATTTTTCTTAAATAAAAAATGAATAAAATAATATTAGAAAACAATATTTTCTTTTGAATCAAAAACTAGGGTTTCCCTTTTCAAAAAATAATAATATTATTTTTTCTTATTTTTAGGAATTAGATAATGTTATTTTCTCATACATAAAACAATTACAAAACATTTTTTTGCATATTTACATTTTATTGCATATTTAAATAATTGTTTATTTATTTATTGTACAATAAATTCAATTGGGTTGTAATAGTAAATTAGGGTTTTATTTTGTGCAAATATCCCCATTCAAAACTTGTATCCCCTCTCCCATAATATTTTTGTAATAACTTAGATTTAATTTACGCAATTTATCGCATTATATACATGTTTAGTAAATTAGGGTTTGCATGATAAGACAAAAATCAAACAAATAGAATGACCTAATTCAAGACAAACAAAATGCATGAAAAATGACAACACCTTGTACACAAGCACCTCTAGGGTTTCACCCACTTGGTTGCCTAAACAAAATGGCCATGGTATGCATGTTAGGTATCTTGGAAAAACAAAACAAAACAAAAGATCATAGTCTCTCGATGACGCTATCAAAAGTTGCCTAAAACAAATGATCTTAGTCTCTCAAAACTGTTAGAACATAGTTTGATTCTACAACCCTTGATTAGAGTTTTGATGATAACAAAATACAAAGAATAAATAAATTCAAAGATATATATATATATATATATATATATATATATATATATATATATATATATATATATATATATATATATATATATATATATATATATATATATATATATATATATATATATATATATATATATATATATATATATATATATATATATATATATATATATATATATATATATATATATATATATATATGTAAAACAAATATGCTTCTTAAAATTATGTTTTGTATATACAGAAGTTCTGATGGAATCAGCATCAGAAGATCAGTAATGTGTGCTACACGCTGGAGCTACCAGATTATACGCTGAAGCTTGATGACCAGAATCTGCGCATACACTCTGACTCTGATCAAAGATCTTTACCAAGTCATCAACACTCTGAAGCGTTATCATAAGTTAAAGCAAAGAAGACTCTGAAGCGTTATTAATTATTCAAGACAGAATTAAATGCTAACGGCTCTCTTCAGACAAGATCTTCTTCAAAAGGAAAGTGCGTTATTATCATTAAACTGGATTTATGGACAACGTATCTCTGCCTTGCCTATATAAACAAGTCTGCTTGAGAAAAGACGCACGCATGCACTCACATAATTTGCTAAGCTTTCAAAACCGCTTATTCAAACGCTTTAGCAAATTCAGTTTATTCCAAGCTTAAGTTGTGTAATTATCACATTTGTGATATATTGTTTTGTTAGAAAACGTTAACACATCATTGTTCAATTATCTGTGAAAGATTTCCTTGAGATAAACCGGTCTGTGGTTGTACTCAAGAAGACTTTAACCGTTGTTAAAGTAGCTATTGTAATCCTTTGAAAATAGTGGATTAAGACCTCATTGGAGAGAGGAGAAATCACCTTGACGGGTGGACTGGAGTAGTTTGAGATCAAACGAACCAGGATAAAAATACTGTGTTGTCAAACCATTTGTTTAAGTTTTACAATTCAACCCCCCCTTCTTGTGTTTTTCACATCTTCAATTGGTATCAGAGCGTCTGGTTCTGAGCTTATAACACTTAATTGTGTCAGTACAAGATCCAGCGTCAGAAAAACACAATGGCAGGACCAAGTCAAAACATCAGCAATGACAACAATGAAGAAAGGGACAGATTCAGTGGCAAACCTCCAGTCTTTGATGGAGAGAACTTTGACTACTGGAAAGACAGAATTGAGAGTTTCTTTCTGGCCCATGATGCTGATCTGTGGGACATGGTGACTGATGGATACACGCACCCAGTGGATGGACGTAGTCAGAAGATTGACAGGAAAATGATGTCTGATCAGCAAAAGCGTGAATTCAGAAATCATCACAAGGCCAGAACAATTCTTCTCAGCGCCATCTCTTATTCAGAATATGAGAAGATATCAAACAGAGACACTGCAAAGAATATGTTTGACTCTCTGAGAATGACGCATGAAGGCAACATTCAAGTCAAAGAAACCAAAGCTCTTGCACTCATTCAGAAGTATGAGGCATTCAAGATGGAAGAGAGTGAATCAATAGAAACTATGTTTTTAAGATTTCAAATTCTTGTTGCTGGTCTAAAAGTTCTTGACAAAGGGTATTCCACTGCTGATCACGTTAAGAAAATCATCAGAAGCTTGGAAAAACAATGGAGGCCAATGGTCACAGCGCTTAAGCTAGCCAAGGATCTCAACAAAATCTCTCTGGAGGAACTTGTCAGCTCCCTCAGAAGTCACGAGATAGACCTAGAAGTAGATGAACCTCAAAAACAAGGTAAGCCATTAGCTTTAAAATCTAACAGAAAATCTGACTCCAAAGTTTTGCAGGCTATGGAAGAAACCTCTGATGGGTTCTCGTCAGAAGAAGATGAACTGTCTCTCCTCTCCAGAAGGGTGAACCAATTGTGGAAGCAGAGGCAAAGGAAGTTCAGGAATCCCAAAAGATCAGAAAATCAGAATGAATCTTTCTCCAGATACAGAAGGTCAGAATCCTCCTCTGGACACAAAAGATCTGAAGGCCCTTCAGGAAACAGAAAGCCAAACAACAAAGACATCATCTGCTATGAATGTAACGAGCAAGGGCACTACAAAAGTGATTGCCCAAAGCTTCAGAAGGAGAAGCCCAAAAAGAATTTTGGCAAGGAAAAGAAGAAAAGTCTCATGGCTACATGGGATGATTCTGACACATCTGAAGTTGACTCAGAATCAGATGATGAAAGAGTAAACATAGCTCTCATGGAAAACATAATAGAAGACAGTGAAGCTTCTGAGTCAGACTCTGAATCGGATACAGAAGAGGTATTCCCTGACTTTACTATAAACTTTACTAAGGCTGAACTAGCTGAAATTCTTAATGAAATTCTGGAAAGATATCAGCAGATTAGAGTCAAACTCAAACCTGAAAAGGAATCTTGCTTCTGACTCTGATAAAACTGAGAGTCTCAAATTGGAGAATTCTGAGTTAAAAGATAAAATTTCAAAATTAGAAAACCAATTGCAAAACTCTCAGAAGGAAATAATCCCTGAAACTCCCAGCAATGCTGATGAGATCATCAAGGAGTATGATCACAGCTTTCAGAAGTTTCTAGCTAAAAACATAGACAGAAGCAAAATGGCTTCAATGATCTATGGAGTTAGCATAAATGGCAGAAAAGGGATAAGATATCAAGGTAAGGTACCTACACCAAAAAATGCCATGGATTTAGTAATAAAACATACTCCACTCGATTCACACTTTATATATGGGCACACACATGACATAAAATATACAAGTAGTGATTACTCTGTCAAACCAAAATTCAACCAGAGTTTTGGTAAAACTAACAAATCAGGACCCAAGAAAATGTGGGTACCTAAGGATAAAATAATACATGTGGCAGATATCTTTAGCAGCAAAGCAAAAACACCAATCATGGTACCTGGACTCTGGCTGCTCACGACACATGACGGGAAGAAGGCATATGTTCCAAAGCCTGGAACTTAAGCCTGGAGGCCACGTCTTTGGAGGCAATCAGAGAGGAAAGATCATTGGCTCTGGAACAGTAGGTAATGGAAATCTTCCCTCTATAAGTAATGTTTTATTAGTTGATGGATTAATGCATAACCTGTTATCCATAAGTCAATTAAGTGATAAAGGTTATGATATAATCTTCAATCAAAATTCATGCAAAGCTGTTAGTCAGAAAGATGGGACTATCCTATTTAATGGAAAGAGGAAAAACAACATTTATAAAATAAAACTTTCTGAACTAAAAAGTCAGAATGTAAAATGTCTACTATCTGTTAACAACGAGCAATGGATCTGGCACATAAGATTGGGACATGTTAGTATGAGAAGAATATCTCAGATTAACAAACTCAATCTGGTCAGAGGACTTCCTAACCTGAAGTTCAATTCAGATGCTCTGTGTGAAGCATGTCAGAAAGGCAAGTTTGCAAAACCAGCTTTCAAATCCAAAAACATTGTTTCCACCTCCAAGCCATTAGAACTTCTGCACATTGACTTATTTCGACCAGTTAAAACTGCTTCAGTTAGTGGCAAGAAGTATGGGTTAGTAATCGTAGATGACTATAGCAGATGGACATGGGTAAAGCTCTTAAGGTACAAGGACGAGTCACACTCTGTGTTTGTTACCTTCTGCAACCAAGTTCAGAATGAAAAGGATCTTAGAATCGTCAAAGTCAGAAGTGATCATGGTGGAGAATTTGAAAACAAAGATTTTGAGTTATTCTTTAATGATAAAGGCATTCTGCATGATTTCTCTTGTCCTAGAACTCCCCAGCAAAATGGAGTTGTAGAACGAAAGAACAGAACATTGCAAGAAATGGCCAGAACCATGATCAACGAGACTAACGTTGCTAAGATCTTCTGGGCAGAGGCAATAAACACAACATGTTACATTCAGAATAGAATCTCCATAAGACCTATTCTGGAAAAGACTCCATATGAATTGTGGAAGAACAAAAAGCCCAACATTTCCTATTTTCACCCATTTGGATGTACATGTTTTATCCCGAATACAAAAAATTATTTGAACAAGTTTGACTCTAAAGCACAAAAGTGTATTATGTTAGGATATTCTGAACGCTCAAGAGGGTACATAGTATACAATACAGAAACACAAATTGTGGAGGAGTCAATCAGTGTTCGATTTGATGATAAGCTTGACTCTCAAAAGTCAAAGCAGAATGAATTCCTTACAGGTATGGAAGTTGAAATCACAGGTACTGAAGACAAATCATCAGAAGCTCTCAACAGAGACACTCCCTCAACATCAGAAAAAGCCACTGCAAGCAATCCAGCACCTTCTGTTGATCAACTCCAGAAAAGCCATCCAGAAGCAACATGGATCACCCAGAAGAAACAATCCTAGGAAGGAAGGAAGATCCAATCAGAACAAGATCTAGCTTCAGAAACTCTAAAGAATCCCTCATGGGACTGGTTTCTCTAATTGAATCAACAACAATTGATGAAGCACTTCTGGACAATGACTGGATTCTAGCAATGCAAGAGGAGCTAAATCAATTCACAAGAAATGACGTATGGGATCTAGTTCCCAAACCAAAAGGATTCAACGTCATTGGTACAAAATGGGTGTTCAGAAACAAACTGAACGAACAAGGTGAAGTCATCAGAAACAAAGCACGACTGGTAGCACAAGGTTATAGTCAGCAAGAGGGGATAGACTATACAGAAACCTTTGCTCCATTCGCCAGGTTAGAATCTATCAGACTCTTAATTTCATTTGCTGTTAATAAAGGCATCACTCTGTATCAGATGGATGTTAAGAGTGCATTCTTAAATGGCTATATAGAAGAAGAGGTATATGTGCACCAACCCCCTGGTTTTGAAAGTTCCAAAAATCCAGAATATGTTTTCAAACTAAAGAAGTCACTCTATGGTCTGAAATAAGCTCCCAGAGCTTGGTATGAAAGACTAAGTAACTTCCTGCTAGAAAAGGAATTCACCAGAGGGAAAGTGGACACAACCTTGTTCTGTAAGACAGTTAAGAATGACATTTTAGTATGTCAGATTTATGTTGATGACATCATATTTGGATCCACTAAACCCTCTCTGGGAAGAAAGTTTGCTAAATGTATGCAGGTAGAATTTGAGATGAGCCTAATGGGGGAACTAAAATTCTTTCTGGGCATTCAGATTAATCAAACCCCAGAAGGAACTTACATTCATCAGAGCAAATATGTCAGAGAACTTCTGAAGAAATTTGATCTCTCAGAATGTAAGCCATCAAAGATTCCAATGCATCCCACGTGCATTCTGGAAAGAGAAGAGGTAAGTAAAAAGGTAGAACAGAAGATCTACAGAGGTATGATTGGTTCTCTTCTCTATCTGACGGCTTCAAGGCCTGAAATTCTATTCAGTGTTTGCATTTGTGCTAGATTCTAATCAGATTCTAGAGAATCTCACTTAACAGCAGTTAAGCGAATCTTCAAGTATCTGAAAGGTAATACTAATCTGGGTTTGTTTTTATAGAAAATCAAGTGATTACAGCTTGATAGGATACTGTGATGCTGATTTCGCTGGAGACAGAGTAGAACGTAAAAGCACTTCTGGAAGCTGCCAGTTTCTGGGAGAAAATCTGATCTCACGGTCCAACAAAAGACAATCCACAATAGCTCTATCAACAGCAGAAGCTGAATACATAGCAGCAGCTGGATGCAGCACACAAATGCTCTGGATGAAAAGTCAACTTGAGGACTTCAAGATATTTAAGAGTAACATCCCTATCCTCTGTGACAATACTTCTGCTATTTGTCTTAGTAAAAATCCTATTTTGCATTCTAGGGCTAAGCATATAGAAATAAAACATCATTTTATTAGGGACTATATTCAGAAAGGGATTCTAAATTTAAAATTTATTAACACAGACCATCAATGGGCTGATATCTTTACAAAACCTCTTTCTGAAGATAGGTTCAACTTCATTCTGAAACATCTCAGCATGAAGCTCTGCCCAGAATAAAACTGTTTTGATTCCATATCTTAACCTTCAGAACTTTGTTTATTTTTCCGTGAACTACTGATCAGTCTTTCTTCAGATATTTAGAAGTACAGATTATATCAGAATCTATCCATGAAGACCTGCGCGCTTCATTTCAAGGATAGAAATGTGCAGTTCACTCAAGCAAACAAGTGTCATCCAGTCATCAGCTACTTTCTGAGGCTGAACACGCGTTCACGTTTTTGAGAGGTCAAATGCGCTGATTGGATGCATTGGGACACATGTCATGGGTAACCGTTTCAATATCTTTCTGAATCCCCCAAAATCAGCTATCATTAAATGCTCATAATCATTATAATTTATTTCTCTCTCTTGCCGTTTATGTTTTCAAAACTTTTTAGAAATCTATTTAAACACATTTCTCACTAGTTACACTCTTTTACTTTCACTTTCATTTTCTCTACAAACTTATAATTTTCAGTTTGCATCCTTTCTCAAAACCCTTTCAATTTGTTCACGCGTCTACCTCCTCCCTCTTAGAATTTCCTCGTTTTTTAAACATGTTTATCTGTAATATTCGTACATTGCTTCTGTTTTTAATATAAACGCATTTTGGCTCTAATTATATGTTCTTTTTGATAACTGACAAAAAGGGGGAGAAAGAATGATATTTTTCAATAACGGATTACTGAGACATAAGTCTCAGACATTCTGATCTATTTAAATTTCTCTCTCCTGAAAAGCTTGAACAGGTACAAAACTCTGATGAAAGATACAGTAAAGTTCTGATGCTCAAAGACTCATGGAATTAAAGGGAAGTAATCAAATCATGGGGAGTTTCTCTTCTTAATTCTATACTTTTTATTCTTTATTTTTAATTGAAAAATCTGGTTTTTGTCATCATCAAAAAGGGGGAGATTGTTAGAACATAGTTTGATTCTACAACCCTTGATTAGAGTTTTGATGATAACAAAATACAAAGAATAAATAAATTCAAAGATATATATATATATATATATATATATATATATATAAAACAAATATGCTTCTTAAAATTATGTTTTGTATATACAGAAGTTCTGATGGAATCAACATCAGAAGACCAGTAATGTGTGCTACACGCTGGAGCTACCAGATTATACGCTGAAGCTTGATGACCAGAATCTGCAAATACACTCTGACTCTGATCAAAGATCTTTACCAAGTCATCAACACTCTGAAGCGTTATCATAAGTTAAAGCAAAGAAGACTCTGAAGCGTTATTAATTATTCAAGACAGAATTAAATGCTAACGGATCTCTTCAGACAAGATCTTCTTCAAAAGGAAAGTGCGTTATTATCAATAAACTGGCTTTATGGACAACGTATCTCTGCCTTGCCTATATAAACAAGTCTGTTTGAGAAAAGACGCACGCATGCACTTACATAATTTGCTAAGCTTTCAAAACTGCTTATTCAAACGCTTTAGCAAATTCAGTTTATTCCAAGCTTAAGTTGTGTAATTATCACAGTTGTGATATATTGTTTTGTTAGAAAACATTAACACATCATTTTTCAATTATCTGTAAAAGATTTCCTTGAGATAAACCGGTCTGTGGTTGTAATCAAGAAGACTTTAACAATTGTTAAAGTAGCTGTTGTAATCCTTTGAAAATAGTAGATTAAGACCTCGTTGGAGAGAGGTGAAATCACCTTGACGGGTGGACTGGAGTAGTTTGAGATCAAACGAACCAGGATAAAAATACTGTGTTGTCAAACCATTTGTTTAAGTTTTACAATTCAACCCCCCCTTCTTGTTTTTTTCACATCTTCAATACCAGATTGTTGGATTAAAATATCCAGCGTCAACCTTAGGGATTCGAAGGGCTTAACATCCCCCCATGGGCGCCTACACATGTGTGTTAGGTGGGCCAGGTAGGCCCCTTGTTGGATTCGCTATAAGAAAATAAAGTAGCACCTTGGCTACAAGCAATTGCTTTTAGCGCAGTGGTAGGCGCTTGATCCTACAAGTGGTATCAGAGCAAGGTCATGGGTTCGAATCCCCCCGGCTGAGGGGGGAAGATTGTTGGATTAAAATATCCAGCGTTAACCTTAGGGATTCGAAGGGCTTAACATCCCCCCATGGGCGCCTACACAGGTGTGTTAGGTGGGCCAGGTAGGCCCATTGTTGGATTCGCTATAAGGAAATAGAGTAGCACCTTGGCTACAAGTAATTGCTTTTAGCGCAGTGGTAGGCGCTTGATCCTACAAAAACTTGCTAAAGATACTTGGCAATATTGTTATCATGGTTATACAATGACCCACGCCCGTCCCGTTTAACATCCAAAGATAGGGTTATCTACAAAAACAATGGTAGGTTAACAATGTCAAAGGAATGAAAATGTACAAGAAAGACTTTTGAGTAGGTAGATGCTTCTAGTTACTTGATCAACTTCAAAACAATCCTTGCTATTTTCAAACAAACACACACATTTCAAAACATTTTCCAAACAAACTTTCAAAACATTGAAATATTTTTCAAAAGACAAACATCTTTGTATACATTCTTACGAACGAGAATCATTACAAAGATTGCCTAAACGATGGCCTCTTTTCAAAATACTTTCAAAACCACACAAAGCACCATTTCAAACAATTTCAAAGCAAAAGCAAGTGATCTAAAACAAGTAACTAAGAGCCCATGGAAAACCATGGATGAAAAGGGTGCTAGCACCCTCCCTTTTCATAATCTACCCCCCGAACTCAAAAACAATCTCAAAGGTCTTTCCTGTGCTTTTTTACCTTTCCTTTTGGATAAAATAAAAGTCGGTGGCGACTCTTGCTAAACCGCAACATTTGTGAACACAAACGCAAAACCTCAAGTTAGTTCTCCCACCGCATCACACTTCCTCTATACTCTGAGGCATGAAACACATGGACAAATTGCTATTGAGAATGGTTGAAAGGAAGATGTTCTGCAGGATAGTGGGGCTGACTACAACACTAAAGAATGCAGAAGGCTCTTTGACATAGAAAGATGTGGAAAACCACATGAAGCTGACCAAGAGTGTTTGTTTCCATTAGTGGTATTGTTGGTGTGCAATATATGGGTTTCTATATTTTATATTACCTATGTGCAATATATTTGTCTCTAATGCTTTGTTTGTTTCCACTTATGTTATTTCATGGGTGCAATATTTTCTAAAGTGCTCTGTGTGTTTCCATTGCGTACATTTACTCTAGTTTTTGTTAATATGTTGGCTAAAAAGGGGGAGTAAAGTGTTGGTGTGTTATGCGTCCTGATGTTACATCACATGTCTTCACATGTTGATTTAGCATTATGATAGGATTGTGTGCTACTTATTTTGGGAGATTAGTTGTGTGTGGTTGCGTATGCAATCATTCAGGGGGAGCATGAGTGTTTATGCTTGGTTATGCTGAAGCTGTTGTTGTTGCTTCTGCTGTGTTTTCTGTTGCATGTGCTCTGATTTTGGGGCTTTTTTCCTTGAGGGGGAGAATTGATTGTGTATGACAGGGGGTAATAGACTTGTCTGATTATACAAGCTTTTGGGATGTGTTATGTTTTTACAGATTTTACATGGTTTCATGTAACTTGTGTTTATGGTTTTATAACTCTCTCTAGATTTTGTGCAAAGGTTGTTTTAGCCAAACTTTGGCAAAAGGGAGATTGTTAGGTCTATGGTTTTATAGTTGGCAACAATTTTGATAAAACAAGTATTTAACAATATTTATTAAAACATATTTCATTGGGAGAAACATGTATTGCAACCTAATATTGAACAAGATGTCATAACATCTTGACCACCTGGTACAACAGAGTCTGCTGGTACTTATTTGATAGATATTCTATCAGATGTTGTAACATGTTGCAACAGAGCATTATGACAGTACAACTGGATAATATCCTTGAAGATTTGATCTAAAATATGAGATTCTAGAGGTTTCTAGGACTCGTAACAAGCACAACTAATCAAGGATTTTTAGGAACAATTGCAGATTTGATTTGTTTCATAAAAAGGATCTTTGAGACTTTTTAGGAAATATTTGAAAGATTTGTTTTTTTTGTTTCTATTTTTATGGAGAATATTTTGCAGGAATTTAGAGTTGAAGATTTGATTTGATTGAAGTGTCCAAGCCCAAGTGAAGAAGTGTATATAAGGAGACGTCCAAGACCTAGTTTTTTAAAAAAAAGCATAGTTTTATTGTAAAACCTTGTGAAAAATAAGGGTTTAGGGTTTGAGAGTTCCTTAGCTTCTCCATGTGTTTTTTGTACGTCCTCATGTAGTTACTTGTTTATCAAGTTATTATTCTCTTCTAAGCTTTTAAGTAAAGAGTTGAGTATTGTTCTTAGTGAAGCTTTTAAGAAAACTAAGTATTTTTTTTATATTGGAAGAGTATTATTCATTTTGGTTTCTTGAGACATCCCCTAGGACTGAGAGTGTTTGATATCACTATGGTGATTAGGAGTGAGAGGGGTTCTCATATCTAGGAGGTTCCTAGGTAGAAATTACATTGAGTAGAGATTAAGTGAGAAGTGTAAATTGGGATTGTTTAGCTTCAAATTGATACTACTGATGGTGGATTTCCTTCCTGGCTTGGTAGCCCCCATAGTAGGTGAGTTGCACCGAGTTGGGTTAACAACTGATTGTGTTCTTTAAGTTTTTGCAATTTACTTTTCTGCACAATCTTTTTGTTTTTAGCAAGTCAGTTTTTCTGTCAGCTGATGTTATAATATTTATCGTGACATTGTGTGTTATTGAGACACCAATATTGACTTTTGATATTGTGAGTTCCAGAATTTCAATAACCACATGTGATAGAAGAAATATTGTTTTGCCTTGAAGAAATCATACACAATGCACCTACAAAAGAAAAAAACCGTGGTGAAATCCATTTCAAATAGAAGTTAAGTTGTCGTACCCAAAGTTGACTGTGTCACAAAGAAACAAAGCTCTGAAATTCCAGAATCACTAGGAGAGTAAGAGGAGTCAAACTCCCCCTTAAAGTCTCGAGAGAGACATATGTAGCCATGTTCCTCCTTAATATTAGGTATAGAAACCACCATCTAAGAATTCACATAAGCATCCCTTTTGTGCCTGCATCTTGGACAATAAGGTAATGAAGTCACCGGGGAAGCCTCTTAAGTTGAATAAGTACAACTTGAAAAGAGATACCGACAAACACATGCAACTCATCTTTGCTCGCAAACTAAACAGATCGGCCTACCTTATAAGTTTCCTAAATGAGTATTGAGCTTATTGCTTGGTTAGTAACAAACATGTTAAGTTATAAGGGCAAGCCTGTTGTCAGACATTTGAGAAAGCCTTCTCACAATCGCTCGTTCATTCAAACTTTTCCTTTTTCTTGAGAATGCCAAAGAAGTGAAAAGTCATGTCACCTTCACAAGAAAGAAAACAAGATACAAAGGTTAGGTGCTTTGTTAGTTGTTGAACCTCTTTAAACCATTTAAAATTTAATAAATAAAAATGAATAAAAAATGAATAAAAAATGAAGATAATCAATTTTGGAGTCATACAAAAATAAATAAATAAAATAGAACAGGAAACCCATTACGAAATCGACAACAATGTCATCTTCTTCGAGTATATCAACTGCAAGTGTATTAATCAGAAAATACTTTTCACCCTAATCTTCATAGCCCCTTTCAATGCTCTACATAATATCCTCCCTTTTTTAACAATAACACTTTACCATACCATTGTACTATCTCTCTGTTACACGTTAATATTGTTGTGTACTGTGAGTTATGTGCAAAATGCTGAAAAATTCTGACCATATACCACCACATTATCATGCCATGGATAAGAAACTTAACCAATTTCATTAGAACTCAACTTAATTGAAATTAATTTATATGTTTGTAAAATTAATTTTTCCAAAAATGTATTCCTATTTTTTTTAATACACAAACATGTATCTGAGTTTATATGATTTTCATCATTAACAAATTAATTTTTTTTGTTTCATCATCGAGAAAAAAATCAATGAAGTCGCTATCGAGTATTTATTTATCCCATAGAAGGGAAAGGAGAATCATCAAAGAAAACCTGAAGGGAGAAATCACAATCTTGCAACCGAGAGATCGGGTATGGGAGTTGATTACGCAAGGGGAAGGTATTAGCACCCTTTACGTTTGTGGTACTCCACGGGATCCACTCTTATTGTTCTAATCAAAGGGTGTGTTCATATCTAAAGCTAACGAACTAAAATGCATGAATGCAGAGTGTATATACAAAGAAAAAGGTTTTATTAGTCATGCCTGCCTTGGTGTAGACCTTTGTGCCTATGTACCACCTCTCATGCAATGGGGATCAAGGCACTCATAGTTCAACTAGAAAATGTTGGTTGGTTTGCATTTTTCAAGCAGATAGTCTTACATTCGCACTCTAGTAGTTTATATAGTGCCACCCGATCTTTGGGGAATTACGCTTCGTTTTTCATGGAGAGGAAATGATACATCCTTTTAGAGAAAAGGTTTTCAAAGAAAAGCCCGAAGACATCCCGAAGGAAAAAAGATTGAATTGGTTGGTGTTTTTGGTGGGATGATAGCAAATGGATCCCACTGGAGAGACACTCACTATTTCTCTGCTTATTTGCAAAAAGGTTTGCAAATTGAACCATAATAAAGTCTGAAAGTGAAAGAAGAGCAAGATTCAGTCTGGACCAATTCGCTCTACCCCATAAGACTCAACTGCATACGGTTCACATCTTTAATTATTAAGTGTTTTAGAGTTTTCTTAAGAAAAGAAATTTTTGTTTTAATAATGCAAAAGGGGAATGAAAAAGTCTAAGGGAGACTAACAATCCTAATGTTATCATCCAATTGTGGTCCTAAAGTTTGGATACAAAAGGGAAATATCTACCTAAGGTAACATGCTTGGTTTACAAATCTAATGTCTAACTTACATCAGAAACGAAAAAGTGAATCCTAAGAGAACATGCGAAGGTGAATCGAAAAACAAACAAAGGTGCAAGAAAGTAAACACACAAAGATTCTAGCAAGCATTGACTCAAGACATCAAACACGAGCTATCTGTATATGAAAATAAAGTTTGATGAGTCAAAGAACTCTTATTCCACTAAAATAGCTCAATCACATAACAACTTGAAGCATCAACGTTTAAAAACGTGAGCTAAATATCGCCAAAGAAATGACAAGGTGTTGGGGATGATTGTGATCCCTTTCCACTTTTATTTAACTCAAGGACAAAAGACGAACAATTCAAAGCATCAATGTACGACGCGAGCTAAGAATGACCAAGGGACTTGAAAGTGTGAGGGCTGATTGCGAGCCCTATTGTTCCAATTTTTATTGACTCGATTGCAAGCACAAAGTATAAAGGGAGAGGAATTGCCTTCTTTGAGGACTTTAAACAAACACACAAAATTGCACCTTTTGAGGTCTTTTGCACAAACAAGTAATTTCCCCTTTTGAGGTCTTTTTGCAAACAAGAAATTAAACAGTCTCGCAATGCCTACATGGATAGGTCTTCAGCACATGCATCTCAATTACTACTTCTCATGGCGGAGAATTAAAAAGATGATGCAGAATATAACAAAATAGGAAAAAAAAGCCAAACGAACAAAAAGTCTGTAGCAAAGCGTATCAAAGCAAGAAACCCGAATATCTCTGCGAAGATTCACCAATCAAAGAAAAGAAGTCAGAAATCAAATTATTAGAATAAGTGTCGAAGCACCATCAATATGAAAATAAATCACAATCGATATCCGAATATCGAACAAATAATCCTGCATAAGATATAAGTCTCCATGAAACAAAAGAATATCACAAGTGTGATACGGTGGGAGAATTGACTTTTTGTTTTATGTTTGATCGCAAATGTTGCGGATAGCAAGAGTTGCCACCGACTTTTATTTTATCCAAAAGGAAAGGTGAAAATCACAGGAAAGACCTTTAGAGATGTTTTCTTGAGTTCGAGGGGTAGATTATGAAAAGGGAAGGTGTTAGCACCCCTTTCATCCATGGTTTTCCATTGGCTCTTAGTTACTCGCTAGATCACTTGCTTTTGTTTGAACGTGCTTGTGGTGTGGGTTTTGAAAGTATTATGAAAACGTCTTTGTAATGGTTCTCGTCTCTATAAGAACGCGTACAAAGTGTTTGTTTGAAAAATAGTTCAAAGATGTGTTTGTGAAATGTGTTTTTGAAATTGATTTTGAAAAGGTGTCTTTGTAATGGTTCTCGTCTCTATAAGAACGCATACAAAGTGTTGTCTTTCGAAAAAATGTGTCAAAATGAGAGTGTTGGTGTATAAAATGTTTTTTGTTGTGAGCAAGCGAGCAACTAGGAGCGAATCTACCTACTCAAAAGGTCTTAGATATTCTTTTCCTCCTCCTTTAGATGTTGCTACCTTACCATTGATTTGGTAAGAAGCCCCATCGTTTGGATGTAAAGGGACGAGCATGGGACGTTTGTATAGTCATAGAAGGCAACCTATGAGACGTTTTAGCAATGTTATTTAGGGACGAGAAAGTTTACCGAAGGCAACATTGAGGGTCATCGAGGGACTACGATCTTTTATCGAGGGTCTTTGCTAAAACGCCCATATCCGAGGGACATGACTATTTTTCGATAGGCAACAAGTGAGATTACCCTAAGGGTGCATGTGTGCAAAGTGTGTTTGATTTCATACGTTTAGTCTTGATTAGGGTTATCTATTTGTCGATTTCATGTCTTGCCATACATACCCTAATTACTAATAATATATGAAAGTAATAAAAGTGCAGAAAGTAAAGATTCTACGCTATTACAATCATTAGGGGGGATGGGGTGTACAAATTTACAAATGGGGGGTTTGCAAGAAAATAAATCCTAATTATTTATTACAACCATATTGAAATAATAATGCAAGAAAGAAAAAGGACTTTGTTTAAAAAAATTGGTTTTTTGTCTTAATGAATTAAAAAAAGAAGAATGAATTAGCTAGTAAAAAGAAAAATATTTTTATGCCTTTTTTATATTGATAAAAAGAATATTAATTCTGAAAGTGATAAGAAAGAAAATAAATGAGATATAGAATTAGCGTGCTGCTGCAAGCAAAACAAAAGGAATCAGAAGTTCTGATGCCAGGAGTGTTGTGACTTAGAAGGAAACGTCAGTGGGCATTAGAAGTTCTGGATTGGTAAACTCTGAGGTCCTGCAAGAAACGTTAGAGGGAAAACACAGAAGTTATGGGTTGTTACGTGCTAAAGTTCTGAATGTGAGAGCAGTGAGAAAACCTTAGAAGCTCTGTACGTGTTAAAACAGTGGGAAGAACTCAGAAGTTCTGTATTGTGCTAAGACAGTGAATGAACAATCAGCAGTTCAACGTGTGAAAATTAGAAGTTCTAAGTGTTAAAACAGTGAGCGAATCATAGAAGTTTTGTGTGTTATCAACATGTGAAAATCAGAAGTTCTATGTTACATTTCAAATATTTTCTCATGTTAATCAGCACATCAGTAATTTATTCAGTTTTCTAACAAACAGCAAATCAGAAGGATAAAAGCACAACAGTTTATAGAAGTTCTAATCCTAATCCTGAGCCTAGCCTTAATCAAGAAGTTTTGATCCACAATTTTTCTACTCATGCAACGATATGGACAACATTAATATGATGATATTTACATATTTAATAATGTTCTGAATGAAATATGTGAAGTCAGAAAGACTTACCTTGAATTTAGAGCGTGTGCTTGGAGCTTGAACTGCTTCCTTCAGATGTTTTGGAGTCAGCAAAAGTAATGGAAGAGAAAATGCCAAGTTCTTTGATTCAAAGGAAAGAACAAAGGTTTGGTTTTATGTTTGGGGTTTCTGGATTTTTACGAAGGGTTTCACAGATTTCTTTTATCTCTTTTGATGATTCTCTCTCTCTCAAAAGCCAACACCTTGAACGTGTGATGGAGCCAAATATTTATAGGTGGTTTTGCTGTGGTTTTGGGGGAGAAAACAAATGGGATTTAAACCCTTTTGGTATACTGTTCCATTGCTTTTTAATCACAGTTTTTGTATGCTAATTTGGTGCAAATATAGGGTTTGAGAAAAATGCAGGCGTGGACTAGATCAACAATAATTTGGAGTGTTGTAGCAGGTGGTTGCAGGACTGTGCCATAGCAGTGCAACAGGCTGTTCAAACAAGGTTTTGGGGCTTGGTGATGTTCTGATCGCAAAAGATCAGAAATGTAAACTCCATATGCCAAAGAGTCATGTTCTGATTGAAGAACTATGTCCTGAACCATGTTTGCAACTTCTGACTGCACTTGCGTGGAGGCTAGCTCAGAAGTTCTGAAGTATCATATATTCTTAACACTTAGAAAATTTTCTAAATAATTAGAAATTTTATTTTTTTCAAAGTAATTTCTGAATCTTGATTTTTTGATGAACCAATTTCATGTCTTGATGAAATAAAATTGTTGAAACTTGATTTGATCTGAAAGTCAAAGTTTGACTTTTCGGCGTGCTTTTGACCATTTTGCCCTTATGGATGATTTTCTTAAAAAGTGGTAATTCAAGACTTGGAACTTGATAGAAGCAAACCTGAGAGTCTAGGGTGATCCTTTTGAGAAATGAGAGGGCAAATTTTGGGGTACAACAGTTTCCCCTGTTCAATCTTCTTAAGCCTGAGGATGTAGATTGGCTGGTCTGCCTTTCGTGATCTGAAGGTGGAAGATGATTGAACACTAGAGTGATCAGAAATTTGCACTCGCATGAAGTAATGTTGATTGGTGATATTAGAAATGGGCTTGCAGATGCCATTTGGAAGGCGACGGGGAATTGTCAGAGATGGGCTTAAAGATGCCATATGGAAAAGATCGGTTGCATAAGAGATTCCTTGGCGAGAATTCCAGTACCTGCTGTTGAGGGGGACTTTGCCAGGGAATGTTGATTTATGCACTTGGAAGTAAAGTCTAGGAGCTTTGGTTGTCCATTACTCTATTGGGGAATTATCTCTTGATTGAGGGGGGTGAAAGTAGAATGTATACCTGGTCAGGGTCCAGGCTGTACAGCGACTTACTGGGGAAATGCGAAACTGACCGTATCTGGTTGGGTCCGAGCCTTACAGTGTTGTAAGTTATTATCTGGAGGTAAGGGAGAAGGAACCTGGATAGTAGGGTTACTTTGAGATGAAAGCCTTGATGGTAGGGCTAAGAGAAGGAACCTGGATAGTAAGGTTACTTTGAAATGAAAGCCTGGATAGTAGGGCTTGTGGGAAGGAACCTGGGTAGTAAGGTTACTTCGAGATGAAAGCCTGAATAGTAGGGCTTGTGGGAAGGAACCTGGGTAGTAGGGTTACTTCGAGATGAAAGCCTGGATAATAGGGCTAAAAGAAGGAACCTGGGTAGTAGGGTTACTTCGAGATGAAAGCATGGATAGTAGGGCTTGTGGGAAGGAACCTGGGTAGTAGGGTTACTTCGAGATGAAAGCCTGGATAGTAGAGCTTGTAGGAAGGAACCTGGGTAGTAGGGTTACTTCGAGATGAAAGCCTGGATAGTAGGGCTTGTGGGAAGGAACCTGGGTAGTAGGGTTACTACGAGATGAAAGCCTGGATAGTAGGGCTTGTGGGAAGGAACCTGGGTAGTAGGGTTACTTCGAGATGAAAGCCTGGATAGTAGGGCTAAAAGAAGGAACCTGGGTAGTAGGGTTACTTCGAGATGAAAGCCTGAATAGTTACTTCGCCATGCACAGTGACTATCTTCCCCTTCACCGGATATTTCAACATTTGGTGTAGTGTAGAAGTAACAACCCCAGCTTCGTGGATCCAAGGACGACCCAAAAAACAAGAGTACGATGGCCTGATGTCCATCACATAGAAGGTGGACTTGAAAGTCTGAGAGCCTACCTTGACAGGGATGTCCACTTCCTCATGCACCATTCTTTTCGACCTGTCAAAAGCCCTTACCATAATGTTACTGGGCTTTAGGGTCAAGCCTTCACAATCTAGTCGATCGAGAGCCTTCTTAGGCAGGACATTTAATGAAGACCCAATATCTACTAGCACATGAGCCATAGTGGTGCCCCTGCATTCGATCGAGACATGCAAAGCATCATTATGCTTCCTCCCTTTTGGTGTCAAGTCGGCGTCTGAAAAACCCAGCCCATTGTCAGCAGTCAAGCTGGCCACACAGTCCTTGAATTGACCGGTTGAGGTTTCTTGCGGTACGTGCGCAGTCTTGAGGAATGCAATCAGAGCCTTTGCACGGGCCTCAGAATATAACAGCAAAGATAACATCGATATCTTCAAGGTGGTCTGCCCCAACTACTCAACCATGTTGTAGTCGCTCTTTTTGATTATTTTTAAAATTTCCTCTATCTCTTGCTTAGAGGATTCCACAACAACTTTCCTAGGTGCCTCCGTCCGGGAAGGCTCACCTACAGCTCCTTTGCCTCGAATCCCAGATGACTCATCGGCAGGGGTAACAACTGGAGTAAGAACAAGAATAGTAACTGAAGTACTAGCAAGAACAGAAGATGAAATAACGACACGCTTAGTGACAATCTTCGGGGAGATCTCAAGAGAGAAAATCCTTCCACTTTTAGTAATCTTGTTGGTCCCGACAATGTTACTGACATCAGGATTAGATTCTTCGGTCTTCAAGTCTTGTTTGATGCCATGATAGTAAACATCGGTGCCATAATGCCAAGGGACAACTTTGTCCGAGACGTACAGGACATGACCAGGACAAGTGATTATTAATAGAGCGATTCTCGAAGCAGGTGTAATCCTAACAGGTCTTCTCAAGGAGGCCTTGGAAGGACTGGCGGAAATGGTTATAATAGCAATATCTTCACACGAAACAGTTGGAATCAAAGTCTTTTCGGAAAAAATTTCTCTGCTGTCTATCAGGCGTTGGACACCTGTTTTCAGCAAATAGCAACCAGAAGGCAGGGATGAACATATGTGGCAACCTTCATCACAACCTGGAAATAAACCAGCCAACAACAAATTCTTCTTAACAGTCACAAGAGAAGTAGAAACTTCGTCCACTGAGGTGACAAATAGATCAGTATCAATGGCGTTAACTCCATGGTTGTGCTTAGGCATGGGAGCAATTATGACATTGGGCTTCTCCGGAGCGTCGAACTCAATCTCCTTGGCTTCAATCAAATCTTGTACTTTATTTCTTAGAGCCCAACAGTCATTGGTATCATGACCAGGACTCTCAGAATGATAGACGCACCGAGAGTTCAGATTGTATCAAGGAGAGGAGGTATTAGGATTCTTGGGAGCCTCTTTTAAAGTTGCCAAGTTAGATCTCAATAGATGGGGTAGAACCTATGTCAATGTCATGTTAATCCGGGTGAACTGCCTTTGTGGTCTTTCTACCCTTTTTTGATTGTTTCATTGTGGGGCAGCCGCAGGCCTATGTATTATTAAAGCACTTACCGTTGGACGGTATCCCACTCTGCTCTGATCTCTCGGGCTATAAATGGCACTGACCTCCTTCTTACCAGTGAAAGGTTTCTTTGCTGAACTTGACGAGGTATCTTTCTGTATTTTACCGCTCCGAATCCCATCTTCTACCCTTTCTCTAGTTAATATCAGCTCAGTAAAACCAGCCGATGAGCTACCAATCAAATGGTTGAAGAATGGACCAGACAACGTCCCAAGAAACATGTCAACCAACTCCCTGTCAGATAAAGGGGGTTGAACTCTCCCAGCCAAGTCTCTCCACTTCTGCGCTTAGTCCTTAAAACCTTCACCTACACCCATGGACATACTCTAGAGTTGAGTATGAGTAAGGACCAAGTCGGTATTGTATTGATACTGCTTTAAAAAGCAGTAGCCAAATCCTCCCAGTTTCGGACATTGGTTCCCTCCAATTGGTAGAACCATTCAAGTTGAATCCCTGACAGGCTATTTTGAAAGAAGTGAACCCACAAGTTTCTATCAGAGGTGTGAGGCTAGATCTTCCTCACATAGGAACGGAGATGAAGCTTGGGGCAATACACCCCATCATACTTTGTGAAAACCGGAGCTTTAAATTTCTGCGGGATGACTACTCCCGACACCAATCCCAATTCTTCGAAGTCCAACCCAGGTATTCTCTGGATCTCCATAGCACTTAACCAATCCTCTATCTGCTTGTACCTATCCTCAGTGGGAGGATATTGCTCGTCATTATAGTCGGTATCATTGTCAGAATTTCGGGACTGGGGTCTTATTCTCTTGTATGCCCCTCTTGATTTCCCCCCTCTTTGGACGAGGAGGTCACATCAACTTTGATTGCTTTAGTGCCCCCTGAATCTTCTGCCCATATTGAGGGCACCAACGAGCTTCTTCTTCTTCTTCTTCTTCTTCTCTTCTTTCTCTTTCAGGATGAGGGCCTTCAGATCCTCCTGCCCTTTTGCCAGATTTATGAACATTTGTTGAAATTGGGCATTTTATGCCTGGAGATCTTTGATGCTTTGTTCAGAAGACATATCTGCTAAAATAAACAGCGGAGGAGATGAGAAATTTGCAATGTCATGGATGGTATGCGTATGCAATGATTTCAAGGATTCTTAAAAACTCAAATTTGCTTAACCAAAAAGAAACACATGTTAATTGTATTAATGAGTTTGAATTGTTACAAAAAAATGCCCTTTAGGCTTACAGTTTAAACAAAACAAAACTCAAAGCAAAAAGAAACTAGGTTTCCCAAGAGCGCATCCTCTTTGGTGCAATGTAGGCGTTTATGTTCCTTTCTTCATGAAGTAGCCTAGTGAGCTCCAGGACCTTCTTCTCGCTGGCATAAAACCGAGCTTCAAACATGTACCACTCGTCTTTAAGTTGAACCCAGGACTTCTGCAACTCCTTGTGATCGTTTGGCATGTCAGGATGATGAACAAGGGAAGTCGTATCTCCCTCAGCAACTGGTTCCACAATTATTGGTAGGACAGCAGGGTAAGGCATCATAAGACTTTGAGCGTGGGCTCGTACCCATCAGAGATAGGGCTCAAGAGGTATGGAATTCTTGTGCCCCGGCGTCTTGCTGTCAATTTTATGCACCATGCCCCAAGCTTTTATGAACCTTTTGCAGTATCCCTGAGCGTCATTCTCATAGTTGAAGGAGATTACTTGGATAAGCGTATCGTGAGGACCAACTCTCCTTGCATAACCAAACTGACGCAAGGTCAAACAAGGGTTGTAAGTGATTCCCCCCCTAATGCCTAAGAGAGGGACATTAGGGAATTCACCACAGCGATCGATAATGGTGATATCTTCCAAGAACCGCGAACACCAATGAATGTCCGAATGCTTAAGGGACATCAGCCTACGAGACCATTTCAAACCCTACTCGTTCTTCAAAACAGACCTGGGTAGGTGCGAAATAAACCACCTATCCAATAGAGGAGTTCAACACAGGAGGGTCCCCCTTCTCTTTAGAGTGCGAGCATGCAGAGAGTGTAGAATATCCCCGAGTAATGTAGGCACAAGATTATGAGACAGAAAACCTTAATAGTGTTCACATCTACGAGTTGCTCCGCATTAGGGAAAAGCACCGTCACGTAAATGAGAAGTGCCATAACCTATTCGAAAGCTTGTAAATCTAGATTATCCCAAAAATGGTAAGCCTTCTCGAATAGAAACATAACCGGAACTCCTTGGACGCCCCTCTAGTCTCCCAATTTGTCACTATGTCGGACCGTTGTAAGGACATAGCTCTAGCAATCTCTTCGGGCTTTGGTCATTCCTCCGTACCGTTGAAAGGTGACTGATCAAGAATAGGTACCCCTAACAACCGAGAAAATTCCACCATAGTAGGTACTAGCTGGTAATCCGGGAAGGTGAAGCAGTGGTGCAAAGGGTCAAAGAACTGAAATAGCACTTTTAACAATTCTTCATCAGGTTTTGAAGTGACCAAGTTGAGCAACCGACCATGCTTTTTAGTGAAGGGAGAGTGTTTTACCACAAAATTTGCCTCTCATATTTCTCAACACATGGCAAGGGAGGTCCCCAAGTCGCTCAAGGAATCCCAAGAGTTGACCAGACAAACTCTCTCCTAAGGCAGTATACCTCAAATTAGGGTTTCATTTTTCATCAAGATGCTTGATTCTAAAGGATCCCAAATGCTCACCATTGTCCTAATATGTTCTCAAGATCATCCATGTCAAGTTTCAAGCCTTGCAGAAGAAGTTTGCTCAGTCAATTGCTCAAATGCCTGAAAATCAACTATGTTAGGTCAAAAGTCAACTATGGCCCACATACAGTCAAACTTCAAGATTTTTGGTCAACATCCTCATTTTGAAGTACTGTACATCATTTGATCAGAGGTTGATCATGATTCCTCAAGGATTTCTCACAATTCATCAAAACCCAAAAGTTGCTAAATTAGGGTTTTACAGGAAAAGTTAACTCAACTTTGACCAAGCATAAATTTCTCATATTTTATCAGAAATGACCCATCCAAAGATAATTTTTAATAGGATGCAATTACCTACAATTCATATTCATCTCCCAAGTTCATAATATGCACTCACAAAAAGATATGAATTTTGACATTATAGGTCCTTTTGAAAAGTCAACAAAAACACCTTTTGGGTCAAAGCTTCATACATGAACATGGAAGACTCAATTGAGATGAGACCAAAAGGGTTGTTTAGGGGACATCCTAACCTTTCTAAAAAGTCCAAGAACACCTCTCTAGGGTCAAAATTGAGAGAGTTATGCATTGGCCAAGTTGACCATTTTTGCAAAAATTGCCAAAAGTCAAATGTGCTCAAATTTGCATTTTTGCTAAATGGGCCCAACTTTTTATGCTTGCACCTCAATTATAATGTGGTCCACGACTCAAACGTTCACTCACCCATTATGTGCTTCATTTTTCAATTTATTTTGATTTTTCATTAATTAAAAAAGTGGATTAAATCAAATAAATGATGAAAATTAATAAAGATATGATTTGATTTGTTTTTTTGACAGATTAGCAATCAAGATATGCTGAGTTTACAAGATCAATTCGAGTTAAGGCCAATTGGTACAAGAAAGGCATGATTTGGATCAAAATAGGAACATATCATACAACTTGAAAATCAAATCAAAACTTGGATAAATGCAAAGATTCATGCCAAGTTTGTTAACCCAATTCATTCTAGGTTATATAATGAAGCTTTGCAGATAAAAAAACAAGGGTTAGAGGTCGTGAGAGGCATAAAACAAAACTAAAAAATCTTGACAAAAAGTGAGGTTCGGTTTGTAGGTTAGAGGACCTTTGAGAGCAATTCAAGGCCAGCCATCACATCCTGGGCGTGCACTGAAGCCATCTCCATCATTTGCAAGGTCTGAAGCGCTCATAATTCGCCTCTACACCTCACGCGGTTTGCAAGCTTTTTCAAATTTGATTATTGCAATTTATGCATCATTAGCACTTTTGATTGTTATATTCATGTTTGTCATCATGTTTGCAATCTAACCATGCCAGTTAATTGCGTTTTTGATGCCTGTACGTGATGTTGGCATTGCTAGGGTTTTTGTGTTTGTTTTAGGGGTTTTCAGTACAAGCAAAATTAGGCCTTGAATTAGGTACCATGATGCTCGTGAGGATGAGACGAGTTGATTAGTACCCTTACCTTTCATTTATATTGCTTGTACATGATTTTTGAATGTTACAGGTTTGTAGTTACAGTAAACGTCTGTAGGTAAAAGTCTTGTTGTCTAAAGTGACGGTTGCCAGGAAGAAGACGCTGGCGTGTCAAAGCGTGATGTAAGTATGAAGTGCGCCTAAGAGGGGGGGGGGGGGTGAATTAGGTACTTTTAAAAATTCTGGTTTTTAGTGATGATGGTTCTTATTTTTCTGGTTATAAGAGATTTTAGGAAAGCTTAAAAATGCAGAAAAATAAAGAGACACAGGCAATATATCCTGGTTCCCCTTACAGTCCGAGAGTACTCCAGTCCCCTTTCAACATGAAAGAGATTTCCTTATTGTGGCAAACTTACATAAGAACTACCAACCAAACCAAGAACAATCCTCTTGGACCAAGAACAATCCTCTTGGATTTTCACTAAGTTACCTATGAGAACAATCCTCTCAATGTAACTACACTTGTATCCAACAACTTGGAGAAACAAGATTTCAACAAAAACACTTAAACTTAATTCCAACAATCCTGGAAAATAAGTAAGTAAAAACAATTTGTGAGTTTGAGTGAGTAGAGTATATTGATCACTTAAGAGTGATTTTGACAATGTATAATCTTCTTCTTTCAATAATAATATTGTACAAAGACTCAAGATATATTTTCTCAAAGTTTTATGTTTTAAAGTATGAAAATAAATGCAGAAAACTTATGCATGAAAATGAAGAATGCTTGAGTTTGTATTTTTAAAGTTCAGAAAAATATTATGAAAGAAGGTTTTAGATATGATTTTGAAATTGGATATTTATATGTTCATAACACCCTTTTGAAACATCATGAAGATCTGGAAATGTACCATGAACAAATGCCAAGTTTGAGTGAAAAGATGTAATGAAAAGGCATGATCAAAAGGCATGAACAAAGCTGTAAATTTTCAAATTCGTGCAGTGTGTAATTGATTGCACCTTTAGTGTAATCGATTGCACAAGGTTTTTAACAGCTATATTTTCAAAATTTTAAGAGTGTAATCGATTGCATCAACAATGTAATCGATTGCATACAAAATCAGTAGCAAAATTTAACTGAGTGCAATCGATTGCACCAACTATGTAATCGATTGCATGCTAAGACAAAATCAATTGTTTTGAAAATTTTAAGTGTGCAACCGATTGCACAAACTATGTAATCGATTGCATGCATATGAAAAATGAAAATTAATCTTTTAAAGGCTTGAGAATGATTTTTAAACATTTCTTTTTCATTTTTGAGCATCTATATCTTAAGATCAAAGTAGATAATATTATTGTACCTTCAAAAGATGTTGAGAGCTTTGATTGAAGATATTATCCTTAGATGCTTGACCAAAGTCTTTGCCTTCTTTGTTAGACATGGTTTGTCTTCATCAAAACAAAAGCTTATTTGAGAAGCTTGATTTCACATTCTCCCCCTTTTTGATGATGACAAACAATCTTTCTTTATGCGATGTACTTTCCAGAAGAGCTTCTCCCCCTGAGATGCAAACCCCCCCTATGTAGGAGAGGGTTGGAATTCTTTGCAATTCTTCATTTTGATTGGAGAGTACCTTTGAAAATTAAGACAAGAAATACAAGCATAAAGTATAACATCCTTATCCCCCTTTGACATTATCAAAAAGATGGGAAAGATGCAATAAAAATGGACAATAATATATGTAATAAAATTTGAAAACTTAACCATAGCCATATTGCTCCATGATGCTTTTTATCATCCTTTGATAAAAGCACATAGTAGTTATCTTCATCAAAACATGATGTTGTAGCCTTTGTCACAAAGTTGACTTGTACTTAGAAGTTGTCTTTTGTTCTTAAACATGAAGTACATCTTCAATGGATATGAAAGTTAGTGTATCAACTTTGCCAATGCCAAGAATTCTTCCTTTAAGGTATTTCCCATATGTGAAATAATCCTTCGACTTGAACTAGATTTGAAAGTTAGTATATGTCTCCCGTCATATGCTTTGAACAACCACTATCAAGATACCAAATATTGCATGTGGTTTTCAAGCATACCTACAAAACAAATTAAGTTTGATTTGGTACCCAATGTGATTTGGGTCCATCATAGTTAGTTCCTTTCTTAACCCACACATAATACCCACTTGCCATACTAAAGTTTCTAACATGGCAAGCATTAGGTGTATGGCCTTTAATACCACAATAAAAACGAGTAGGTTCAAAGTTACTTCTAAATCTAGAAGGATAAGATTTCTTTTTAGGAAATGTTTTCTTTTTAGGATAGTGATGAACTATTTTAGGCTTGTTCACTTTATCTTTGGAAGATTGATCACTTGCCTTAACAAAGATAGTTTTGTTAGAACTTGGTTTTGAGAACTTTGAATATCCAAGTCCACTTTTATCATTGGAGTATATTTGTTGGCTAAGAACACCTTCCAATCCAATTTGCCCTTTTTCATATCTTTCAATAACTCTTTTTAATTGGACAATTTGGAAAGAGAGTGAATCACAATTTTTGCATACAAAATTCTGTTTTTGTTCATCACTTGATTTTTGTTTTTCTTCTTTGAAATCTTTTTCCATTGAAACATATTTTTCTTCTAAGGATGAAATTTGTTTCTTTTGTGATGAAATGGTTTTATACAGAATTTTGCATTCATTCAATAGTTCATCTATAGCACCTTGTGCATCACTATCAAAAAGAGAAAATTCATTACTAACCTCATTGTCTTCATCATCGGAATGGTGTGAGGCCATCAATGCTAGATTTGCACGTTGATTGTTTTTGGAATCGGAAGATGAACTTTCCTATGCTATATATGCTTTCTTTGATTTCTTATCTTTATTTCTCTTGAAATATTTCTTCTTCTTTTCAAGTGTAGGACATTCACTTTTAACATGTCCATTTTCTCCACATTCAAAGCATATAACTTTCCTTGTTGGTGCTTCCCTTTTTCTTTCTTTTCGTAGAACCTTTTCAATCTTCTTGATAAGATCATCATCTTCACTACTAGTGGATTCATCCTCTTGATTGCTATCATGATCTTTTATCCTTGTATTTAGAGCCATGTCTTTTGAATCTTTTACTTGGATTTCATGCTTTTCAAGTCTTGCAAGTTCCGTCTCATATTCTTGAAGTTTTCCGAACAAGGTGGCGGAAGTCATTATGGATAGATTCTTCTTCTCAGATATTGCTGTCACTTTTGGTTGCCATTCCCTGGATAAAGATCTAAGCACTTTAAGATTAAGTTCATCATTAGTTAAAGTCTTACCGAGTGCTTTCAAATGATTTGTCAAGTGTACAAATCTTTTCTGCAAGTCGAGGATTGATTCTCGAGACTGCATTCTGAATAGTTCGTATTCTTGACTCAAATTATTTAATCTTGATCTTTTAACTTCAGCGGTTCCTTCATGCGTTTCTACCAAGGTATCCCATATTTCTTTTACTGTTTTTCATGCCGAGACACGGAAGAATTCGTCCATACTAAGTGCACCTTGAAGAAGGTTTATTGCCTTTTTGTCATAGAGAACTTTCTTTTTATCATCATCGTTCCATTCAGTTTTAGGCTTTGAAGAGCCAACACCATTGATTACTGTAATCGGGATAAATGGACCATTTTCGACGGTATCCCAAATTTCTTCTCCTTGTGCTTCTAGATGCGCCTTCATGCGTATTTTTCAGAAGTCAAAATATTTACCACATAATAGAGGAGGCTTGTTGTTACTACCACCATCTCTGAAAACAGGATTATGATTTGCGGAAGCTATTCTGGATCTTTTAGGAGCAGGTTACCTATAACCTGCTCTGATACCAATTGTAAGTACGAAGTGCGCCTAAGAGGGGGGGGGGGGGGGGGGGGGTGAATTAGGTACTTTTAAAAATTCTGGTTTTTAGTGATGATGGTTCTTATTTTTCTGGTTATAAGAGATTTTAGGAAAGCTTAAAAATTCAGAAAAATAAAGAGACACGGGCAATATATCCTGGTTCCCCTCACAGTCCGAGAGTACTCCAGTCCCCTTTCAACATGAAAGAGATTTACTTATTATGGCAAACTTACATAAGAACTACCAACCAAACCAAGAACAATCCTCTTGGATTTTCACTAAGTTACCTATGAGAACAATCCTCTCAATGTAACTACACTTGTATCCAACTGCTTGGAGAAACAAAATTTCAACAAAAACACTTAAACTTAATTCCAACAATCATGGAAAATAAGTAAGTAAAAACAATTTGTGAGTTTGAGTGAGTAGAGTATATTGATCACTTAAGAGTGATTTTGACAATGTATAATCTTCTTCTTTCAATAATAATATTGTACAAAGACTCAAGATATATTTGCTCAAAGTTTTCTGTTTTAAAGTATGAAAATAAATGCAGAAAACTTATGCATGAAAATGAAGAATGCTTGAGCTTGTATTTTTAAAGTTCAGAAAAATATTATGAAAGAAGGTTTTAGATATGATTTTGAAATTGGATATTTATATGTTCATAACACCCTTTTGAAACATCATGAAGATCTGGAAATGTACCATGAACAAATGCCAAGTTTGAGTGAAAAGATGTAATGAAAAGGCATGATCAAAAGGCATGAACAAAGCTGTAAATTTTCAAATTCGTGCAGTGTGTAATCGATTGCACCTTTAGTGTAATCGATTGCATAAGGTTTTTAACAGCTATATTTTCAAAATTTTAAGAGTGCAATCGATTGCATCAACAATGTAATCGATTGCTTACAAAGTCAGTAGCAAAATTTAACTGAGTGCAATCGATTGCACCAACTATGTAATCGATTGCATGCTAAGACATAATCAATTGTTTTGAAAATTTTAAGTGTGCAATCGATTGCATAAACTATGTAATCGATTGCATGCATATGAAAAATGAAAATTAATCTTTGAAAGGCTTGAGAATGATTTTTAAACATTTCTTTTTCATTTTTGAGCATCTATATCTTAAGATCAAAGTAGATAATATTATTGTACCTTCAAAAGATGTTGAGAGCTTTGATTGAAGATATTATCCTTAGATGCTTAGATGCTTGACCAAAGTCTTTGCCTTCTTTGTTAGCCATGGTTTGTCTTCATCAAAACAAAAGCTTATTTGAGAAGCTTGATTTCATACGTGATTAGCCCATTCAAATTTCACGCGTTTGGAGCTGGCAGAGTATTTGACTTGGCTTTTGGTTTTGTTTGTTTATTAGGCTTACAAGTTAACACGCTAGCGCAGATGGTTGAAGGGAGTGCCTTTGATGCACACGTCTTGGGTTCGATCCCAGGCGTGTGCATTTTATTATTTTCTTGATTGTTTCAGGTGAATCCAGTGCACTACATCCTCAAGCGCATTCCATACAACCTCAACATCCAGCTATCGGATGTGTTCTTACCCAAATCCAACGTGCCAACAATGAAGGTCCCTGGTGTGCCACAAAGTCAACATTGCATCAGATCAAGCGTGGTCAACCAGGCCTTGGAGCATTTGGGCCTAGAAATTCAACTTCAACCCCCATATTTGCTAACAATAACACAAGCCCATTCCTCATTTTTTTCTTTTTATTTTATTTTTACTTTATTCTTAATTCTTAATTTATTTTATTTTAAAATCAATTTTTTTATAAAATCATAAAATCAAGAATTCACAAAAAAAATTAGAATTAGATTTTTTTTATCAAATTTAATTTAATTAATTTAATTTAATTTAGGGTAACTTTAATTTGTTTTTTTTTATAATTAAAATCAATTAGAAAATTAGGTTTAAGTTCTCGATTTAATTCTTTTCTTTTTTCAAACAAAAACACAAAAATAGGTTAACTTAATTGTTCTTCTTAATTAACATTAATTCGAACTTAGGATTTTCTTTTAATTTAATTCTCCATTATTTTTCTTAAATAACAAAACATGACAAAAAACATTTATCTTTAATCAATCGCAAATAGGATTAGTCAAAGGGTCAAAACCCTAATCGCCTCGCATTTAATTCGCCGCGCGCTTATTTTGTTTTTCCATTATTTTGTAACTGTTTTGAGGATGTAATAATTAACTTAGGGTTTTTATTTACTGTTTAAATCCCCGATTTTTGGTTATGTAATTAATCCCCCTCCCCGAAGCCTTGTAATAGCTAGGTTTATTTTCTCGCATTTTTAATTCCTGCAAATATTTAACTGCTAGATATATGCTAATAGGATTGTATAGAAAGAATGCATGACAAAATTAAAATGGTTAGAAAACCCTAATGTGCAAAGATTAAATAACTGAAAATGAATCATTCGCACATATTCACTCTTAGGGTATACTCTCACTTCGGTTGCCTTCGGTAAACGATTATTAAGCATAAGGTGTCTTAGTGGTTGCACTCCCGTCTAAAAGATCAAATGTCCCATTCAAATGTTGCCTCGGAAACGTTGCCTCGGAAATGTTACCTCGGAAATGTTGCCTCGAAAAAGATCTTAAGACTCTAGGGTTACCACTAAGGTATCCTAACATTTCTTTAGTGAGCGTACGTCCCTTTCGAATTGACCCTTACAACTCCAACAACGGTGCTACCTATTTCTCAATAGTAGGATAGCGCTGTCTAAAGGAAACAAGAATAGAAACGATATTTTTTCGAGTAGGTAGATTAGTTCCTAGGTACTTGCTCAAACAAACAAATCTTTTTCACACTTACACCTTTCAAAACAATTTTCAAAACAAACTTCGTCACACCCTTAAGGACTGATACAAGGGTTATCACGAAGTAAAACATTTTTCAAAATAAAGCACACACAAGCAATTTAAAAATGAGCAAGTACCTAAGAGCCCATGGAAAACCATGGATAGAATGGGTGCTAACACCTTCCCTTTCTATAATCTACCCCCCGTACTCAGAATATCTCGAAAAAGGATTTTTTTGTACTTTTTTCCTTTCTGATTGGATGAAATAAAAGTCGGTGGCGACTCTTGCTTACTGCGACATTTTGCGAACAAAAAACGCAAAACGCAAACCAGTATTAAACAGTTAGTTCTGCCACCGCATCACAGAACTGGCAACTCTGCTGGGGAAACGGAAGTGAGGTATACCTTAGAATCTAGGTCCTTTAAATTGCTTCTCTTGATTGCTTTGTTTGCTTTATTTTTGAGGGTTTTGTTTGGGGTTACTATAGATCCTACACCCGGATCTGGGGAACACCTTTTAGGTAAGTAACAATAGACTGTGAGGGAACTGTACAACATAGACCGATACGGTTGAAGCAGTAGCTACATTGGTGTGGCACTTTGGTTGGTACCGGTATCCCTTGTGGTGAAACGAGGAGAATACGAGGCTGCTGCATGGTATCGTGAAGCATCAACTGACCTTAGAACCTTTAATTTCCCAACTTGGCCATTAGAAAGTAGCGAGATAGCCGTCCTCGGTGTAGAGCTGAGAACTGGTTGATACTCGATGCTACACTCATTGAGATCATACTTTCGGAATATTTCGGCTGCAAGAAAAGATTGCGTGAGCTAAAACCATGACCGATAAAGGATGGTCAGTGATATTGAGATCCTCTAGAACCCGATTACTTTTCTAGGACAGGTTGAACCAACTTAACTTCAAGAGGGTATTACCTTTGACCTCATGCAAGCCTTAAACCTAAGGACTTGGTGTGACTTGACTGTGTTTGCTATACCTGTGTTTGCTATACATGTGTTTGCTATACCTGTGGTTTATCATGACATCATGCATCATAACATGGCATTCATGCTTCATTACACTAACCATTTCAAAGACCAAGGGAATTTATCTTTGTTCTGTTTTGCAGATCATGGCTTCCGTGCGTAGAAATACCATCTGAATCAACTTTGTGCAGATACCTTCCAAACTTAAAGAGCTAGCATCAAGAGTTTCTCAAACTTCTACTTTCATTAAGAGACACGGTCAACTTCTCATCCTGGTTACTTTGAACCTTGATGAACAAATGATGAGCGTACTTTTTTAGTTCTTCGATCCCAAGCATCACTGCTTCACCTTTCCAGATTATCAGTTGGTACCCACCTTGGAAGAATTCTCTCAACTATTGGGCATATCCATTCTTGAACAGGTACCCTTCACAAGTATGGAAGAAGTTCCTAAGCCAGAAGTCATTGCCTCAGCTTTGCGTTTGAAACTGGCCGATATGGTATCCAATTGGGAAACTCGAAGCGGAGTCGAGGGTCTTCTAGCCAAATTTCTTATAGATAAGGCTCAACAGTTTTGGGATGATATGGATTTTCAGGCTTTCGAGGAGGTCTTGGCTCTTCTTATCCATGGTTTAGTTCTCTTCCCTAATCCGCACTCCTTCGTAGATGTGAATGCTATCAAGATTTTCCTTTCTCGCAACCCTGTGCCTACTTTGCTTAGAGATATCTTGCATGCTCTCCATACTCGTACTATGAAGAGAAGATGGACTCTTATGTGCTGCATGCCATTGCTGTCGAGGTGGTTTATTTCTCATCTCCCTAAGTCTGTACTGAAGAACGAAGAAGGTTTGGGTTAGTCGCACAGGATAATGTCACTCGCTCATACGGATATTCTTTGGTGTTCCTGAGCTATGGAAGACATTGCTATTATTGACCGCTGTGGGGAGTACCCTAATGTCCCATTACTTGGTATCATAGGGGCTATAACTTACAATCCTTGTCTAGCCTTGCGACAATTTGGTCATGCTCGAAGGGATGGTCCCCATGAGTTGCTTATTGAGAGCATTGTATTCAACTATGAGGATGATATTCAAGAGTATCACCGGAGGTTCATACGAGCTTGGGGCATGGTAAACAGATCGAGCATCAGGGCTTTGGGGCCAAAGACTTCCATTCCAATGGAACCTTATCTACAATGGGTACGAGCTCGTGCTCAATAGCTTATGATGCTCTATGTGGCTGTTTTGCCAGTGATTGTGGAACCCACTACTGAAGAAGGCATTTCTTACACGTTTCTCTATCCTTACATGCCCACTGATCTTGGGGAATTACAGAGGTCTTAGATTCAGTTGATGAAAGAGCGGGATACTTACAGGGATCAGTTCCATGCTCAGGAGAGGAAGGTTTTAGAGCTTACAAAGCAACTCCATGAGGCAAAAGGACTGAATGATTATCTCAGCGCAAAGAGGAAGCATCCATGGGACTTTTGATTTTTCTTTCTAGTTTTAGATTTATTTTTAATTGTAACGCCTAAAAGGCATTTGAACTTCAAATTAAGCTAATAAAGTTTTTATTTATTTTGGTTTGCAAATTTAAATTTTCCGAAGTCTTTGAAATCATTGCATACACATCCAATTATTATACACATCATTACAGGTACCATTACAGGTTTCTCATCTCCTTCGCTGTTTATTTGAGCAGAAATGTCTTCCGAACAAAAAATTAAGGACCTGCAGGCACAAAACACCCAATTCCAACAAATGTTCATCAGTCTGGCAAAGGGGCAGGAGGATCTGAAAGCCCTCACCCTGAAAGAGAAGAAGAAAAAGAAGAAGACTGGTATTCTGAATATGGGCAGAAGATTTGGAGAAAGGTTGAAGCATCAAATTGATCTGACCTCTTCATCCAAGAAAGGGGAGAACCAAGAAGGGGAAAAAGACCCTAGTCCTGTAGTCTCTGACAATGATACTGATTATAACTATGAGCAATATCCTCCTGCTGAGGATAGATACAAGCAATTAGAAGACCGCCTGAGTGCTATGGAAGTTCAGAAGATACCTAGTTTGGATTTTGGAGAATTGGGACTGGTATCGGGAGTGGTCATCCCTCATAAGTTCAAAGCTCCAGTTTTTGCCAAGTATGATGGGGTGTCCTGCCCAAAACTCCACCTCCTTTCGTATGTCAGGAAGATTCAATCCCACACCACTGATAGAAATTTGTGGGTGCACTTATTTCAAGATAGTCTGTCAGGGACTCAAATTGAATGGTTCTACCAGTTGGAGGGAGCTAGTGTCCGAAACTGGGAAGATCTTGCTGCTGCTTTCTACAAGCAGTATCAGTACAATGCTGACCTTGCTCCCACTCGTACTCAACTCCATAGTATGTCCATGGGTGCAGGTGAAGGTTTTAAAGATTATGCTCAAAAATGGAGAGACTTGGATGGGAGAGTTCAACCCCCTTTGTCTGATAGAGAGTTGGTTGATATGTTTCTAGGAATGCTATCTGGTCCATTCTTCAATCACTTAATCGGCAGCTCGTCATCGGGCTTCATTGAGCTGATTTTAACAGGAGAAAGAGTAGAAGCTGGAATTTAGAGTGGTAAAATACAGAAGGATGCCTCCTCGAGTTCAGCAAAGAAGCCCTTCGCTGGTAAGAAGGAAGCAAGTGCGGTCTATAGCAGGAGGGGCCAAAGCAGATCTGAACACCGTCAAACGGTAAATGCTGTAGTGATACCAAGACCCGTAGTTGCTCCACAATGCAACAATCAACCAAGGGTGGAAAGACCACAATGGCAGTTTACTCGCATCAACATGACTTTGGCTGAAGTTCTACCTCACTTATTAAAATCCAACTTGGCAACCTTGAGAGAGGCCCCCAAGAATCTAAACACTACCTCTCCCAGATACAATCCCAACGCACGGTGCGACTACCATTCTGAGAGTCCTGGACACGATACAAATGATTGATGGGCTCTGAGAAATAAAGTACAAGACTTGCTTGAAGCCAAGGAGATTGAGTTCGATGCTCCAGAAAAGCTGAATGTTATAACTGCTCCCATGCCCAAACATGGTCGTGGAGTTAATGTTGTTGACACTGATTTGTTTGTGACCTCTGTTGAAGAAATTTCTACTCCTCTTATGACTGTTAAGAAGAATTTGTTGTTGGCCGGTTTATTTCCGGGTTATGGTGAAGGTTGCCACATGTGTTCGATTCTACCTTCTGGTTTCCGTTTGTTGAAGTCGGGTGTTCAGCGCCTGATGGATAATAAAGAAATTTTGTTTGAGAATACTGTGATCCCTATTGTTCCCATTGAAGATGTCGCTATTATAACCATTTCCGCCAATCCTTCCAAGGTTTCCTCGAGAAGACCTATTATGATTACACCTGTCCAAAGAATTGCTCCGCTGATAATCACTGTTCCTGGTCCCATCCCGTACACCTCAGACAAGGCTATCCCATGGCATTATGGTGCTGATGTGTACTATCATGGTATTAAGCAAGATATGAAGAATGAAGAAGCTGATACTGATGTCAGTAATATTGTCGGGACTAGTAAGGTTACCCGAAGTGGAAGGGTTTTCTCTCCTGAGATTGCTCTGAAGATCATCAAGCCCACTGTTATTCTAATTGCTGCTCCAACTAGAACTTCTGACATGTCTCCTGTTCTTACTCCAGTTGTTACCCCTGCTGCTGAGCCATCTGGGGCTCGGGGCTAGGAAATTAAAGGTGAGCCTGCACAGACAAAGGCACCTAAGAAAATCGGTGTGGAAGCCTCTAAACAAGAAATAAAGGAAATACTGAAAATCATTAAGAAGAGCGACTACAATGTGGTAGAGCAGTTGGGGCAGACCCCATCAAAGATATCTATGTTGTCTCTGTTGTTGTGTTCTGAAGCCCATGCGAAGGCTTTGATTGCATTTCTTAAGACTGTGCATATGCCACAGGAAACTTCAGCAGATCAGTTCAAAGATTGTGTGGCCAGCCTGACTACCGACAATGGGCTGGGTTTTTCAGATGCGGATCTGACACCAAAAGGAAGGAATCATAATGATGCTCTGCATGTCTCGATTGAGTGCAGGGGCACCACTATGGCTCATGTGCTAGTAGATACCGGGTCTTCACTGAATGTTCTGCCAAAGAAAGCGTTGGACCGTTTGGATTGTAAGGGTTTGACTCTGAAACCTAGTAACATTATGGTAAGGGCTTTTGACCGATCGAAGAGAATGGTGCACGGGGAGGTGGACATCCATGTCAAAGTGGGTTCTTAGAATTTTGGGTCCACCTTCTACGTAATGGATATCAGGCCTTCATATTCTTGATTGTTGGGTCGTCCTTGGATCCATGAGGCTGGGGTAGTTACTTCCACACTCCATCAAATGTTGTAGTATCCGGTGAAGGGAAAGATTGTCACAGTGCGAGGTGAAGAAGAATATATGGTGAGTCACCTCAATTCCTTCCGCTACATAGAGATGGACGGCGAATTCATAGAAACTCCTTGTCAGAATTTCGAAGAGGTCCCTCAGGTCTTGGCATCAACTGAAGTTACTGCCAACAAACCTCCATTGAAGATGGCTTCTCTCAAGGACGTCGGGGCTGTGGTTGAAGAATGGGCTCAAAGGGCTGTTAGGCGCGCTCGGGATGGAAGACCTCCTCTACACATAAGCAATCGAGGAATTAATGCAATTGATGCTGTGATACGATGGGAGAACTGACTTGGTTTTGCGTTTGTGTTTGCAAATGTTCGGTTTAGCAAGAGTCGCCACTGACTTTTTATTTTATCCTAAGGAAATGTCAAAAAGCACAGGAAATACCTTTGAGATGTTTTCTTGGGTTCGGGGAGTAGATTATAAAAAGGGAAGGTATTAACACCCTTTCTATCCATGGTTATCCATGGGCTCTTAGTTACTTGCTTAGATCACTTGCCTTTGCTTTTCAATTGTTTGAAATGGTGCTTTGTGTGTGGTTTTGAAAATATTTTGAAAAAGATGCATTGTCTAGGAAACCTTTGTAACAATTCGTTTGAATGTTTTACAAAGGTGTTTGTCTTTTTGAAAAGATGTTTCAATGTTTTTGAAAGTTTGTTTTGAAATTGTGTTGAGATGTGTGTTTGAAAAATGGCAAGGATGTTTTGCAAGTTTGATCAAGTAACTAAGAGCTATCTACCCTAATTTTACTCAAAGATCTTTCTCATGTTTTTTAACCCTTTTAACAGTGTTGTTTCACCATTGTGTTTGGTGAACAACCTTGTGTTAGGATGTTTAAACGGGACAGGCGCGGGTCATCGTATGCAATCATTGAAGGCAACTTATGAGATGCTCTAGCAATTTCGTAAGGGACGAGATCGTTTTGTCGAAGGCAACATCGAGGGTCATCGAGGGACTACTATCTTTGTTTATCAAAGGGACAATTGCTAGGGTGTCTCATACTCGAGGGACATGATTGCATTTTCCGAGGCAACAAGTGGAATTAACCTAAGGGGTGCATGTGTGAATAATGTGTTTGATTTGCATGTATTTAGTCTTTGATTATGGGTTGTCTACTTTGTTGTTTTTATCTTTCCATACATCCTAATTACTAGCATTTGTGCGGAAGTAATAAAAATGCAGAAAATAAATCCTACGCTATTACAATCATATCGAAGAACAAGAAATATAAAGACAAAACAAAAATAAAAGGAATAAAAATGATCCTTTCGATCTGGGCAGAGACACCCTTCGATTCTGCCCTTCCTGACTTCCTTCGATTTGGGCCTGGAGTCAGTAAGGTCGTGTCTTTCGATTTCACCCTTCTCCTGCTTCTTTCGATCGAGACTTGGCAGTCAGTGTGGACATCCTCCTGGCTACTTCTTTCGTTTGAGGCCTGGGGTCAACGTGAAGTACACTTTTTGCCTTAGGCTCCTTGCTGCTTCCTTCGACTGCAGGAGTGCTAGGCCCTTAGGTTGAGATTCGAAAGGCTTGAATACTTAGCCAATCGAAGGATACAGAGAACATGTTTTAAACTTTTAAAACACAACACTCAAGTGTAACTTTCAAAGCTACAGGCCATGGGTTAGCACAAGATTAACGAGTCTCAAAAGTCCAAAGTCTAAACAATCAGGGTCAAAACTTTCAACATATAGGCATTCAGGATCGAAGATTGAAAAATGGTCAAACTCCCTAGATGAAATATCTACATTTTTTATTGGTATGCACACATAATAAAAAATGAAATGGTTCTAAGTTTAGAGTGAACTTACCTCTTGAAGCGCTTAAATCAAAGGAAACTGTAAGTGACTTCCTTGGGGGTGAATGGAAGTTCGTTGGGGTCTTCCTGAGGCTAGTTCAATCACCACCTTGCTTGAACCGTCATTTAATCAAAGGAGGGAGTTTAATAGTGGTGAGTGAATTGAAAGTTATTATATAACAGTCTAAAGGATAAATCGAAGGCTGGTTATATGGCTGTTGGAGAGTGAATCGAAGGATCCACCAAGGTATGAAGGGTCTGAGTTTTTCTTAAGAGTGTTAGGAATAAAACGTTGGGAGGTGTCTAAGAGTTTTTGAGAATTTTTGCTAGAGTTTTCTTGCTTGAGGATTTTTTATGATTTTTCTCTCTTAGTAAAAATCTGGGCCCTTTTCTTTGTCAATGGTTCCTCTATTTATAGAGAAAAGGTTTGGGAGTTAAAAAAAAACAAAGATGTGGCTTGGATGATTCTTTGGGAGGGAAAACAAAAACATTCAAACATAAGGGGTATGCTGTATTTGTAGCTTTCGAGGGACAGTGCTTTATTGCCATTTTGGTACAAGGAATTGGACAGCAGTGCAGGACTGCTGTGCAGTAGTTTTGGCGTTTTATGGCCAGGGAATCAAGCCCTTGCCTGGCAGCGCATGAGACTTAGTCAACAAATGCCTTTGGCCTCTCATCCTTTTGTCTTCACTCCATAGCCTCACCTTTCGACCAGACTTTCAGTAACCATCTCCTTCTTTTCTTAATCGAAGTGACGTTCGAATGGCTTCCCTAGACAGTTCTTAGAATGGGCCAAATTAATGCTCTTGGGATGGAAGGCTCAATCGAAGCTTGCAACGTTGGAGAAGTCACTCCCCCAAATGAAAAAGGCGTGCAAGGGCAGAATGTGTGATCGAAAGAGGGCAAAAGAGAGGCTTTTTCCTCCTGGATCGAAGGACATCAAAAGGGAGCTTTTTGCCTTGGAATTGAAGGAAGTCTTTGCCTCAGTCGAATGTGGTGGTCGAAACAAGTTAACTCGAAGGAAGTTGTTGCACAGAACGAAGGATGTAATCCAAGTTGCATTCGAAAGAGGCTCTTGCTCAACTGAAGTTTTCATCCAGGTACACAAAAGGTGAGTGCCCAAACGAAGACTTGCCTTGCAGGGGGTACATGTGACCAGTAGGTCATGGCCTTCGATTGCAAGCATGCATGCAACAAAAGACACAAACGAAACCTACAACAAAAAGTCACATGCCCTTGGCGAAAGAGGCACGCTAGCATCCATTTTGAGCAATCAAAGGGGGGACAAGAGTCAATCGAAGGATGCTGATCAAAAGAGGCCTAAAGGCCAATCGAAAGAGCTGAAACGAAAAACACTTGTATTTCTCCAATTTTTGTCAAAATAATATTTTTATTTGTTTTCTCCTTTTTTGGTAGTATCCAAAGTACTTGTGCAAGCTTGAACCTTGAGAATCCTTGTGAGAAAGGCCTTGATAATTGAGAGGGCAAATTTTGGGGTACAACAGTTGCCCCTGTTCAATCTTCTTGAACCTGAAGAGTTAGATTGGCAGTTTTGCCGTTCGCGACTCGAAGGTAAAAGAAGATTGGACACTAGAGTGCCCAAAAAATTTGCACTCGTCAAAGCGTAGTTTGAGGGAATGGGCTTAAAGATGCCATTTGGAAATGTGACAGAATCTTGTCGGAGATGGGCTTAAAGATGCCATCCAAGAATGTTTGTTGAACTGTATGTTGTAGGTGAGTGGGTGAGTATCAGAAAGGTATCCATGTTTGGAACATCTATGAGCTGGGGGTCTGAATAAGCAATAGATTAACATCCATGTTGGGAAGCATCCGTAAACTGTTTTCAAAAGTTGAATCTGAACAAGCGATAAATTAACATCCGTATTTGGAGAATCCGTAAACTGTTTTCAGAAGTTGGGTCTGAACAAGCGATAGATTGACATCCGTGTTTGGAAGCACTCATAAACTGTTTTCAGAAGTTGAGTCTGAACAAGCGATAGATTGACATCCATGTTTGGAAGCACCCGTAAACTGTTTTCAGAAGTTGAGTCTGAACAAGCGATAGATTAACATCCATGTTTGGAAGCACCCGTAAACTGTTTTCAGAAGTTGAGTCTGAACAAGCGATAAATTGACATCCATGTTTGGAAGCAACCGTAAACTGTTTTCAGAAGTTGAGTCTGAACAAGCGATAGATTGACATCCATGTTTGGAAGCACCCGTAAACTGTTTTCAGAAGTTGAGTCTGAACAAGCGATAAATTGACATCCATATTTGGAGAATCCGTAAACTGTTTTCAGAAGTTGAGTCTGAACAAGCGATAGATTGACATCCAGGTTGGGAAGCATCCGTAAACTGTTTTCAAAAGTTGAATCTGAACAAGCGATAAATTAACATCCGTATTTGGAAGAACCCGTAAATTGTTTTCAGAAGTTGAGTCTGAACAAGCGATAGATTAACATCCATGTTTGGAAGCACCCGTAAACTGTTTTCAGAAGTTGAGTCTGAACAAGCGATAGATTGACATCCATATTTGGAGAATTCGTAAACTGTTTTCAGAAGTCTTGAAGTTGAATAAGCAATAGATCAGCATCCAGGTTGGGAAGCATCCGTAAACTGTTTTCAAAAGTTGAATCTGAACAAGCGATAGATTAACATCCGTATTTGGAGAATCCGTAAACTGTTTTCAGAAGTCTTGAAGTTGAATAAGCAATAGATCAGCATCCAGGTTGGGAAGCATCCGTAAACTGTTTTCAAAAGTTGAATCTGAACAAGCGATAGATTAACATCCGTATTTGGAGAATCCGTAAACTGTTTTCAGAAGTCTTAGATTCGAAGCTTATTAATTTTATCCTGAAAAGGGTAAAATATTAGCTGAAACACAAAGTAATGTTGCATGAAATGTATGATGCAATATATGTGTTATATCAATATTTATGATATATGAATGTAATGAATGCACATGTAAGCTGATGGGCTATCTTGCTGAGGAAGATGAATCCTGGATAGCTGGAGATAATAGAATCTTGACTGCTGTCGGGGAATAAGGGAAACTCTGAAAAAACTCTACTGGGGAGTTAAAACTTGGGAGACTTCTGCTGGAGAAATGAGATTGAGAATCTTCAACCTGCTGGGAAATAACTCTGTGGGGAGAATGTTTAGACTGTTCTGGCTCCGCTGGGGATAGGATTTTCAGGGTTTTTGGGCTCCACTAGGGATCTTGAAACTTGACTCTGAGGGGAATTAAGTTCTGGAATGCACCTTAGCTGGGGAATCGAGCTTTAGAAAGCTTTTGCTCTACCGAGGATCCTGAAGTTTAATTCTGTTGGGGAAATATATTCCGAATTTTAACTCTGTTGAGGATCTTGAAGTTTAAATCTGCTGGGGGTTTCTTCTGAAAGGGCATCAAGATATCTACCTATACCTTCAACCTATCAGCAATCATCTTTTCTCAATTTTTGTTTTATTTGTAAGCAATGATTATGTTCAAATGCATATGCCTATTTAACAAAACATTGGACATTTTTTTCAAATAAAACATAAGTGTAAAAAGAAAAAGAAGGCAAAGCAAACTTCTGCACTTGGAAGTGTATTTGTATTAACTTTTTCTGAGTATTTTTGTACAAAGGAGACATACATCCTAGTAAGAGAATGTTGTCGTAAAAATTGAAAAATTTTATACAAAAGAAAGATGGCTATGTGTAACAATTCCATGGGATTCCCATTCTGCTATAGCCTTCATAACTCTGAATATCTTGTCCATTCACTGCTTCATCCACCGGTGATTGGATTGATCAGAAGCTCGAAGCTTGTTGATGAGGAGTTTGTTCTTTAAAGTGATCCGACGAGACACAGTCATACGCTTTAATTCTCTAACTTTTGCCTGAATCTCCCTTTCGGGTTTTCGATCCACCGGGAAACCCCTTTTTGCCCAAGTCGCCCTTTCGGGTTTTCAACTTGCCGGGTGTACACATTTTTTTTTGTTTTATCCCTAATTTTTGCCTGAACCGCCCTTTCGGGTTTTCGGTTTACCGGGATGCCCATTTTTGCCCAAGTCGCCCTTTCGGGTTTTCGACTTGTCGGGTGTTTCATGCGTAGTATCTTTTGACTATGTCTGCATTCGCAGGGTGTGGCAAATCGTCACCGTCCATGGTGGTCAGAATCATTGCACCACTAGAAAAAATGCTCTTGATCACAAATGGTCCTTCGTAAGTAGGAGTCCATTTGCCCCTGGGATCACTTTGCGGCAAGATGATCCGCTTGATTACAAGATCTCCGACTTGATATACCTGACGCCTGACTTTCTTGTTGAAAGCCTTGATCATGCGTTTTTGATACGCCTGACCATGACAAACAGCAGCAAGTCGCTTCTCATCGATCAAATTGAGTTGGTCAAGCCGGGTCTGAATCCAATCGTCTTTGCTCAAACCAGCGTCTTTCATGATCCTTAAGGAAGGAATCTGAACTTCCATGGGTAGGACAGCCTCCATGCCATATACCAAAGAAAATGGGGTTGCCCCTGTTGAAGTACGTGCCGTAGTATGATATCCATGCAGAGCAAACGGTAACATCTCATGCCAGTCTTTGTAGGTGACTGTCATCTTTTGAATGATCTTCTTGATATTTTTGTTCGCAGCTTCAACAACACCGTTCATCTTCGGCCGATAGGGAGATGAATTGTGATGATAAATATTGAAATGTTCGCATAGAGCGATGATCATAGTATTGTTTAAATTTGTACCATTGTCTGTGATGATCCTGTCAGGGACACCATACCAGCATATGAGGTTCTGTTTGATGAAGCGGGCAACCACATTCTTCGTAACAAAGGCAAAGGAAGCTGCTTCGACCCACTTGGTGAAATAGTCAATAGCGACCAAGATGAAGCGATGTCCATTGGACGCTGTGGGCTTGATCTCTCCAATCATGTCAATGCCCCACATTGCGAATGGCCAAGGAGCTGTTAGAACGTTGAGGGGAACAGGAGATATATGTACCTTGTCAGCGTAGATTTGGCATTTATGGCAAGTGCGAGAATGTTGATGGCAATCGGCTTCCATGGTAGACCAATAGTAGCCTGCCCTTAGAATTTTCTTAGCCATCGTATGTCCACTCAAGTGGGTGCCAAATGTGCAACTGTGTATCTCAGTCATGATCAACTCTGCTTCAGCTTTGTCTACACATCGAAGTAAAACATAATCATGGCTACGTTTATAAAGGATGCCATTGCTAAGGAAGAACTTGGCAGCAAATCTTCTTAAGAACTTTTTGTCATTGACTGAAGCTCCTTCAGGATATTCTCTAGTCTGGAGATACCTTTTGATTTCATGAAACCAGGGTTGCTCCACTACTTCTTCGGTATTAATCTCATGACAGTGCGCAGGTTCGTCCATTCGCTCGATGGTAATTTGGGGCGCCTCGTTATCCCAGTTGAGTTTAAACATGGAAGACATTGTAGCCAGAGCATCTGCTAGCTGATTCTCTTCTCGCGGGAAATGCTCGAAAGTAATCTGCTCGAAATGAGGCAACAACGACAGGACATGTTCTTTGTACGGGATAAGATTAGGATGCTTGGTGTCCCACTCTCCTATTACTTGACTGATAACCAAAGCCGAGTCCCCAAATACGACCAAAGATTTGATCCCCAGGTCTATAGCAGCCTTGAGACCAAAGATGCAAGCTTCATATTCGGCCATGTTGTTGGTACAGCTGAAACAAAGTTGGGCTGTGAAAGGTGTATGGCAACCTTCTGGAGAAATGAGTACCGCGCCGATACCGTTGCCAAGTGCATTTGAAGCACCATCAAAGTACAGGGTCCATCAGGATCCTTGTTTAGGTTCGTCATACGGTCCGTTACCTTCGACGTTGTCTAATGTCATGATATCCTCGTCCGGGAAGTCGAATCTCATAGACTGATAATCTTCAACGGCTTGATGAGCTAGATGGTCAGCTAGTACACTCCCTTTTATAGCTTTTTGGGTAGTATACTGAATATCATACTCAGTCATGATCATTTTCCATCTAGCGATTCTTCCAGATAAAGCAGGCTTCTCGAAGATGTACTTGATCGGATCCATCTTAGAAATCAGCAAAGTGGTATGAGTCAACATATACTGCCTTAGCCGGCAAGCAGCCCATACCAGAGCGTAGCAAGTTTTCTCGAGCAGTGAGTAGCGAGTCTCACAGTCGGTAAACTTTTTGCTAAGGTAATAAATGGCATGCTCTTTTCGACCAAACTCGTCATGTTGGCCCAGTACGCACCCCATTGAGTTGTCCAAAACATTCAGATACATGATCAACGGCCTTCCTTCAATGGGTGGCATCAGAATAGGAGGTTCCAGCAAATACTCCTTGATCTTATCAAAAGCAACTTGATAATCGTCGTTCCATTCAACTACCTGATCCTTCTTTAATAGTTTGAAAATTGGCTCACAGGTAGACGTCAGGTGAGAGATGAACCTGGCGATATAGTTCAAGCGTCCCAAGAATCCTCTAACCTCCTTCTCAGTACGGGGGGCAGGCATTTCTTGTATAGCCTTTACTTTTGCTGGATCGACCTCAATGCCCTTGTTGCTGACAATAAATCCCAGAAGTTTACCAGACCTAACTCCAAAAGTGCACTTGCTTGGATTCAGTCTAAGTTTGTACTCCTTCTGTTAGAACAAAGTTTGAATCTACTACCCTAAGTTTAAGTTTTGATGATAACAAAATGAAAAGATATATTAATTATGTGATTCATGTAAGAACTATTTGCTACCTAAAATATTACTTTCTATTTTGCAGAAACTCTGATGGGTATCAGCAGGAGTACATCATAATCAGCATCAGAATATTGGATATCAACATCAGCATCAAAAGATGCCATATCAGATACCAGAATCAGAAGAACAACTCACGCTTATGCTGAAGCTTGATGAACAGATCTGCGCTCAACACTCTGAACTCTGATAAAGACAACAACAGTTCATCAGCACTTAAGCAGCGTCAGAATGAGCCAAAGCCAGAACACGCTTAAGTGGCAACGATACTGTGCATTCAAGATGAGTTATTACCAACGGCATCATTCCAGACAAGATCTGCTTAATAAGGAAAGATTGTTATTGGCATTGAATCAGAATTATTGCTCCAACGTTCACCAATTCCAATGCTATATAAACAAGTCAATGAAGATTGAATTGGCTAATGCTCTACATCAATTTACACGCCTAAAAGCTAATCATCATCTTCCTTACTCTCAGTTTGCTAAAAGCTCCAAAATTCCTTACTCTATTATTTTAGCAATCTAGTTTCAATAAGCTTAAGTTGTGTAGTATCGCAGTTGTGATAAACAGTTTTGTAGAAAACATTCACACACCTAGATTTCAAATCTCTGTAAGAAAGTGATTCCTTGAGAAACCGGTTTGTGGTTTGCATCAAGAAGGCTTTAGCAGTTGTTAAAGCAGATTGTAATATTCAGTTGAATATAGTGGATTAAGACCTCGTTGGAGAGAGGCGAAATCACCTTGACGGGTGGACTGGAGTAGTTTGAGATCAAACGAACCAGGATAAAAATATCGTGTTCATTGCAATTGATTTCCAGTTTTACAATTCAACCCCCTTCTTGTGTTTTTCACTTCTTCAATTGGCATCAGAGCTCCTGGTTCTGAGCTAAAACACTTAACCGTGTCAGTATAAGATCCAGCGTCAGAAAAACACAATGGCAGGAACTTATCATCACACCAGCAATGACAACAATGAAGACAAAGACAGATTCAGCGGCAAACCTCCAGTCTTTGATGGAGAAAATTTTGATTACTAGAAAGACAGAATTGAAAGCTTCTTTCTGGCACATGATGCTGATCTGTGGGACATGGTGACAGATGGATACACGCACCCTGTGAATGCAAGCGGTCAGAAGATTGATAGGAAAGCAATGACTGACCAACAAAAGCGTGACTTCAAAAATCACCACAAGGCCAGAACCATCCTTCTCAGCGCCATCTCTTATGCTGAATATGAAAAGATCTCTAACAGAGACACAACAAAGAACATGTTTGACTCACTCAGAATGACGCATGAGGGCAACATTCAGGTCAAAGAAACTAAAGCTCTTGCGCTCATTCAGAAGTATGAGGCATTCAAAATGGAAGAAAGTGAATCCATTGAAACAATGTTCTCAAGATTCCAGATTCTGGTAGCTGGTCTCAAGGTTCTGGACAAAGGTTACTCTACTGCTGATCACGTCAAGAAAATCATCAGAAGCTTACCAAAGCAGTGGAGGCCAATGGTTACAGCTCTGAAGCTAGCAAAAGATCTCAACAAAATTTCTCTGGAGGAACTTATCAGCTCCCTCAGAAGTCATGAGATAGAGCTAGAAGCTGATGAACCTCAGAAGCAAGGTAAGCCTTTAGCATTAAAATCTAACAAAAAATATGAGTCTAAAGTTTTGCAGGCAGTTGAAGAAACATCTGATGGATCCTCATCAGAAGAAGACGAACTTTCTCTCCTCTCCAAAAGAGTGAATCAACTGTGGAAGCAGAGGCAAAGGAAGTTCAGGAATCCCAGAAGATCTGATCAGAACGAGTCTTCTTCCAGATACAGAAGGACAGATTCTTCCTCTGGATACAGAAGATCTGAAGGGTCCTCAGGAAGCAGAAAGCCAAACACCAAGGACATCATCTGCTATGAGTGCAATGAGCAAGGACACTACAAGAGTGACTGCCCAAAGCTTCAGAGGGAAAAGCCCAAAAAGAAGTTTGGAAGAGAAAAGAAGAAAAGTCTCATGGCTACATGGGATGACTCTGACTCGTCTGAAGCTGACTCAGAATCAGATGATGAGAGAGCAAACATAGCTCTCATGGCCAACATTTCAGAAGATAGTGAAGCTTCTGAATTAGACTCAGAATCAGATACTGAAGAGGTATTTCCTGACTTTGCAGTTAATTTTACCAAGGCTGAACTTGCTGAAAGCCTTAACGAAATTCTGGAAAGGTACCAGCAGATTAGAGTTAAATTCAGAAACCTGAAAAGGAATCTTGAATCTGACTCTGATAAAACTGAGAGTCTGAAATTGGAAAATTCTGAGCTAAGAAATAAAATTTCAAAATTAGAAAATACTTTACAAAACTCTCAGAAGGAACCAATTTCTGAAACTCCCAGCAGTGCTGATGAGATCATCAAGGAGTATGATCACAGTTTCCAGAAGTTCCTTGCTAAAAGCATAGATAGAAGCAAAATGGCTTCAATGATCTATGGAGTTAGCAGAAACGGCAGGAAGGGAATAGGATACCAAGGTAAGGTTCCTACACCTAAGAATGTCATGGATTTAACCATTAAACACACTCCTCTGAACTCACATTTTGTGTATGGTCACACACATGATATTAAATACACTAGCAGTAAGTATTCTGTGAAACCAAAATTGAACCAGAGTTTTGGTAAATCTAACAAATCAGGACCCAAGAAAATTTGGGTACCTAAGGATAAAATAATACATGTTGCAGATATCTTTAGCAGCGAATCAGAAACACCAGTCATGGTACCTGGACTCTGGCTGCTCGCGACACATGACGGGAAGAAGGCATATGTTCCAAAGCCTGGAACTTAAGCCTGGAGGCCACGTCTTTGGAGGCAATCAGAGGGGAAAGATCATTGGCTCTGGAACTGTAGGTAATGGAAATCTTCCCTCTATAAATAATGTTCTGCTAGTAGATGGATTAATGCATAATCTGTTATCCATAAGTCAATTAAGTGATAACGGTTATGATATAATCTTTAATCAAAAATCATGTAAAGCTGTTAGTCAGAAAGATGGGACTATCCTGTTTAATGGAAAGAGGAAAAACAACATCTATAAAATCAAACTTTCTGAACTGAAAAGTCAGAATGTAAAGTGTCTTCTGTCTGTTAACAACGAGCAGTGGATCTGGCACAGAAGATTGGGGCATGTTAGTATGAGAAGAATATCTCAGATTAACAAACTCAATCTGGTCAGAGGACTTCCTAATTTGAAGTTCAATTCAGATGCTCTGTGTGAAGCATGTCAGAAAGGCAAATTTGCAAAACCTTCTTTCAAATCTAAAAATGTTGTTTCTACCTCTAAGCCATTAGAACTTCTGCACATTGACTTATTTGGACAAGTTAAAACTGCTTCAGTCAGTGGCAAGAAGTATGGGTTAGTAATCGTAGATGACTATAGCAGATGGACATGGGTAAAGTTCTTAAGACACAAGGACGAGTCACACTCTGTGTTTGTTACCTTCTGTAACCAAGTTCAGAATGAAAAGGATCTTAGAATCGTTAAAGTCAGAAGTGATCATGGTGGAGAGTTTGAAAACAAAGATTTTGAGTCATTCTTTAATGGCAGAGGCATTCTGCATGATTTCTCTTGTCCTTGAACTCCCCAACAAAATGGAGTTGTAGAACGAAAGAACAGAACATTGCAAGAAATGGCCAGAACCATGATCAATGAGACAAACGTTGCTAAGATCTTCTAGGCAGAGGCAATAAACACAGCGTGCTACATTCAGAATAGAATCTCAATAAGACCTATTCTGGAAAAGACTCCATATGAATTGTGGAAGAACAGAAAGCCCAACATTTCATATTTTCATCCTTTTGGATGTACTTGCTTTATGTTAAATACAAAGAATTATTTGAACAAGTTTGACTCTAAAGCACAGAAGTGTATTATGTTAGGATACTCTGAACGCTCAAGAGGGTACAAAGTATACAATACAGAAACACAGATTGTGGAAGAATCAATCAGTGTTCGTTTTGATGATAAGCTTGACTCTGAAAAGTCAAAGCAGACTGAAGTTTTTGCAGGTATGGAAATTGAATTTACAGGTTCTGAAGACAAGTCATCAGAAGCTCTCAACACAGACACTCCTTCAACATCTGAAAGGAGCACTGCTAGCAATCCTACAACAGCTGCTGATCAACCTCAGAAGAGATTACCCAGAAGCAGCTTGGATCATCCAGAAGAAACTATCTTAGGAAGAAAAGAAGATCCAATCAGAACAAGAGTAAGCTTCAGAAACTCTGAAGAAACCCTCATGGGACTTGTGTCTCTGATTGAACCTTCTTCTATTGATGAAGCACTTCTGGACAACGACTGGATTCTAGCAATGCAAGAAGAGCTGAATCAATTCACCAGAAATGACGTATGGGATCTTGTTCCCAGACCAAAAGGATTCAACGTCATTGGAACAAGATGGGTGTTCAGAAACAAGCTAAATGAACAAGGTGAAGTCATCAGAAACAAAGCACGATTGGTTGCACAAGGTTATAGTCAGCAAGAGGGGATAGACTATACAGAAACCTTTGCTCCAGTCTCCAGGTTAGAATCTATCAGACTTTTAATTTCATTTGCTGTTAATAGAGGCATCACTCTGTATCAGATGGATGTCAAAAGTGCATTCTTAAATGGTTATATAGAAGAAGAGGTTTATGTGCACCAACCCCCTGGTTTTGAAAATACAAAACACCCAGAACATGTTTTCAAACTAAAGAAGTCACTATATGGTCTGAAACAAGCTCCCAGAGCTTGGTATGAAAGACTAAGTAACTTTCTGTTAGAAAATGAATTCACCAGAGGGAAGGTGGACACTACCTTATTCTGTAAGTCAGTTAAGAATGACATCTTAGTCTGTCAAATTTATGTTGATGATATTATTTTTGGATCTACTAATCCTTCTCTTGGAAGAAAATTTGCTAAGTGTATGCAGGCAGAATTTGAGATGAGCCTCATGGGGGAACTGGAATTCTTTCTAGGAATTCAGATCAATCAAACTCCAGAGGGAACTTACATTCATCAGAGCAAATATATCAAAGATCTTCTGAAGAAATTTGACCTCTCAGAATGTAAGCCATCAAAGATTCCAATGCATCCCACGTGCATTCTGGAAAGAGAAGGGGTAAGCAAAAAGGTAGAACAGAAGGTCTACAAAGGTATGATTGGTTCTCTCCTTTATCTGACAGCTTCAAGACCTGATATCTTATTCAGCGTTTGTATTTGTGCTAGATTCCAATCGGATCCTAGAGAATCTCACTTAACAGGTGTTAAGCGAATTTTCAAGTATCTGAAAGGTACTACTAATCTGGGTTTATTTTATAGAAAATCTAGTGATTACAGCTTAGTAGGCTACTGCGATGCTGACTTTGCTGGAGACAGAGTAGAGCGTAAAAGTACTTCTGGAAGCTGCCAGTTTCTGGGAGAAAATATGATCTCTTGGTCCAGCAAAAGGCAATCCACAATTGCGCTATCAACAGCAGAAGCTGAGTACATAGCAGCAGCAGGATGCAGCACACAAATGCTCTGGATGAAAAGTCAGCTTGAAGACTTCCAGATTTTTGAGAGTAACATCCCTATACTCTGTGACAATACTTCTGCTATTTGCTTAAGTAAGAATCCCATTTTACATTCTAGAGCTAAGCATATAGAAATAAAACATCACTTCATTAGGGACTACATTCAGAAAGGAATTTTGAACTTAAAATTCATTGATACAGACCATCAATGGGCTGATATCTTCACTAAACCCCTTTCTGAAGATAGATTCAATTTCATTCTGAAACATCTTAGCATGAAAATCTGTCCAGAGTGAAAATGTCTTAATTCCATATATTATCTTTCAGAATGTATTTGTTTTACTGTGAACTTCTGATCAATCTCTTTTCAGAAAGATAGAACATGCAGATTGTATCAATTGCTATTCTTAAAGATCTGAGCGTTTCAGCTAAAGGATAGACGTGCTGCTCACTAAATCAAATAAGTGTCATCCAATCATCAGCAAATCTCTGAAGCAGAACGCGTGCATGCTTCTGAGAAGGCAAAACGCTGATTGGGTGCATTGAGACACATGTCTGGTAACCGTTTCAATTATCTTTCTCAAATCCCCCAAAATCAGCAAGCATTAAATGAAAGTAATCATGTTTTAAAACGTAATCATGATTTTATTTCTCTTTCTTGAAACTGTTTACACTTTCAAAAAGCATTTTGAAATCTATTTAAGCACGCTAACTTCTTTCATTAATCTTTTACCGTTTCCTCAATCTCACAAATATTTCTCTGCACTTTTCTCTGTGTGTTCATCTTTCTCAAAGAAACCCATTTTTCAGTTTTCTCAGAAAAACCCTAAGTGTGAACATGGCAACCTCCAACAATGCTTCTGCAGGTTCTCAGAAGAAAGCTTCCTCTAAACAGTACCAAGTTCCATTCAGAACACTCCTTACTCCAGTGAAGAATTTGGAAGTGCTGTCTGAACTGATTATTGACTTTGGCAGTCTGAAAGAAAATGGTTTTGAGTTGACAGAAGAAGTTAGGGCACAGAAATGGGAGAGATATTTTGATAGGTTGGTTGGACCAACATTCCCAGTCTTGGTCAAGGAGTTCTTGACCAACGTTCCCTGCTTCTGATGTTTTTCAAGCTGCCTTGGACAGGCAGACTCTGGAAGAGCTGAAGCTGAATGATATGCGTCTGCAACAAAGAATGGATGAAAATGATCAGAAGATGAAGGAAAGGATGGATGTGCAAGACAACAAGATAGATACAGTAGTCAGCATGGTGCACAAGCAGACTGAAACTGCTGATCAGATTAAGGCAATGCTGGAGACTCTGTTCACACGCTTCCCACCCCAACCTTAGTTTTTTCATTCATGATAATTTTCAATGTTTTCCTTGCATATCTTTTGTACTGTTTTGTCTGGCTCTGAATATTTTAATATAACAAGTTTTTCTGCTCTAATCGTTTTAGCACATGACTTACACTTTTTGATTGCTGACAAAAAGGGGGAGAACAAGAATGATATTTTTCAATAACGGATTACTGAGACAAAAAGTCTCAATCATTCTAACACTCTGACATACTTGAATGTTTTCTGTTTTTGCATAAGTCTACAGGTACAAGAATGCCCTCTGATACACTGAAGCTCTGATATTCTGATCTGAAGTTCTGATAGTCAAAGCTCTAACATTCTGATGTTCAAAAAATTCAATAAAGATCTGATCCTGAAGAACTCTTGGAATTAAAAAGGGAAGTAATAAATTCAGGGGGAGTATCTCCGATCCCAATTCTGATATCTCTTTATCCCTTATCTTTGATAACTCCTTATTTAATTCTGATGCAACTTATCATTCAGTTATCTCTGATACTTTTTCACGCTATTTTCAATTAAAAAATATCTAGTTTTTGTCATCATCAAAAAGGGGGAGATTGTTAGAACAAAGTTTGAATCTACTACCCTAAGTTTAAGTTTTGATGATAAAAAAATGAAAAGATATATTAATTATGTGATTCATGTAAGAACTATTTGCTACCTAAAATATTACTTTCTGTTTTGCAGAAACTCTGATGGGTATCAGCAGGAGTACATCATAATCAGCATCAGAATATTGGATATCAACATCAGCATCAGAAGATGCCACATCAGATACCAGAATCAGAAGAACAACTCACGCTTATGCTGAAGCTTGATGAACAGATCTGCGCTCAACACTCTGAACTATGATAAAGACAACAACAGTTCATCAGCACTTAAGCAGCGTCAGAATGAGCCAAAGCCAGAACACGCTTAAGTGGCAACGGTACTGTGCATTCAAGATGAGTTATTACCAACGACATCATTCCAGACAAGATCTGCTTAATAAGGAAAGATTGTTATTGTCATTGAATCAGAATTATTGCTCCAACGTTCACCAATTCCAATGCTATATAAACAAGTCAATGAAGATTGAATTGGCTAATGCTCTACATCAATTTACACGCCTAAAAGCTAATCATCATCTTCCTTACTCTCAGTTTGCTAAAAGCTCCAAAATTCCTTACTCTATTATTTTAGCAATCTAGTTTCAATAAGCTTAAGTTGTGTAGTATCGCAGTTGTGATAAACAGTTTTGTAGAAAACATTCACACACCTAGATTTCAAATCTCTGTAAGAAAGTGATTCCTTGAGAAACCGGTTTGTGGTTTGCATCAAGAAGGCTTTAGCAGTTGTTAAAGAAGATTGTAATATTCAGTTGAATATAGTGGATTAAGACCTCGTTGGAGAGAGGTGAAATCACCTTGACGGGTGGACTGGAGTAGTTTGAGATCAAATGAACCAGGATAAAAATATTGTGTTCATTGCAATTGATTTCCAGTTTTACAATTCAACCCCCCTTCTTGTGTTTTTCACTTCTTCACCTTCAACCTGGCAAACATCTTTTGCAAATGATTAAGGTGTTCCTCTTCGGTTTGTGATCGAGCTATCATATCGTCTACGTAAACTTCGATCTCATGATGTATCATATCATGAAACAAAGCTACCATGGCGCGTTGATAAGTTTCCCCTGCGTTCTTTAGTCCGAACGACATCACCTTGTAGCAGAATGTACCCCATTGTGTAACAAAGGTTGTTTTCTCCATGTCCTCGGGGGCCATTTTAATCTGGTTGTAGCCCGAGAATCCGTCCATGAAAGAAAATACTTTGTGCTGGGGTGTTTTGTCAACTAAAATGTTGATATGCGGCAGCGGAAAATCATCCTTAGGGCTAGCCCTGTTCAAATCCCGATAGTCCACACACATTCTGACCTTGCCGTCTTTTTTGGGTACGGGCACAATGTTAGCAACCCATTGTGGATAGGTTGTAACAACCAGAAAGCCGACATTGAATTGCTTCATTACTTCCGCCTTAATCTTCTCAGACATGTCAGGCCTCATTCGGCGAACCTTTTGTTTGATCGGTGGACAGTCCTCTCTTGTAGGGAGACGGTGAACCACGATATCTGTGTCTAACCCTGGCATGTCTTCATAAGACCAGGCGAAGATTTCAACATTTTCATTCAATAACTGTATTAAGCGCTCCTTGACACTTGGTTCCAGATTGGTATCCACTTTTACTTCTTTCCTGTCCTCCTCTGTCCCTAAGTTGATGGTTTCTAACAGCTCTTCATGAGGCAGAATGGCCCTCTCTTCTTGTTGTAGAAGTCTGGCTAACTCTCCCGGCACTTCACAATCTTCGTCAGCTTCGTACTCAGCGTGATTGACCAAATCTTCAGAGTTATCGAAGGCTAAAACAGAATAGTCACTCATGGAATCCGGAGTGGATGGGTACCTGCATTTGTGAGTGTGGGTGTGTGTAAGGGATAGCCATCCTTAAACAAACAAAAATGCAAAAAGGAAAGAAAATTAACAGTTTATAGATGAAAAACGTCCAATGATTCATTAAAACATGGCATATGATTATGAAGGAAATCAAACCCTTACAAATGAACCTACATGCCCCGGGCAAGGCATGAGGTGAAAATAGTGTGCGAATTGTTTTAGTTATTACAGACCATAAAAATGGGAAATTGTTCAAAGCTAAAATTACTGATTGATAAAGGTGATAGGAACGAAATCCTTTGCTTCCCAATTGCTTAAACCCCCTTCAACAGTCGGAAAAATCCAATCTTTAAAGTGGCTCTCCTCGTCTTCATCTTCTGCAGCATTGATTCCGTGGTGAGAAATCTTGACAGGTGATCTTCCAATCTTGGAGCGACGCATAGCCTTTTGTCCTGCAGCAGTAAACCCTAAACCGAACTTGTCCGTCTTATGGAGAAAGTTAGGCAACTGTCCCCATACTGTGCTCTTCCCCTCCTTACTCACAACCTCTGTGTCCTTGAGAGATGCCATCTTAGCCACATGCTTGGGAATGATAGGTACCTCAACTTCTGCCTTCACAACTGCAACCTCGGGAGAAACTTCCTCAAAATGCTGAAAAGGTGTTTCGATGAACTCGCCATCTAACTCCACATATCGAAAGGAATTGAGATGACTAATCATGTACTCCTCCTCGCCATGCACAATTATGATTTTACCCTTAACAGGATACTTCAGCATCTGGTGCAAAGAGGACGTAATTGCCCCGGCATAATGGATCCATGGTCTCCCCAACAAACATGAGTATGACGGATGGATGTCCATCACGTAGAAGGTGGAGTTAAACACTTCGGTGCCTACCTTGATGGGAATATCAACCTCTCCATGAACCATTCTTTTGGAACCATCGAAAGCTCTGACGATAATGTTGCTAGGCTTGAGGGTCAAACCTTCACAATCCAAACGGTCTAAGGCCTTCTTTGGCAGCACATTCAACGAAGAACCAGTATCGACCAAGACATGGGCGAGTGTGGTCCCTCGGCACTCCACTGAAACATGTAATGCATCATTGTGCTTCCTTCCTTTTGGAGTTAGGTCAGCGTCGGAAAAGCCCAGGCCATTGTCAGCAGTAAGACTGGCCACACAGTTTTGGAATTGGTAGGCCGAGGTCTCTTGGGGGACATGTGCTGTCTTCAAGAATTTAATCAGAGCCTTAGCATGGGCCTCTGAACAAAGTAGGAGAGCTAACATTGAAATCTTAGAAGGGGTTTTCCCCAATTGTTCCACAACGTCATAGTCACTTTTTCTGATTATTTTTAGGATCTCATCCATCTCCTTTTGAGTGGTTTTGGGGATAACCACAGCACGAGCCTTCGTCCTGACATGCTCTTTTAGTATCCCCTTACCTTTGTCAGTGTTATCAGCGTATGGTCTTTCCTCAAGAGTGTTTAACTCTTCAATCACTGGGCCTTGCACAAAGGGTCCAACAGGTGCAGAAGCTTTTAAGGGTCCGAAGACTGCTCAGGGAGGAGCAATTTCCGGAGAAAAGATCCGGCCACTGCGGGTGATCTCGCTAGTACCCGCGATGTTTCCTATATCAGGGTCTTCTTCAGAGATTTCTTGGATTGTTTCGATTTGTTTGACACCGTGGTAGAAGATTTCTCCCCCATAGTTCCACGGTATCATTTTACTTGATTGGTACGGGACAGGTCCCGGCATGGTGAACTTTAGAGGTACACATTCAGAGTTGGGTGTAATCCTGACAGGCCTTTTACAAGCCTTGGGAGGATTGTCGGAAATGGTTATGATGGCAATATCGTTGGTTGAGGTTTCACAAGTATCAGGAGCATTCGGATTGAAAGTGTTAACAAGGGTTTTCTGAAAACGTATTTCTTGAGTATCCATCAGGCGTTGGACACCCGACTTCAACATTGGACAATCATATTGAATATTCAAACAAAAATAGCAATCTTCATCACAACCAGGAAAGATCCCGGCTCTCAACAAATTTTCTTTTATCACTAACAATGGAGTCAACAGATCGACAACATCAGTAACATGGAGATTTTCCAAAACAGCATGCACATTGTGACTGTGCTTGGGCATTGGCGCGGATATAACATTGGGCTTCTCCGGAGCGTCAAATTCGACCTCTTTGGCGTCAATTAAGTCCTGGATTTTGTGCTTGAGTGCCCAACAATTATTGGTATCGTGCCCAATACTGTCGGAATGGTAAGCACACTTTGCGTTGGGATGATAATGTGGGGAAGTGGTATTTACATTCTTTGGCGCTTCTTTAATATTAGCGAGATTCAACTTCAGGAGATGTGGAAGGATTTGAGCAGGTGTCATATTTACTGGAGTAGACTGCCGTGGTGGCCTTTGCTGATAAGTTCTGGGCTGATCATTCCTCGGTTGACTGTTTCTAAGCTGGTCTAATGCAGACTTCTGTATCAATACGGCCCCCACTGTTGGGTGACGTTCTTCTCTTTCCCGATTTTTCTGAGTGTACACAACAGATGCTTCTTTCTTGGCTGGGAAAGGTTTTCTAGCAGCTGTGGATGCGGAAGCATCCTTTTGAATTTTTCCACTCTTGATACCGGCTTCCACCCTCTCGCCAGTCAAAATCAACTCAGTAAATCTCGCAGAAGAGCTTCCGATTAGATGGTTGAAGAAAGGGCCAGATAGGGTCCCCAAAAACATGTCAACTAGTTCCCTCTCTGATAGCGGTGGCTGCACCCTTCCAGCCAGGTCGCGCCACTTCTGGGCGTACTCCTTGAACCCTTCATTTGAAGCCATTCCCATACTCTGTAGCTGAGTACGGGTCAGCGCCAAATCAGCGTTGTACTGATACTGACGATAGAAAGCGGCTGCCAAGTCTTCCCAATTGTGAACCTCTGACCTTTCGAGCTGATAAAACCAATCTAACTGAGTGCCAGACAAGCTGTCTTGGAAAAAGTGCACCCAGAGGTTTTTGTCGGATGAATGTGGTTGGATCTTTCTAACATACGACCTCAAGTGCATCTTAGGACAAGACAGACCGTCGTACTTGGCGAATGTCGGCACCTTGAACTTGGGAGGGATAACAATCCCAGCAATCAATCCCAACTCTTCAAAGTCCAGACCGGGAACCCTTTGTACTTCCATGGAGGCTAACCGCTCCTCCATATTTTTATACCTGTCGTCTGCAGGAGGGTACTGTTGCTCAGAATAATCTTCATCCTCTTCAACCTCTTCCTCTTCAACCTCGGACTCAGAGGGTACTGCAACTCCTTTTCCCTTGCCGGTCCCTTCGTCAAACGTTGAGGGGAACTCCAGAACTCTCCTAGCTTCATTCTCAAATCTTGTTCCCAGTGTAGCTACCCCAATTCTCTTCTTCTTTTTCTTCTCTTTACTCTTCTCTAGCAGAACTTTGAGATCCTCCTGACCCTTTACCAAGGTCATGAGGAGTTGTTGAAATTGTGAATTTTGTGCCTGTAGGTCCTTCACTGTTTGCTCCAAATCCATCTTGCTGAAATAAACAGCAGAAAGATAAGGAAACCTGGCTTGAAGACCTGTTTGTGCATATGATGAATGATATGTTTATTCATGTAATGCATTCAAGGATTTAGAAATTAAAAGTTGTTGCAGACAAAAGAACACACGTCATATTAATAAGAAGAAATTTTGTCAGTACATAAATGCCCCATGGGCCAAATATTACAAAGCTTCTTAAGGTAAAAAGACGTTGCGCATCCTTTTTGGTGCGATGTAAGTGTTGAGAGTTTCCTCCTCGTGAAGTCGGCGGGTGAGCTCTAAAACCTTCTTCTCACTGGCATAGAAGCTGGCTTCGAAAGTATCCCATTCTTCCTTGAGTTGGATCCAACTCTTTTGCATTTCCTCCCATGATGTTGGCATGCCAGGATATAGGATGGTGTATGGAACCTCTCCTTCCTTAACAGGCTCTTTAATCAAGGGGAGAATGTGAGGATATGGCATCATAAGATTCTGGGAGCGGGTTCGTACCCACTTGAGGTAAGGCTCAAGGGGGATGGAATTCTTGTGCCCCAGTGTCTTACTGTCCACCTTGTTAGGCATCCTCCAAGCTCTGATGAACCTTTGTCGAAGTCCTTGCGCATCGTTGTTGAAGTCAAAAACTAGGTCAGGAATCAGCATGTCATGAGGGCCATCCCTCCGAGCATATCCAAATTGTCTCAAGGCTAGACAAGGGTTGTAGGTGATGCATCCCCTAATACCGAGTAGTGGGACATTAGGGAATTCACCACAACGATCAATGAGGATGACATTTTCTCTGGACCGAGAACACCAATGTACATCAGAATGTGTGAGGGTCATCAACCGTTGTGACCACCTTAAACCCTGCTCATTCTTCAGAACTGATTGTGGAAGGTGAGAAATAAACCACTTTGCCAGGAGAGGAGTACAACACATGAGAACACCCCTTTTCCTCATTGTTCGTGTGTGAAATGAGTGGAGGATGTCCCCAAGTAATGTAGGTATGGGATTCTTGGACATGAAAATCTTAACAGCATTCACATCTATAAGTTGGTCAGGGTTTGGGAACAAGACCAACCCATAAATAAGGAGTGCCACAATTTCTTCATAGGCTTGTAGATCAAGAGAATTCCAACACTCTTGTGCCTTCTCAAACAAGAACTTTGCCAAGAAACCCTTGACACCACTTCTGGTTTCCCAATGCCCCTTGATATCAGATGATTGCAAGTGTAATGCTTGAACAACATCTTCAGGCTTTGGTTCTTTTTCCGTACCGTTGTAGGGTAGTTGATTAAGAATAGGAATTCTCAGGAGTTAAGAAAATTCCTCCAAAGTAGGCACCAATTGGTAGTCAGCGAATGTGAAACAGTGGTGTAGGGGGTCAAAGAACTGGAAGAGAACTTTAACCATGTCTTCTTCAATGTTGGTGTTGACTAAGCTGAGGAGTCTACCATGTCTTTCACTGAAGAGAGAATTCTCTGGAATTCTGGATGTAAGCTCCTTGAGTTGAGGAGGGATTCTCACAAGGTTGACTTGAATTGTTTTCCTGCGAAGAGATTCCATGACCTACAAAACAAGAACAAAGATGAAGATCCAAACCCTTGAAATGGTTAGTGGATGCATATGATGCTTTATGATGTTCATGATGTATGCACAAACACATGTACAAGCAAGTCACACAAAACTCTAGTTTCAGGCTTGCATGAGGTTTCATAGGTAAGTACCCTCTTGAGTTTAGTTGGCTCAAAACCTGTCCTATAAATAGTAACCGGGTTCTAAGGAGCTCAATATCATTGGATTGTTTTCTATGTTCATTGTTTTGGTTTAGCCACTTAATTAGCGACCAAAATATTCCAAGAAAACAACCCTCAATGAGTGTAGTATCGAGTATCTACCAACTTCGGACTGCACCAAAGCCGGTCATCTCACTACCCCTAATAAAAGGCCAAGATGGTCAAGTAAGGTTCTAGTTCATTAGTGCTTAATTACATCACTCAGCGGCCCCGTATTCTCTTTGATTGACTCAAAGGCTACCGGTACTCACAAATATGTCGCACTAATATAGCTATTGCTTCAACCGTGTCGGTATACCCTGCACAGTTTCCACAACGTATTGCTATCTATGAATGTTTCCCAAATCCGAGGGGAGGATTTCAAGCCCAAACAAGAGAACCAAAATGTAAAGCAATCAAAGCAAACACTAATCATGCAAAAGGGTGATCTAAGCCCTAAGGTTACTCCACTTAAAAATAAATCCCCAGCAGAGTCGCCAGTTCTGTGATACGGTGGGAGAACTGACTTGGTTTTGCGTTTGTGTTCGCAAATGTTCGGTTTAGCAAGAGTCGCCACCGACTTTTTATTTTATCCTAAGGAAAGGTCAAAAAGCACAGGAAAGACCTTTGAGATGTTTTCTTGGGTTCGGGGAGTATATTATAGAAAGGGAAGGTATTAGCACCCTTTCTATCCATGGTTATCCATGGGCTCTTAGTTACTTGCTTAAATCACTTGCCTTTGCTTTTCAATTGTTTGAAATGGTGCTTTGTGTGTGGTTTTGAAAATATTTTGAAAAAGATGCCTTGTCTAGGCAACCTTTGTAACAATTCGTTTGAATGTTTTACAAAGGTGTTTGTCTTTTTGAAAAGATGTTTCAATGTTTTTGAAAGTTTGTTTTGAAATTGTGTTGAGATGTGTGTTTGAAAAATGGCAAGGATGTTTTGCAAGTTTGATCAAGTAACTAAGAGCTATCTACCCTAATTTTACTCAAAGATCTTTCTCATGTTTTTTAACCCTTTTAACAGTGTTGTTTCACCATTGTGTTTGGTGAACAACCTTATGTTAGGATGTTTAAACGGGACATGCGCGGGTCATCGTATGCAATCATTGAAGGCAACTTATGAGATGCTCTAGCAATTTTGTAAGGGACGAGATCGTTTTGTCGAAGGAAACATCGAGGGTCATCGAGGGACTACGATCTTTGTTTATCGAAGGGACAATTGCTAGGGTGTCTCATACTCGAGGGACATGATTGCATTTTCCGAGGCAACAAGTGGAATTAACCTAAGGGGTGCATGTGTGAATAATGTGTTTTATTTGCATGTATTTAGTCTTTGATTATGGGTTGTCTACTTTGTTGTTTTTATCTTTCCATACATCCTAATTACTAGCATTTGTGCGGAAGTAATAAAAATGCAGAAAATAAATTCTACGCTATTACAATCATATCGAAGAACAAGAAATATAAAGACAAAACAAAAATAAAAGGAATAAAAATGATCCTTTCGATCTGGGCAGAGACACCCTTCGATTCTGCCCTTCCTGACTTCCTTCGATTTGGGCCTGGAGTCAGTAAGGTCGTGTCTTTCGATTTCACCCTTCTCCTGCTTCTTTCGATCGAGACTTGGCAGTCAGTGTGGACATCCTCCTGGCTACTTCTTTCGTTTGAGGCCTGGGGTCAACATGAAGTACACTCTTTGCCTCAGGCTCCTTGCTGCTTCCTTCGACTGCAGGAGTGCTAGGCCCTTAGGTTGAGATTCGAAAGGCTTGAATACTTAGCCAATCGAAGGATACAAAGAACCTGTTTTAAACTTTTAAAACACAACACTCAAGTGTAACTTTCAAAGCTACAGGCCATGGGTTAGCACAAGATTAACGAGTCTCAAAAGTCCAAAGTCTAAACAATCAGGGTCAAAACTTTCAACATATAGGCATTCAGGATCGAAGATTGAAACATGGTCAAACTCCCTAGATGAAATATCTACATTTTTTATTGGTATGCACACATAATAAAAATGAAATGGTTCTAAGTTTAGAGTGAACTTACCTCTTGAAGCGCTTAAATCAAAGGAAACTGTAAGTGACTTCCTTGGGGGGTGAATGGAAGTTCGTTGGGGTCTTCCTGAGGCTAGTTCAATCACCACCTTGCTTGAACCGTCACTGAATCAAAGGAGGGAGTTTAATAGTGGTGAGTGAATTGAAAGTTATTATATAACAGTCTAAAGGATAAATCGAAGGCTGGTTATCTGGCTGTTGGAGAGTGAATCGAAGGATCCACCAAGGTATGAAGGGTCTGAGTTCTTCTTAAGAGTGTTAGGAATAAAACGTTGGGAGGTGTCTAAGAGTTTTTGAGAATTTTCGCTAGAGTTTTCTTGCTTGAGGATTTTTTATGATTTTTCTCTCTTAGTAAAAATCTGGGCCCTTTTCTTTGTCAATGGTTCCTCTATTTATAGAGAAAAGGTTTGGGAGTTAAAAAAAACAAAGATGTGGCTTGGCTGATGCTTTGGGAGGGAAAACAAAAACATTCAAACAAAAGGGGTATGTTGTATTTGTAGCTTTCAAGGGACAGTGCTTTATTGCCATTTTGGTGCAAGGAATTAGACAGCAGTGGAGGACTGCTGTGCAGCAGTTTTGGCGTTTTATGGCCAGGGAATCAGGCCCTTGCCTGGAAGCGCATGAGACTTAGTCAACAAATGCCTTTGGCCTCTCATCCTTTTGTCTTGACTCCCTAGCCTCACCTTTCGACCAGACTTTCAGTAACCATCTCCTTCTTTTCTTAATCGAAGTGACGTTCGAATGACTTCCCTAGACAGTTCTTCGAATGGGCCAAATTAATGCTCTTGGGATGGAAGGCTCAATCGAAGCTTGCAACGTTGGAGAAGTCACTCCCCCAAACGAAAAAGGCGTGCAAGGGCAGAATGTGTGATCGAAAGAGGGCAAAAGAGAGGCTTTTTCTTCCTGGATTGAAGGACATCAAAAGGGAGCTTTTTGCCTTGGAATAGAAGGAAGTCTTTGCCTCAGTCGAAGCTGGTGGTCGAAACAAGTTAACTCGAAGGAAGCTGTTGCACAGAATGAAGGATGTAATCCAAGTTGCATCCGAAAGAGGCTCTTGCTCAACTGAAGTTTTCATCCAGGCACACAGAAGGTGAGTGCCCAAACGAAGACTTGCCTTGCAGGGGGTACATGTGACCAGTAGGTCATGGCCTTCGATTGCAAGCATGCAGGCAGCAAAAGACACAAACGAAACCTGCAACAAAAAGTCACATGCCCAGGCGAAAGAGGCATGCTAGCATCCATTTTGAGCAATCGAAGGGATGCCAAGAGTCAATCGAAGGATGCTGATCGAAAGAGGCCTAAAGGCCAATCGAAAGAGCTGAAACGAAAAACACTTGTATTTCTCCAATTTTTGTCAAAATAATATTTTTATCTGTTTTCTCCTTTTTTGATAATTTCCAAAGTACTTGTGCAAGCTTGAACCTTGAAAATCCTTGTGAGAAAGGCCTTGATAATTGAGAGGGAAAATTTTGGGGTACAACAGATGCCAATGAAGAGGATTCAGACATTGACAGCTGGATCTACCCAACAACCAACAGTGGACCGAATAACTGGACGACTAGGGACTTCATACCTGTTTCTTTTATTCCGTAGTAATTGACTCATTTGTTTTAAGATTTGTAATAAACAATTTGAAACTTTACGGCCTGGTGCCTTGCCCGAGGCACCTTGGCTTTGCTTGTGAGGGCTATTATTTGTCATTTCATATATCATTAATAAAGCATTGGACGTTTCTTGCATACAAATTTTGCGCTCCTTGTTTTTATTTTCTATTTTTCACTTTATCAAAACAGATATTCTCTTACACACACTCACGTATCATACTGCAGATCCATATCCACTCTGGATCCCATTGATAACAGCTCTGCCACTGCCAGTTATGACTTCAAAAATCTGATCAACCAAGCCGAGGACGAAGGTGACGACGATTGTGAGGTGCCTGGAGAACTTGCTAGACTACTACAGCAGGAAGAAAGGGCCATATAGCCTCATGAAGAGCCAGTTGAGTTAGTGAATTTGGGTACAGATAAAGACAAGAAAGAGGTTAAAATAGGTGCGAATCTGGAGCCTAGTGTCAAACAACGGTTAATACAAATGCTACACGACTATGTTGAGATCTTCGCCTGGTCCTATGAAGACATGCCTGGTTTGGACACTGATATTATGGTACATCGACTCCCGACTAAAGAAGACTTCCCTCCGGTAAAGCAGAAGGTCCGCCGTATGCGCCCTGAAATGTCAGAGAAAATCAAGGCAGAGGCCATGAAATAGTTCGACACAGGGTTCTTAATTGTCACTTCTTACCCGCAATGGGTTGCCAACGTCGTTCCGGTACCTAAGAAGGACGGTAAGGTACGGATGTGTGTGGACTACAGGGATCTGAACAGGGCAAGCCCCAAGGATGACTTCCCACTTCCTCACATTGATGTTCTAGTCGACAACACCGTGTAGCACAAGATCTTCTCCTTCATGGATGGTTTTTCTGGCTACAACCAGATCAAGATGGCTCCTGAGGACATGGAGAAGACAACCTTCGTTACACAGTGGGGCACCTTCTGTTACAAGGTAATGCCTTTTGGGTTGAAGAATGCTGGGGAAACTTATCAGCGCACCATGGTCGCTTTGTTCCACGATATGATTCACCAAGAGATTGAGGTTTATGTTGATGACATGATATCCAGGTCCTAGACTGAGGAAGAGCACCTTGATCATCTCCAAAAACTGTTTGACAGGTTGAAGACGTACAAGCTGAGGTTGAATCCGAACAAGTGTACCTTCGGGGTAAGGTCTGGTAAGCTTCTGGGTTTCTTCCTCAGTGATAAGGATATTCAGGTAGACCCTGCAAAGGTAAAAGCCATATAAGAGATGCCGGCTCCTCGCACAGAGAAGGAAGTTAGAGGTTTCTTGGGACGTCTAAATTACATCGCCAGGTTCATTTCACATCTGACTGCTACTTGTGAGCCAATCTTCAAGCTGCTGAAGAAAGATCAAGTGGTAAAGTGGAATGATGAATGCCAGACCACTTTCGAAAGAATCAAGGAATACCTTCAAGAACCACCAATTCTGATGCCTCTAGTTGAATGAAGACCTTTGATATTATACTTGACAGTGCTAGACAATTCAATGGGGTGTGTGCTGGGGCAACATGACGAGTCTGGTCGAAAAGAGCACGCCATTTATTACCTTAGCAAAAAGTTTACCGACTGTGAGACCCGATACTCATTGCTCGAGAAAACTTGCTGCGCTTTGGCATGGGCTGCTCGCCGACTAAGACAATATATGCGGACTCACACCACCTTGTTGATATCAAAGATGGATCCAATCAAGTATATTTTCGAGAAGCCCGTTCTCTCCAGAAGGATAGCAAGGTGGAAAATGATCTTAACCGAGCACGACATCTGATACACAACCCAAAAAGCAATCAAGGGGAGTGTATTGGAGGATCATTTGGCGCATCAGGCCGTGCATGACTACCAGTCCATGAATTTTGAGTTCTCGGATGAGAATATCATGTTGGTGACTGCCTGCAAAGAACCTGGACCAGATGAAGGACCTGAGGAGGGATCCCGATGGTCTATGTATTTTGATGGAGCCTCAAACGCAATGGGTAATGGCATTGGCGCTGTAATTATATCTCTTGAGGGCTGTCATACTCCGTTCACTGCCCGATTATGTTTTAACTGCACCAATAATATGGCGGAGTATGAAGCGTGTATCATGGGTCTTTGAGCTGCTATTGACCCGAGGATTAAGTTCTTGAGTTTATTCGGAGATTCCGCTCTGGTAATAAGTCAAATCAAAGGCGAGTGGGATACGAAGCACCCAAATCTTATTCCTTACAAAGAGTATGTACTGACATTGCTCCCACACTTTGAGGAGATAATCTTTGAACATTTCCCACGAGAAGAGAACCAATTGGCGGACGCGCTAGCTACCATGTCTTCTATGTTCAAAGTTAGGTGGGATAATGAAGCTCCCCAGATTACCATTGAGAGGTTGCACGAACCCGCACATTTCTGTGACATTGAGACAGAAGACGTAGCAGATAAACCCTGGTTTCACAAGGTAAAGAGGTATCTTGAGGCTCAAGAATACCCCGAGGGGGCATCTATTAATGATAAGAAGTTTCTGAGAAGGTTCGCTGCGAAGTTCTTCATCAGTAATGGAATCCTCTATAAGCGTAACCATGATTCAACCTTACTGCGGTGTGTAGACAAGAGCGAGGCAGGAAGGATCATGGCAGAATTACATGAAGGTACCTTCGGAACTCATTCCAGTGGGCATACCATGGCAAAGAAAATCCTACAGGTAGGATATTACTAGTCCACTATGGAAGCCGATTGTTATCAGCACTCTCGAACCTGTCATAAGTGCCAAGTCTATGCTGATAAGGTGCACGTACCTCCGGTTCCTCTGAATGTCTTGATGGCACCTTGGCCCTTTGCGATGTGGGGCATTGATAAGATTGGCGAGATCAGACCTACTGCATCTAACGGGTATCGCTTCATTATGGTAGCAATTGATTACTTCACAAAGTGGGTTGAGGCAGCTTCCTTTGCTACAGTAACCAAGAACGTCAAGGCGCGATTCATCCGACACAATCTGATATGTCGATATGGTGTCCCAGAGAATTATCACTGACAATGGTACAAATCTCAATAACTCAATGATCACCGAGCTCTGTAAACAGTTCAAGATTCAGCATCATAACTCTTCTCCCTACCCGCCGAAGATGAGTGGCGCTGTTGAAGCGGCTAACAAGAACATCAAGAAGATTGTATAGAAGATGACAGTGACATACAAAGACTGGCACGGGATGTTACCATTCGCTCTTCATGGGTACCGTACCTCAGCACGGACGTCGACAGGGGCAACACCCTACTCTTTGGTGTATGGCATGGAGGCAGTCCTACCCATCAAAGTCCAGATACCCTCTCTCAGGATTATGAAGGATGCGGGTTTGAACGAAGATGACTAGATCCAAACTCGACTTGACCAGCTGAATCTAATCGATGAAAAGAGACATACTTCTATCTGTCATGGCCAGACATATCAAAAGTGAATGATTAAAGCTTTTAACAAGAAAATCAGACGTCAAGAATATCAAGTTGGGGATTTAGTGATCAAACGCATCATGCTACCGCAAGGTGATCCCAGGGGAAAATGGACCCCCCACATACGAAGGGCCATTTATGGTTAAGAACATTTTCTCGGGAGGAGCTATGATTCTAACCACATGGATGGTGACGACCTTCCTCACCCCGTCAATGCAGACATAGTGAAAAGATACTACGCATAATCAAAGTCCCGCTAGGTTGACTGGCCTAGGCAAAAATAAGGGCTTCCCGGCGACCCAAAAGGGTTCGGGCAAAAGTTAGGGATGAAAATGAAAAAAACTGTACACCCGACAAGTCGAAAACCTGAAAAGGCGACTTAGGCAAAAAAGGGTATCCCGGTGGACTGAAAACCCGAAAGGGCGGTCTAGGAAAAAATTAGGGATCAAAGTGTAACACTATGTCTCATTGGATCATCTTGCAACCAGACTTCGGTATCAACTATCAAGCTTAGACGACGCCAATCAATCTGGTCCACCTTCGGCCAAGTAGCAAAGTGATGAGACGCTTGAAGATATAAAGGCAATAGCAGAGTTGGAACCCAATGGGGTTGTTTCACGTAGCTGTTTTTCATTTCTTTTACATAAATCATATTTTCTTTCGGCGATGTTCTCTTACTAGGTCGTCAGCCTCTTTGTACAAAACGCCTATTACAGGCCAACTTCAAAGCCAATACAATTCATTTTCACAAGAAATTTCAATTTATTTTTCTTTTTCCGTTTTGTTTTGCAAGAACGTCCAATGATTTATTTTTGATATATGATTTGAAAATGATTGCTGCTCACAAATATTTACACAAGAAACAAAGGACGATTACTCGTAATGCCAAAAATAGAAAAAACAAGAAGTGCCCAAACCTTACAGTTACTCTGCCTATCAGGTACAGGGATAAAGCCAGTTTGAGAACATGAGTAGTGGAACATACACTCCCCACAGAGTAAAAAAAAGTATCCAAAGACAGTGATGTTAGCTTTCCCGAACAGGACATAACTCTCCAGCTGAGGTTCATAGTCGCGAGTGAGTCAGTAAATTTGCCCCCAAGCGGAGTTTATTTCTCTCACAAGCAGAAAGTCAATTTCCAACAGAATTCATTATCACCAGCAGTGAAAATTCATCCCCAGCTGAGTTTATTTCTCCAAATCAGCAGATCTATCAACAAAGTATCTCCTCTCCAACAGAGTTATTCCCCGCAGAGTTATCCTCAGACAGGGTCTCTTATGGCAGAATATTCACCAGCTGAATGGATGTGAATCTCCAGTTAGTCATCTTTGTTCACTATCCCCAACAGAGGTAGAATAACTATGGTTTTTTACAGCAGTCAAGAATACCATTTCTCATACCCTCCAAACAGCAGTCAGGGATTTATTTTCCCAGACTCAGATTATTACGTCAGCATTTCATATTCATACATCATGACATGTGCATACATTACATATAACATAATCTCAGTTATTTTGAGAACCTCATCACAATGCATCTCATGTATCGCACATAACTAACCCTGTATTTCTTTAAGGAAAGACAGTTATTATCAACAATTTCCAGTAGGTTCATGATTAACACTCAAAGCTAAACAGAGTAATCATCGGTGCGACAAATGCAACCTTACCCAAGTTCCCTCGGCAGTTTTACCCAAACTCATCTCGAAGTAACCCTACTATCCAGGTTCCTTCTCACAGCCCTTCTATCCAGGCTTTCATATCGAAGTAACCCTACTATCCAAGTTCGTTCTCACAGCCCTACTATCTCGGCTTTCATATCGAAGTAACCCTACTATCCAGGTTCCTTCTTATAGCCCTACTATCCAGGCTTTCATATCGAAGTAACCCTACTATCATGGTTCCTTCTCACAACCCTACTATCCAGGCTTTCATATCGAAGTAACCCTACTATCCAGGTTCCTTCTCATAGCCCTACTATCCCGACTTTCATATCGAAGTAACCCTACTATCCAGGTTCCTTCTCATAGCCCTACTATCCAGGTTTTCATATCGAAGTAACCCTACCATCCAGGTTCCTTCTCACAGCCCTATTATCCAGACTTTTATATCAAAGTAACCCTACCATCCAGGTTCCTCCTCACAGCCCTATTATCCAAGCTTTCATATCGAAGTAACCCTACTATCCAGGTTCCTTCTCACAGCCCTACTATCCAGGATTTCATATTGAAGTAACCCTACCATCCAGGTTCCTTCTCACATCCCTACTATCCAGGCTTTTATATCGAAGTAACCCTACTATCCAGGTTCCTTCTCACAACCATACTATCCAGGCTTTCATATCGAAGTAACCCTACTATCCAGGTTCCTTCTCACGATCCTACTATCCCGGCTTTCATATCGAAGTAACCCTACTATCCAGGTTCCTTCTCACAACCCTACTATCCAGGCTTTCGTATCGAAGTAACCCTAATATCCAGGTTCCTTCTCACAGCCCTACTATCCAGGCTTTCATATCGAAGTAACCCTACTATCCAGGTTCCTTCTTACAGCCCTACTATCCAGGATTTCATATCGAAGTAACCATACTATCTAGGCTTTCATATCGAAGTAACCCTACTATCCAGGTTCCTTCTCACAACCCTACTATCCCGACTTTCATATCGAAGTAACCCTACTATCCAGGTTCCTTCTCACAGCCCTACTATCCCGACATTCATATCGAAGTAACCCTACTATCCAGGTTCCTCCTCACAGCCCTACTATCCCGACTTTCATATCGAAGTAACCGTACTATCCAGGTTCCTTCTCACAACCTACTATCCAGGCTTTCATATCAAAGTAACCCTACTATCCAGGTTCCCTCTCACAGTCCTACTATCCAGGATTTCATATCAAAGTAACCTTACTATCCAGGTTCTTCCTCTCTTATCCCCAGACAACAGTCCACAACACTGTAAGACCGAGACTCGATCAAACACGATTGGTTTCGCGTCCCCCAGTAAGTCACGGTGCAGCATATACCCCGACCAGATACGCAGTTCACTTCCGCTTCCCCAAACCGGAGTTATTCCCTAGTAGAGTAACAGACAACTGAAGCTCCTAAAACTCTATTTCTCTAAAGACAGAGACCAGCATTTCCCAGCAAAATCCTCCTCAACAACAGGTATACGGGTTCTCGCAAAGGAATCTCTTATGCGATCGACACCTCTTCGGATGGCATCTTTAAGCCCATCCCCGACGATTCTCCATCGCGTCCAGGATGGCATCTTTAAGCCTATCCCCGATAATCTTCAATTCTCAACTTTCAAATGGCATCTATAAGCCCATTCCTGATATCACAAATCAAGTGTTACTTCATGCGAGTGCAAATTTCTGGGCACTCTAGTGTTCAATCATCTTCCACCTTCAGATCACGAAAGGCAGAACAACCAATCTACATCCTCAGGTTTAAGAAGATTGAACAGGGGCAGCTATTGTACCCCAAAAGTTTCCCTCTCATATTTCTCAACATGGCAAGGGATGTCCCCAAGTCGCTCAAGGAAGCCCAAGAGTTGACTAGACAAACTCTCTCCTAAGGCAGTATACCTCAAATTAGGGTTTCATTTTTCATCAAGATGCTTGAGTCCAAAGATCCCAAATGCTTACCATTGTCCTAATATGTTCTCAAGATCATCCATGTCAAGTTTCAAGCCTTGCAGAAGAAGTTTGCTCAGTCAATTGCTCAAATGCCTGAAAATCAACTATGTTAGGTCAAAAGTCAACTGTGGCCCACATACAGTCAAACTTCAAGATTTTTGGTCAACATCCTCATTTTGAAGTATTATCCATCATTTGATCAAGGGTTGATCATGATTCCTCAAGGATTGCTCACAATTCATCAAAACCCAAAAGTTGCTAAATTAGGGTTTTATAGGAAAAGTCAACTCAACTTTGACCAAGCATAACTTTCTCATATTTTATCAGAAATGACCCATCCAAAGCTCATTTCGAAGAGGATGCAATTACCTACAATGCATATTCAGCTCCCAAGTTCAGAATATGCACTCACAAAAAGATATGAATTTTGACATTATAGGTCCTTTTGAAAAGTCAACAAAAACACCTTTTGGGTCAAGAACACCTCTCTAGGGTCAAAATTGAGAGAGTTATGCATTGACCAAGTTGACCATTTTTGCAAAAATTGCCAAAAGTCAAATATGCTCAAATTTTCATTTTTTGCTAAATGGGCCCAACTTTTTATGCTTGCACCTCAATTATAATGTGGTCCACGACTCAAATGTTCACTCACCCATTATGTGCTTCATTTTTCAATTTATTTTGATTTTTCATTAATTAAAAAATTGTATTAAATCAAATAAATCATGAAAATTAATAAAGATATGATTTGATTTGTTTTTTTGACAGATTAGCAATCAAGATATGCTGAGTTTACAAGATCAATTCGAGTTAAGGCCAATTGGTACAAGAAAGGCATGATTTGGCTCAAAATAGGAACATATCATACAACTTGAAAATCAAATCAAATCTTGGATAAATGCAAAGATTCATGCCAAGTTTGTTAACCTAATTCATTCTGGGTTATATAATGAAGCTTTGCAGATCAAAAAACAAGGGTTAGAGGTCGTGAGAGGCATAGAATAAAACTAAAAAATCTTGATAAAAAGTGAGGTTCGGTTTGCAGGTTAGAGGACCTTTGAGAGCAATTCAAGGCCAACCATCACATCCTGGGCGTGCACTGAAGCCATCTCCACCATTTGCAAGGTCTGAAGCGCTCAGAATTCGCCTCTACACCTCACGCAGTTTGCAAGCTTTTTCAAATTTGATTATTGCAATTTACGCATCATTAGCACTTTTGATTGTTATATTCATGTTTGTCATCATGTTTGAAAGCTAACCATGCCATTTAATTGCATTTTTTATGCCTGTACGTGATGTTGCCATTGCTAGGGTTTCTGTGTTCGTTTTATGGGTTTTCAGTACAAGCAAAATTAGGCCTTGAATCAGGTACCATGATGCTCGTGAGGATGAGACGAGTTGATTGGTACCCTTAACTTTCATTTATATTGCTTGTACAGGATTTTTGAATGTTACAGGTTTGTAGTTACAGTAAACGTCTGTAGGTAAAAGTCTTGTTGTCTAAAGCGACAATTGCCAGGAAGAAGACGCTGGCGTGTCAAAGCGTGATTAGACCATTCAAATTTCGCGCGTTTGGAGCTGGCAGAGTATTTGACTTGGCTTTTGGTTTTGTTTGTTTATTAGGCTTACAAGTTAACACGCTAGCGTAGATGGTTGGAGGGAGTGCCTTTGATGCACACGTCTTGGGTTCGATCCCAGGTGTGTGCATTTTATTATTTTCTTGATTGTTTCAGGTGAATCCAGTGCACTACATCCTCAAGCGCATTCCGTACAACCTCAACATCCAGCCATCTGATGTGTTCTTACCCAGATCCAACGTGCCAACAATGAAGGTCTATGGTGTGCCACAAAGTCAACATTGCATCAGATCAAGCATGGTCAACCAGGCCTTGGAGCATTTGGGCCTAAAAATTCAACTTCAAACCCCCAGATTTGCTAACAACAACACATGCCCATTCCTCATTTTTTATTTTTATTTTATTTTTACTTTATTCTTAATTCTTTATTCATTTTATTTTAAAATCAATTTTTTTTTATAAAATCATAAAATCAAGAATTCACAAAAAAATTAGAATTAGGTTTTTTTATCAAATTTAATTTAATTAATTTAATTTAATTTACGGTAACTTTAATTTGTTTTTTCTATAATTAAAATCAATTAGAAAATTAGGTTTAAGTTCTCGATTTAATTCTTTTCTTTTTTCAAACAAAAACACAAAAATAGATTAACTTAATTATTCTTCTTAATTAACATTAATTAGAACTTAGGATTTTCTTTTAATTTAATTCTCCATTATTTTTCTTAAATAACAAAACGTGACAAAAAAACATTTTTCTTTAATCAATCGCAAATAGGATTAGTCAAAGGGTCAAAACCCTAATCACCTCGCATTCAATTCGCCGCGCGCTTATTTTATTTTTCCATTATTTTGTAACTGTTTTGAGGATGTAATAGTTAACTTAGGGTTTTTATTTACTGTTTAAATCCCCGATTTTTGGTTATGTAATTAATACCCCTCCCCAAAGCCTTGTAATAGCTAGGTTTATTTTCTCCCATTTTTAATTCTTAGAAATATTTTACTGCTAGATGTATGCTATTAGGATTGTATGGCAAGAATGCATGACAAAATTAAAATGGTTAGAAAACCCTAATATGCAAAGATTAAATAACTGAAAATGAATCATTCGTACATATTCACTCTTAGGGTATACTCTCACTTCGGTTGCCTTCGGTAAACGATCATTAAGCATAGGGTGTCTTAGTGGTTTCCCTCCCGTCTAAAAGATCAAATATCCCATTCGAATGTTGCCTCGGAAACGTTGCTTCGGAAATGTTGCCTCGGAAATGTTGCCTTGAAAAAGATCTTAAGACTCTAGGGTTACCACTAAGGTATCCTAACATTGCTTTAGTGACCGTACGTCCCTTTAGAATTGACCCTTACAACTCCAACAATGGTTCTACCTATTTCACAATAGTAGGATAGCGCTGTCTAAAGGAAACAAGAATAGAAACGATCTTTTTTCGAGTAGGTAGATTAGTTCCTAGGTACTTGCTCAAACAAACAAATCTTTTTCACACTTACACCTTTCAAAAAAAAATTCAAAACAAACTTCGTCACACCATTGAGGACTGATACAAGGGTTATCACGAAGTAAAACATTTTTCAAAACAAAGCACACACAAGCAATTTAAAAATGAGAAAGTACCTAAGAGCCCATAGAAAACCATGGATAGAAAGGGTGCTAACACCTTCCCTTTCTATAATCTACCCCCTGTACTCAAAATATCTCGAAAAAGGATTTTTTCTATACTTTTTTCCTTTCCGATTGGATGAAATAAAAGTCGGTGGCGACTCTTGCTTACCGCGACATTTTGCAAACAAAAAACGCAAAATGCTAACTAGTATTAAACAGTCGGTTCTGCCACTGTATCACAAAGAGCTTTCAGAGATCCTTAATGCCAAATCCTTTAGTTGGAGAGGCACTTTCACAAGGTTAATCTAGATAGTGTTCCTGCGGGCGGATGCCATGTCCTACAAAACAGAGCAAAATTGAGCCCTAGGAAATCCTTGAAATGGTTAGTCATGATATTCCATGCTTTATAATGTCATGATTATGCTAGAAAATCACAGGTATAGCAAACAACAAACAAGTCACACCAAGTCCTTAGGGTTAAGGCTTGCGTGAGTTTTAAGGTCATACCCTCTTGAAGTTGGATTGGTTTAACCTGTCATATAAAAGGTAACCAGATTCTAAGGGATCTCAATATCACCGATCTTTCCCCCAACTTCGTTCGATAGGCGATTGGCTCGCAACCAAACAAAGCTCAAGATTCAAACCTCAATGAGTGTAGCATCGAGTATCCGTCGACCTTAGGAGTACACCAAGGCGGGCCACCTCGCTACGTCCTACTGGCCAAGTTGTGCAATTAAAGGTTCTAAGGTCAGTTGATGCTTCACGACACCATGCGGAGGCCCCGTACTCTCCTTGATTGAATCAAGGGTTACTGGTACCAACCAAAGTGCCACATCAACGTAGATACTACTTCAACCGTGTCGGTATACCCCACACAGTTACCTCACAGTTTATTCCTACTTACCTAAAAGGTGTCCCAAAATCTGGGTGTAGGATTTTTTTAACAGTAACCCAAACAAGGACCCAAAACGTAAAGCATACAAGTCAAATAATGAAAGCAAGTAGATGTGATCTATCCCTAAGGTAACCCCACTTTTTATAGTCAAGTCCCCAGCAGAGTCGCCAGTTCTGTGATACGGTGGGAGAACTGACTTATTGTTTTGCATTTGATCGCAAATGTTACGGATAGCAAGAGTCGCCAATGACTTTTCTTTTATCCAAAAGGAAAGGTGAAAAGCACATGAAAGACCTTTAGAGATGTTTTCTTGAGTTCGGGGGGTAGATTATAAAAAGGGAAGGTGTTAGCACCCCTTTCATACATGGTTTTCCATGGGCTCTTAGTTACTCGCTAGATCACTTGCTTTTGTTTGAATGTGCTTGTGGTGTGGGTTTTGAAAGTATTTTGAAAACATCTTTGTAATGGTTCTAGTCTCTATAAGAACGCGTACAAAGTGTTTGTTTGAAAAATAGTTCAAAGATGTGTTTGTGAAATGTGTTTTTGAAAGTGATTTTAAAAAGGTGTCTTTGTAATGGTTCTCGTCTCTATAAGAACGCGTACAAAGTGTTGTCTTTCGAAAAAATGTGTCAAAATGAGAGTGTTGGTGTATAAAATGTTTTTTGTTGTGAGCAAGCGAGCAACTAGGAGCAAATCTACCTACTCAAAAGGTCTTAGATATTATTTTCTTCCTCCTTTAGATGTTGCTACCTTACCATTGATTTGGTAAGAAGCCCCATGTCGTACCCCAAAATTTTCCCTCTCATTTATCAAGATTTTCCTCACAAAACTTCTTGGACTCAAGACAAGATTAAGGTTTGGTCAGCTCAAGACATCACCTTGCACTGATAACCTGAAATTAGGGTTTAAGTTTGCACAAGGATTTTTGAACCATCAATGCTTCATGTGACTTTCATACACCATCTTGGACCCCTAAGATTGCTCATGACAAGTTTCAAGCCTTGAATCACATTTTTGCTCAGTCAATTGGACATTTGACCTAAAAATAAGCTGTATTGGGGAAAAAGTCAACCATGGCCAATTTACAGTCAAACTTCATAATTTTGGATCCACATCAACATTTTAGGCTCCTATGTACCATTTGATCAAGTTTGGATCACAACTCCTCAAGAAATTTGATCAGATCATTAAAAGGGCAAAATGGTTAAAATTAGGGTTTTGACTGAGAAAGGGCAATTTCTGATTTTTAACCTAGGCAATGACCAATTGGGTTCAAACAAGATTTCAAGGAATCAATGGAATCACCTTGACCTAATAACATGGTTCAAAAGATCTCAAGTACATAGGATTGACAGATGAATTTTCCAGTCAACTGATCAAAAATCAACTGTACACTGAAAAGTCAAACTTTGACTTTTTGGTCAAAATCAAGTGCCAAAGGTCATAATTCATCAAGATATGTCAAAATGTGAAACTTGTTGACCAATAAACCTAAAATTGCAAATTAGGGTTTTAATTTGAAAAATTTTCATAACTTAGAATTTTTCTAAGTATGGAAATTTTCTTATTTTCCCCCAACTTTTCACAACTTTTTCACCATGATGCAATTGGATTCAAAGAAAACTGCCAACATGAAAGTTGTAGTATTCCATGAAATCTATAACTTTGATTCACAAAGTTTTCCCAAAAGATGCTTGGATATCAAGATATGAATTTGTGAATAGGAGTCCATAAACTTTTTAACTTAGTGAAAATTTGCCCTAATTTAGGCAGGTTTTTGACCCAACTTCATGGGCATTTTTCACCTAGTTCCAAGAGGTATCTCAAAATGAATTTCAAATATGTATTATATAGCATGTTGCAACCTTTCCAAAATGTCCAAGAACTCTCCAAGATCATTTGTGGTTAGGGAGAATCGAAGAAGAGAAAATGGCATTTTGTCACTTTTGTTCAAGCCATTTTCACAATGCATCAAGTTGCAAATCTGAGCAAGCATGCTTGTACCTTGAATTACAGGTACTAAACCCCTTATACAATCCATAATTAAATGCTAACTCAATGGATAATGGCTTTGTTTTGGCTTTTGAAGCATTGTACAAGGAATAAATCCATAAATGGCATAAAGGGCACATTGCCATTTTCATAAAGCAAGCTTTTCCAACTTTATCAGCCTTGAGCCTTGGACTTGTTCTTATGGTACATATAATTTCCACAGGAATTAAGCAAATCATACCAACTATTATCAGCCCTTGAGGTAGCTAGTACATGCCTTTTGCATAAGTCTTGTCACTTTTCTTAAAATGCAAGAAAGTTGGCCAAAAGTGAAAAACTTGTACAAGCTGATAAAGGGAGGACTTGGCATCATTCTATACAGATTCACAAACTTGTTACAAGCTAGCACACAAAGGCAAAAGATCAAAAACACTCTCAAACTCAAAAAAAAACACAAATTTCTTCCCAAACAAGGCAGCTTCTGCAAAATCCTAGCCAAGTCATATTTTGCTCGTGTGTTTTGCCTCTTAACACTTGAAACACTTCATCCACATCATATCCAAGTTATCCAAGCCCTTACATTGTTGTTGTAACCCTTGCTTCAGCCATCACCATTTTCATTTTTGAAGGTTGCATCTTGACTTCTACAGGGAGTTTCAGCCATCCACAAGGCCAGCTAAGCATTGGAATAACTTGAGGGAACTTCAAGGAAGCTCACACGACCCTGAGGCCTTACTCAAAGTCCCCACATTGCCATATCCAAATCCAGCTGAACAAGGTATTTTTCAAATCTCTATCTCTTTATTTAGGCATCCTCAAGCCACGATTTGTGAAGCAAAAATGTAGTCTATAGCATGGTGAAGCAGTACATATGCATATTTGTCATTTATTTTAACTGAGCCAAGAGAATTTGAATGTTGAACAAGCTGAAAAAATTAGGTCAGAAATTAGGGCTACTGAAATTCTCCATGATCTTTGAGAGATAGATTATGAATTTTATATCATTGGAATCGTGAGATTCCAAGCTACATTTTTTATGTTGCAAGTTTTTGTTTTTGTGCAAAGAATAGCAAGATACATGTTAGAGGCAAAACGCGCGCGCAGGAGGGAGCTGGAGGACAAGGACGACCTGTTCTGGGCCTTGGCGGGTTGGGCCTTCTGTTTTCACTTTTCACACCCCTTGATCCACTATTTTGCATAAAATAATAGTTTATTAGGATATTATACTTTATTTTCTTAAATAAAACTTGCAAATAATAAAAAATACCATACATTTTTTATTTTATTATTTTACACATAAAATATTTATTTTCACACACATTTTAATTTTTAATATTTATGCATAATATTATTTATTATTTCTTGTACAAAAAATGGACAAAATAAAATAAATATAGAACATATATTTTCTTAATCAAAAAATTAGGGGTTCCCCTTTCAAAAAATAATAACATTATTTTTTCCTTATTTTCTAGGCTTCAATAAATTATTTTTCTCATACATAAAACAAATACAAAATATTTTTGCATAATTACATTTTATTGCATATTTAAATATTTGTATATTTATTTAATTTGCACAATAATTCAATTGGGTTGTAATAGTATTTTAGGGTTTATTTTTGTGCAATATCCCCATTCAAAAACTTGTATCCCCCCTCCCATAATAATTGTTGTAATAGTTTAGTTTACTTTACGCAATTTATCGCATTTATACCTTGTGTAGTAAATTAGGGTTTTGCATGATAAGACCAAAAACAAACAAGTAGACATGACCTAATACAAGACAAACAAATGCATGTAATATGACACACATTGCACACAAGCACCCTTAGGGTTTCACCCACTTGGTTGCCTTAAAACAAAATGGCCATGGTATGCATGCAAAGTATCTTGGCAAAATCAAAACAAAAGATCATAGTCCCTCGATGACGCTATCAAGAGGTTGCCTAAAACAAAATGATCTTGGTCCCTCAAAATGCTAAAGATACTTGGCAACATTGCTATCATGGTCATACGATGACCCACGCCCGTCCCGTTTAACATCCAAAGATAGGGTTGTTTACCAAATCAATGGTAAATCAACAATGTCAAAGGAATAAAAATGTATAGGAAAGATATTTGAGTAGGGTAGATAGCTCCTAGTTACTTGCTCTCTTTCAAACAATCCTTGCTATTTTCAAACAAACACACACACATTTTCAAAACATTTCCAAACAACTTTCAAAACATTGAAACATTTTTCAAAAGACAAACATCTTTGTATACATTCTTACGAACGAGAATCATTACAAAGATTGCCTAAACAAAGGACTCTTTTAAAAATACTTTCAAAACCACACAAAGCACCATTTAAAACAATTTCAAAAGCAAAGCAAGTGATCTAAACAAGTAACTAAGAGCCCATCGAAAACCATGGATGAAAAGGGTGTTAGCACCTTCCCTTTTCATAATCTACCCCCCGAACTCAAGAAAACATCTCAAAGGTCTTTCCTGTGCTTTTTACCTTTCCTTTTGGATAAAATAAAAGTCGGTGGCGACTCTTGCTAAACTGCAACATTTGCAAACACAAACACAAAACCTCAAGTCAGTTCTCCCACCGTATCACAGAACTGGCGACTCTGCTGGGGAAAATTATAAAAAGTGGGGTTACCTTAGGGTTTTAGATCAAATTTACATGCTTACCTTGGTTGACTTGTTTTCTTTACAACTATAGTTTGGGTTTGAATCCTCTACCCGGATTTGGAAAATATTCATAGGTAAATAGCAATACATTGTGGAAACTGTGCGGGGTATACCAACATGGTCTAAGCAATAGCTATATTAGTGCGACATATTTATGGGTACCGGTAGCCTTTGAGTCAATCAAAGAGAATACGGGGCCGCTGAGTGATGTCATGAAGCACTAATGGACTTCTAGAACCTTTACTTGACCAACTTGGCCTTTTAGGATGTAGTGAGATGACCGACTTTGGTGCTGTCTGAAGTTGGTAGATACTCGATACTACACTTATTGAGGGTTGGTTCCTTGGAATATTTCGGTCTCCAGTAAAGAGGATGAATTGAAACAATGAACAAGGAAACAATCCAGTGATATTGAGCTCCTTAGAACCCGATTACTATTTCTAGGACAGGTTGAGCCAACTAAACTTCAAGAGGGTACTACCTATGAAACCCCATGCAAGCCTAAACTAGGAACTTGTGTAATTTTCTTGTACATTGTTGTACCCCAAAATTTGCCCTCTCATATTTCTCAAAACATTGCAAGAAATAATCTCTAAGTTGCTCAAGTTTGCTCAAGAGTGGGTCAGACAAATCATCTCCTAAGGCAGTCAACCCCAAATTAGGGTTTTGCGTTGAATCAAGATCCTTGAATCCAAATGACCTAAAATGCTACCTAATGTCCTAATATGTTCTCAAGGTCATCCATGTCAAATTTCAAGCCTTGCAGAGGAAGTTTGCTCAGTCAATTGCTCAAGGGGTCCAAAAATCGACTATGCTAGGGCAAAAGTCAACTGTGACCCAAATACAGTCAAACCTCAAGATTTTTTGTCAACATTCTCATTTTGAAGGATATTTCATCATTTGATCAAGGGTTGATCATGATTCATCAAGGATTGCTCAAAATCCATCAAGACTTAAAAGTTGCTAAATTAGGGTTTTGTAGGAAAAGTCAACTCAACTTTGACCAAGCATACCTTTCTCATACTTTATGAGAAATGACCCATCCAAAGCTCATTTTGAAGAGGATGAAATTACCTACAATCCATCTTCATACCCCAAGATCAGAAAATGCACTCACAAGAAGTTATAAATTTGGACATTATAGGTCATTTTTGAAAGTCAACAAAAGCACCTTTTTATACCAAAGCTTATAACTTGAGCATGGAATATCAAAATGAGATGAGACCAAAAGGGTTGGTTAGAGGACATCTCAATATTTCTAAAACGTCCAAGAACACTTCCAAAAGTTCAAAATTGAAGGAGTTATGCATTGTTGAAGTTTGGTATTTTTGCAAAATTGCCAAAAGTCAACTATCCCCAAAACTTCAAATTTTGTCAAATGGCCCCATTATTTTCCACTTGGTTTGGACTTGCCACATTGCACACGTGTCCTAGATTCAGCCTTGTGTCCATTTATTAATTTTATTATTTTATTTGATTTTTTATTGAATTATTTCATTTTAAATCAAATTAAATCAAATAAAATCCCAAAACTTGATTACATAAGATCTTTTGCTATCTTCAGGACTTAATCAGCATCATGGACAACATCAAACTTGTATCAAGCATTACATGTGCAAAAATATTGGATTTTTGACAAATTAGGCAAGCTTTCAATGGTGGATCAAATCAAATCCCATGGCATTGACGTGCAAAGATTTAAAGCATAATTCTTGACCTAATGCATTGCATATTACATATACAAGTCAAAGCACACGAAATTGAGACCTAGAGGCTGCAAGAACACTGAAAACAAAACTTGGAAAAAGTGGTGAAAAGTGCAAAACTGAAATCACACTTAGAGGCGTTTACAGAAGCAAAACTCAACATCAATCGATTGCTGGGTGTCTACTCAACCTTCTGCAATCCAAAGCAAGCTCTCATACGCATCAAAATGCACTATAAGTATCACGTTTCTTGGCCCTGTTTTCAAAATCGTAGCTCTCTACTTTTGCATCATTCTGGAAAATCATGGACATATTTGTGATGCTTATGAGATTTCTGAACTTTTGGCAATATTTGATTTCGTTTATATGGACTGTAACCCCATAGCCGAATCTAGGGTTTGTGGTTTGTTTTTTGGGCGTTTCTTTTACAGGAAAAATAACTCCATTGATGGCCATAAACATGACTGGAAGAGAAGGACGAACACAACCATGGTCTTGGGAGGAGTTTTTATGGCCTAGATTTAATTTTGGGATTGACCTACGAATTTAGCTGCGGATCTAAATCCGCAGGTAAATTTACAGGGTTTGAAGGTCAGGGACGACAAACGTGTCTCCCTCTGAGTGGACCATTCAAACTTGGCGCATTTTTTTTATATTTTCTGGCATCTGATTGATTTCCCTTTATTATTATTACTATGTATATTATTAACAATTGAAACAAAATGGCTGAGTGGTAGTGGCGTGCATCCAATATCCAACAAGACCTTGGTTCGAATCCCAGGTCCCCCATATGCCTTGTTATTTTTTCTCTTCATGTAATCAAGTGTAGATCCAGGTTAGTGGCACACCATACACCATCAAATATCAAGCCCCAGATGGCCCAAGGCCTAATCTGGCAATCCAGGGATGATGGTCTACTATGGGATCTAGTCAACTAGCGCACACTGAATCAGGAAAGTCAACAAGGGGCCAACTCAATTGGGCCATAGAATTGATATCCAGACCTCCAAAAATCAGGCCCAAACACTCTCTTCTCTATATTTATTTTATTCTTGTTTTATTTAATTATTTTCATTATTTTCTAACCAATCAATTTTCTTTTTTTCCTTTAATAAAATTAAAAAAACCAAAAATATTTTTCTTCATAAAAACCAAATTTTACTTTTTATTAATAAATACTAACTTAATTAATTTAGGCCATTAATTAGGATAACTTTAATATATTTTGTAAATAATAAAATTAATTTAGACATAATTAGGTTTTATTAACATTAATCAATTTTATTTTCTTTCTTTAAATATCAAAAAAACCCAAAAATATTTATTTTTATTAATTAGTTTAATTAATTTAATTTAATAATTAAGTTAGATTAATTTCTTTCTTAATTCAAAAATAACCAAAAAAATCTTTTCTTTAATGACAAAGGGTCAAAACCCTAGAACTTGCGCTCGATTTAATTTCCCGCACGCGATCCATTTTATTCAATATTGTATTTGTTCCCGGAATGTAATAGCTTAATAGGACTTTAAATATTTTTATCGCTTTATTTATTTTCCGCATTTAAATTTCAAAGGGTTGTTTTTGGCGATGTAAATACCCAACGCCTTGTAATTTAATTTCCGCAATTTATTTTCCGCAAAATATAAACTGCTAGATGTTTGATAATAGGTATGCATGACAAGAATGAATGTTTAACCTAAAATCAACTTAGATCGCCATTGACATGTACAAAGATAAAATTAATTGAAAACAACACACTCGCACATGCGCACTCTTAGGGTACACCCCACTTGGTTGCCTTCGTACGCGGTCATTGAGTATAGGTTATTTTAGAGATCACCCTCTTGTCCAAAGATCATAGTCGCCTCGAAACGGTTTCCTCATATATTGTTGCCTCAAAACAAATGATCTAAGACATTAGGGTTACCGCTAAGGCATCCTAACATTGCTTTGGTGACCGTAAGTCCCTAAATTCGAATTGACCCTTAAACTCCAACGACGGTGCTACTTACTCATCAATAGTAGGATAGCATTTCCTAAAGGAAAATTGCATATAACAATTCTTTTTTTTTGAGTAGGTAGATGGTTCTTAGATGCTTGCTCTCTCAAAAACGAAAACTCTTCACACTTACACCTTTCAAACAAAAACTTCTTCAAACCCACAAACACAAAGAAAAGCAATTTTGAAAACAATATGAGAAAGTACCTAAGAGCCCATGGATAACCACGGATAGAAAGGGTACTAACACCTTCCCTTTCTATAATCTACCCCCGAACCCGAGAAATATCTCAAAAAAGGAATTTTTCTGTGCTTTTTTCCTTTCCTTGTTGCATAAAATAAAAGTCGGTGGTGACTCTTGCTTACCGTGACATTTTGCAAAAACAAACGCAAACCAACATTCCAAAAAACAGTCAGTTCTTTCCCACCGTATCACAGAACTGGCGACTCTGCTGGGGACGCTTAATAAGTGGGGTGTACCTTAGGATTAGATCATTGTGTTTTCAATTGTTTGCTTTGTATGATTTATCTTTGTGGGCTTGAATCGGAGTTACTATAGATCCTAACTCGGATCTGGGGGATACCCTTTAGGTAAGTAGCAATAAACTGTGAGGGAACTGTACAGCGTAGACCGATACGGTTGAAGCAGCAACTACGTTGGTGTGGCACTTTAGTATGTATCGATATCCCTTGTGTTGGAACGAGGAGAATATGGGTCTGCTAAGGGGTCATTAAGCACCAACTGACCTTAGAACCTTTAAATTGACCAACTTGGCCATAGAACAGTAGCAGTATGCTACACTCATTGAGACTAAACTCTCGCGATGATTCCGTCTGCAAGAAAAGGTTGCTAAACTGGAATTATGACCGATCGAGGGTAGTCAGTGATATTGAGATCCTCTAGAACCCAGTTACTATTTTTAAGACAAGTTTAAACCAACTGAACTGAAAGAGGGTAGTACCTAAGCTCCTTGCCATCCTGAAATATAAGGGCTCTCTGTGACTTGTGTGCCTTTACCATGTTTGCTATTTGTGGATACTTTTGGTGTGCTTCCTATCATGACATCATGACATCATAACATTGCATACATCTTGCATTGGACTAACCTATTTCAAAGACAAGAGGGATTCATCTTTGTTCTGTTTTGTAGGTCATGGCACCTATGCGTAAGAACACCATCCATATCAACTTTGTCCAGGTTCCCACTATGCTTAAAGAGTTGGTCGCAAAGATGTCAGATACTACTTCCTTCATCAGAAGACATGGGCATCTTCTTAGTTTGGTCACTTCCAAATTGGACGAGCAGATGATGAGTGTCCTACTCCAGTTCTATGATCCACTGTACCATTGCTTTACTTTTCAGGACTACCAGTTGGTACCCACCTTAGATTACTTCTCTGATCTGCTCGGTATCTCTATTCTAGAACAGACCCCGTTCACAGGTTGGGAGAAGATCCTTAGGCCAGAAGAGATTGCTTCAGCCCTTCATATGACAAAGGATGAGGTAATGGCTAATTGGGAAACTCGTAGTGGAGCAAAGGGCTTTCTGACTAAGTTCTTGGTTGGCAAGGCTAATCATTTCTGGGATAGTCTAGACTTCAAGGCATTCAAAGATATTCTGGCTCTTCTGATATATGGCTTGGTATTGTTTCCTAACTCTGACTCCTTTGTTGATATGAATGCGGTAAAAATCTTCATCTCTGGTAATCATGTACCCACTCTCTTAGGTGACATTCTTCATCAGCTTTATGCCCGTACTGCTCGGAAGCGGGTAACCTTGATGTGCTGTGCTCCGTTATTAGCGAGGTGGTTTATTTCGCACCTCCCCAAATCAGTGCTGAAGAACAAAGAAGGCATAGGCTGGGCTTATAGAGTTATGTCTCTCTCTCTCATAATAACATCATTTGGACTATTAAGGGTATGGATGAGGTGGCCGTTATTGATCGCTGTGGGGAGTACCCCAATGTTCCATTGATAGGAACCCATTGAGGAATTACTTACAATCCATGCTTGGACTTACGTCAGTTTGGGCGAGCCAGAAGGGAAGGACCTCATGAGCTGCTAATGCCTAGCATAATCTTTGATTTTCAAGGGGATAGTGATGAGCAACACCACAGATTCATAAGGGCTTGGGATAGAGTTCACAGATCTGATCCACACGAGCTGGGTCCAAAGACTTCTCTTCCGATGGAGCCATATCTCAGATGGGTTCGCATCCGTGCCCAAAAACTGGGAATGCCGTATGAAGCCGTCTTGCCTATCATTGTTGAAGTTGATAATGAAGAGAGGGTTCTTCCTACCATCCTCCACCCTTACATGCTGTTGTACCCCAAAATTTGCCCTCCCATATTCTTCAAAGAATTGCCAAGTCATGCTTCAAAATTCCCTAAAGGTTGCACAGTGCAAGGGTCTCCTAAGCAGTCAAAACTAGGGTTTGTGTTCTGATCAAGAAAATGAAGTTTCCAAAGGTCCAATCAAGTCTCACATGCCTACAAATATGGTCAAGCATCCTCATATCAAGTTTCAAGACATTCAGCTCAAAATTGCACAGTCAAAACCCTAAATTGCACTACAGTCAACTGTAGGGGCAAAATGGTCATTTGGCAGTCAAAAGTTCAAATTTTTGGTCAACATATCATTTTGAAGCCACAAACATCATTTGATCAATGCTTGATCATGATTCTCAAAGTTTGGCTCAAAAATCATCAAGATGCAAAAGTTTCCTTATTTGGACAGCTGGAAAAGTCAACTGTAAATTGACCAGGGCATAACTTTCACATGGATTATCAGAAAAATTCCATCCAAAGCTCATTTTGAATAGAAAGACATTTCCTACAACTCATCTTCATACTTCAAGTCCAAGAAATGCTCTCACAAAAAGTTATCAATTTTAACATTATAGGTCATTTTCAAAAGTCAACAAAAAGGGACTTTAAGTCAAAGGCCATAACTTGAGATTGGTAAATCAAAATGACATGGGACCAAAGGCATTGGTTAGAGGACTCAAATACCTTTCCAAAATGTCCAAAAACATGAGCAAAGCTTAAAAATTGAGCAAGTTATGCCTTGTGGAAGTTGGGAAATTTTTGGATATTTTGAAAAGTCAACATTGATTCAAATGACCTAAAATTGCTAATGGGCCCATTTTTCTTCCATAATTCATCATCCATGGCATGTGCACGACTACTTGGCCCAAAGGGAAGTCTTTATTCATTTTTTATTTATTTATTTGAATTTTTATTTATAATAATTCATTTAAATCAAATTAAATATATGAAAAATGCTTAACCTAATTTTTTCAATCTTTTTGTGCACAAAATCTACTCAATAACTCGTGCATGATCCAATATGGAAAGATTTGGAGAGAATTGATATGATTGAGAACAAAAAACACATGGAAAAAGATTGAAAAGATCTTTGAAAATCAATTTTCAAAAACTATGAATGCAAGAGATTTGGATGATTCTTTTTAACCTAATTCATTACTACATATGCAAGGATCACAACCCTAGTGCCATTACCCACGCAGCTGCTCAGAAACCTAACAATCAAACTTGAAATTTTTGTTAAGAAACTCAAAACTGAAAACCCTTTTGCAGGCTGATTCAAGGCATAATAGTTGTTCAAACATCTTCCTGGAGGTTCATTGAACGATTTCCAATCAAAAACATCCATCAAAACTCAAAGAATCGTTGTACAGAAACTAACTTTTCTTGCTTTTTTTTCACAATCGTGCATCCCAATTCATGCGCATTTAGCTTTTTTTAATGTTGGATTCATGTTCCTTATGCTATTCTGAAGCTAACCCATGTGTTTGATTGAATTATTATGCATTATAGACGATTTCACCATTGCCAAATTCTAGGGTTCACAGGACTTGGAATTAGGGCTTTTGAAACAAAGAAAAATTGGAACGTGAAACCACCACCATTCAAATCAGTGCGCTTGGACGAAAGCAATGGCATCATCACGCTCAATTTATGAGCGTCATAGGGCTAATCGCTATTTTTTAGTAGCATGCCTAAGAGAACGCGTAAAAAACCGTTGCCATGTTTTATTGTATTTTCAGGAAAACGAAAACAATGGAGAAGATGAACTCGTGGCTAGCCATGATTGGCTCTTTTGAATTTACGCGCTCTAACCCACTAACGATTTGGTTTTGTTTTATATTATTTGTTTATTATGTTATATACAAAGCGCGCATCTGGCTCCACTGGCAAGCATAGTGACTGGCAACATCCATGACCTGGGTTCGAGCCCTAGGTCTCCATGCTTTCAATATTATTTTTCCATTAATGTTCACGTGCAGACTCAACATCAAAGCACACCATACACTTCCAAATCCAGCATGCCACGCGTTCAGTTTCAGGAATTCAAAGGCATAGATTGGAGGAACACCATAAGCTTGGTCAAACGTGCCACATGTTACTCAAAAAAGTCCACCAGGCTTTGCAGTTAATGGGCCAGATTGCTAAAGGCCATACCTCCACATTGGGGACTGACACCCCCCTAGGTTTGCTTTGTTTAAATATTTTCTTTTACATTAATTCTATTTTTATTTTAATTCTTGTATTTAATTAATTTATTATTTTCACAAGATATAAAAAAACATCAAAAAATCAGGAAAAGAGAAAAAACAATAAATAACTTTTATTTTAGTATTTTCATGAATAAATTTGCATGTAATTAAATTTAGTTTTAAATTAGGTTGTAATTTTAATTCTTTTCATAATAAAATCAAAAAAACATAGAATTAGGTTTAATTAATTTTCATCCTTTTATTAAATATTATTCATTTTATTTATCTTTTTATAATTAAATTTGTATATAAAAATTAGGGTTCATTTAGGTTAAAGTTCAATATTTTTTTTTATAAATTAAAAACCATTAGAATTAGGGTTAGTATTTATTTTAATTAACTCCTTTTTCATATTAAATCCTAAAAAGTCATAAAATACCAAAATATTAAAAAATACCAAAATCCAAAAAACAACTTCTTTTCCTTTTAATTAATTAATTTCATGTAATTTTAATTTTGCAAAAAGAGTCCAACGCCCTCGTTCTTAATTTCTTATTAATTCGCATATTTATTTTATTTCGTTTAAATATTTATGTATCTCTCCCGAAGCCTTGTAATTAATTTCTCGCATTTTTTAATTCCTTATTTTCTTTTTAATTCTTTATTTTCTGTCAAATCGGGTCCTGGTTTAATTTTGGTGATGTGGACCCGCGCCTTTTGTAATAGCTTTAGATTTTTACTTTCCCGCAATATTTTAACTGTTAACCAAAGGCATGAAAGAATGTATGGCCAAAATAAAAACAAGCGTAGAACACCAATAACATGACAAGATAAAATGAAAACGACACACAAATCGCACACACCACCCCTAGGGTATGCCTCACTGTTGCTTGCCTTCGAAAGGTGATCGTCGAGTAGAGGATGTCTTAGTAAGTCCTCATGATCCGGGAACCTGGCATGAGGGTAGCTTCTAAGGTGTCTTCCCATTGCTCTGGTGATCACCATGTCCCGAACCTCGAATTGACCCGAACACCTCCAACGGTGGTGCTACCTACCTCTCAATGGTGGGATGGCACTACTTTAAAGGACATCTACACAGACGAATTCCTTAGGGTAGGTAGGTTCTCATAGATACTTGCTCTAATTTCAAAACAAAATTCAAAAATACTTTTCACACCAACACATTTTCAAAAAGCTTTCGAAAGCATTTTTTCAAACACTCTTGAGGACCGATACAAGAGTCGAACTGAAATTTTCAAAGAAACTTTTTAAAACCCACAGTTGAAAAGCAAACAAACCGCTTTTGAAAACACAATGAGCAAGTATCTAAGAGCCCATGGATAACCATGGATAGAAAGGGTGCTAACACCTTCCCTTTCTATAACCTACCTCCCGAACCGAGAGCAATCTCTTTAAGGAATTTTTCTGTGCTTTTGTCCTTTCCATTTGGAGAAAATAAAAGACGGTGGCGACTCTTGCTTCCGCGACATTTCACGAACCAGCGTTAAACAGTCAGTTCCAGATCCACCGATCACAGAACTGGCGACTCTGCTGGGGACTTAAACTTAAAGTGAGGTGTACCTTGGGGTTAGTTCATAACTGTGTTTTCAATTGTATTGATTTGCTTGCTTTAAATTGTGGGACTGTCTTGGGAGTTCTATAGATCCTAACCCGGATCTGGGGGATACCTTCTTAGAAAGTAGCAACAAGACTGTGAGGGAACTGTGCTGGGTATACCGACATGGTTGAAACAGTCTGCTACGTTGATGTGGCACTTTGGTGTGTACCGGTAACCCTTGAGTTCAGTCAAGGAGAGTACGGGGCCTCCGTGTGGTGTCGTGAAGCATCAACCGACCTTAGGAACCTTAATTGGACTATCTTGGCCTCTTTAGGGTAGTGAGATAACTGACTTTGGTGCAGCCCGAGGTTGGTTGATACTCGATACTACACTCAATTGAGGGTTGCTTTCCTGGAATATTTCGGTCGCCAGTTCAGTGGCTAAATCGAAACGATGAACAATGAAAGCAATCCCGTGATATTGGGACCCTTAGAACCCGGTTGCTTTGATAGGACAGGTTGAACCAACGAACTGAAAGAGGGTAGTACCTAGACCTCATGCTGGCCTAAACTCTAAGGGTTCTTTTGTGTGACTTGTGTGCCTTCGTACTTGACTACTTGCATGCTTTATCTGACACATGAACTACTTGCAGGTTTTGTTTATGGTCCTTAATTGGGACTTATAACAGGGTGTACTGAGTTTCTTGCAGATTTTGCCTATAGTCCTTAATTAGGGACTCATAACAGGGTTTACTCACATTACCCCATGCATACCATGACATCATACCATTGCATACATCCTAACCCATTTCAAGGATCTCAAGGGCTTGTGATGCAGGTCATGGTGAATTAACTATCCCAGCAAGGGGCAAAGGGGATTTATTTTCCCCTAGACAAGGTTGTCAGGGGCTATGACCCACTGGATATGGTGAGCCTTTGACCCTTTGAAGAAGGACTCTCAACAACATGCAGTTCCTTCAATCAAACTACCGGACCCGAGTTCTAACAAATTTTCTTGTTTACCCCGCGAGGTCCTTGAAATCATTACATGCATATCATACATATCATTGCATAACAGGTATCCATTCTCTGCAGGTTGCTTACCTTCTTCGCTGTTTATTTCAGCAGTCTCGTCATGAATCCTGAATCCTCAACCGAGCATACTATCAAGGCCCTCCAGGCTCAGAACGCCCAGTTCCAAGGGCTGATCATGAATTTGACCCAGGGGCAACAAGATCTGAAAGCTTTGCTTTTGAAGAAGGAAAAGAAGAAGAGGAGGACTGTTTTGTTCAACCCTAGACGCAGATCTGGGAACACCCTGCAGGATGAAGCTGAGAGGACAACTCCATCTGTGGGGAAAGGCAGTCATCAAGAGGAAAGGGTTTCCAGTCCAGTGGTCTCCGACAATGAGACAGATTTCAACGACGAACAGTACCCTCCGGCTGAGGATAGGTACAAACAGTTGGAAGACCGGCTAAGTGCTATGGAGATACAAAAAGTGCCTGGCCTGGACTTCGAGGATCTAGGTCTGTCTTCTGGGGTAGTGATCCCGCACAAGTTTAAGGAACCTGCCTTTGCTAAATACGACGGGGCATCCTGTCCTAAATTGCATCTCAGGGCTTACACAAGGAGGATCCAACCCTATACAGCTGACAAAAACTTATGGATCCATTTCTTCCAAGAGAGTCTTTCAGGGACTCAGCTCGAGTGGTTCTATCAATTGAATGGAGCCAACATCCATACCTGGGAAGACCTAGCCACTGCTTTCTACAAGCATTACCAGTACAATGCCGACCTTGCTCCTACACGTACCCAACTCCAGGGTATGTCGCTGGGATCAAGTGAAGGTTTCAAGGAATACGCGCAGAGATGGAGAGACCTTGCTGGAAGGGTGCAGCCCCCATTAACTGACCGGGAACTCGTTGATATGTTCTTGGGGACCCTATCCGGGCCACTCTTCAATCATCTCATTGGTAATTCATCTGCAGGATTTACCGACCTCATCCTGACTGGCGAAAGAATTGAAGCTGGTATCAAGAGTGGGAAAATCCAAGAGGCCACACCTTCTGACACTCACAAAAAGCCTTACACGGGAAAGAAAGAATCTAATGCTGCATACAGCCAAAAGAGTCGTCATGACCAACATGCAGGGCAGTCATGATTTCTGGTTCTGCACCACGCCGCCAACCACAAAAGGGAAACCAGCGAAGGCCGGACGAGCCTAAAAGACACTCACCAACATTAACATGCCATGGTCACAAGCATTGCAGCACATGTTGAAAATGAACCTGATTGCGGTGATCAACCCTCCTGCAAATCCCAAGACCTCCTCTCCAAGCTACAACCCAGAAGCGAGGTGTGCTTATCATTCTGATAGCCCGGGGCACGATACTGAGGACTGTTGGGCACTGAAGTACAAGATTCAGAACATGATCGATGCCAAAGAGATCGAGTTCGAGCCTGCCGAGACTCCCAACGTGATCACTGCTCCATTGCCAAAACATGGCTAGGGTCGAGAGATTTTTGTTCATTTGAATTCAAGTTGTATTCTTCTTTTCTTGTTCAGATAAACAATTATCATGTTAAACTCTTTTATTTCATGAATGCATTACACATGTCTGTCTTGATTTAATTATGTTTACTATGCTTAAAACTGCTTTCATACTTTTGTGATGGTCAACTCTTAATTGAAAATTCTAAGCCTCTTGAGGGAGGATGACAAAAACGATACCACGATCTTTACAGTATGCTTTTGAACAAACCCCGCTGATGAGGTACAGGCATTATTTCAATCCCTAAACACTGGAGTTATAAGGAAGATAATCCCTCGTCAACCCCATCTGAGCCAAAGAAGTAGGAGTTTTTCTTTTCGAAATTCAAAACCCTTAATCATAACCTGGGGCAGGGTAGTCTCTCAGTTGATCCAAGTGCATAACGAATGGCACCAAAGAGGTCCTTACAAAACAAAAGACAGTGATGGTTCAGAACAATCATAAAGACAGGCAGTCGTGATAAAAAAAATCATAAATGAAAAGCCCAAGAAGTCAGAACCTATAAAAGGGACTTATGAAACCGGGGCATCCCGCTGACTGTAATTCCAAAAAAGAAAACGGTTCAGGCAAAAAAGGAAAGGGATAACTAAATCAAAAAGAAAGAGGTCCTACAAAACCTCAACAAAAAAGGGAGATGACTGCCTATTCAAAATAAATTGTCAACATCCGAACCATCACCGGAAAATCAGAGCAAAGACTCAAATAAGGTCTAACGCATGATCAGCTGAGTTTAGGTTTGAAGAACATCATGAAGAGCGTGTGGGTACAAATAATTTGAGCCTTTATCCTTTGTTTCTTAAACCATGAACCAGGCCACGTTATAACCCTTAAAAGTCCTAGCTGAAGCATGGGTTAGTTCGAAAGCATACTGTTACAAAAGGTATCCTGACTCCTTAAGGCTCGCTGTAAAAATTTTGAGTTGACATCACGTTTTACAAAATCCACTTGCCTTTATTGAAAAATGCATTTTCAAAAAATTCAAGACAGACATAAACTTTGCATTCTTAAGATAACATTGCTTGCATATGATTATTTGTCTGAACAGCAAAGAACTTTGCGCAACGAATATCCGATGAACGAAGATCTTCTCAACAAAAGAGTCCCTCTAGTGGAAGGAGCACTTTCAATCAAGGGGAATGACAAAATACTTCAAACAGGGGCAACTCCCTACATTCTGAGAGCGTGGACATAGTCGAAAAATACTACGCATAATCAAAGACCCGCTAGGTTGACACACCTAGGCAAAAATGAGGGCTTCCCGGCGAACCAAAAGGGTTCGGGCAAAAATAAGGGATGAAAATGGAAAATATGTACACCCGACAAGTCGAAAACCTGAAAAGGCGGTTTGGGCAAAAATGGGTATCCCGGTGGACTGAAAACCCGAAAGGGCGGTCCAGGCAAAAGTTAGGGATCAAAACGTACGACTATGTTCCGGTATCTCATCACTTGTCTATCCGAAGATTTGTCAATCACCCACACAGGTATCCTCTTCCCTCACCTCCGAAACAGGGGCAATAATGAGTTATCCAGGCGATCTAATTGCTCTGTCAACCAAAGTACAAAGGAAAGATCAACATAAGGATGATTACCATCTACCTTTGTAAATTCCAGATTGTGGGTTAACATCCGAAACCAAACAGGACAATCATCCACTTAATCAAAATCAAGCAACCCTACACCGGTTCCTTCTCAATTTTCAGACGAAGTTTTACACGAACTTATCCCGCCGTAACCTAACCCCGGTTCCTCCAGAAGTCTTACATGGACCTGTCTCAAGATGACCTTACCTCGGTTCGTCAAGAAGTTTTACACGAACTTATCCTACGGCAACCTAACCCCGGTTTCCCCCAGAAGTCTTACATGGATTTAGCTCAAGATAACCTCACCCCGGTTCATCAAGAAGTTTTACACGAATTTACCTCACCAGGCAACCCTACATAGGTTCTCCTTCTCCGGACATAGTTTTACACGAACTCGACATCAAGCAACCCTACACCGGTTCTCTCTCTTCAAGATGCAGTTTTACATGGACTCGTCACCCAGAAACCCTACACAGGTTCTCCCTTTCAAAAAACGAAGTTTTACACGAACTCGTCATCAAAATGACCCTACACAGGTTCCTTCTCCATTTCAAATGCGGTTTTACATGAGTTCATCAGCAGGCAATCCTACTTAGGTTCCCTCTTTCAACTTACAAAATTACAGTTCAAAACCTCCCCAGGAGAGTCCAATCCAGTTCCCCAGGAAAGTTGGAATCCATCTCCCCAAGTAGTAAGCTTATCCCCAGTAGATTCTGGAAGCGTATCCTCGCAAAGCACGAATGCGTCGCCCGGCTTTATTTAAAGAGTTATTTCCTTAACAGGATATAACTGGGTTATCCTCAGCCAAAAGCCACGGAAAGAGCGTCCCCGACGAAGTTCTCTTACCCCCAGCGAAGTCTATCAATACTTCCGATACATCAAAGATATCCTCAGCAAGTTACTATCAACAATTCAGCAGAGTATCTCTCTCCCCATAGATTATTACTTCCCAGCAAGGTCACCAGAGTATTTTTTTCTCCCCGCAGAATCTTCCATTTGCCAAGTTTATTCCTCAACGGAGTCATCTTCTCCTACCGGTATTCTTGCAGTTATCATCCCCAGCGTAAGCAAAAGCTTATTCTTCAAATATCAGCCCAGGATATGACTTCCCGGCACCCGTCAAGGATTTACTTTCCTAGACGAAAAACACATTCATAAACATCACATACATCATTATAGCATGCATAGACGCATCATATCATACAAATCTCATTTATGTTGAGAACATCATTGCTTGATCCATATCATGCATTGCATATGACTGACTTTTACCTTTTCAGGAAAGATTCAGCTAAATTCTCCATCATATTTCAAGACCTAGACCGGTTCGGTTAATCGACTCCAAAGATTTCTTATCCAGTCCAAGGCCTTCTCTAGTCCAGCTAAATCGACTCCCAACAGATTTTTCTGATGAAGACTCAGTAGAAGTTATTAGGTCTTTATTTCAGGTTATAATTTCCTATGGTCCTCTCCCCGACGGTGCGTGAGATGTGATTCCCTTTCAGATTATAATTTCCTTTGGTCCTCTCCCCGATGGTGCGTGAGATGTAATTCCATTTTAGGTTATAATTTACTTTGGTCCTCTCCCCGATGGTGCGTGAGATGTAATTCCCTTTCAGATTATAATTTCCTTTGGTTCTCTCCCCGACGGTGCGTGAGATGTAATTCCCTTTCAGATGATAATTTCCTTTGGTTCTCTTCCCGATACTGCGAAGATGGTAATTCCCACCAAGATTTTCTCAACGAGCGTTGTTGAGGTTAAAAGTCATCCAAGGTTATCTCACCGTTCCTGTTGAGGTAGTAACCATCCCTAGTTCGTTCATCATCTCGTGAAGCTCCAAACCCAGCTCCTGTAACCAGTCAGGACATATCTATACCAAGCATCCGAAAACCAACTCCTACAACATGTCAGGTACTCATTTTTCTGTTTTGCAGGTACGCAAGTTCTCGCTAAGGAATCTCTTATGCGATCAACGTCCAGATGGCATCTATAAGCCCATCATCCCCCATCAATCTCCAAATGGCATCTATAAGCCCATTCCCATCCTCACACTGCTACTATGTGAGCGCAAATTTCTGGGCACTCTAGTGTTCAATCATCTTCCACCCTCGGATTACGAAAGGCACGTCAGCCAATCTGCATCCTCAGGTCTAAGAAGATTGAACAGGGGCAACTGTTGTACCCCAAAATTTGCCCTCCCATATTCTTCAAAGAATTGCCAAGTCATGCTTCAAAATTCCCCAAAGGTTGCACAGTGCAAGGGTCTCCTAAGCAGTCAAAACTAGGGTTTGTGTTCTGATCAAGAAAATGAAGTTTCCAAAGGTCCAATCAAGTCTCACATGCCTACAAATATGGTAAAGCATCCTCATATCAAGTTTCAAGACATTCAGCTCAAAATTGCACAATCAAAACCCTAAATTGCACTACAATCAACTGTAGGGGCAAAATGGTCATTTGGCAGTCAAAAGTTCAAATTTTTGGTCAACATATCATTTTGAAGCCACAAACATCATTTGATCAATGCTTGATCATGATTCTCAAAGTTTGGCTCAAAAATCATCAAGATGCAAAAGTTTCCTTATTTGGACAGCTGGAAAAGTCAACTATAAATTGACCAGGGCATAACTTTCACATGGATTATCAGAAAAATTCCATCCAAATCTCATTTTGAAGAGAAAGACATTTCCTACAACTCATATTCATACTTCAAGTCCAAGAAATGCTCTCACAAAAAGTTATTAATTTCAACATTATAGGTCATTTTCAAAAGTCAACAAAAAGGGACTTTAAGTCAAAGGCCATAACTTGAGATTGGTAAATCAAAATGCCATGGGACCAAAGGCATTGGTTAGAGGACTCAAATACCTTTCCAAAATGTCCAAAAACATGAGCAAAGCTTAAAAATTGAGCAAGTTATGCCTTGTGGAAGTTGGGAAATTTTTGGATATTTTGAAAAGTCAACATTGATTCAAATGACCTAAAATTGCTAATGGGCCCATTTTTCTTCCATAATTCATCATCCATGGCATGTGCACGACTACTTGGCCCAAAGGGAAGTCTTTATTCATTTTTTATTTATTTATTTGAATTTTTATTTATAATAATTCATTTAAATCAAATTAAATATATGAAAAATGCTTAACCTAATTTTTTCAATCTTTTTGTGCACAAAATCTACTCAATAACTCGTGCATGATCCAATATGGAAAGATTTGGAGAGAATTGATATGATTGAGAACAAAAAACACATGGAAAAAGATTGAAAAGATCTTTGAAAATCAATTTTCAAAAACTATGAATGCAAGAGATTTGGATGATTCTTTTTAACCTAATTCATTACTACATATGCAAGGATCACAACCCTAGTGCCATTACCCACGCAGCTGCTCAGAAACCTAACAATCAAACTTGAAATTTTTGTTAAGAAACTCAAAACTGAAAACCCTTTTGCAGGCTGATTCAAGGCATAATAGTTGTTCAAACATCTTCCTGGAGGTTCATTGAACGATTTCCAATCAAAAACATCCATCAAAACTCAAAGAATCGTTGTACAGAAACTAACTTTTCTTGCTTTTTTTTCACAATCGTGCATCCCAATTCATGCGCATTTAGCTTTTTTTAATGTTGGATTCATGTTCCTTATGCTATTCTGAAGCTAACCCATGTGTTTGATTGAATTATTATGCATTATAGACGATTTCACCATTGCCAAATTCTAGGGTTCACAGGACTTGGAATTAGGGCTTTTGAAACAAAGAAAAATTGGAACGTGAAACCACCACCATTCAAATCAGTGCGCTTGGACGAAAGCAATGGCATCATCGCGCTCAATTTATGAGCGTCATAGGGCTAATCGCTATTTTTTAGTAGCATGCCTAAGAGAACGCGTAAAAAACCGTTGCCATGTTTTATTGTATTTTCAGGAAAACGAAAACAATGGAGAAGATGAACTCGTGGCTAGCCATGATTGGCTCTTTTGAATTTACGCGCTCTAACCCACTAACGATTTGGTTTTGTTTTATATTATTTGTTTATTATGTTATATACAAAGCGCGCATCTGGCTCCACTGGCAAGCATAGTGACTGGCAACATCCATGACCTGGGTTCGAGCCCCAGGTCTCCATGCTTTCAATATTATTTTTCCATTAATGTTCACGTGCAGACTCAACATCAAAGCACACCATACACTTCCAAATCCAGCATGCCACGCGTTCAGTTTCAGGAATTCAAAGGCATAGATTGGAGGAACACCATAAGCTTGGTCAAACGTGCCACATGTTACTCAAAAAAGTCCACCAGGCTTTGCAGTTAATGGGCCAGATTGCTAAAGGCCATACCTCCACATTGGGGACTGACACCCCCTAGGTTTGCTTTGTTTAAATATTTTCTTTTACATTAATTCTATTTTTATTTTAATTCTTGTATTTAATTAATTTATTATTTTCACAAGATATAAAAAAACATCAAAAAATCAGGAAAAGAGAAAAAACAATAAATAACTTTTATTTTAGTATTTTCATGAATAAATTTGCATGTAATTAAATTTAGTTTTAAATTAGGTTGTAATTTTAATTCTTTTCATAATAAAATCTAAAAAACATAGAATTAGGTTTAATTAATTTTCATCCTTTTATTAAATATTATTCATTTTATTTATCTTTTTATAATTAAATTTGTATATAAAAATTAGGGTTCATTTAGGTTAAAGTTCAATATTTTTTTTATAAATTAAAAACCATTAGAATTAGGGTTAGTATTTATTTTAATTAACTCCTTTTTCATATTAAATCCTAAAAAGTCATAAAATACCAAAATATTAAAAAATACCAAAATCCAAAAAACAACTTCTTTTCCTTTTAATTAATTAATTTCATGTAATTTTAATTTTGCAAAAAGGGTCCAACGCCCTCGTTCTTAATTTCTTATTAATTCGCATATTTATTTTATTTCGTTTAAATATTTATGTATCTCTCCCGAAGCCTTGTAATTAATTTCTCGCATTTTTTTAATTCCTTATTTTCTTTTTAATTCTTTATTTTCTGTCAAATCGGGTCCTGGTTTAATTTTGGCGATGTGGACCCGTGCCTTTTGTAATAGCTTTAGATTTTTACTTTCCCGCAATATTTTAACTGTTAACCAAAGGCATGAAAGAATGTATGGCCAAAATAAAAACAAGCGTAGAACACCAATAACATGACAAGATAAAATGAAAACGACACACAAATCGCACACACCACCCCTAGGGTACGCCTCACTGTTGCCTTGCCTTCGAAAGGTGATCGTCGAGTAGAGGATGTGTTAGTAAGTCCTCATGATCCGGGAACCTGGCATGAGGGTAGCTTCTAAGGTGTCTTCCCATTGCTCTGGTGATCACCATGTCCCGAACCTCGAATTGACCCGAACACCTCCAACGGTGGTGCTACCTACCTCTCAATGGTGGGATGGCACTACTTTAAAGGACATCTACACAGACGAATTCCTTAGGGTAGGTAGGTTCTCATAGATACTTGCTCTAATTTCAAAACAAAATTCAAAAATACTTTTCACACCAACACATTTTCAAAAAGCTTTCGAAAGCATTTTTTCAAACACTCTTGAGGACCGATACAAGAGTCGAACTGAAATTTTCAAAGAAACTTTTTAAAACCCACAGTTGAAAAGCAAACAAACCGCTTTTGAAAACACAATGAGCAAGTATCTAAGAGCCCATGGATAACAATGGATAGAAAGGGTGCTAACACCTTCCCTTTCTATAACCTACCTCCCGAACCGAGAGCAATCTCTTTAAGGAATTTTTCTGTGCTTTTGTCCTTTCCATTTGGAGAAAATAAAAGACGGTGGCGACTCTTGCTTCCGCGACATTTCGCGAACCAGCGTTAAATAGTCAGTTCCAGATCCACCGATCACACATGCCTACTGACATTGGGGCATTGAAGAGGTATTGGATGCAGCTAAGGGAAGAGCGGGATACTTGTAGAGAAAAGTATCACGAGCAAGAGCGAAAGATCCAGAAGTTGACTAGGCAGTTGGAGAAAGAGCAGATCATCAATGACTATGTCAGCACTAAAGGCAAACGACCATGGGAGCGTTGATGTCCTTTGATTACTTCTAGTTTTTATTTACTTTTCAGTATTTCCTTTCTTGTAACGCCTTAAGGGCAATTTGTTGAACAATTAATTTCAAAGTTTATCTAATAAAAGTGTGTTTCATTTCTTGTTTACGAATTTGAATTTCTCAATGTCTTTGAAATCATATCATACGCATTTCATTCCATGCACCTCATAACAGGTACCCTTACAGGTTTTCTCATCTTCTTCGCTGTTTATTTCAGCATCATGTCTTATGAACCATCGACTGAACAAGCAATCAAGGCTCTTCAGGATCAAAGTGCCCAATTCCAAGAGTTATTCATGAATCTAGCTAAGGGTCAGCAAGATCTGAAGACCCTTATTCTGAAAGAGAAGAAGAAGAAGAAGAGGACAGTCCTGTTTAACACGGATCACAGGTTTGGGAACAGGCTATGAGATGAAGTTGATTTGACCATCTCATCTGGAGGGAAAGATAGTCAGGAAGAAAGGAGGGATCCTAGCCCTGTGGTTTCAGACAACGAGACAGACTTCGACGAAGACCAGTATCCTCCGGCTGAGGATAGATACAAGAAACTGGAAAACCGTTTGAATGCGATGGAAGTTCAGAAAGTGCCTGGTATGGACTTTGGTGATCTGGGTCTATCATCTGGGGTGGTAATTCCCCACAAATTCAAAGCACCAGCCTTTGCTAAATACGACGAAATTTCTTGCCCGAAACTGCACCTCCGGTCGTATGTAAGGAAGATTCAGCCGTACACCGCTGATAAGAACCTATGGATCCACTTCTTTCAAGACAGTCTCTCAGGGACTCGGCTTGAATGGTTTTACCAGTTAGAAGGAGCCAGTATCCGCGGTTGGGAAGATTTGGCTGCTGCTTTCTACAGGCAGTACCAATATAATGCCGACCTCGCTCCCACGTGTACCCAACTCCAGGGTATGTCAATGGGTGCGGGCGAAGGTTTCAAAGATTATGCTCAGAAGTGGAGGGACCTCGCTGGAAGAGTGCAACCACCCTTGGCTGATAGGGAGTTAGTTGATATGTTTCTGGGGACCTTGTCTGGTCCGTTTTTCAACCATCTGATTGGAAGCTCTTCATCTGGGTTTACAGAGCTAATTATGACCGGTGAAAGGATTGAGGTTGGTATTAAGTCTGGTAAAATACAGAAGGGTGCTTCATCGAGCACCGAGAAAAATCCTTTTAAGAAGGAGTCCAATGTTGTTTACAGTTCGAAAAGCCAGAATAGATCTGAACGCCGTAAAGATGTTAACACGGTTGTTATTTCAAGACCTGTTGAGGCTCCTCAGCGCAACAATCAACAAAAGGCCGAGAGACCTCGAAGGAAATTCACCAATCTCAACATGACTTTGTCTCAAATTCTGCCGCAGTTATTGAAAACCAATCTAGTAACTCCAAGGGAGGCTCCGCAGAATCCCAACACTGCATCGCCTAAGTACAATCCTAATGCCCGCTGTGCTTTTCACTCTGATAGCCCGGGACATGATACAGATGATTGTTGGGCTTTGAAGAACAAAATACAGGACTTAATTGATGCTAAGGAGATCGAGTTCGGAGCACCAGAAAATCCTAAACAAGATGCAAGGGTGAATGCTATTGGGGATGACGATGATGAAGAGTTTGACATTGACAGCTGGATATACCCAACTGCCGATGGTGGATTAAGCAACTGGACAACGAAGGATTCTATGCCCGTTTCTGTTATCACCCAGTAATGAGACTTTTTGTTTTGATTTTGTAACAGACAATCTTTGAACTTTACGGCCCGGTGTCTTACCCGGGGCACCGTGGCTTCATTTGTGAGGGCTTTATGTGTGTCACTTTCATATATCATTAATAAAAGCATTGTACGTTTTCTTGAATTTCAAATTTTGCACTCCTTGTTTTTCATATTGCAAAACAGCTATTTTACACACACTCACATATACAGGTCTACATCCACTCTGGATCTCACTGGTAACGACTCTGCTACTGCCAGTTATAACTTCAAAAGTCCGATCAACTTAGCCAAAGACGAAAGTGAAGATGATTGCGAAGTGCCTGGTGAACTTGCAAGACTGTTACTTCAGGAAGAGAGGGTTATTCAGTCGCACGAAGAGCCGGTGGAATCAGTGAATCTAGGTACAGAGATAGACAAGAAAGAGGTCAGGATCGGTGCAAATATGGAGCCTAATGTGAAGTAACGATTGATTCAGATGCTGCGTGATTACGTTGAGATCTTCGCCTGGTCTTATGAAGATATGCCTGGGTTGGATACCGATATTGTGGTTCACCGCCTGCCTACCATGGAATATTGTCCTCCAGTGAAACAAAAGGTCCACCGAATGCACCCAGAGATGTCTGAGAAAATCAAGGCTGAAGTTATGAAACAGTTTGACGCCGGTTTTCTAGCAGTGACTTCTTACCCACAGTGGGTGGCCAACGTGGTTCCTGTACCGAAGAAAGATGGTAAAGTTTGAATGTGTGTCGACTATAGGGATCTGAACAGGGCGAGCCCCAAAGATGATTTCCCTCTGCCTCATATCGACGTTCTGGTTGACAACACCGCTCAGAATAAGGTATTCTCCTTTATGGATGGTTTCTCCGGTTATAATAAGATTAAAATGGCTCCCGAAGACATGGAGAAGACAACCTTTGTTACTCAATGGGGCACCTTTTGCTACAAGGTCATGCCTTTTGGATTAAAGAATGCTGAGGCAACGTATCAGCGTGCCATGGTTGCTTTGTTTCATGACATGATCCATCATGAGATTGAGGTATACATCAACGATATGATTGCAAGATCTCAGACTGAAGAAGAACACCTTGACCATCTGCAGAAGTTATTTGACAGGTTGAAGTTGTACAAGCTGAGGTTAAACCCGAACAAGTGCACCTTCGGGGTGAGATCTGGTAAGCTGTTGGGTTTCGTTGTAAGCGATAAAGGTATTCAAGTGGATCATGCAAAGGTGAAAGCTATACAGGAAATGCCAGTTCCCCAAATAGAGAAAGAAGTCAGAGGATTTCTGGGACGTCTGAACTACATTGCCCGATTCATCTCGCACCTGACTGCTACTTGTGAACCAATCTTCAAGTTGCTGAAGAAAGATCAAGTGGTACGATGGAACAATGAATGTCAGGCCGCTTTCGAATGGATAAAATAGTATCTCCAAGAGCCACCTATTCTGATGACACCAGTTGAAGGGAGACCTCTGATCTTATACTTGACAGTACTCAACAACTCAATGGGGTGTGTGCTGGGGCAGCATGACGAGTCTGGCCGAAAAGAGCATGCTATTTATTACCTTAGCAAAAAGTTTACCGACTGCGAGACCCGATACTCGTTGCTTGAGAAAACTTGATGCGCTTTAGCATGGGCTGCTCGCCGGCTGAGACAATATATGCTGACTCACACTACTCTATTGATATCAAAGATGGATCCAATCAAGTATATCTTCAAAAAGCCTTCCTTGTCCGGAAGAATAGCAAGATGGAAGATGATCTTGACTGAGTATGACATCCAGTACACGACCCAAAAGGCAATCAAAGGAAGTGTGTTGGCAGATCATTTGGCACATCAGGCAGTGGATGATTACCAGTCTATGAACTTTGAATTTTCAGACGAGAATATCATGTTGGTAATTGATTGTGAGACACCTGGACCGGATGAAGGACCTGAGGAGGGATCCCGATGATCTATGTACTTTGATGGAGCTTCAAACGCTTTGGGTAATGGCATTGGCGCCGTGATCATATCTCCTAAAGGCTGTTATACTCCGTTTACTGCCCGACTATGTTTCAACTGCACCAACAATATGGTGGAGTATGAAGCAATCATCAAGGGTCTTTGAGCTGCAATTGACCTAAGGATTAAGTTTCTGAGTGTCTTCGGAGATTCCTCTCTTGTGATCAGTCAGATCAAAGGCGAGTGGGATACGAAACACCCAAATCTCATTCCTTACAAGGAGTGTGTATTGACTTTACTGCCGCACTTTGAGGAGATTAGCTTTGAACACTTCCCGAGAGAGGAGAATCAGTTAGCAGACACGCTGGCTATGATGTCTTCTATGTTCAAAGTTAATTGGGACACCGAGGCTCCCCGTATTATCATTGAAAGATTGGACGAACCTACACATTGCTATGATCTTGAGACTGAAGAGGTAGCGGATAAACCCTGGTTCCACGAAGTAAAAAGGTATCTTGAGGCTCAGGAATACCCCGAGGGTGCATCTGTTAATGACAAGAAGTTTCTGAGAAGGTTCGCCGCAAAATTCTTCATCAGCAATGGCATTCTTTACAAGCGTAACCATGATTCGACCTTACTGCGATGTGTGGATAAGAACGAGGCAGAAAGGATCATGGCAGAGTTACATGAAGGTACTTTTGGAACTCATTCCAGTGGACATACCATGGCAAAGAAAATCCTCCGGGCAGGATACTATTGGTCTACTATGGAAACCGACTGTTATCAGCATTCTCGGACCTGTCATAAGTGCCAAGTCTATGCTGATAAGGTGCACATACCTCCAGTACCTCTGAACGTCTTGACAGCTCCTTGGCCTTTTGCAATGTGGGGCATTGATATGATCGGTGAGATCAGACCTACAAAATCCAACGGGCATCGTTTCATCTTGGTAGCTATTGACTACTTTACAAAGTGGGTTAAAGCAGCTTCCTTTGCTACAGTAACCAAGAACATCGTGGCACGGCTCATTCAGCATAATCTGATCTGTCGATATGGTGTACCAGAGAGAATCATTACGGACAATGGTACAAATCTCAACAATAAGATGATCACTGAACTCTGCAAGCAGTTCAAGATACAGCATCAAAACTCTTCTCCCTACCGGCCGAAGATGAATGGGGCTGTTGAAGCGGCTAATAAAAATATTAAGAAGATTGTGTAGAAGATGACAGTGACATACAAAGACTGGCACGAGATGTTACCATTTGCTCTCCATGGGTACCGTACCTCAGCACGGACGTCAACAGGGGCAACGCCCTATTCCTTGGTATATGACATGGAGGCCGTACTGCCCATTGAAGTTCAGATACCCTCTCTTCGGATCATGAAAGATGCAGGTTTGAGCGAAGATGACTGGATTCAGACCCGGCTTGATCAGCTGAACTTAATCGACGAAAAGAGACTTACTGCTATTTGTCATAGTCAGACGTACCAAAAGCGGATGATTAAGGAATTTAACAAGAAAGTTAGACGACAAGAGTATCAAGTTGGGGACCTGGTTATCAAGCGCATTATCCTGCCTCAAGGTGATCCCAGGGGCAAATGGACCCCTACTTACGAAGGTCCATTTGTGGTTAAGAACATTTTCTCAGGAGGAGCTATAATTTTAACCACCATGGACAGTGACGAACTTCCTCACCCCGTCAATGCAGACATAGTGGAAAGATACTACACCTAATTAACGACCCGCTAGGTTGACTGGCCTAGGAAAAAATAAGGGCTTCTCGGCGAACCAAAAGGGTTCGGGCAAAAATAAGGGATGAAAATGAAAAAAATCTGTACACCCGGCAAGTCGAAAACCTGAAAAGGCGGCTTGGGCAAAAAAGGGTATCCCGGTGGACTGAAAACCCGAAAGGGCGGTCCAGGCAAAAATTAGGGGTCAAAGCGTAACACTATGTCTCATTGGATCACCTTGCATCCAGACTTCGGTATCGACTATTAAGCTTGGACGACAATAATCAATCTGATCTACCTTCAACCAAGCAGCAAAGTGATGAGATGCTCGAAGACATAAATGCAATAGCAGAGTTGAAACCCAGTGGGATTATTCACATAGCTGTTTTGTTTAGTTTTTCACAAATTATGTAAATTCTATTTATTCGGTGGCGTTCTCTTACTAGGACGTCAGCCTCTTGTACAAAAACGCCTATTTACAGGCCAAACTTCAAAATCAATATAATTCATTTTCAAAGAAATTTCAAGCTATTTTTCCTTTATCTATTTTGTTTTGCAAAGAACGTCCAATCTTCATTTTTGATATATGCATTTGACATTAATTGCTGCTCATGAATATTTACATGCGAAACAAAAGACGATTACAGGTAATATCAGAAACAGGGGCAATAAAAATTGTCCAAACTATACAGTTGCTCTGCCCACCAGGTACAAAGGTAGATTCAGCTGAAGAATATGGCTAGGATACCTTCACTCCCCGCAGAGTAAGACAGTAATGATAGCTCTCCCCAGCTGAGACTTGCAACTGTGAATGAATTGGTAATATTTTCCCCAAGCAGAGTTTATCTACCATCAGCACTAAAAAGGCTTGATATCCCCGGTAGTCTTAATATTCCCCAACGGAATATAAGAATGCTCCCCGGCAGGGTACAAGATATCCCCAGTGGAGTTAAAATTTTCCCAGCGCAGTCTGAAAAAGCTTCCCCAACGGAGTTGGGAGAATCATCCCCAGTAGACTCTGGAAGTTTATCCCCAGCAGAGTACAAAAATAAATCTCCCCAGCCGAGTTCAAAGGATCATTCCCAGCAGAACTCAAAGGATTATACCCATAAGAGTCTAAAAGGTTATTCCCAGAGAAGTCGCAACCAAAGATCATCCCCAACAGATTTCTTTCCTTTCACAAATAAGAATTCAATCCCCAATAGGATTCAATATCACCAGCAAAGATAATTCATCCCGATGGAATTTATTAGTGGAATCTTCAGCAGAACATCTCTTCCCCACAGAGAAATCTCCTCATCAGTTTATTCCCCCAACAGAGTCATCATCTCCTGCAGGTTTATTCTCTTCATTCGCCATCCCCAGCGGAAACGAAGAATCCAGCTCTATTCTTCAGAAGCTATTCGGGAGTTATTTTCCCCATCTAGAAACATTACATTTCCATACATCATGATACAGGCATATACGCATCATACCACACAATCTCATTTATTTTGAGAGCATCATTGCTTGATATATATCATGCATTCCATACATCATGACATTGCATATGACTAACTCTTTACCTTTTCAGGGAAAGACGAATCAATAAACACCGTTGACTACTTATATGACCTGGTAGTCCCCTCAAAAACTACATCTATTGAGGGCTGTTTCAGCGGATTCCTCAAAAAGATGCTCTTCCAAGACTTTCGTCTGGTTCAGTTAAATCGATTCTAAGATTTTTCTAATTCTTATCCAGTCAAAGTTAATCCAAGACCTTCTTTGGTTCAGTCAGATCGACGATAAGATCTCCCTGATTCTTATTCCAGTTGAATATATTCCAAGACTTTCGTCTGGTTCAGTTAAATTGATTCTAAGCTTTTTCTGATTCTTATCCGGTCAAAGTTAATCCAAGACCTTCTTTGGTTCAGTCAGATCGACGCTAAGATCTCCCTGATTCTTACTCCAGTTGAAGATATTCCAAGACTTTCGTTTGGTTGAGTTAAATCGATTCTAAGATTTTTCTGATTCTTATCCAGTCAAAGTTAATCCAAGACCTTCTCTGGTTCAGTCAGATCGATGCTAAGATCTCCCTGATTCTTATTCCAGTTGAAGATATTCCAAGACTTTCGTCTGGTTCAGTTAAATCGATTCTAAGATTTTTCTGATTCTTATCCAGTCAAAGTTAATCCAAGACCTTCTCTGGTTCAGTCAGATCGATGCTAAGATCTCCCTGATTCTTATTCCAGTTGAAGATATTCTAAGACTTTCGTCTGGTTCAGTTAAATCGATTCTAAGATTTTCCTTGATTCTTATCCAGTCAAAGTTAATCCAAGACCTTCTCTGGTTCAGTCAGATCGACGCTAAGATCTCCCTGATTCTTACTCCAGTTGAAGATATTCCAAGACTTTCGTCTGGTTCAGTTAAATCGATTCTAAGAGTTTTCTGATTCTTATCCGGTCAAAGTTAATCCAAGACCTTCTCTGGTTCAGTCAGATCGACGCTAAGATCTCCCTGATTCTTATCCCAGTTGAAGATATTCCAAGACTTTCGTTTGGTTCAGTTAAATCAATTCTAATATTTTTCTGATTCTTATCCAGTCAAAGTTAATCCAAGACCTTCTCTGGTTCAGTCAGATCGACGCTAAGATCTCCCTGATTCTTATTCCAGTCGAAGGTACTCCAAGACTTTCTCACTGGTTCAGATAAATCTCAACAGTTTATTCTGATTCATTTTCTGTTAAAGTCAAAGTTCATACCTCCTATCAACAGTCTCCAAATGGAATTTGTAAGCCCATTCCCGAAATCACAAGGCTGATACCACTTCATGCGAGTGCGAATTTCTGGGCACTCTAGTGTTCAATCATCTTCCACCTTCGGATCACGAAAGGCACGAAAGCCAATCTATATCCTCAGGCTTAAGAAGATTGAACAGGGGCAGATGTTGTACCCCAAAATTTTCCCTCTCATATTTCTCAAAACATTGCAAGAAAAAATCTCCAAGTTGCTCAAGTTTGCTCAAGAGTGGGTCAGACAAATCATCTCCTAAAGCAGTCAACCCCAAATTAGGGTTTTGTGTTGCATCAAGATCCTTGAATCCAAATGACTTCAAATGCTCCCTAATGTCCTAATATGTTCTCAAGGTCATCCATGTCAAATTTCAAGCCTTGCAGAGGAAGTTTGCTCAGTCAATTGCTCAAGGGGTCCAAAAATCGACTGTGCTAGGGCAAAAGTCAACTGTGACCCAAATACAGTCAAACCTCAAGATATTTTGTCAACATTCTCATTTTTAAGGATATTTCATCATTTGATCAAGGGTTGATCATGATTCATCAAGGATTGCTCAAAATCCATCAAGACTCAAAAGTTGCTAAATTAGGGTTTTGTAAGAAAAGTCAACTCAACTTTGACCAAGCATAACTTTCTCATACTTTATGAGAAATGACCCATCCAAAGCTCATTTTGAAGAGTATGCAATTTCCTAAAATACATATTCATACCCCAAGATCAGAAAATTCACTCACAAGAAGTTATAAATTTGGACATTATAGGTCATTTTTGAAAGTCAACAAAAAGCACCTTTTTTGCCAAAGCTTATAACTTGAGCATGAAATATTAAAATGATATGAGACCAAAAGGGTTGGTTAGAGGACATGTCAAGCTTTCTAAAAAGTCCAAGAACACTTTCAAAAGTTGAAAATTGAACGAGTTATGCATTGTTGAAGTTGGGCATTTTTGCAAAATTGCCAAAAGTCAACTATCCCCAAAACTTCAAATTTTGTCAAATGGGCCCATTCTTTTCCACTTGATTTGGACTTTCCACATTGCACACGTGTCCTAGCTTCAGCCTTGTGTCCATTTATCAATTTTATTATTTTATTTGATTTTTTATTGAATTATTTCATTTTAAATCAAATTAAATCAAATAAAATCCCAAAACTTGATTACATAAGATCTTTTTCTATCTTCAGGACTTAATCATCATCATGGACAACATCAAACTCGTATCAAGCATTCCATGTGCAAAAAGATTTGATTTTTGACAAATTAGGCAAGCTTTCAATAGTGGATCAAATCAAATCCCATGGCATTGATGTGCAAAGATTCAAAGCATAATTCTTGACCTAATGCATTGCATATTACATATACAAGTCAAAGCACACGAAATTGAGACCTAGAGGCTGCAAGAACACTGAAAACAAAACTTGGAAAAGTGGTGAAAAGTGCAAAACTGAAATCACACTTAGAGGTGTTTACAGAAGCAAAACTCAACATCAATCGATTGTTGGGTGTCTACTCAACCTTCTGCAATCCAAAGCAAGCTCTCATACGCATGAAAACGCATTGTAACTATCACGTTTCTTGGCCCTGTTTTCAAAATCGTAGCTCTCAATTTTTGCATCATTCTGGAAAATCATGGACATATTTGTGATGCTTATGAGATTTCTAAACTTTTGGCAATATTTGATTTCGTTTATATGGACTGTAACCCCATAGCCGAATCTAGGGTTTTGTGGTTTGTTTTTTGGGCGTTTCTTTTACAGGAAAAATTAGCTCCATTGATGGCCATAGACATAACCGAAAGAGAAGGACGGACACAACCATGGTATTGGGAGGAGTTTTTATGGCCTAGATTTAATTTTGGGATTGACCTACGAATTTAGCTGCGGATCTAAATCTGCAGGTAAATTTACAGGGTTTGAAGGTCAGGGACGACAAACGTGTCTCCCTCTGAGTGGACCATTCAAACTTGGCGCATTTTTTTTAATATTTTCTGGCATCTGATTGATTTCCATTTATTATTATTACTATGTATATTATTAACAATTGAAACAAAGTGGCTGAGTGGTAGTGGCGTGCATCCAATATCCAACAGGACCTGGGTTCGAATCCCAGGTCCCCCATATGCCTTGTTAATTTTTCTCTTCATGTAATCAAGTGCAGATCCAGGTTAGTGGCACACCATACACCATCAAATATCAAGCGCCAGATGGCCCAAGGCCAAATCTGGCAATCCAGGGATGATGGTCTACTATGGGATCTAGTCAACCAGCGCACACTGAATCAGGAAAGTCAACAAGGGGCCAACTCAATTGGGCCATAGAATTGATATCCATACCTCCAAAAATCAGGCCCAAACACTCTCTTCTCTATATTTATTTTATTCTTGTTTTATTTAATTATTTTCATTATTTTCTAACCAATCAATTTTTTTTTCCTTTAATAAAATTAAAAAAACCAAAAATATTTTTCTTCATAAAAACCAAAATTTACTTTTTATTAATAAATACTAACTTAATTAATTTAGGCCATTAATTAGGATAACTTTAATATATTTTGTAAATAATAAAATTAATTTAGACATAATTAGGTTTTATTAACATTAATCAATTTTATTTTCTTTCTTTAAATATCAAAAAAACCCAAAAATATTTATTTTTATTAATTAGTTTAATTAATTTAATTTAATAATTAAGTTAGTTTAATTTCTTTCTTAATTCAAAAATAACCAAAAAAATCTTTTCTTTAATGACAAAGGGTCAAAACCCTAGAACTTGCGCCCGATTTAATTTCCCACATGCGATCCATTTTATTCAATATTGTATTTGTTCCCGGAATATAATAGCTTAATAGGACTTTAAATATTTTTATCGCTTTATTTATTTTCCACATTTAAATTTCAAAGGGTTATTTTTGGAGATGTAAATACCCGACGCCTTGTAATTTAATTTCCGCAATTTATTTTCCGCAAAATATAAACTGCTAGATGTTTGATAATAGGTATGCATGACAAGAATGAATGTTTAATCTAAAATCTGTAATCTCAAGCCTCAACTCAACTTTAGTTTTGATGAAAGACAAACAAGCTAGTTTGATGAAAGACAAACAAGCATTATGGAAAGAAGGAAAACAAGTGGAAATTAACTTAAAGCATCATTCACTCAAAGCTTCAAGGAAATTGGCAAGCAATCAAGTATATCAATTCTCAGTTAAACTACATTGATTAGAAATGCTCAAAATATGATATACACACTTGCCACATCACTTCAATTATATTTCAAAACAATTTTTAAGTTTCTCTCTGCTGTAAATCGATTAACATCTTGTGTAAATCGATTTACACATGCTTTTTCAAAAAACTGTTTGCTCCTGCCAACAATCGATTTACAGGTTGTGTAAATCGATTGATCACAGAACAAACTGATTTTTTAACTCTTGTAAATCGATTGACACAACATGCTAATCAATTTACACTTCAAATTTTTTGAAATTCTGAACGTTACAAACACGTGCAATCGATTTTCATCTTATGTTAATCGATTTGCACATTGAAAATTTTGAAAAATCTGAACTGGTTTCAAGATATCCTTCACACCTTTTGTCCAATAGTTGCATGATCAAACATTGCATCTTGTCAAGTTTTTCAAACAAAAAAGTGTCCTTTTGGAAAGGTATCTTGATTACTATATATTACAAAATCTTTCAAATCATAAACAACTCTTCTCTTATGCAATAAAATCTGAACTTTGTAAAATATTCAAACTTCATATTTCTTAACTTTTAAGAACAAAGATTTTCTGCACTTTCACACATATAAAGAACAGAAATCTTTGAGCATTATCTAACCAGTGTGTTACAGTTTGAATTGCTTAGAAGAGAAGAAAGAAGAAACTTCAAAGAAGTCACTCTATGTGATCAACATCTTTCAGGAAATCATACTTCATAAAAACATACAAAGTGTAACTTATTTCCAGGATTGTTGGAATTAAGTATTAGATTACTTTTGTTCCTTGTTGTCCATTGTTGGAAACAAGAGGTATCTCTTGAGAGGATTGTACTCATTAGACTTATTGGAAATCCAAGAGGGTGTTCTTGGTTATTTGTTAGGTTCTTTAGTTGATAAGACTAGGAAGAGTCTTGTAAAAGTTCTAACAAAATAGTAAAATCTCTTGCGTATTTGCAAGGGGACTGGACGTACTTCCGAGGTGTGGAAGGAACCAGGATAATTCTCCGTGTCTCTTTACTTTCTGCACTTTACAGTTTTCAAAGCACTAAATCAAAACCAGAAAGTATAAAATAAGTCAAAAATCGACCACCACCTAATTCACCCCCCCTCTTAGGCGCAATCTTAATCTTACAAAATCAACTTAGATCGCCATTGACATGTACAAAGATAAAATTAATTGAAAACAACACACTCGCACATGCACACTCTTAGGGTACACCCCACTTGGTTGCCTTCGTACGCGGTCATTGAGTATAGGTTGTTTTAGTGATCGCCCTCTTGTCCAAAGATCATAGTCGCCTCGAAACGGTTGCCTTAGATATTGTTGCCTCAAAACAAATGATCTAAGACATTAGGGTTACCGCTAAGGCATCCTAACATTGCTTTGGTGACCGTAAGTCCCTAAATTCGAATTGACCCTTAAACTCCAACGACGGTGCTACCTACTCATCAATAGTAGGATAGCATTGCCTAAAGGAAAATTGCATAGAACAATTCTTTTTTTTTGAGTAGGTAGAGGTTCTTAGATGCTTGCTCTCTCAAAAACGAAAACTCTTCACACTTACACCTTTAAAACAAAAACTTCTTTAAACCCACAAACACAAAGAAAAGCAATTTTGAAAACAATATGAGCAAGTACCTAAGAGCCCGTGGATAACCACAGATAGAAAGGGTGCTAACACCTTCCCTTTCTATAATCTACCCCCCGAACCCGAGAAATATCTCAAAAAAGGAATTTTTCTCTGCTTTTTTCCTTTCCTTGTTGGATAAAATAAAAGTCGGCGATGAATCTTGCTTACCGCGACATTTTGCAAAAACAAACGCAAAACGCAAACCAGCATTCCAAAAAACAGTCAGTTCTTTCCCACCGTATCACATACATATATACTTGTGCATAACATCATGGACATCATGAAGCATCATATGCATCCACTAACCATTTAAAGGATTTTGGAATTTCATCTTTGTTCTTGTTTTGTAGGTTATGGATTCACTTCGCAGGAAAACTATCCAAGTCAACCTTGTAAGAATTCCTCCACAACTCAAGGAGCTAGCTTCAAGGATTCCTGAGAATTCTCCATTCACCGAGGAGCATGGTCGTTTACTCAACTTAGTCACTTCCAACATAGAGGAAGACATGATGAAAGTTATTTTCCGGTTCTTTGACCCTTTGTATCACTGCTTCACATTTCCTGACTACCAGCTTGTGCCTACTTTGGAGGAATTTTCTCAACTCTTGAGGATTCCTATTCTCAATCAACTACCCTTCAACAGTATGGAAAGAGATCCAAAGCCAGAATAGATTGCTCAATCCCTACACTTGCACTCATCTGATGTCACAACCCATTGGGAAACTAGAAGTGGTGTCAAAGGCTTCTTAACAAAGTTCTTGTTTGAGAAGGCCCAAAGCTGCTCGAATTCCTTGGACTTACAAGCTTTTGAGGAGATTGTAGCTCTTCTCATCTATGGGATGGTCTTGTTCCCTAACCCTGACCAACTCATAGATGTGAGTGCTATCAAAATCTTCATGTCTCGCAACCCGGTGCCTACATTGCTTGAGGATATCTTCCACTCTTTTCACACTCGTACAATGAGGAAAAGAGGTGTTCTCATGTGTTGCACTCCTCTCCTGGAAAGATGGTTTATTTCTCATCTTCCCCAATCAGACTTGAAGAATGAGCAAGGTTTGAGGTGGTCATAAAGGTTGATGACACTTACACATTCAGATATTCATTGGTGTTCTCGATCCAAAGAGAATGTTATCATCATCGACCATTGTGGGGAATTCCCTATTGTCCCGCTACTTGGCATTAGGGGAGGCATTACCTACAACCCTTGCTTATCTCTAAGACAGTTTGGTTATGCCCTAAGGGATGGCCCACATGATATGCTGATTCAAGGATTGGTTTTCGACTTCGACAACGACGACCAAGGACTCCGACAAAGGTTTATCCGAGCTTGGAGGATGCCAAACAAGGTAGACAGTAAAACCTTGGGACACAAGAATTCCATCCCTCTTGAGCCTTACCTCAATTGGGTACGAACCCGCGCACAAAGTCTTATGATGCCTTACCCTTCCATTCTTCCAGTGATTATAGAGCCTGTTATGGAAGGAGAGGTTCCATACACCATCCTACATCCTGACATGCCAACATCACTCAAAGATCTACAAAGGAGTTGGATACAGCTCAAGGGAGAGCGCGACACTTTTGAAGCCCAATTCTACGCAAGCGAGAAGAAGGCTTTGGAGCTCACTCGGCTACTTCACGAAGAGCAGACTCTCAACACCTACATTGCACCAAAGAGGATGCGTAACGTATTTTTACCTTAGAATTTTGTATTATTTTGCCCAAGGGGCATTGATGTACTAACAAATTCTATCTTATTAATATAACGTGTGTTCCTGTTTTGTTTAAAACAAATTTGAATTTCTGAATCCTTGAAAGCATTGCATGAATACATATCATTCATCATAAGCATAAACAAGTCTCCACACCAAGTTTCCTCATCTCTCTGTTGTTTATTTCAGCAAGATGGATCTAGAACAAACGGTCAAAGATTTGCAAGCACAAAATTCACAATTTCAAGAGCTACTCTTGACCTTGGTCAAGGGGCAGGAGGAGCTCAAGACTCTGCTAGAGAAAGAAAAAGAGAAAAAGAATAAGAAGCGAGCCGGTGTGGTTATCACGGGCACAAGGTTTGAAGGACAAGCCAGACGGACCTTGGAATTCCCATCAATATCTAAAGAGGGAGAAAGAAAAGGTAAAGAGACGACAATACCATCATATTTTGAAGCAGAAGAAGAAGAGGAAGAGGACTACTCCGAACAACAGTACCCTCCGGTCGATGACAAATACAAAAACTTGGAGGAGCGTCTAGCTGTTATGGAAATACAGAGAGTACCGGGTCTGGACTTTGAGGAGTTAGGGCTGGTATCAGGAATTGTAATCCCTTCTAAGTTTAAAGTGCCACTATTTTTTAAGTATGATGGGGTGTCTTGTCCCAAGATGCACCTATGATCTTATGTCAGGAAAATTCAGCCGCATTCTGCTGACAAATATTTGTGGGTCCACTTTTTCCAGGACAGTTTGTCAGGAACACAGCTTGATTGGTTCTACCAGTTGGAGAGAGCAGATGTCCATAATTGGGAAGACTTGGCAGCCGCCTTCTATAAACAGTATCAATACAACACCGACTTGGCGCCAACCCGTACTCAAATCTAGAGTATGGCGATGGTATCCAATGAAGGTTTCAAAGACTACGCCTAAAAGTGGAGGGATTTAGCCGGAAGGGTGCAACCACCTTTATCTGAAAGGGAGATAGTGGACATGTTCCTGGGAACTCTATCAGGTCCTTTCTTTAATCACCTGATTGGAAGCTCCTCTGTAGGTTTCACTGAGTTGATTCTAACTGGCGAGAGGGTGGAAGCCGGTATTAGAAGCGGGAAAATTCAGAAAGACGCGTCTACCTCTGCAACTGTAAAAAAGACCTTCACAAGAAAGAAGGAAGTGTCTGCTGTCTATGCTCAGAGGAATCAGGGAAGAACTGAGCACCGACCAACAGTGGGGGCCGTTATGATTCAAAAATCTGCATCAGACCAGCCAAGAAACAACCAGCCGAGAAATGATCAGCCGTGAAATAACCAGCAAAGGGTGGAAAGGCCTGTAAGGCAATTCACCAAGATAAACATGACTCCAGCTCAAGTCCTACCACATCTCTTGAATTTGAATTTGGCCATGTTAAAAGAGGCCCCTAAAAATCCTAATACTGCTTCTCCATATTACCATCCCAACGCCAGATGCGCGTACCATTCAGAAAGTCCAGGGCACGACACCAACAACTGTTGGGCCCTGAAAAACAAGATTCAAGATCTGATTGACGCAAAGGAAGTTGAATTTGAAGCTCCTGAGAAACCGGATGTTATCTCCGCTCCAATGCCTAGGCATGGACACAATGCCAATGCTGTGGAAGAAGATCTGTTTTTTCTACTGTGGATGAGCTGTTAACTCCTCTCCTAACCATCAAGTTGAATTTGTTTAAAGCTGGGGTGTTCCCAGGATGTGACCAAGATTGCCATACTTGCCTGTCCTCGTCAATTGACTGTCCTCTGTTGAAGAAAGGAATCCAACAATTGATTGATAATCAGGAAATTTTGTTAGAGAAAGCTCCTGTTTCACCCATTCCAGTTCCAGAAGTTTCAATAATAACCATATACGCCAATCCTTCCAGGGTTCATAAAAAACCCGTTAGGATTACATCTGCTCCTATGACTACTCCGTTGAAGATAACAATGCCCGGGCCAGCCCCATACAAATCCGATAAAATGGTACCATGGAACTATGGTGGAGAAATCTACTACCATGGTGTCAAACAGATTGAACAGAATGTCGATGAAGAGAGTTCTGAAGAAGACAATTCCGACATCAGTAACATTTCCAGAACAAGCAAAATTACCCGCAGTGGGAGAATTTTCTCTCCAGAGATTACGCCTCCAAAGGCAGTCTCTGGACCCGTGGCCATTCCGAAGATAACCTCTGTACCAACAACTGTACCAGCAAGTGTACCCGCCGATAAAGACAATGCAATTCCTATCCCTACTTCTGCTGCTGAGAAAAAAGGAAAGAATGTTCAAAAGGAGCTTGTCCTGACGAAGGCTCAATCACTAGTTATTCCTGAAACATCCAAGAAGGAGATGGAAGAAATCCTGAGGATTATTAAGAAAAGTGATTATGATATGGTAGAACAACTGGGGCAAACCCCCTCCAAAATCTCTATGTTAGCATTGCTGCTGTGCTCTGAGGCACATGCTAAGGCTTTGGTCAAGTTTTTGAAGACAGCGCACGTGCCACAAGAGACTTCGGCTGATCAATTCCAAGAGTGTGTGGCCAGTTTAACAGCTGACAATGGCATGGGTTTCTCCGATGCTGACTTGACATCCAAAGGGAGAAAACATAACGAAGCACTACATGTCTCAGTGGAGTGTAGGGGAACTACCCTAGCCCATGTTTTGGTTGATACTGGATCATCCTTGAACGTCTTGCCAAAGAAAGCCCTGGATAGGTTGGATTGTGAGGGGCTGACCCTAAAACCCAGTAACATCATTCTGAGAGCATTTGACGGCTCTAAAAGGATGGTCCATGGGGAGGTGGACATCCCGATCAAGGTGGGTACCCAGACATTCAATTCAACATTCTATGTGATGGACATCTGTCCTTCTTACTCTTTCCTGTTGGGACGTCTCTGGATTCACAATGCCGGTGCGGTCACATCCACTTTGCATCAAATGCTCAAGTACCCCGTCCAAGGGAAAATCATAACTGTCCAGGTGGAAGAGGAATATATGATTAGTCATCTGAATTCCTTCCGTTATGTAGAATTGGATGGCGAATTCGTCGAGACCCCTTTTCAACATTTTGAAGAAGTCTCTTCTGAAATAGCGGCGGCCAAGGCGGTATCCTCAACTCCTATGATCACGAGACCACCACCTCGGATGTCATCTTTAAAAGATGCTAGGGCAGTAGTGGAAGAAGGGGGATGTACAATCTGGGGTCAGCTTCCAGACTTTCCTTACAAATCAGACAAGTTCGACCTGGGATTCACCTCAACTGCTCAGAAGGCCGTGCGCCATGCCCGTGCCGGAGGGCCACTTGTGAAGATCAGCCACCAAGGGGTTAATGCACTTAAGGACAGTGAGGAAGAGGGCAGCCTGGAAGATTGGATATTTCCTACTGTCGGTGGAGGGCTGTGCAACTGGAAAGCAAAAGACTTTGTTTCGATTACTTTCATACTGCAGTAATTTATCTTTTCCATTTCTTTTGAATCTGTAATAATTCACAAACAATTCGTACTTTTTCAACCTTGTGTCTTACCCGAGGCACATAGGTCCATTTGTAAGGGTTCTTATTTCATTTCATATGTCCTTTTAATGAATGATGGACGCTTTTCATATATAAACCTTTTGTGCTCATTGTCTTTCTTTTACATTTTATTGTTTTAAGATGGCTATACCCTTACACACACCCACACTCACAAATGCAGGTACCCTTCCATTCCGGAACCCATGGGTAACGATACTGCTATAGCCTTCAGTGACTCTAAAGATTTGATCTACCATGCTGAATACGAAGGTGAGGAAGATTGTGAGGTGCCAGGGGAATTGGCCAGATTACTACAACAAGAGGAAAGAGCAATTCAGCCTCATGAAGAGAAGTTGGATACAATTAACTTGGGAACTAAGGATGACAAAAAGAAAATCAAGATAGGTGCCAATCTAGAGCCGAGTGTCAAGGAGCGCCTAATTCAGCCACTACAGGATTATGTTGAAATCTTCGCCTGGTCATACGAAGACATGCTGGGACTCGATACAGACATTGTGGTACACCGTCTAACCACAAGAGAAGACTGTCCACCAGTGAAACAAAAGGTCTGCCGCATGAGACCTGACATGTCAGAGAAGATCAAAGCAGAAGTTATGAAGTAGTTCAATGTTGGATTTCTGGCTGTTACCTCCTATCCTCAATGGGTTGCTAACATTGTGCCCATGCCTAAGGACGACAAAGTCAGAATGTGCGTGGGTTATAGAGATTTAAATAGGGCCAGCCCTAAAGATGATTTTCCACTTCCGCACATTGACATCCTGGTCGACAACACAGCTCAGCACAAGTATTTTCTTTCATGGACGGATTCTCAGGCTATAACCAGATCAAAATGGCACCTGAGGACATGGAGAAAACTACTTTTGTCACACAGTGGGGTACGTTCTGCTACAAAGTGATGCCATTTGGACTGAAGAATGCCTGTGCAACCTATCAACGCGCCATGGTAGCTTTGCTTCATGATATGATACATCATGAGATAGAGGTCTACGTAGATGACATGATATCCCGATCACAAACTGAAGAAGAACACCTTGATCACTTGCAAAAGCTATTTGTCAGGTTGAAGGAGTACAAGCTCAGATTGAACCCAAACAAGTCTACATTCGGAGTCCTATCCGGTAAACTCTTAGGTTTCATTGTCAGCAACAAAGGAATCGAGGTTGATCCTGCCAAAGTCAAAGCTATACAAGAAATGCCTGCTCCTCGCACTGAGAAGGAGGTCAGAGGTTTCTTGGGACGCCTAGACTACATTGCTAGATTCATTTCTCACCTAACATCTACTTGTGAACCAATCTTCAAGCTGTTGAAGAAAGATCAGGTAGTTCGATAGAATGATGACTGTCAGATTGCTTTCGATAAAATCAAGGAGTATTTACTAGAACCTTCTATCTTGATGCCACCCGTCGAGGGAAGACCGCTAATCATGTATCTGACTGTCCTAGAGAATTCAATGGGGTGCGTATTGGGGCAGCATGACGAGTCTGGCCGAAAAGAGCATGCCATTTATTACCTTAGCAAAAAGTTTACCGACTGTGAAACCAGATATTCACTGCTCGAGAAAACTTGCTGCGCTTTGGTATGGGCTGCTCGCCGGCTAAGGCAGTACATGTTGACTCATACCACTTTGCTGATATTTAAGATGGATCCGATCAAGTACATATTTGAGAAGCCTGCTCTATCTGGAAGAATAGCTAGATGGCAGATGATCCTAACGGAATACGACATCCAGTACACGACCCAAAAAGCTATAAAAGGGAGTTTGCTAGCTGATCATCTGGCCCATCAAGCTGTAGAAGATTACCAATCCATGAAGTTTGACTTCCCTGACGAAGACATTATGACATTGGACAATGTTGAAGATTTCAGACCATATGACGGACCTGAACAAGGATCCCGATGGATCCTGTACTTTGATGGGGCCTCCAATGCACTTGGTAACGGTATCGGTGCTGTGCTCATATCTCCAGAAGGATGCCATACTCCTTTCACCGCCAGACTTTGCTTCAACTGTACGAACAACATGGCAGAGTACGAAGCTTGCATCTTTGGACTCAAGGCTTCCATAGACTTGGGAATCAAATCTTTGATTGTATTTGGGGACTCAGTTTTGGTCATCATTCAGATCAAAGGAGAATGGGATACTAAGCATCCAAACCTCATCCCTTACAAAGAACATGTCTTGACATTGCAACCACATTTCGAGCAGATTACCTTCGAGCACTTCCCGCTAGAAGAAAATCAGTTAGCAGATGCTCTAGCTACAATGTCATCCATGTTTAAACTTAACTGGGATAATGAGGCTCCCCAGATCACCATTGAACGGATGGACGAACCTGCACACTGTCACGAGATTAATACCGAGGAATTAGTGGACCAGCCGTGGTTTCATGAAGTCAAAAGGTATCTCGAGGCTTAAGAATACCCTGAAGGAGCTTCAGTCAATGACAAAAAGTTCTTAAGGAGATTCTCAGCTAAGTTCTTCCTAAGTAATGGCATCCTGTACAAGCGCAATCATGATTCTGTTCTGCTCCGTTGTGTGGACAAGCTTGAAGCTGAAAGGATTATGGCTGAATTGCATGAAGGTACCTTTGGCACTCACTCTAGCGGGCATACGATGGCTAAGAAGATTCTAAGGGAAGGCTATTACTGGTCTACCATGGAAGCTGACTGCTATCAACACTCCCGAACATGCCATAAATGTCAAATCTATGCGGATAAGGTGCACGTGCCCCCAGTTCCTCTAAATGTCTTAACAGCTCCTTGGCCCTTCGCCATGTGGGGAATCGACATGATTGGAGAGATCAAGCCTACAACATCCAATGGACACCGCTTCATTCTAGTGGCCATTGACTATTTCACAAAGTGGGTCGAAGCAGCTTCCTTCGCATCCGTTACTAAGAATGTTGTTGCCCGCTTCATCAAGCAGAACCTTATTTGCCGGTATGGTATCCCCGAAAGGATCATCAGTGATAACGGTACAAACCTTAACAATACTATAATCACCGCCTTGTGCGAGCAGTTCAAGATTCAACACCACAATTCATCCCCCTTTCGGCCAAAGATTAATGGTGCGGTCGAAGATGCTAACAAAAATATCAAGAAGATCATACAAAAGATGACAGTCACCTACAAGGACTGGCATGAAATGCTACCGTTTGCTCTTCACGGGTATCGTACCACGGCACGCACATCAACTGGGCAACACCCTATTCCTTGGTATATGGCATGGAGGTTGTTTTACCTATCGAGGTTCAGATTCCCTCTTTGAGAATCATGAAAGATGCTGGTTTGAGTGAAGACGATTGGATCCAGACCCGACTTGATCAGCTAAACTTGATCGACGAAAAGAGGCTTACTGCTGTTTTCCATGGTCAGACGTATCAAAAATGAATGATCAAGGCATTTAATAAGAAAGTCAGACGACAGATATATCAAGTCAGGGATTTGGTGATCAAGCGCATCATCTTGCCACAAAGTGATCCCAGGGGTAAATGGACTCCTACCTATGAAGGACCATTTGTAATCAAGAATATCTTTTCTGGTGGGGCAATGATCTTAACCACCATGGACGGCGACGACCTGCCCCACCATGCGAACGCAGATATAGTCAAAAGATACTACGCATAAATGACCCGCTAGGTTGACAGACCTAGGTAAAAAAGGGCATCCCGGTGAATCGAAAACCCGAAAGGGCGGTTCAGGCAAAAATTAGGGATAAATAAAAAAATATGTACACCCAGCAAGTTGAAAACCCGAAAGGACGACTTGGGCAAAAAAGGGTTTCCCGGTGGACTGAAAACCCGAAAGGGCGGTTCAGGCAAAAGTTAGGGAATTAAAGCGTATGACTATGTCTCATCGGATCACATTAAGGACAATCTCTTCACTGACAAACTCTGAGCTTTTGATCAATCCAATCATCTTCGGACGAAGCAACGGACATACAAGATATTCAGAGATATGAAGGCTATAGCAGAATGGGAACCCCATGGGATTTTTTAACACATAACTATCTTTGTATAAATTTTTCTCATTTTTTATGACACCATCCTCTTACTAGGATGTCTGTCTCCTTTGTACAAAATACTTATTCAAAGTAAATACAAAGATATCTCTTTCAAAATACAGAAAACTATTTGCCTTTTTTCTTTACACTTGTGTTTTTATTTGCAAAAATGCCCAATGATTCATTAATGAACATATGCATTTGAACATAATTACTGTTTACAAATAAACAAAGTGGAAAAGAACAATTACTGACAGGTTGAAAGGATAGGAAAATGTATTTAGGCTATTCCAGGAGCAATCCCTACAGTACACCATCTAGATCCCTAGCTGAGCTAAAATTTCAAACCCTTAACTCCCATCGGAGTTAAAACTTCAAACTCCCAATCACCAGCGGAGCCAGAACTTTCAAACTATCGATCCCCAGCGGAAACCATCCAGTTTCTCTAAACTCCCCAGCAAGTTATCTTGAATCCCAGAAATCAACCATATAACAGTTAACTTTTGTCTCTCCCCAACCTAGGATAATTCCCCAGTAGAGTGGCAGACGGCCAAACTCCTGAACCTACTCTCCAGCAGTAAGCCTTCTTCCCCACAAAGTTTTCATTGTTTTTCAACAAAATGAAGATTCTCATTCTTAATTCCCTAGTGAAGTCGCCAAAGTTTTCATTACCCCTCAACAGAATGAAGATTCTCATTCTTAATTCCCCACAGAAGTCATCAGAGTCTTCCTTATTCTCCAGCAGATCAAGGATTCCCATTATGTAATCCCCAGTAGAAGTCATCAAAATTCTCTGGATTCTCCAAGCAGATTACCCAAGCAGTTTACAACATTTCTCGCAACAGAATTCTTGTCGAATACTCCAACATCAAGACATGAAGGATCCTCATATGCCCACAGAAGTGGTCAAGTATTTTTAATCCCCAACGCTCGCCAAGGATTTTCTATCCTCAACAGTCAAGGATTTATTTTCCCCGACAGCAGTCAAGGATTTATTTTCCTCAGCAAGACAGCTAGTCAGCTTACATGCGCATACATTACATTCATATATCATAAACATTGATAAAACACATATATTGCATCATACATTTCATGCAACATAACTTTGTATTTCAGCTAACGTTTTACCCTTTTCAGGATAAGATTAACAAGCTACCATTAACGGTATACAATCATGATACAATACAGATACACTCTAGACATGGAAGTCATTCTGTTGCTCATTCAGATTCAGATTTCAGATACAGTCCAGATACACTCCAGATACGGTTGCCATTCTGCCACTTATTCTGATTTCCCCCCAGCTCAGATACGCTCCATACACGGAAGCCATTCTATTTCTCATTTAGATCAAACTTCTAGATACAGTACAGATACACCCCAGACACGAAAGTCATTCTGATACTCATTCAGACCTTAACATTCAGATACAGTACAGATACGCTCCAGACACGGAAGCCATTCTGTCACTCATTCAGATTCAAACTTCTAGATACAATACAAATACACTCTAGACACGGAAGTCATTCTAATACTCATTCAGACCTCAACATTCAGATACAATACGGATACGCTCCAGACACGGAAGCCATTCTGTCACTCATTCAGATCAAACTTCTAGATACAGTACAGATACACTCCAGACACGGAAGTCATTCTGATACTCATTCAGACCTCAACATTCAGATACAATACGGATACACTCCAGACACGAAAGCCATTCTGTCACTCATTCAGATTCATACTTCAGATACAGTCCAGATACGCTCCAGATACGGTTGCCATTATGTCACTTATTCTAATTTTCCCCAACTCAGAGACACTCCAGACACAAATGCTATTATATTGCTCATTCAGATACAAAATTCAGAAACAGCTCAGATACGTTCCAGATACAGACACCATTCTAATGCTTTTGACTTACAACTTACAATTCAACAAACATTATTGGAGCATCTACAAGCCCATCTCCAACAAGATTCTATCACCTCTACAAATGGCATCTTTAAGCCCATTCCCTCAACTACACTTTGTCAAGTGCAAATTTACGGGCACTCTAGTGTCCAATCATCTTTTACCTTCGAGTCACGAACGACAAAACTCGCTAATCTAACTCTTCAGGTTCAAGAAGATTGAACAGGGGCAGCTGTTGTACCCCAAAATTTGCCCTCTCATTTATCAAGATTTTCCTCACAAAACTTCTTGGACTCAAGACAAGATTAAGGTTTGGTCAGCTCAAGACATCACCTTGCACTGATAACCTGAAATTAGGGTTTAAGTTTGCATAAGTATTTTTGAACCATCAATGCTTCATGTGACTTTGATACACCATCTTGGACCCCTAAGATTGCTCATGACAAGTTTCAAGCCTTGAATCACATTTTTGCTCAGTCAATTGGACAATTGACCTAAAAATCAACTGTATTGGGGAAAAAGTCAACCATGGCCAATTTATAGTCAAACTTCACAATTTTTTATCAACATCAACATTTTAGGCTCCTATGTACCATTTGATCAAGTTTGGATCACAATTCCTCAAGAAATTTGATCAGATCATCAAAAGGGCAAAATGGTCAAAATTAGGGTTTTGACTGAGAAAGCGCAATTTCTGATTTTTAACCTAGCCAATGACCAATTGGGTTCAAACATGATTTCAAGGACTCAATGGAATCATCTTGACCTAATCACATGGTTCAAAAGATCTCATGTACATAAGATTGACAGATGAATTTTCTAGTCAACTGATCAAAAATCAACTGTACACTGAAAAGTCAAACTTTGACTTTTTGGTCAAAATCAAGTGCCAAAGGTCATAATTCATCAAGATATGTAAAAATGTGAAACTTGTTGACCAAGAAACCTAAAATTGCAAATTAGGGTTTTAACTTGAAAATTTTTCATAACTTAGAATTTTTCTAAGTATGGAAATTTTCTTATTTTTTCCCAACTTCTCATAACTTTTTCACCATGATGCAATTGGATTCAAAGAAAACTTCCAACATGAAAGTTTTAATCTTCCATGAAATATACAACTTTGATTCACAAAGTTTTCCCAAAATATGCTTGGATCTAAATATATGAATTTGTGAATAGGGGTCCATAAACTTTTTAACTTAGTGAAAATTTGCCCTAATTTAGGCAGGTTTTTGACCCAACTTCATGGGCATTTTTCACCTAGTTCCAAGAGGTATCTGAAAATTCATTTCAAATATGGATTATAGTGCATGTTGCAAGCTTTCCAAAATGTCTAAGAACTCTCCAAGATCATTTGTGGTTAGGGAGAATCGAAGAAGAGAAAATGGCATTTTGTCACTTTTGTTCAAGCCATTTTCACAATGCATCAAGTTGCAAATCTGAGCAAGCATGCTTGTACCTTGCATTAAAGGTCCTAAACCCCTTCTACACTCCATAATTAAATGCTAAATCAATGGATAATGGCTTTGTTTTGGCTTTTGAAGCATTGTACAAGGAATAAATCCATAAATGGCATAAAGGGCACATTGCCATTTTCATAAAGCAAGCTTTTCCAACTTTATCAGCCTTGAGCCTTGGACTTGTTCTTGTGGTACAAACAATTTCCACAGGAATTAAGCAAAGCATACCAACTATTATCAGCCCTTGAGGTAGCTAGTACATGCCTTTTTCATAAGTCTTGTCACTTTTCTTAAAATGCAAGAAAGTTGGCCAAAAGTGAAAAACTTATACAAGCTGATAAAGGGAGGACTTGGCATCATTCTATACACATTCACAAACTTGTTACAAGCTAGCACATGAAGGCAAAAGATCAAAAACACTCTCAAACTCAAAAAAACACAAATTTCTACCCAAACAGGGCAGCTTCTGCAAAATCCTAGCCAAGTCATATTTTGCTCGTGCGTTTTGCCTCTTGACACTTGAAACACTTCATCCATATCATATCCAAGTTATCCAAGCCCTTACATTGTTGCTGTAACCCTTACTTCAGCAATCACCATTTTCATTTTTGAAGGTTTCATCTTGACTTCTACAGGGAGTTTCAGCCATACACAAGGCCAGCTAAGCATTGGAATAACTTGAGGGAACTTCAAGGAAGCTCACACGACCCTGAGGCCTTACTCAAAGTCCCCACATTGCCATATCCAAATCCAGCTGAGCAAGGTATTTTTCAAATCTCTATCTCTTTATTTAGGCATCCTCAAGCCACAATTTGTGAAGCAAAAATGTAGTCTCTAGCATGGTGAAGCTGTACATATGCATATTTGTCATTTATTTTAACTGAGCCAAGAGAATTTGAATGTTGAACATGCTGAAAAAATTAGGTCAGAAATTAGGGCTACTGAAATTCTCCATGATCTTTGAGAGATAGATTATGAATTTTATATCATTGGAATCGTGAGATTCCAAGCTACATTTTTTATGTTGCAAGTTTTTGTTTTTGTGCAAAGAATAGCAAGATACAGGTTAGAGGCAAAACGCGCGCGCATGAGGGAGCTGGAGGACAAGGACGACCTGTTCTGGGCCTTGACACCTTGGGCCTTCTGTTTTCACTTTTCACACCCCCTGATCCACTATTTGCACCCCCTTTGCTTATTTTGTATATTTTTCATATTTTCTTTTCATTTTTATATTTATTGCTTTATTTATTTTTTCTGAACCATAAAAAATCATGAAAAATATTTTCTTTATTTTTTTGCATTTTATTTTATTTTTTATTTTATTTTTTGCATAAAATAATAGTTTGTTAGGATATTATACTTTATTTTCTTAAATAAAACTTGCAAATAATAAAAAATACCATACATTTTTTATTTTATTATTTTACACATAAAATATTTATTTTCATACACATTTTAATTTTTAATATTTATGCATAATATTATTTATTATTTCTTGTACAAAAAATGGACAAAATAAAATAAATATAGAACATATATTTTCTTAATAAAAAAATTAGGGTTTCCCCTTTCAAAAAATAATAACATTATTTTTTTCTTATTTTCTAGGCTTCAATAAATTATTTTTCTCATACATAAAACAAATACAAAATATTTTTGCATAATTACATTTTATTGCATATTTAAATATTTGTATATTTATTTAATTTGCACAATAATTCAATTGGGTTGTAATAGTCTTTTAGGGTTTATTTTTGTGCAATATCCCCATTCAAAAACTTGTATCCCCCCTCCCATAATAATTGTTGTAATAGTTTAGTTTACTTTACGCAATTTATCGCATTTATACCTTGTGTAGTAAATTAGGGTTTTGCATGATAAGACTAAAAACAAACAAGTAGACATGACCTAATACAATACAAACAAATGCATGTAATATGACACACATTGCACACAAGCACCCTTAGGGTTTCACCCACTTGGTTGCCTTAAAACAAAATGGCCATGGTATGCATGCAAAGTATCTTGGCAAAATCAAAACAAAAGATCATAGTCCCTCGATGACGCTATCAAAAGGTTGCCTAAAACAAAATGATCTTGGTCCCTAAAAATGCTAAAGATACTTGGCAATATTGCTATCATGGTCATACGATGACCGACGCCCGTCCCGTTTAACATCCAAAGATAGGGTTGTTTACCAAATCAATGGTAAATCAACAATGTCAAAGGAATACAAATGTATAGGAAAGACATTTGAGTAGGGTAGATAGCTCCTAGTTACTTGCTCTCTTTAAAACAATCCTTGCTATTTTCAAACAAACACACACACATTTTCAAAACATTTCCAAACAACTTTTAAAACATTGAAACATTTTTCAAAAGACAAACATCTTTGTATACATTCTTACAAACGAGAATCATTACAAAGATTGCCTAAACAGAGGCCTCTTTTCAAAATACTTTCAAAACCACACAAAGCACCATTTCAAACAATTTCAAAAGCAAAGCAAGTGATCTAAACAAGTAACTAAGAGCCAATGGAAAACCATAGATGAAAAGGGTGCTAGCACCTTCCCTTTTCATAATCTACCCCCCGAACTCAAGAAAACATCTCAAAGGTCTTTCCTGTGCTTTTTACCTTTCCTTTTGGATAAAATAAAAGTCGGTGGCGACTCTTGCTAAACCGTAACATTTGCGAACACAAACGCAAAACCTCAAGTCAGTTCTCCCACTGTATCACAGAACTGTCGACTCTGCTGGGGAGAATTATAAAAAAGTGGGGTTACCTTAGGGTTTTAGATCACATTTACATGCTTACCTTGTTTGACTTGTTTGCTTTACAACTAGGGTTCTATTGTTTGGGTTTGAATCCTCTACCCAGATTTGGGAAACATTCATAGGTAAATAGCAATACATTGTGGAAACTGTGCGGGGTATACCGGCATGGTCTAAGCAATAGCTATATTAGTGCGACATATTTGTGGGTACCGGTAGCCTTTGAGTCAATCAAAGAGAATACGGGGCCGCTGAGTGATGTCATGAATCACTAATGGATTTCTAGAACCTTTACTTGACCAACTTAGCCTTTTAGGATGTAGTGAGATGACCGGATTTGGTGCAGTTCGAAGTTGGTAGATACTCGATACTACACTCATTGAGGGTTGGTTCCTTGGAATATTTTGGTCGCCAGTAAAGAGGCTGAATTGAAACAATGAATAAGGAAACAATCCAGTGATATTGAGCTCCTTAGAACCCGATTACTATTTCTAGGACAGGTTGAGCCAACTAAACTTCAAGAGGGTACTACCTATGAAACCCCATGCAAGCCTAAACTAGGAACTTATGTGATTTGCTTGTACATATATACTTGTGCATAACATCATGGACATCATGAAGCATCATATGCATCCACTAACCATTTCAAGGATTTTGGAATTTCATCTTTGTTCTTGTTTTGTAGGTTATGGATTCACTTCACAGGAAAACTATCCAAGTCAACCTTGTAAGAATTCCTCCACAACTCAAGGAGCCAGCTTCAAGGATTCCTGAGAATTCTCCATTCGCCGAGAAGCATGGTCGTCTACTCAACTTAGTCACTTCCAACACAGAGGAAGACATGATGAAAGTTCTTTTCCGGTTCTTTGACCCTTTGCATCACTGCTTCACATTTCCTGACTACCAGCTTGTGCCTACTTTGGAGGAATTTTCTCAACTCTTGAGGATTCCTATTCTCAATCAAATACCCTTCAACGGTACGGAAAGAGATCCAAAGCCAAAAGAGATTGCTCAAGCCCTACACTTGCACTCATCTGATGTCACAACCCATTGGGAAACTAGAAGTGGTGTCAAAGGCTTATTGGCAAAGTTCTTGTTTGAGAAGGCCCAAAGCTGCTGGAATTCCTTGGACTTACAAGCTTTTTAGGAGATTGTAGCTCTTCTCATATATGGGATGGTCTTTTTCCCTAACCCTGACCAACTCATAGATTTGAGTGCTGTCAAAATGTTCATGTCTTGCAACCCAGTGCCTACATTGCTTGGGGATATCCTCCACTCTTTTCACACTCGTACAATAAGGAAAAGAGGTGTTCTCATGTGTTGCACTCCTCTCCTGGCAAGATGGTTTATTTCTCATCTTCCCCAATCCGTCTTGAAGAATGAGCAAGGTTTGAGGTGGTCACAAAGGTTGATGACACTTACACATTCAGATATTCATTGGTGTTCTCAATCCAAAGAGAATGTTATCATCATCGACCATTGTGGGGAATTCCCTATTGTCCCTCTACTTGGCATTAGGGGAGGCATTACCTACAACCCTTTCTTATCTCTAAGACAGTTTGGTTATGCCCAAAGGGATGGCCCACATGATATGCTGATTCAAGGATTGGTTTTCGACTTCGACAACGACGACCAAGGACTCTGACAAAGGTTCATCCGAGCTTGGAGGATGCCAAACAAGGTAGACAGTAAGACCTTGGGACACAATAATTCCATCCCTCTTGAGCCTTACCTCAAGTGGGTACGAACCCGCCCCCAAAGTCTTATGATGCCTTACCCCTCCATTCTCCCAGTGATTATAGAGCCTGTTATGGAAGGAGAGGTTCTATACACCATCCTACATCCTGACATGCCAACATCACTCGAAGATCTACAAAGGAGTTGGATACAGATCAAGGGAGAGCGCGACACTTTCGAACCCCAATCCTACGCAAGTGAGAAGAAGGTTTTGGAGCTCACTCGGCTACTTCACAAAGAGCAGACTCTCAACACCTACATTGCACCAAAGAGGATGCGCAACGTCTTTTTACCTTAGAATTTTGTATTATTTTGCCCAAGGGGCATTGATGTACTAACAAATTCTATCTTATTAATATAACGTGTGTTCCTTTTTTGTTTAAAACAAATTTGAATTTCTGAATCCTTGAAAGCATTGCATGAATACATATCATTCATCATAAGCATAAACAGGTCTTCACACCAAGTTTCCTCATCTCTCTGCTGTTTATTTCAGCAAGATGGATCTAGAACAAATGGTCAAAGATTTGCAAGCTCAGAATTCACAATTTCAACAGCTACTCTTGACCTTAGCCAAGGGGCAGGAGGAGCTCAAGACTCTACTAGAGAAAGAAAAAGAGAAAAAGAAGAAGAAGCGAGCCGATGTGGTTATCATGGGCAGAAGGTTTGAACGACAATCCAGACGGACCTTGGAATTCCCATCAACATCTGAAGAGGGGGAAAGAAAAGGTAAAGAGACGGCAGTACCATCAGATTCTGAAGCAGAAGAAGAAGAGGAAGAGGACTACTCCGAACAACAGTACCCTCCGGCCGATGACAAATACAAAAACTTGGAGGAGCGTCTAGCTGCTATAGAAATACAGAGAGTACCGGGTCTGGACTTTGAGGAGTTAGGGTTGGTGTTGTACCCCAAAATTTTCCCTCCCATATTCTTCAAGATTTGCAAAGAGCATGCTTCAAAATCTCCCAAGGGTTGCACAGTTCAAGGGCCTCCTAACAGTCAAAAACTAGGGTTTTGGTTCTGGCAGAGAAATTGAAGTTTCCAAGGGTCCAATCAAGTCCCACATGCCTACAAACATGGTCAAGCATCCTCATGCCAAGTTTCAAGACTTACAGCACAAAATTGCACAGTCAAAAAAACCTAATTGCTCAACAGTCAACTGTAGGGGCAAAATGGTCATTTGGCAGTCAAAAGTTCAAATTTTTGGTCAACATCTTATTTTGAAGCCACAAACATCATTTGATCAATTATTGATCATGATTCTCAAAGCATGGCTCAAAAAGTCTCAAGATGCAAAAGTTTCCATATTTGGACAGTTGAAAAAGTCAACTGTAAATTGACCAAGGCATAACTTCCACATGGTTTATCAGAAAAATTCCATCCAAAGCTCATTTTGAATAGAAAGACATTTCCTACAACTCCTCTTCACACTTCAAGTCCAAGAAATGCTCTCACAAAAAGTTATCAATCTCAACATTATAGGTCATTTTCAAAAGTCAACAAAAAGGCACTTTAAGTCAAAGACCATAACTTGAGCTTGGTAAATCAAAACGACATGGGACCAAAGGCATTGGTTAGAGGACTTCAAGACCTTTCCAAAATGTCCAAGAACATGATCAAAGCTTAAATATTGAGCAAGATATGCCTTGTGGAAGTTGGGAAATTTTTGGGAATTTTGAAAAGTCAACTTTGCTTCAAATGCCTCAAAATTGCTAATGGGCCTCATTTTCTTCCAAGAATCATTATCCAAAAGTTATGCACGACCCATTGACCCAAAGGGGAGTTATTTCATCATTTTTTATTATTTATTTGAATTTTTATCACCATTAATTCATTTAATTAAATAAAATATGACAAAAATACTCAAGCATGCATTTTAAATCTTTTTATGCAGCTAATAGGTCTATCATAACTCCAAGATTTCGTGCACACTCAATATGGAAAGATTTGGCCATGATTGGTATCAAAAGTGCATGGAAAAGATTGAAAAAGATTCATTGAAAATCAAATATTGGATTCATGAATGCAAAGGTTTTTTGGCTTGAATTCTTACCCTAATTCATTCCTCATTTAAACACAAACCTAAACCTAATGCTCAGAACCTGAAAGCTGCGCCCAAACCTGAATACACACTTTGCATTTTTTGTCAAAAACTTCAAAACTGAAAACACAGTTCCAGCGCAATTCAAAGCAAAATAACCATTCCAATAGCTTGCCAAGGCATCCAAGAAGCTACTCCAATCAAAATCAACTCTCCAAGCGCAAAGAATTGATAGATAGGAGTCTAACTTTTCTGTAAAATTTTGATAATCGTGTTTGCATTTTCATATGTTATTCATGACTTTTGATATGTGATTTATACTAACATGATGTTTCTAAAGCCATTGGCACCATTCAATTGAGTTTTGGACGCCTGTATGCAAGATTGCCATGAACATGCATTAGGGTTTCAAAAGCTTAAAAGAGGGCTTCATTCATATGGAAAAATTGAACCATAAGACCTATGCCATTGGACTCAGGACCTCAAAACGAATCAAACTCACTAGTCGCGCCCTATTTATATTTGCATATGAGCTATTCGTTATTTTCCAGGTTTGAGTTAGTGGGGGTTTAAAACCCCCGCTATTTGATGTTATTTTTTCAGGCAAAATAAAGAACAAGTGGAGAAGACGATGCGTGGAGGAGTGTGATTGGTGCGTTCAAATCGTTGGTGCGTTTTTTGTTAATTCCAGAATAATTGTATATTTCTCTTATATTATTTGTGTCCTATATTAATAACAAAGAGCATAAGCAGCGCAGCTGGCAAAGCATTGGCACGGTGAGCGTTGGGACCTGGGTTCGATTCCCAGGTCCCCCATATTTCCTTCTATTTTTTCTCACAATATGATCAGGTACGATGACTCTCCTATAGCCCACCAAACATCCAGCGTTGGAGCTTGCCACATGTCTCAGGAGATGGATCTGAAGGTCAGGATCTAGAGTCCACCATGGACATCAGTCAAACGCTCCACACGCACCCCAGAAAAATCAACCAAGGGCTTGAATTCATTGGGCCTGATTGCTGATCATACCTCCAAAATTTGGGTCAACACCCCCCATTGGTTTGCATATTATTTTTTTTCTTTTCATTTTTTCTATTTATTTGTTTTATTTATTTTAGTTAATTCATCAAAATTAATTTTCATAAAATATAAAAAAAATCAGAAAAAGTCAAAATAAAAATATATTTTATTATTTAATTCACTAATGTTTTATTTTGTAAATAAATTTAGTAATTAATTTAGTTTTAATTCTAGGTTTAATTTTAATGTTTTTTTCTAATAAACTAAAAAAATGTAGAAATTAGGGTTTTTTATACTTTTATTCTTTTCTCTTTTTCACCATATTTAATTATTAATTATTTTTTGTAAATAAATATGACATGTAAATAATTAATGTAAATTAGGTCAAACTAAAATATTTTTTTTAATAAATTAAAAACAATTTAGAACTAGGGTTTTAATTAACTTTTTAATTCCATTAATTTTCTTAATTTCATAAAGTACAAAAAATATCAAAAAATAAGTCTTTTTCCTTATTTAATTTAATTAATGTCATAATTTCAATTTAATTTCTTTAAAAGGGTCCAACGCCCTCGCTTTCAATTATAATTTCGTTTCGCACGCTTATTTTATTTCTTTTTTTTATAAATTTCATGTACTTATCCCAAAGCCTTGTAATAGATTAATTAGGATATTTATCTTTCCGCATTTTTATTCTATTCAAAATTGGGTCTTGGATTAATTTGGCGATGTAGACCCGCGCCTTTGTAATAGCGTAGGACTTTTATCTTCTCGCATCTTTTAACTGTTAATAACTTGCATGAAAGACTGAATGCCAAAAAAATAAAACAAAGCGTAGATCACCAATGCATGAACAAGACAAATATAACTGAAAATGACACACAATTCACACACCACCCCTAGGGTACGTCTCACTGTTGCCTTGCCCCTCGAAAAGTGGTCGTCGAGTAGAGGACGTTTTAGTAAGTCCTCATGTCCATGAACATGGCATGAGGGTAGCTTCTAAGGTGTCTTCCTATTGCTCTGGTGACCACAATATCCCTAAAACCTCGAATTGACCCGAACACCTCCAACGGTGGTGCTACCTACCTCTCAATGGTGGGATGGCACTACTTTAAGGACATTTACACAGACGAGTTCCTTAGGGTAGGTAGACGACTCGTAGATACTTGCTCTAATTCAAAACAAATCAAAAACTCTTTTCACACCGACACTTTTCAAAAAGCTTTAAAAACAACTTTTCAAACACTCTTGAGGACTGATACAAGAGTCGAACTGAAATTTTAAACGAAACTTTTTTTAAACCCATAGTTGAAAAGCAAACAAACCTTTTGAAAACACAAATGAGCAAGTATCTAAGAGCCCATGGATAACCATGGATAGAAAGGGTGCTAGCACCTTCCCTTTCTATAAATCTACCTCCCGAACCGAGAGCAATCTCAATAAGGAATTTTTCTGTGCTTTTGTCCTTTCCATTTGGAGAAAATGAAAGACGGTGGCGACTCTTGCTTCCGCGACATTTCGCGAACCAGCGTTAAACAGTCTGTTCCAGATCCACCGATCACAGAACTGGCGAATCTGCTGGGGACACTCTTTTAAAGTGAGGTGTACCTTAGGATAGTTCATAACTGTGTTTTCAATTGCTTTGACTTGTTTGCTTTAAATTATGGGACTGTCTTGGGAGTTCTATAGATCCTAACCCGGATCTGGGGATACCTTCTTAGAAAGTAGCAACAAGGATGTGAGGGAACTGTGCGGGGTATACCGACATGGTTGAAACAGTCTGCTACATTGATGTGGCACTTTGGTGTGTACCGGTAACCCTTGAGTTCAGTCAAGGAGAGTACGGGGCCTCCATGTGGTGTCGTGAAGCATCAACTGACCTTAGGAACCTTAATTGAACTATCTTGGCCTCTTTAGGGTAGTGAGATAACTTACTTTGGTGCAATCCGAGGTTGGTTGATACTCGATACTACACTCAGTTGAGGGTTGCTTTCCTGGAATATTTCGGTCGCCAGTTCAGTGGCTAAATCGAAACGATGAACAATGAAAGCAATCCAGTGATATTGGGATCCTTAGAACCCGGTTACTTCTAATAGGACAGGTTGAACCCACCAACTTCAAGAGGGTAATACCCAGACCCCATGCAGGCCTAAACTCTAAGGGCTTCTCTTGTGTGACTTGTGTGCCTTCCAACTTGACTATTTTCATGCTTGTTATCTGACACTTGAGTTTCTTGCAGGTTTTGTTTATAGCCTTTAATGGGGACTCATAACAGGGTTTACCTACAGTGCCCCATGCATAGCATAACATCATACCATTGCATGCATCCTACATAAGACTAATCCATTTCAAGGATCTCAAGGGCTTGTGATGCAGGTCATGATGAGCCAGCTGTCCAGCAAGGGGCAAAGGGGATTTATTTTCCTCTAGCCAAGGTTGTCAGGGGCTATGACCCACTGGATATGGTGAGCCTTTGACCCTTGAAGAAGAATTCTCAACAACATGGGTTTCCTTCAATCAAGCTACCCAAATTCAAATTCTAACAAGTTTCTCTGTTTACCTCGTGAGATCCTTGAAAACATTGCATACATATCATACATCTCATTGCATTACAGGTACCCTCTGTACAGGTCACTTACATCCTCCGCTGTTTATTTCAGCAATGGCTTCCCAACAATACAACCAGGACTTCCATGCTCAAGAGACTCGGTTTGGGGAAATCCTCCTGAATCTATCCAAGGGGCAGGAGGAGTTAAGAGCACTTCTCATGGGGACTTTGGTCAGGAACAATGCTGAGGATGAACGGTTGAAACACCTGCAAGCTGAAATGGATACAATGAAAGCCCAGATGCTGGGGCAGATGACTATCATTCAAGGCTTAGCTCAAAGACAAGAAGAGCTCGGGGTTCTCGTCAACCAACTGCTTCGGAGTAACCAACTGGGGAAAATGTCTAAGGGTAAAGAACCAGTCATCATTCAACCATCTTTGAGACAAGGAGATAAGGGGAGAGCTCCTCAAATGGCTCCGGTGTCACAAGTTCAGCATCAACCTCACCAGCTTCAGCCAGACAAGCCCAGGAGGCAATTCACCCAGCTCAACATGTCGTTGTTTCAAGCTTTACAACGCCTGTTGAGATTGAATCTGATCACACTAAGGGCTCATCCCCGGAACCCCAACACAACATCTCCTACCTATCATCCCAATAAAAGGTGTGCCTACCACTCTGCCAGTCCTGGACATGATACAAATGAGTGTTGGGCTCTGAAGAACAAGATCCAGGACCTGATTGATGAAGGAGCATTGGAGTTCACACAAGATGGTCAGGCTGAGTTTTTCTACCATCCCTCCAAGGCTCACCATTTGAAGTAACAAGCCCTGAGATGAAAAGACTTTTGTTCATTAGGATTTTCAAGTTGTAATTTTCTTTTGTTCAAACATTTACTCATGTTAAACGTTGTTATTTCATTAATGCATCGCATATGTCTGTTTTGAAGCAATATATTCGTAGTCACTATATGCAAATTATTTTCATATTTTTTCTGATGATCAACGCTCGATTAATAATTCTAAGCCTCTTGAGGGAGGATGACGAAAACGATACCACGACAGTTACAGTATGCTTTTGAACAGACCACGCTGATGAAGTACAGGCATTGTTTCAAATCCCTAAACACTGGAGTTATAAGGAAGATAATCCCTCGTCAACCCCTTTGAGCCAAAGAAGTAGGAGTTTTTCTTTTCGAAAATTAAAACCCTTAATCATAACCTGGGGCAGGGTAGTTCTCTCAGTTGATCCAAAGTGCATAATGAATGGCATCAAGAGAAGTCCTTCTGAAACAAAAGACAAGGATGGTTCAGAATAGTCATAACGACAGGCAGTCATTATCAAAAAATAAATGAAAAACCCAATAAGTCAAAACCTATGAAGGAGACTTACAAAACTGGGGCATCCCGCTGACTGTAATCACAAAAGAAACAGTTCAGGAAAAATTTAGGGATAGCAAAATAAAATAAAAAGAGGTCATACAGACCCTCATCAATAACAAAAAGGAATGACTGCCTATTCAGAATGAATCATCAATATCTGAACCATCATTGGAACGTCAGGACAAAGACTCAATCAAGGTCTAACGCACGATCAACTGAGCTTAGGTTTGAAGAACATCACGAAGAGCGGGTGGGTATAAATAATTTGAGCCTTTATCCTTTTTTCTTAAACCATGAACCGGACCACGTTATAACCCTCAAAAGTCCTAGCTGAAGCATGGGTTAGTTCGAAAGCGTACTGTTACGAAAGGTATCCTGACTCCTTAAGGCCTACGGTAAATACGGAGTTGACATCACGTTTTACAAACATTCACTTGTTTTATGAAAAAGAATGCATTTTCAAAATCTTCAAGACAGACATAATCTTTGCATTTTTAACATAACTTTGTTTGCATATGACTTTTTGTTTGAACAGCATAGAAATTCGCACGACGAATGCCTAATGAACAGAAGCACTTCCAATCAAGGGGCATGGCATGATCATGGTCCGTCATCTGGGGCAGTTCAGTCAAGATTCGTAGAATCTCTCAAAGGCCAAATAGCTTGGGGCAAATCTCTGCCTGAGTCACTTGGAACATTCCAGCAACGAATCTTGCACGATCAGATATCTTCTGGTAACATGGCAACACAAGCAACCAGGGGCACCTCCCTACATTCTAAGAGCATGGACATAGTCGAAAAAATACTACGCACGATCAAAGACCCTCTAGTTTGACATACCTAGGCAAAAATTAGGGCTTCTCGGCGAACCAAAAGGGTTCGGGCAAAAATAAGGGATGAAATGAAAAATCTGTACACCCGGCAAGTCGAAAACCTGCAAAGGCGGCTTGGGCAAAAATGGGTATCCCGGTGGACCGAAAACCCGAAAGGGCGGTCCAGGCAAAAGTTAGGGATCAAAGCGTACGATTGTGTCCTGTCATCTCGTCACCTGTCTACCAGAAGATTTGTCAATTACCCCCACAGGTGCAGGGGCAGTAATGAGTTGTCTAAGCGACCTAGTTACTCCGTCCACCAAGGTACGAAGACAAGTTCAGCTGAAGAACAACCAAGATGCCTTAATTCCCCAGAGAGTGAGCCAGCAAGTCAGTGCACTCTCCCCAAGCAAAGCTATTATCAGCCTTAATGAATTTGGGATCCCCAGCAAATCTCAACATTCCTCCCAGCAATATACAAATATTCTTAAACAAGCATCCCCGGCAGTCTTGACCTAAAGATTGTTCCCCGGCGGTATATCAAACATTCAATGGAGTCACTTCCCCAATACAGTTCAAAACTTCCCCAGGAGAGTACAATCCAGTTTCCCCAGGAAAGTTGGAATCCATCTCCCCAAGCAGGAAGCTTATCCCCAGTAGATTCTGGAAGTTTACCCCCTACAGAGCAAGAACGCGTCCCCGGCTTTATTCAAAGGTTATTCCCTTACCAGGATATAACTGGGTTATCCTCAGCCAAAAGCCACGGAAAGATCGTCCTCGGTGAAGTCTTCTTACCCCCAGCGAAGTCTATTAACACTTCTAACATCAATGGTATCCCCAACGAAGTTACCATCAACATCTCAGCAAAGTACCTCTCTCCCCACAGAGTACTATTCCCCAGCAAGATCGCTAGATTAATTTTCTCCCTGCAGAGTAATCCATTCGCCAAGTTTATTCCCCAACGGAGTTATCTTCTCCTACCGGTATTCTTGCAACTATCATCCCCAGCGGAAATAACAAAGTACTATTCTCCAACATCAGCCCAGGATGTGACTTCCCGGCACCCGTCAAGGATTTATTTTCCTAGACAAAAACATACGTTCATAAACATCACATTTCCATACATTATAGCATGCATAAACGCATCATATCATATAATCTTATTTACATTAAGAACATCATTGCTTGATCCATATCATGCATTGCATATGACTGACCTTTACCTTTCAGGAAAGATCCAGTTAAGTTCTCAGCTATTTCCAAGACCTTGCCTGGTTCAGTTAAATCGACCCTAAGATTTTCCTGATTCTTATCCAGTCAAAGGCCTTCTATGGTTCAGTCAGATCGACCCTAAGATCTCCCTGATTCTTATCCAGTTGAAGATATTCCAAGACCTTGCCCGGTTCAGTTAAATCGACCCTAAGATTTTCCTGATTCTTATCCAGTCAAAGGCCTTCTCTGGTTCAGTCAGATCGACCCTAAGATCTCCCTGATTCTTATCCAGTTGAAGATATTCCAAGACCTTGCCCGGTTCAGTTAAATCGACCCTAAGATTTTCCTGATTCTTATCCAGTCAAAGGCCTTCTCTGGTTCAGTCAGATCGACCCTAAGATCTCCCTGATTCTTATCCAGTTGAAGATTTCAAGACCTAGCCTGGTTCAGTTAAATCGACCCTAAGATTTTCCTGATTCTTATCCAGTCAAAGGCCTTCTCTGGTTCAGTTAGATCGACCCTAAGATCTCCCTGATTCTTATCCAGTTGAAGATATTCCAAGACCTTGCCCGGTTCAGTTAAATCGACCCTAAGATTTTCCTGATTCTTATCCAGTCAAAGGCCTTCTCTGGTTCAGTCAGATCGACCCTAAGATCTCCCTGATTCTTATCCAGTTGAAGATATTCCAAGAACTTGCCCGGTTCAGTTAAATCGACCCTAAGATTTTCCTGATTCTTATCCAGTCAAAGGCCTTCTCTGGTTCAGTCAGATCGACCCTAAGATCTCCCTGATTCTTATCCAGTTGAAGATATTCCAAGACCTTGCCCGGTTCAGTTAAATCGACCCTAAGATTTTCCTGATTCTTATCCAGTCAAAGGCCTTCTCCGGTTCAGTCAGATCGACCCTAAGATCTCCCTGATTCTTATCCCAGTAGAAGACATCCAAGATTCTCTCAGCGTTACTGTTGAGGTTGAAGTCGCCTATGATTCTCTCAGCGTTACTGTTGAGGTTGAAGTCTCCTATGATTCTCTCAGCGTTACTGTTGAGGTTGAAGTCGCCTATAATTCTCTCAGCGTTACTGTTGAGGTTGAAGTCCCTATGATTCTATCACCGTTACTATTAAGGTTGAAGTCGCCTATGATTCTCTCAGCGTTACTGTTGAGGTTGAAGTTGCCCAAGATTCTCTCAGCGTTACTGTTGAGGTTGAAGTCGCCCAAGATTCTCTCAGCGTTACTGTTGAGGTTGAAGTCGCCCAAGATTCTCTCAGCGTTACTGTTGAGGTTGAAGTCGCCCAAGATTCTCTCAGCGTTACTGTTGAGGTTGAAGTCGCCCAAGATTCTCTCAGCGTTACTGTTGAGGTTGAAGTCGCCCAAGATTCTCTCATCGTTACTGTTGAGGTTGAAGTCGCCTATGATTCTCTCAGCGTTACTGTTGAGGTTAAAGTCGCCCAAGATTCCCTCAGCGTTACTGTTGAGGTTGAAGTCGCTCAAGATTCTCTCAGCGTTACTGTTGAGGTTGAAGTCGCCCAAGATTCTCTCAGCGTTACTGTTGAGGTTGAAGTCGCCCAAGATTCTCTCAGCGTTACTGTTGAGGTTGAAGTCGCCCAAGATTCTCTCAGCGTTACTGTTGAGGTTGAAGTCGCCCAAGATTCTCTCAGCGTTACTGTTGAGGTTGAAGTCGCCCAAGATTCTCTCATCGTCACTGTTGAGGTAGTAATCACCCAAGGTTCTCTCGTCGTCCTGTTAAGGTAGTAACCATCCCTGGTTCATTCATGACCTTTTAAAGCTCCAGACCCAATTCCTGTAACCAGTCAGGACACCTCTACATAAGAGTTTGAAGACCAACTCGTGTAACAGGTCAGGTACTCATTTTCTTTTTCAGGTACGCAAGTTCTCGCTAAGGAATCTCTTACGCGATCGACACCCAGATGGCATCTATAAGCCCATCCACCTTCCATCACCTCTCAACATGGCATCTATAAGCCCATCCTCCTATCCACTAATCTCCAAATGGCATCTGTAAGCCCATTCCCACCATCACACTACTATGTGAGCGCAAATTTCTGGGCACTCTAGTGTCCAATCATCTTCCACCTTCGGATTACGAAAGGCACGTCAGCCAATCTACATCCTCTGGTCTAAGAAGATTGAACAGGGGCAACTGTTGTACCCCAAAATTTTCCCTCCCATATTCTTCAAGATTTGCAAAGAGCATGCTTCAAAATCTCCCAAGGGTTGCACAGTTCAAGGGCCTCCTAACAGTCAAAAACTAGGGTTTTGGTTCTGGCAGAGAAATTGAAGTTTCCAAGGGTCCAATCAAGTCCCATATGCCTACAAACATGGTCAAGCATCCTCATGCCAAGTTTCAAGACTTACAGCATAAAATTGCACAGTCAAAAAAACCTAATTGCTCAACAGTCAACTGCAGGGGCAAAATGGTCATTTGGCAGTCAAAAGTTCAAATTTTTGGTCAACATCTTATTTTGAAGCCACAAACATCATTTGATCAATTCTTGATCATGATTCTCAAAGCATGGCTCAAAAAGTCTCAAGATGCAAAAGTTTCCATATTTGGACAGTTGAAAAAGTCAACTGTAAATTGACCAAGGCATAACTTCCACATGATTTATCAGAAAAATTCCATCCAAAGCTCATTTTGAAGAGAAAGACATTTCCTACAACTCCTCTTCACACTTCAAGTCCAAGAAATGCTCTCACAAAAAGTTATCAATCTCAACATTATAGGTCATTTTCAAAAGTCAACAAAAAGGCACTTTAAGTCAAAGACCATAACTTGAGATTGGTAAATCTAAATGACATGGGACCAAAGGCATTGGTTAGGGGACTTCAAGACCTTTCCAAAATGTCCAAGAACATGATCAAAGCTTAAATATTGAGCAAGATATGCCTTGTGGAAGTTGGGAAAGTTTTGGGAATTTTGAAAAGTCAACTTTGCTTCAAATGCCTCAAAATTGCTAATGGGCCTCATTTTCTTCCAAGAATCATTATCCAAAAGTTATGCACGACCCATTGACCCAAAGGGGAGTTATTTCATCATTTTTTATTATTTATTTGAATTTTTATCACCATTAATTCATTTAATTAAATAAAATATGACAAAAATACTCAAGCATGCATTTTAAATCTTTTTATGCAGCTAATAGGTCTATCATAACTCCAAGATTTCGTGCACACTCAATATGGAAAGATTTGGCCATGATTGGTATCAAAAGTGCATGGAAAAGATTGAAAAAGATTCATTGAAAATCAAATATTGGATTCATGAATGCAAAGGTTTTTTGGCTTGAATTCTTACCCTAATTCATTCCTCATATAAACACAAACCTAAACCTAATGCTCAGAACCTGAAAGCTGCGCCCAAACCTGAATACACACTTTGCATTTTTTGTCAAAAACTTCAAAACTGAAAACACAGTTCCAGCGCAATTCAAAGCAAAATAACCATTCCAATAGCTTGCCAAGGCATCCAGGAAGCTACTCCAATCAAAATCAACTCTCCAAGCGCAAAGAATTGGTAGATAGGAGTCTAACTTTTCTGTAAAATTTTGATAATCGTGTTTGCATTTTCATATGTTATTCATGACTTTTGATATGTGATTTATACTAACATGATGTTTCTAAAGCCATTGGCACCATTCAATTGAGTTTTGGACGCCTGTATGCAAGATTGCCATGAACACGCATTAGGGTTTCAAAAGCTTAAAAGAGGGCTTCATTCATATGGAAAAATTGAACCATAAGACCTATGCCATTGGACTCAGGACCTCAAAACAAATCAAACTCACTAGTCGCGCCCTATTTATATTTGCATATGAGCTATTCGTTATTTTCCAGGTTTGAGTTAGTGGGGGTTTAAAACCCCCGCTATTTGATGTTATTTTTTCAGGCAAAATAAAGAACAAGTGGAGAAGACGATGCGTGGAGGAGTGTGATTGGTGCGTTCAAATCGTTGGCGCGTTTTTTGTTAATTCCAGAATAATTGTATATTTCTCTTATATTATTTGTGTCCTATATTAATAACAAAGAGCATAAGCAGCGCAGCTGGCAAAGCATTGGCACGGTGAGCGTTGGGACCTGGGTTCGATTCCCAGGTCCCCCATATTTCCTTCTATTTTTTCTCACAATATGATCAGGTACGATGACTCTCCTATAGCCCACCAAACATCCAGCGCTGGAGCTTGCCACATGTCTCAGGAGATGGATCTGAAGGTCAGGATCTGGAGTCCACCATGGACATCAGTCAAACGCTCCACACGCACCCCAGAAAAGTCAACCAAGGGCTTGAATTCATTGGGCCTGATTGCTGATCATACCTCCAAAATTTGGGTCAACACCCCCATTGGTTTGCATATTATTTTTTTTCTTTTCATTTTTTCTATTTATTTGTTTTATTTATTTTAGTTAATTCATCAAAATTAATTTTCATAAAATATAAAAAAAATCAGAAAAAGTCAAAATAAAAATATATTTTATTATTTAATTCACTAATGTTTTATTTTGTAAATAAATTTAGTAATTAATTTAGTTTTAATTCTAGGTTTAATTTTAATGTTTTTTTCTAATAAACTAAAAAAATGTAGAAATTAGGGTTTTTTATACTTTTATTCTTTTCTCTTTTTCACCATATTTAATTATTAATTTTTTTTTGTAAATAAATATGCCATGTAAATAATTAATGTAAATTAAGTCAAACTAAAATATTTTTTTTAATAAATTAAAAACAATTTAGAACTAGGGTTTTAATTAACTTTTTAATTCCATTAATTTTCTTAATTTCATAAAGTACAAAAAATATCAAAAAATAAGTCTTTTTCCTTATTTAATTTAATTAATGTCATAATTTCAATTTAATTTCTTTAAAAGGGTCCAACGCCCTCGCTTTCGATTATAATTTTGTTTCGCGCGCTTATTTTATTTCTTTTTTTTATAAATTTCATGTACTTATCCCAAAGCCTTGTAATAGATTAATTAGGATATTTATCTTTCCGCATTTTTATTCTATTCAAAATCGGGTCTTGGATTAATTTGGCGATGTAGACCCGCGCCTTTGTAATAGCGTAGGACTTTTATCTTCTCGCATCTTTTAACTGTTAATAACTTGCATGAAAGACTGAATGCCAAAAAAATAAAACAAAGCATAGATCACCAATGCATGAACAAGACAAATATAACTGAAAATGACACACAATTCACACACCACCCCTAGGGTACGTCTCACTGTTGCCTTGCCCCTCGAAAAGTGGTCGTCGAGTAGAGGAAGTTTTAGTAAGTCCTCATGTCCATGAACATGGCATGAGGGTAGCTTCTAAGGTGTCTTCCTATTGCTCTGGTGACCACAATATCCCTAAAACCTCGAATTGACCCGAACACCTCCAACGGTGGTGCTACCTACCTCTCAATGGTGGGATGGCACTACTTTAAGGACATTTACACAGACGAGTTCCTTAGGGTAGGTAGACGACTCGTAGATACTTGCTCTAATTCAAAACAAATCAAAAACTCTTTTCACACCGACACTTTTCAAAAAGCTTTAAAAACAACTTTTCAAACACTCTTGAGGACTGATACAAGAGTCGAACTGAAATTTTAAACGAAACTTTTTTTAAACCCATAGTTGAAAAGCAAACAAACCTTTTGAAAACACAAATGAGCAAGTATCTAAGAGCCCGTGGATAACCATGGATAGAAAGGGTGCTAGCACCTTCCCTTTCCATAAATCTACCTCCCGAACCGAGAGCAATCTCAATAAGGAATTTTTCTGTGCTTTTGTCCTTTCCATTTGGAGAAAATAAAAGACGGTGGCGACTCTTGCTTCCGCGACATTTCGCGAACCAGCGTTAAACAGTCAGTTCCAGATCCACCGATAACAGTTGGTATCAGGAATTATAATCCCTCCTAAGTTTAAAGTGCCACTATTTTCTAAGTATGATGGAGTTTTTTGTTCCAAGATGCACCTACGATCTTATGTCAGGAAAATTCAGCCGCATTCAGCTGACAAAGATTTGTGGGTCCACTTTTTCCAAGACAGTTTGTCAGGAACGCAACTTGATTGGTTCTACCAGTTGGAGAGAGCAGATGTCCATAATTGGGAAGACTTGGCAGCCGCCTTCTATAAATAGTATCAATACAACACCGACTTGGCGCCAACCCGTACTCAGCTCCAGATTATGGCGATGGTATCCAATGAGGGTTTCAAAGACTACGCCTAAAAGTGGAGGGATTTAGCCAGAAGGGTGCAACCACCTTTATCTGAAAGGGAGATAGTGGACATGTTCCTGGGAACTCTATCAGGTCCTTTCTTTAATCACCTGATTGGAAGCTCCTCTGCAGGTTTCACTGAGTTGATTCTAACTGGCGAGAGGGTGGAAGCCCGTATTAGAAGTGGGAAAATTCAGAAAGACGCGTCTACCTCTGCAATTGTAAAAAAGCCCTTCACAAGAAAGAAGGAAGTGTTTGCTGTCTATGCTCAGAGGAATCAGGGAAGAACTGAGCGTTGACCAACAGTGGGGGTCGTTATGATTCAAAAATCTGCATCAGACCAACCAAGAAACAACCATCCGAGAAATGATCAGCCGAGAAATAACCAGCAAAGGGTGGAAAGACCTGTAAGGCAATTCACCAAGATAAACATGACTCTAGCTCAAGTCCTACCTCATCTCTTGAAGTTGAATTTAGCCATGTTAAAAGAGGCCCCTAAAAATCCTAATACTGCTTCTCCACATTACCATTCGAACTCCAGATGTGCGTACCATTCAGAAAGTCCAGGGCACGACACCAACAACTGTTGGGCCCTGAAGAACAAAATTCAAGATCTGATTAACGCAAAGGAAGTTGAATTTGAAGCTCCTGAGAAACCGAATGTTATCTCCGCTCCAATGCCTAGGCATGGACACAATGCCAATGCTGTGGAAGAAGATCTGTTTGTTTCTACTGTGGATGAGCTGTTAACTCCTCTCCTAACCATCAAGTTGAATTTGTTGAAAGCTGGGGTGTTCCTAGGATGTGACCAAGATTGCCATACTTGCATGACCTCGTCATTTGACTGTCCTCTATTGAAGAAAGGAATCCAACAATTGATTGATAATCAGGAAATTTTTTTGAGAATGCTCCTGTTTCACCCATTCCAGTTCCAGAAGTTTCAATAATAACCATATACGCCAATCCTTCCAGGGTTCCTAAAAAACCCGTTAGGATTACATATGCTCCTATGACTACTCCGTTGAAGATAACAATGCCCGAGCCAGCCCCATACAAATCCGATAAAATGGTACCATGGAACTATGGTGGAGAAATCTACTACCATGGTGTCAAACAGATTGAACAGACTACCGATGAAGAGAGTTCTGAAGAAGACAATTCCGACATCATTAACATTGCCAGAACAAGCAAAATTACCCGCAGTGGGAGAATTTTCTCTCCAGAGATTACGCCTCCAAAGGCAGTCTCTGGACCCGTGGTTGTTCCGAAGATAACCTCTGTACCAGCAACTGTACCTGCAAGTGTACCCGCCGATAAAGACAATGCAATTCCTATCCCTACTTCCGCTGCTGAGAAAAAAGGAAAGAATGTTCAAAAGGAGCCTGTCCTGACGAAGGCTCAATCACTAGCTATTCCTGATACATCTAATAAGGAGATGGAAGAAATCCTAAGGATTATTAAGAAAAGTGATTATGATGTGGTAGAACAACTGGGGCAGACCCCCTCCAAAATCTCTATGTTAGCACTGCTGATGTGCTCTGAGGTACATGCTAAAGCTTTGGTCAAGTTTTTGAAGACAACGCACGTGCCGCAAGAGACTTCGGTTGATTAATTCCAAGAGTGTGTGGCCAGTTTAACAGCTGACAATGGCCTGGGTTTCTCCGATGCTGACTTGACATCCAAAGGGAGAAAACATAACGACGCACTACATGTCTCAGTGGAGTGTAGGGAACTACCCTAGCCCATGTTTTGGTTGATACTGGATCATCCTTGAACGTCTTGCCAAAGAAAGCCCTGGATAGGTTGGATTGTGAGGGGCTGACCCTAAAACCCAGTAACATCATTCTGAGAGCATTTGACGGATCTAAAAGGATGGTCCATGGGGAGGAGGACATCCCGATCAAGGTGGGTACCCAGACATTCAATTCAACATTCTACGTGATGGACATCCGTCCTTCTTACTCTTTCCTGTTGGGACGTCCCTGGATTCACAATGCCGGTGCGGTCATATCCACTTTGCATCAAATGCTCAAGTACCCCGTCCAAGGGAAATCATAATTGTCCATGGGGAAGAGAAATATATGATTAGTCATCTGAATTCCTTCCGTTATGTAGAATTGGATGGAGAATTCATCGAGACCCCTTTTCAACATTTTGAAGAAGTCTCTCCTGAAATAGCGACGACAAGGCGGTATCCTCAACTCCTATGATCACGAGACCACCACCTCGGATGTCATCTTTAAAGGATGCTAGGGCAGTAGTGGAAGAAGGTGGATGTACAATCTGGGGTCAGCTTCCAGACTTTCCTTACAAATCAGACAAGTTCGGCTTGGGATTCACCTCAACTGCTCGGAAGGTCGTGCGCCGTGCCCGTGCCGGAGGGCCACTTATGAAGATCATCCACCAAGGGGTTAATGAACTTGAGGATAATAAGGAAGAGGGAAATATGGAAGATTGGATATTTCCTACTGTCGGCGGAGGGCTGTGCAACTCGGAAGCAAAAGACTTTGTTCCGATTACTTTCATACCGCGGTAATTTATCTTTTCTATTTCTGTTGGATCTGTAATAATTCACAAACAATTCGTACTTTTTCAACCTTGTGTCTTACCCGAGGCACATAGGTCCATTTGTAAGGGTTCTTATTTCATTTCATATGTCATTTTAATGAATCATGGACGCTTTTCATATATAAACCTTTTGTGCTCATTGTCTTTCTTTTACATTTTATTGTTTTAAGATGGCTATATCCTTACACACACCCACACTCACAAATGCAGGTACCCTTCCATTCTGGAACCCATGGGTAACGATAATTCTATAGGCTTCAGTGACTCTGAAGATTTGATCTACCATGCCGAATACGAAGGTGAGGAAGATTGTGAGGTGCCACGGGAATTGGCCAGATTACTACAGCAAGAGGAAAGAGCAATTCCAGACTACTGTTCCATTGCTTTTTAATCACAATTTTTGTATGCTAATTTGGTGCAAATATAGGGTTTGAGAAAAATGCAGGCGTGGACTAGATCATCAGCAATTTTGAGTGTTGTGGCAAGTGGTTGCAGGACTGTGCCATAGCAGTGCAGCAGGCTGTTCAAACAAGGTTTTGGGGCTTGGTGATGTTTTGATTGCAGAAGATCAGAAACGTCAACTCCATATGCCGAAGAGTCATGTTCTGATTGAAGAACCATGTCCTGAACCATGTTTATAACTTCTGACCTCACTTGCGTGGAGGCTGGCTCAGAAGTTCTGAAGTATCATATATTCTTAACACTTAGAAAATTTTCTAAATATTTAGAAATTTGATTTTTTTCAAAGTAATTTCTGACTCTTGATTTTTTGATGAACCAATTTCATGTCTTGATGAAATAAAATTATTGAAACTTGATTTGATCTGAAAGTCAAAGTTTGACTTTTCAGTGTGCTTTTGACCATTTTGCCCTTATGGATGATTTTCTTGAAAAGTGGTAATTCAAGACTTGGAACTTGATAGAAGCAAACCTGAGAGTCCATGATGTTCCTTTTGATAAATGAGAGGGCAAATTTTGGGGTACAAAATTTGCCCCTGTTCAATCTTCTTAAGCCTGAGGATGTAGATTGGATGGTTTGCCTTTTGTGATCTGAAGGTGGAAGATGATTGAACACTAGAGTGCCCAAAAATTTGCACTCACATGAAGTAATGTTGATTGGTGATATCAGAAATGGGCTTGCAGATGCCATTTGGAAGGCGACGGGGAATTGTCGGAGATGGGCTTAAAGATGCCATCTGGAAAAGATCGGTTGCATAAGAGATTCCTGTACCTGCTATTGAGGGGGACTTTTCCGGGGAATGTTGATTTATGCACTGGGAAGTAAAGTCTAGGAGCTTTGGTTGTCCATTACTCTTCTGGGGAATTATCTCCTGATTGAGGGGGGTGAAAGTAGAATGTATACCTGGTCAGGGTCCAGGCTGTACAGCGACTTACTAGGGAAATGTGAAACCGAATGTATCTGGTTTGGTCCGAGCCTTACAGTGTTGTAAGATGTTGTCTGGATGTAAGGGAGAAGGAACCTGGATAGTAGGGTTACTTTGAGATGAAATCCTGGATGGTAGGGCTAAGAGAAGGAACCTGGATAGTAGGGTTACTTTGAAATGAAATCCTGGATAGTAGGGCTTGTGGGAAGGAACTTGGGTAGTAGGGTTACTTCGAGATGAAAGCCTGGATAGTAGGGCTTGTGGGAAGGAACCTGGGTAGTAGGGTTACTTCAAGATGAAAGCCTGGATAGTAGGGCTAAAGGAAGGAACCTGGGTAGTAGGGTTACTTCGAGATGAAAGCCTGGATAGTAGGGCTTGTGGGAAGGAACCTGGGTAGTAGGGTTACTTCGAGATGAAAACCTGGATAATAGGGCTTGTGGGAAGGAACCTGGGTAGTAGGGTTACTTCGAGATGAAAGCCTGGATAGTAGGGCTTGTGGGAAGGAACCTGAGTAGTAGGGTTACTTTGAGATGAAAGCCTGGATAGTAGGGCTTGTGGGAAGGAACCTGGGTAGTAGGGTCACTTCGAGATGAAAGCCTGTATAGTAGGGCTAAAAGAAGGAACCTGGGTAGTAGGGTTACTTCGAGATGAAAGCCTGGATAGTTACTTCACCATGCATAATGACTATCTTCCCCTTCACCGAATATTTCAACATTTGGTGTAGTGTAGAAGTAACAGCCTCAGCTTCGTGGATCCAAGGACGACCCAACAAACAAGAGTACGATGACCTGATGTCCATCACATAGAAGGTGGACTTGAAAGTTTGAGAGCCTACCTTGACAGGGATGTCCACTTCCCCATGCACCATTCTTTTCGACCCGTCAAAAGCCCTTACCACAATGTTACTGGGCTTTAGGGTCAAGCCTTCACAATCTAGTCGATCGAGAGCCTTCTTAGGCAGGACATTTAGTAAAGACCCAATATCTACCAACACATGAGCCATAGTGGTGCCCTTGCATTCGATCGAGACATTCAAAACATCATTATGCTTCCTCCCTTTTGGTGTCAAGTCAGCGTCTGAAAAACCCAGCCTATTGTCAGCAGTCAAGCTGGCCACACAGTCCTTGAATTGATCGACTGAGGTTTCTTGCGGTACGTGCACGGTCTTGAGGAATGCAATCAGAGCGTTTGCATGGGCCTCAGAACATAACAACAAAGACAACATCGATATCTTCAAGGGGGTCTTCCCCAACTGCTCGACCACGTTGTAGTCGCTCTTTTTGATTATTTTTAAAATTTCCTCTATATCTTGCTTAGAGGATTCAAAAACAACTTTCCTAGGTGCCTACGTCCGGGCAGGCTCACCTACAACTTCTTTGCCTCGAATCCCAGATGACTCATCGGCATGGGTAACAACTGGAGTAAGAATAGGAATAGTAACTGAAGTACTAGCAGGAACAGAAGATGAAATAACGACAGGCTTAGTGACAATCTTCGGGAAGATCTCAGGAGATAAAATCCTTCCACTTCTGGTAATCTTGCTGGTCCCGACAATGTTACCAATGTCAGGATCAAATTCTTCAGTCTTCAAGTCTTGTTTGATGCCATGATAGTAAACATCGGCGCCATAATGCCAAGGGACAGCTTTGTCCGAGGCGTACAGGACAGGACCAAGACAAGTGATTATTAACGGAGTGATTCTCGAAGCGGATGTGATCCTAACAAGTCTTCTCGAGGAGGTCTTGGAAGGACTGGCAGAAATGGTTATAATAGCAATATCTTCACACAGAACAATTAGAATCAAAGTCTTTTCGAACAAAATTTCTCTGCTGTCTATCAGGCGTTGGACACCTATTTTCAGCAAATAGCAACCAGAAGGCAGGGATGAACATATGTGGCAACCTTCATCACAACCTGGAAATAAACCGGCCAACAACAAATTCTTCTTAACAGTCAAAAGAGAAGTAGAAACTCCGTCCACTGAGGTTACGAATAGATCAGTATCAATGGTGATAACTCCATGGTTGTGCTTATGCATGGGAGCAGTTATGACATTGGGCTTCTCTGGAGCGTCGAACTCAATCTCCTTGGCTTCAATCAAATCTTGTACTTTATTTCTTAGATCCCAATAGTCATTAGTATCATGAACAGGACTCTCAGAATGATAGGCGCACCAAGCGTTCGGATTGTATCGAGGAGAGGAGGTATTAGGATTCTTGGGAGCCTCTTTTAAAGTTACCAAGTTAGATATCAGCAGATGGGGTAAAACCTATGTCAATGTCATGTTAACCTGGGTGATATGCCTTTGTGGTCTTTCTACCCTTTTCTGATTGTTGTGTTGTGGGGAAGCCGCATGCCTAGGTATTATTACAGCACTTACCGTTGGATGCTATCCCACTCTGCTCTGATCTCTCGGGCTATAAATGGCACTGGCCTCCTTCTTACTAGTGAAAGGTTTCTTTGCTGAACTTGACGAGATATCTTTCTGTATTTTACCGCTCCGAATCCCAGCTTCTACCCTTTCTCAAGTTAATATCAGCTCAATAAAACCAGCCGATGAGCTACCAATCAAATGGTTGAAGAATGGACCAGACAGCGTCCCAAGAAACATGTCAACCAACTCCCTGTCAGATAAAGGGGGTTGAACTCTCACAGCCAAGTCTCTCCACTTCTGCTCTTAGTCCTTAAAACCTTCACCTGCACCCATGGACATACTCTGGAGTTGAGTACGAGTAGGGGCCAAGTCGGTATTGTATTGATACTGCTTGTAAAAAGCAGCTGCCAAATCTTCCCAATTTCGGACATTGGTTCCCTCCAATTGGTAGAACCATTCAAGCTGAGTCCCTGAAATGCTATCTTGAAAGAAGTGAACCCACAAGTTTCTATCAGGGTGTGAGGCTATATCTTCCTCAAATAGGAACGGAGATGAAGATTGGGGTAATACAACCCATCATACTTTGCGAAAACTGGAGCTTTAAATTTCTGTGGGATGACTACTCTTGACACCAATCCCAGTTCTTCGAAGTTCAACCCAGGTATTCTCTGGATCTCCATAGCACTTAACTGATCCTCTATCTGCTTGTACCTATCCTCAGTGGGAGGATACTGCTCGTCATTATAGTCGGTATCATTGTCAGAAATTTCAGGACTGGGGTCTTCTTCTCTTGTTTGCCCCTCTTGATTTACCCCCTCTTTGGATGAGGAGGTCACATCAACTGATTACTTTAGTGTCCCCCCGAATCTTCTGCCCATATTGAGGGAACCAACGAGCATCTTCTTCTTCTTCTTCTTCTTCTCTTCTTTCTCTTTCAGGATGAGGGCCTTCAGATCCTCCTGCACTTTTGCCAGAGTTATGAACATTTGTTGAAATTGGGAATTTTATGCTTGAAGATCTTTGATGCTTTGTTCAGAAGACATATCTGTTGAAATAAACAGCGGAGGAAATGAGAAACCTGCAATGTCATGGATGGTATGTGTGATACGGTGGCAGAACCGACTGTTTTGAAATGTTGGTTTGCATTTTGCGTTTTTTGTTCGCAAAATGTTGCGGTAAGCAAGAGTCGCCACTGACTTTTATTTCATCCGAGTGATTTGTTTTAAGTCATTTATATTTGCATATTAGGGTTTTCTAACTGTATTAAATTATCATGCAATCTTGTCATTCAATCCTATTAGCATACATCTAGACAGTTAAATATTTGCGAGAATTAAAATGCGAGAAAGTAAATCTACGCTATTACAAGGCTTCGGGGAGGGGGATTAATTACATAACCAAAAACCCAGAAAAATAAGCGATAAGTAAAATCCCTAAATTAAACTATTATATACCAGTGAGCAGTTACAACAATATTGGCAAAAATAAATAATCAGCGCGCAGCGAATTAAATGCGAAGCGACTAGGGTTTTGACCCTTGACTAAACCTAATTGTAATTGATTAAAGTAAACACGTTTTTTTTTTGTCATTTTTGTTATTTAAGAAAGTAATGAAATAATTGAATTAAAAATGAAAATCCTAAATTCAAATTAATTTTAATTGTGAAAGAAATTAGAATTGCCTTAAATTAATTAAACTAATTACTTAAAAAACATTTAAGAAGCAAATAAGTCTTATTTTTGTGATTTTTGGTTGGTTAATTTTAGAAAAATAATAATTTTGGTGTTGATGAAAAAAAAAAACAGAATAAATAAAGAAAAGAAAATTTAAGGAAAAATAATGGAAATAACCAAGTGAGCCTGCTGTCAGCAGATCTGGCTCTGGTTGATGGGGTCCAGAAGATGGTGGCCCTCAGAAGATGGGGGTACTGGATCTAATTCTGGCACGTGGATCCAATTGATGTTGACCCTCAGAAGATAGGGGTGTGCTGGATCTAGTTCTGAATGGGATCCAAAAGATGATGGCCTGCATGTGCTGGGTCTGATTCTGACTGGGATCCATAAGATGATGCGGTGTATCTGATCCTGGCTAATGGTTCAGAAAGATGGTGCACTGGATCTGATGCTGGCTAGTGGATCCATAAGGTGATGATCTTCAGAAGATGCACGTGCTGGCTCTGGCGAAAACAAAGGAGAAAATACCAAAAGCTCACGCCTGAGATCGAACCCAGAACAATGAGCTTCTGACTTCCTTCTTCTGACCAACTGCGCTGGACGTTAGTTTATTAATATAATAAAAACAAACAATATATATCAGAACTACAGGTTTCTAGCCAGAATAACGCGCCAAAATTTGAATCAGCCAGTCAGGCGGTGACACGCTATCATCTTCTTCCCTGGAACCGTTGTTTAAAACTTTGAACCTTTACCTACAAACATAGCGCTGTAGCTATAACCCTGTGTATTTCAAAAACTGCATACAAGCAATATAAATAAGTTTCAAGACCATGGATCAACTGGGTTTGACCCTCTGATCACAATGATATCCTTCATTAGGCCCAATTGTTCCTGCATTTAAAAGCCCCAAAACAACAAAACAAAACCTAGCTATGGCAGATGTTCATATAAGTGTTAGAAATACAATTAAATGGTATCAAAAGCTTGCAAACTCAAAGATAAACACGAATATATCATTAGAATGTGCAATGGATGAGTGAATCAATGAAATTGAATTCGAAATTGGAAGCATGTCGTGATACCTGTATCTTGCAATTCCAGGCGTGAGGGAGCTTGCAAAGGGGTGAGATTCCTTCTGGAGATGTCCAATAATCAATTGGTAATCTGAGAACGGCACGAATTGGCCTCTAGTACAGGAATTGGATCACCACTTTTCTTGCAATTTTTGAGTTTTTCTTTCACCTCTGCACGATTTCTTCTAACCTCCTTTTTGGTCTGCCTTTGTTCACTATCTATAATAGAGTGCATTAGGGTAAAAATTTGCATCAAACCTTTGCTATTTATGGAGATTGACCATTGATTTATTCCTTGCACCAAAATTTTCCAAAACAAGCATTTTCAATCTTTTTCTGTCCATATGAAGCCTTGCACGATTTGATCTTGCCACCAGCTGTATAATGACTCTAATCATGCATAAAATCTCAAGGTTTAATTGATTTTTGATATTTTCATTATTTTATATTGATTTTATTTGATTTAAATGAAATAAAATCAAAATAAATAATAAAAATAAAAGAATGACAAGTGGAAAGGCTCATGGGCCGTGGATCACATTACAAGCTCATTGCAAGCATAAAAAGTTAGGCTCATTTAGCAAAAAAATGCAATTTTGGACACATTTGACTTTTGGCAATTTTGCAAAAAAGGTCAACTTTGACAAGGCTTATCTTTTTCAATTTTAACCCTATGAGGGTGCTCTTGGACTTTTTAGAAATATTAGGATATCCTCTAAGCAACCCTTTTGGTCTCATTTAAATTGAGTCTTCCATACTCATGTTATGAAGCTTTGACCCAAAAGGTGTTTTTGTTGACATTTCAAAATGACCTATAATGTCAAAATTCATATCTTTTTGTGAGTGCATAATTTGAACTTGAGGTATGAATATGGATTGTGGGGGATTTAATCCTCTTCAAAATGAGATTTGGATGGGTCATTTCTGATAAAATATGAGAAAGTTATGCTTGGTCAAAGTTGAGTTGACTTTTCCTATAAAACCCTAATTTAGCAACTTTTGGGTTTTGATGAATTGTTAGCAATCCTTGAGGAATCATGATCAACCCTTGATAAAATGATGGATAATACTTCAAAATGAGGATGTTGACCAAAAATCTTGAAGTTTGACTGTATGTGGGCCACAGTTGACTTTTGACCTAGCACAGTCGACTTCTAGGTATTTGAGCAATTGACTGAGCAAACTTCCTCTGCAAGGATTGAAACTTGACATGGATAATCTTGAGAACATATCAGGACAATGGTGAGCATTTGGGATCCTTTGGACTCAAGCATCTTGATGCAAAATGAAACCCTAATTTGAGGTAGACTGCCTTAGGAGAGAGTTTGTCTGGTCAACTCTTGGACCTCCTTGAGCAATTTGAGGACCTCAATTGACATGTATTGAGAAATATGGGAGGGCAAATTTTGAGGTGCAACAGATGCCCCTGTTCAATCTTCTTAAACCTGAGGATGTAGATTGGCTTGTCTGCCTTTCGTGATCTGAAGGTGGAAGATGATTGAACACTAGAGTGCCCAGAAATTTGCACTCGCATGAAGTGATGCTCGTCTTGCGATATCGGGAATGGGATTATAGATGCCATTTGGACGTTAATGACGGAAGATGGGCTTAAAGATTCCATCCGAGAAAGTGTCGATCGCATAAGAGATTCCTTTGCGAGAACCCGTATACCTGTTGTTGAGGAGGATTTCACTGGGGAATATTGGTCTCTGTCTTGAGAGAAGTAGAGTTTTAGGAGCTTCAGTTGTTTGTTACTCTACTGGGGAAGGATTCCGGTTTGGGAAGCGGAAGTGAACTGCGTATCTGGTCGGGGTATATGCTGCACCGCGAATTTCTGGGGAAATGTGAAATCAATTGTGTTTGATCGGGTCCAGGTCTTACAGTGTTGTGGACTGCTGTCTGGGGATAATAGAGGAGAAAACCGGGTAGTAAGGTTATGATAAGGAACCTGGATAGTAGGGTTATTTCGATAAGAAAGTCGGGATAGTAGGGCTTGAGAAGGAACCTGGGTAGTAGGGTTACTTCTAGATGAAAGCCTGAATAGTAGGGCTTGAGAAGGAACCTGGGTAGTACGGTTACTTCGAGATGAAAGCCTGGATAGTAGGGCTTGAGAAGGAACCTGGGTAGTAGGGTTACTTCGAGATGAAAGCCTGGGTAGTAGGGATGTGAGAAGAAACCCAAATAGTAGGTGTTGTACCCCAAAATTTGCCCTCCCATTTCCTCAACATTTTCTCATCACAAGACCTTTAAGGATCAAGATACAATTAGGGTTTCCTCTGCTCAAGACTTCTCCTTGCACTGTGGACTCAAATTAGGGTTTGTGTTTGCCTAAAGATGTTTTGACCTAAAATGCCTAAAATGACTTTCATGCTTCATATTGGACTCCCAAGTTTACCCATACCAAGTTTCAGGTCTTGATTCCAAGTTTTACCCAGTCAATTGGACAGTTGACCTAGAAATCAGCTGTATTGGGGAAAAAGTCAACTGTGGCCAATTGACAGTCAAACCTCATGAAATTTGATCCACATCAACATTTTGAATTCATATGAACCATTTGACCAAGTTTGGATCACAATTCCACAAGAAATTTGATCAGATCACCAAAAGGGCAAAATGGTCATTTTTAGGGTTTTGACTGCACAAAGGCAATTTTTGACTGTTTGACCTAGCCAATGGCAAACCAAGCTCACATATGGACTCAAGGACCCCATGGAATTATCTTGACATGTTCATCAAGCTCAAAAGATCCCAAGTACACAAGATTGACAGTTGAATTTCCCAGTCAATTGATCAATTTTGACTGTATACTGAAAAGTCAAACTTTGACTTTTTGGTCAAAATCAAGAGTCAAGATTCATGTTTCATCAAAACATGCCAAATCATGAAACTTGTTCACCAAGAAATCACAAAATGCAAATTAGGGTTTGAAAATGGAATTTTTCATAACTTAGAATTTTTCTAAGTTATGGAAAACCCTAATTTTTTCCCAACTTTGCCCCATCTTTTCACCATGATCCATTTGGATTCAAACAAAAGTCAAAACATGAAAGTTGTAGCTTGTTGCATAATCTACAACTTTGATTCACAAAGTTTTCTCATTTGAAGCTTGTATCTCAAGTTATGATTTTTTGAATAAGGGCACTAAACCATCTTTTAACTTAGTGAAATTTGACCTATTTTGACAAGGTTTTCTACCCTACTTCAAGGCCACTTTACATACCCTTCCACTTGGAATTTTGATTTTCATTTCAAAGATGGATTGTAGTACACATTCCAAGCTTTCCAAAATGTCCAAGAACTCATCAAACAACCTCATAACTTGAGAGATTCGAATTTCACAAGTTGGCAAAAATTCACTTTTTGTTCTTCATCAAAGCATGTTCATAAACTTGGCAAATTTGAATTCAGCATGCTTAAGCTACATTGCAGGCCTCTAATCCCATTTTCACTCAATAATTCAATGCATATCCTTTGTGCTCTAGCATTATCTTGCTCATTTGGACAATACACACAAAATCAAGCCTAAACTAGAAAAAGCATATTATCCATTCTTGTAAAGTGCTACTTTATGGCAACTTTGCAAATCTATGAGGTACAATGCAGATCTTTGAGGCAAAAAGGCATGGACATTTCCCACTGATCAAGACTCAAATGTGCAGCATAGATTGAGGCATTGTACTGGCCTAGAAACCAAGTTGACATTTGCTTGCTTCACTTAGAAGTAACATCCATAACATATGCCATCTCTCATACCAGCATACAAACACAGCACAAAAGATATCAAACACATTCCATAGACCACATTGAAGCTTTTGCACGAGCCATTTCCCTTTCAAACCTTCTCCATCTCAGAATCATCCTCAAACTGCAAAAACAGGGGTGCCCCTGCAGTTTGAGTGCAATCTCTCAATCCCTTCAAGCATTTCTGTCCAAACCTGTTCCTCTACCTTCCTTACAACATATGCAAGCTATCCAGAAGCTAAGGCACGATCTGTAGTTGCTCTAACCACTTCCACCATTTTCACATCTTTGACTTGCAGGTGCAGTTCAATAGCTTGATACAAGAAGGTTCAAGACAAAGTGAGCATTGAAAAAGCATCCCTGGGCCTCAAGGAAGCTTTTCCAATCATTACATTGCACTGAAAGTCTCTCATTCTCCACATAGAAGTTCAACTGCACAGGTAAAAGTTTGAATTCGTATCTCTCTTATTAGGCATCTTTAGTCTTAAGTTTGTGAAGAAACAAGGTCCTACTCATAGCCCTGAACATGTACATAGCTTTACTTTTCATTTCTTTTGCTTGAGTAGAGAGAATTTGAGCTCTGAACATTGATGAAAAGTTAGGTCAGAAAAGAGGGGGAGAGAAATTCTCCCTCATCTTAGAGAGATAGGTCATGTTCTTTATATGGTTGAAACCGTCTCTTAATGCTCTACACTTTTCATGTTATGAGTTTTGCTTGAAAGTCCAGGAATCCAGAGATAAAAAACGCGTGTTTTGTGTGAAGAAAGCTGTACAGAGGTTGAAGAAGAAGTGATCTGGGCTGGGCCTGGATTTGTTTCCTTTTCACACCCCATTTTTTGGTTTACACCCCCCTGAGCCCATTTGCTCATTTTTTAACATTTTTGACTTTTTCTTTTTGGGTTGACTTTGTTTATTTTTTCTCATACCATTAAAATTTTTAAAATATTTTTTCCATCACTTTTTGTATTTATGGCATATTTATTTGTTTATTTCTCTTGTTATATACAAATATATATATATACTATTATTGAAATAAATAGAAAATAGTGTAGATACATTTTTATTTTTTATTTACTTTCTGAAAATATTTCACAAAAAAAAAAATAATAAATACTTTTTATTTTATTAAAATATTAAAATATTTATTTTAGAATAATACATATTTAGGGTTATATATATATATATATATATATATATATATATATATATATATATATATATATTTGATTATTAATGTATTTAAGGAAAAGATATAAAAATACTTGATTTTTTTTATTTTATTAACATTTGATACAAAAATACTTTTTTTCACAATATACTTCATTTTAGGTTATTTTTATAGATAATAAATAAATAGTTGTATTAAAATTAAACAATACCTTTTATTTAAAAATTAGGGTTTTCACCCTAAGTTCAAAATACTAAAAAATAAATAATAAATACATTTTTATTTTCTTTTTCCTTTTACATAAATAATATTTTCTCATACACATAGAAACTTTCTTTTTACATTTCACATATTTATTTAATTTACATTTAATTATGCATTGCAAAATATCCAATTGTTGTAATAACTTAGATTTAAATTCTTGTCAATATCCCCATTTGAATATTTGTACCCCCCTTCCCATATTTGGTTGTGTAATAGCTTAGTAATTTTAATTTCGCACTTTATTGCTTTCTAAATAATAACATGCTAGAATTAGGGTTTGTATGCGAAAAAACGATAAAAAATAGTTTGACCTAATACAAGATAAACAAGCATGAAAATGGACACACAAATCACACTTGCACCCCCTAGGGTATTCCACTTGTTGCCTTCAAATAAATGGGCCATATTGTATGTTGAACATCTTTGGGCAAAGCAAACAGTTTGAATGATCATAGTCCCTCGATAAAACTTTTCAAAACAAACAAAACAAATGATCAAGTCCCTTAGAGAAATTGCCCAAAGACATTTAACGTCGTTACAATTATGGTCTAAACGATGACCCGCGCCTGTCCCTTTCACATCCTAACACAAGGTTGCCCACCAAATACAATGGTGATGTAAGCTTGTTAAAAGGGTTAAAGTATAGCAATAATCTTTTGAGAAATTTAGGAGTAGATAACCTCTTAGTTACTTGAATCAACTTGCAAAACAAAACACTTGCCAAATTTCAAAATCACACCTCACAACACTTTCAAAACAAAACTTTCAAAACAAAAATGAAAACCTTTTCAAAAGACATACATCTTTGTATACATCCCCACATGGATCATTACAAAGGTTGCCACCACATTGGCCTCTTTTCAAAAACATTTTCAAAACCCACACACTCAAAGCACCATTTAAAACAATTGAAAACAAAAGGCAAGTGATCTAAGCAAGTAACTAAGAGCCCATGGATAACCATGGATAGAAAGGGTGCTAATACCTTCCCCTTCTATAATCTACTCCCCGAACCCAAGAAAACATCTCAAAAGGTTTTTGCTGTGCTTTTTAACCTTTCCTTAGGATAAAATAAAAAGTCGGTGGCGACTCTTGCTAACCGCAACATTTGCGAATACGAACGCAAACCTCAAGTCAGTTCTCCCACCGTATCACAGAACTGGCGACTCTGCTGGGGATTACTTAAAAGTGGAGTAACCTTAGGGTTTTAGATCACCTTTGTTTTCAATTGTTTGCTTTGTTTGCTTTTATATTTGTGGGCTTTGCATCGGAGTTTCATAGATCCTAACCCGGATCTGGGAAATACCCTTTTTAGGTAGCATAATCTGTGAGGGACCTGTCCGGCGTAGACCGACATGGGTGAAGCAGTGGCTACGTTGGTGTGGCATCTTAGTCTGTACCTATATCCCTTGTGTTGTAACGGGGAGAATATAGGTCTTCTAAGGGGTCATTAAACACCAACCAACCTTAGAATCCTAAATTGACCAACTTGGCTATTAGGACAGTAGCAGTATGCTACACTCATTGAGGCTAAACTCTCGAGATGGTTCTGGCCGCGAGAAAAGATTGCGATGCTGGAGTTATGACCGATTGAGGGTAGCCAATGATTTGAGATCCTCTAGAACCCGGTTACTTTTGATAGGACAGGTTTTAACCAACAAAACCAAAAGAGGGTAATACCTGAAACTCATGCTGGCCTGAAACCTAAGGGTGTCTTGTGTGACTTGTGTGCTTTATTTGCCTATGTGAATACTTGTGATGTGCTTCATCATAGCATCATGCCATCATACCATTGCATGCATAAAAAGCTAACCCATTTCAAAGACAAAAAGGTTTCATCTTTGCTCTGTTTTGTAGGACATCATGATGCCCGTGCGTAGAAATACTGTCCGGCTCAACTTTGTTCAACCACCAGTTTTACTCAAAGATCTGGTTGAAAGAATTCCAAACACTACCTCCTTCATCAACAGACATGGTTCCCTCCTTGGCTTGATCACTGCAAAATGGGACCAACAACTGATAAGTGTTCTGACCCAGTTTTATGACCCTCTGCATCATTGTTTCACCTTTCAAGACTTCCAGCTGGTTCCTACCCTGGAAGAGTTCTCTTACTTGCTTGGGATTCCTGTCTTGGAACAAACTCCTTTCACTGGTTTGGAAAAGACTCCTAGGCCTGAAGAGATTGCTGCAATTCTCCCCTTGACCAAAGAAGAGGTATTGTCCAACTGGGAAACTAGAAATGGGATCAAGGGCTTTTTGGTCAAATTTCTGGTTGGCAAGGCTAATGATTTCTGGAATGACTTGGACTTCAAAGCATATGAGGATATTCTGGCTCTTTTGATCTATGGTCTGGTATTGTTTCCCAACCCTGACACCTTCATCAGTATCCATGTCATAAGAATCTTCATGTCTCGGAATCCGGTACCCACTCTCTTGGGTGACATTCTACAACAACTCTATGCTCGTTCTGCTCGAAAACGGGGGACTCCATGGTGTTGTGCTCCTTTGCTGGTAAGGTGGTTTATTTCGCACCTTCCTAAGTCCGTGCTGAAGAATGAAGAGGGAAAAGGTTGGGCTCGGAGGTTAATGTCTCTCACAGATGAGGATATCACTTGGACTCTCAGAGGCTTGGATGAGGTAGCTGTTATCGACCGTTGCGGAGAATACCCTAATGTCCCGTTGATTGGTATCCAAGGAGGAATCTCTTACAATCCGTGTTTAGCTCTCCGTCAGTTTGGAAGAGCCAGAGGAGCTGGGCCTCATGAGATGCTGATTCCTCACTTCCATTTTGAGTTTCAGGCCGACAGTGACAAACTACGCCAGGGATTCATTAGAGCTTGGGACAGAATTCACAAAGCTGACCCACATGAGTTAGGACCAAAGACGTCTTTGCCATTGGAGCCCTATTGCAAATGGGTCCGCATCCGTGCTCAGAAGTTAGGTATGCCGTACGAAGCTATCAGACCAATCATCCTTGAATCTCCCGATGAAGATGGGGTTCCTCCAACTGTCCTCCCTCCTCAGATACCTACTGATTTTGACACCATGAAGAGATCTTGGACACAGCTAAAGGAAGAACGGGATTTCTATCGGGAGAAGTTCAACGAGCAGGAAAGGAAGGTCCAAAGGCTGACTAAGCAATTGGAGGAAGAACGTGTCCTGAACAACTACATCAGCACTGAGAGGAGGAGGCCATGGGAGCATTGATGAGCTTTGATTATTTCCTTTTGTAGTTTTATTTCCTTTTCCGTATTTTTCATTCCTGTAATGCCTAAGGGCAAATTGTTGAACAATTGAAAAATTTTAATCTAATGAAGTGTGTTTCCTTTTTTTTGTCTACAAAGTTGAATCTTATTTGTCTTTGAAAACATAAAACATACGCATTCCATTACACCATATGCATAGCAGGTACCCTATTTCACAGGTTGCTTAATCTTCTTCGCTGTTTGTTTGCACAGTCATCATGAATCCGGAATCATCCAGTGAGCAAGCAATCAAGGCCCTTCAGGCCCAAAGTGCACAGTTTCAAGAGATGGTCCTAAGCCTAGCCCAGGGTCAGCAAGAGTTGAAGACTCTACTCCTGAAGAAGAAGAAGAAAAAGAGAACGGCGATGTTCAACACCGGACGCAGATTTGGGAACACACTCCACAATGAAGCTGATCCAACCACTTCTTCTGCTGAGAAAAATAGTCCCCAAGGGGGAGGAGCTCCTAGTCCCGCAGTCTCCGACAACGAGACGGACTATAACGAGGAACAATACCCACCTGCTGCTGACAGATACAAACAATTGGAGGACCGCTTGAGCGCTATGGAAATTCAGAACGTGCCAGGACTGGATTTCGGAGATTTGGGATTATCTTCCGGAGTAGTAATTCCACACAAGTTTAAGGCACCTGCCTTCACCAAGTATGATGGGGTCTCCTGCCCAAAGCTGCATCTGAGGTCGTATGTAAGGAAAATCCAACCTTACACGGCGGATAAGAACCTCTGGATTCACTTCTTCCAGGACAGCCTCTCGGGGTCTCAGCTTGAATGGTTCTACCAATTAGACGGAGCTAGCATCCGGAACTGGGAGGATTTGGCGACTGCTTTCTACAGACAATACCAATACAATTCTGATCTCGCTCCTACGCGTACCCAACTTCAGGGTATGTCTCTAGGGACGGGTGAAGGGTTCAAAGAGTACGCTCAAAAATGGAGAGATTTGGCTGGCAGGGTGCAGCCTCCATTAACTGATCGAGAGCTGGTTGATATGTTTCTGGGAACGTTGTCTGGTCCGTTTTTCAATCATTTGGTTGGTAACTCCTCCGCTGGGTTCACAGATTTGATATTAACAGGAGAGAGAATTGAAGCTGGCATCAGGTCAGGCAAGATACAGAAAGCTGCCTCTACGAGTACTGAGAAGAGGCCGTTTAAGAAAGAAGCAAGTGCCGTCTATGGCCCTAGAAGACAAGTCAAGCCCGAAAGTCGCCAAGCCGTCAACGCTTTGGTCATCTCTAAACCTGTGGCTGCTCCTCAACAGTACAATCAACAGAGAAGTGAAAGGCCCAAGAGGCAGTATACCCGATTGAGTATGACATTATCTCAAATTTTACCCCAACTGTTATCCACCAACCTGGTGACCCTCAAAGAAGCTCCTAAGGTCGTCAACACTGCGTCCCCTAAATACAACCCGAATGCCCGGTGTGCTTATCATTCTGATAGTCCCGGGCACACTACTGATGATTGTTGGGCCTTGAGAAACAAAGTGCAGGATCTAATTGACGCAAAAGAAATTCAGTTTGAAGCGCCGGAAAGACCGAATGTTGTAACGGCTCCTATGCCCCAGCATAGGGTAAATGCCATTGAGGAAGAAGTGTATGCTGTTTCGATAGATGAGGTTGTTACCCCTTTGAAGACTGTTAAGAAGAACCTACTGCGGGCCGGTTTATTTCCGGGTTGCGGCGAAGGTTGCCCATTCTGTGCTATTTCCCTATCTGATTGTCCCTTGCTAAGGTTAGGCATCCAAGGCCTAATGGATAGCAAGGAGATTCTATTCAAAAAGACTGCTGTTCATTTGGTTCCAATGAAAGAAGTTTCCGTGATTACCATCTTCAAAAATCCAATCAAGGCTCCCCCAAAGAAGCCTATTCAAATCTTGACAGTTGCGCCTGTGATCATTACTGTTCCAGGACCCCTCTCCTACGTGTCTGATAAAGCTGTCCCCTGGCATTATGGGGCAGACGTATATGTAAATGGAATCAAGCAAGAATTTGATGCTAGTGCCAGTATCTGCGATATCACCGGTCCAGCTAAAGTCACCCGCAGTGGCAGGCTCTTCTCGCCTGACATTGCGCCGCCCGCTATTCGAAAACCCCTCCTCATAAAACCTGCAAGTTTACCAAGTCCCGTTGCTGATCAAATTGTGTCCCCTGCTGCCGAGTCATCAAATACTCGGGGCAAAGGGATTGAAGAAGAGCCTGCCCGGATGGAGGCACCAATACCCGTGAATGTTGAGGCCTCCCGACAAGAAATGGAGGAGATTCTGAAAATAATAAAGAAAAGTGATTTTAATGTTGTTGAGCAGTTAGGGCATACACCCTCCAAGATCTCCCTGCTTTCCTTATTACTATGTTCCGAGGCCCATGCAAAGGCCTTGATCTCATTTCTCAAGACGGCCCATGTGCCGCAGGAGACGTCTGCAGTTCAGTTCACTGACTGCATAGCAAATCTGACGGCGGACAACGGCTTGGGCTTTTCAGATGCTGACCTAACCGCAAAAGGGAGAAACCACAATGATGCCCTGCATGTCTCCATTGAATGCAGGGGCACTACTCTGGCACATGTCTTGGTGGACACCGGTTCTTCTTTGAATGTTCTTCCGAAAAAGGCTTTGGATCGTCTGGATTATGAAGGCCTGGAGTTGAAACCCAGCAATATCATCGTCAGAGCCTTTGACGGTTCCAAGAGGATGGTTCATGGAGAGGTTAACATCCCCATTCGTATGGGCTCTCAAGTGTTTGACTCTACCTTTTACGTGATGGATATACGTCCATCGTACTCCTGTCTGTTGGGTAGACCTTGGATCCACAAAGCTGGGGCAGTGACCTCCACCTTACACCAAAAACTGAAGTATCCCGTCAGGGGGAAGATTGTCACTGTGCAAGGAGAAGAGGAGTATATGGTGAGCCATTTGAATTCCTTCAGGTACATCGAGATGGACGGAGAATTTATTGAAACTCCCTTCCAACATTTCGAGGAGGTACATCCAATTTCAGCAGCTGCGGAGACAATGGCCGAAGAGAATGATTCCTTGAAGATGGTTTCCCTAAGGGATGCCCGGGCTGTGGTTCAGAAAGGCAATGGTGCACACTGGGGTCAGCTTCCTGACTTCACTCAGAAGAACGACAAGTTCGGGCTAGGCTTTACTGCAGAGGCTCAGAAGGCAGTGCGCAAAGAGAAGATTGGAAAGGCTCCGGTGTTTATTTCCAGCTCAAGGGTGAATGCTATCGAGGAGGATGCGGAGGAAGCTGAGTTTGATAATTGGATCTACCCGACTGCCAGCGACGGACCAAGCAACTGGACAACAAAGGATTTTACCCCTATCACATTTGTCACGCAGTAATTGATTTCTTTTGATTCCCAAATTTGTAACAAACAATATGTTAAAACTCTGTTGGCTCGGTGTCCTGCCCGGGGAATCGTAGCTCCATTTGTGAGGGCTTTTTTGTATGACATTTTCATATATCATCAATCAAAACATTGGACGTTTGTTGCATTGCAAATCTTGTGCTCTTTTCTTTTTGTGTTATATATTGCAAAACAGCTATATTTACACACACTCACTTATACAGGTTTCAGTCCACTCTGGATCTCGCTGGTAACAGCTCTGCTACCGCCAGTTATGACTTCGAGAATCCGATCAACTTGGCCGAAGACGAAGGTGAAGATGATTGCGAATTGCCTGGTGAACTCGCAAGGCTGCTACTCCAAGAAGAGAGGGTTATTCAACCACATGAAGAGCCGGTGGAAACAATTAACCTGGGTACTGAGACAGATAGGAAAGAGGTCAAAATTGGTGCCAATCTAGAGCTCAGCGTGAAGCAACGATTGATCCAGATGCTACAAGACTACATGGAGATCTTTGCCTGGTCTTATGAAGATATGCCTGGTTTGGATGCCGACATTGTAGTTCACCATTTGCCAACCAAGGAAGATTGCCCTCCAGTAAAGCAAAAAGTTCGACGAATGCGTCCAGAGATGTCTGAGAAGATTAAAGCTGAGGTGATGAAACAGTTTGATGCGGGTTTCCTTGCAGTAACTTCTTACCCTCAGTGGGTTGCCAATGTTGTGCCAGTGCCGAAGAAGGACGGTAAAGTCAGAATGTGTGTCGACTACAGGGATCTGAACAGGGCCAGCCCCAAGGATGATTTCCCCCTACCTCACATCGATGTCCTTGTTGATAATACAGCTCAACACAAGGTGTTCTCCTTCATGGATGGCTTCTCAGGGTATAATCAGATCAAGATGGCTCATGAAGATATGGAGAAGACTACATTTGTAACTCAGTGGGGGACCTTCTGTTATAAGGTCATGCCGTTCGGATTGAAAAATGCTGGGGCAACCTATCAGCGTGCCATGGTTGCTTTATTTCATGATATGATCCATCATGAGATTGAAGTATACGTTGATGACATGATTGCAAGGTCTCAAACTGAGGAGGAACACCTTGATCATCTGAGGAAGTTGTTTGACCGACTCAAGTTGTACAAGCTGAGGTTGAATCCCAACAAATGCACCTTCGGGGTGAGGTCCGGAAAATTGTTAGGTTTCATTGTAAGTGATAAAGGTATCCAGGTGGACCCTGCCAAGGTTAAAGCTATTCAAGAGATGCCGACGCCAAAAACAGAGAAAGAAGTCAGAGGGTTCCTGGGACGACTGAATTACATTGCCCGATTCATCTCACATCTGACTGCTACTTGTGAGCCAATCTTCAAATTACTGAAGAAAGATCAAGTGGTACGCTGGAATGATGAATGTCAGGCCGCCTTTGAAAGAATAAAGGAATATCTCCAAGAGCCACCTATTCTTATGCCACCGGTGGATGGAAGACCTCTGATACTATACTTGACAGTGCTTGATAATTCAATGGGGTGTGTGCTGGGGCAGCATGACGAGTCTGGCCGAAAAGAGCACGCTATTTATTACTTGAGCAAAAAGTTTACCGACTGTGAGTCTCGTTACTCACTGCTTGAGAAAACTTGCTGCGCTCTTGTATGGGCTGCTCGCCGGCTGAGACAGTATATGCTGACTCACACTACTTTATTGATTTCAAAGATGGATCCCATCAAGTACATATTTGAAAAGCCCGCTCTGTCTGGGAGAATAGCGAGATGGCAAATGATCTTAACAGAATATGATATCCAATATACAACTCAGAAAGCAATTAAGGGAAGTGTACTGGCTGATCATTTGGCGCACCAACCTGTGGACGATTATCAATCATTGAACTTTGATTTTCCGGACGAAGACATCATGGTGGTAACTGACTGTGAAGTACCTGGACCGGATGAAGGACCTGAGGAAGGATCCCGATGGTCTATGCATTTTGACGGAGCCTCCAATGCTTTGGGTAACGGCGTCGGTGCTGTGATCATATCTCCCAAGGGGACTCATACTCCACTCACCGCCCGATTATGTTTCAGCTGCACCAACAACATGGCAGAATATGAGGCATGTATCATGGGTTTACAAGCTGCGATCGATTTGAGGATCAAGTTTCTAAGTGTCTTCGGAGATTCCGCTCTCGTGATCAATCAGATCAAAGGCGAGTGGGATACGAAACACCCGAATCTCATTCCTTACAAGGAGTATGTGTCGACCTTGCTCCCTCACTTTGAAGAGATAACTTTTGAGCATTTCCCCAGAGAGGAGAATCAGCTAGCGGACGCACTAGCCACGATGTCTTCAATGTTCAAAGTTAAATGGGACAATGAGGCTCCTCAAATCATAATCTGGAAGTTGGATGAACCGGCATACTGCTGTGAGCTCGAGACTGAGAAGGTAACTGAAAAACCCTGGTATCACGAGGTGAAGAGGTACTTGGAAGCTCAGGAATACCCTGAAGGCGCATCTGTCAATGATAAGAAGTTCATGAGGAGGTTTGCTGCAAAATTCTTCCTCAGCAACGGCATTCTCTACAAACGGAATCATGATTCAACTCTATTACGTTGTGTGGATAAGGTTGAAGCAGAGAAAATCATGACGGAACTGCACGAAGGTACATTTGGGACCCATTCCAGTGGACACACCATGGCTAAGAAAATCCTTCGGGCAGGATATTTCTGGTCCACGATGGAAGCCGATTGTTACCAACACTCCCGGACTTGTCATAAGTGCCAGATCTATGCTGACAAGGTGCATATCCCTCCAGTTCCTTTGAATGTCCTAACGGCACCTTGGCCTTTCGCAATGTGGGGCATCGATATGATCGGTGAGATCCGACCGACGGCATCCAATGGGCACCGCTTCATCTTGGTGGCAATCGATTACTTCACGAAATGGGTCGAGGTAGCTTCCTATGCCACAGTAACCAAGAGCGTCGTGGCACGATTCATCCGGCATAATCTGATTTGTCGGTACGGAGTCCCAGAAAGAATCATTACGGACAATGGTACCAATCTCAATAACAAAATGATCACTGAACTCTGTGAACAATTCAAGATACAGCACCACAATTCTTCCCCCTATCGGCCGAAGATGAATGGGGCTGTAGAGGCAGCCAATAAAAATATCAAGAAAATTGTGCAGAAGATGACAGTGACCTATAAAGATTGGCACGAGATGTTACCGTTCGCTCTTCATGGGTACCGCACCTCAGCAAGGACGTCAACCAGGGCAACTCCCTTCTCCCTAGTCTATGGCATGGAGGCAGTCTTGCCGATCGAAATCCAGATACCCTCTCTCCGGATAATGAAGGATGCAGACTTGAATGAAGATGATTGGATCCAGACTCGACTTGATCAACTAAATCTGATTGACGAAAAGAGGCTCACTGCTATCTGTCATGGTCAAACGTATCAGAAACGGATGATCAGGGCATTTAACAAGAAAGTCAGACCGCAAGAGTATCAAGTTGGGGACCTGGTAATCAAACGCATCATCCTTCCTCAAAGTGATCCCCGGGGCAAATGGACCCCTACTTACGAAGGGCCATTTGTGGTTAAGCGTGTGTTCTCAGGAGGAGCCATGATCCTAACCACCATGGACGGTGACGACCTTCCTCACCCCGCCAATGCGGACATAGTGAAAAAATACTACGCATAAATAAAAGACCCGCTAGGTTGACATACCTAGGCAAAAATAAGGGCTTCCCGGCGAACCAAAAGGGTTCGGGCAAAAATAAGGGATGAAATGAAAAAATCTGTACACCCGGCAAGTCGAAAACCTGAAAGGGCGGCTTGGGCAAAAAAGGGTATCCCGGTGGACTGAAAACCCGAAAGAGCGGTCCAGGCAAAAGTTAGGGATAAAAGCGTAACACTATGTCTCATTGGATCACTTCGCATCCGGAATTCGGCATCAACTATCTGGCCCCAGATTTCGGCATTGACCAATCAGCTTCATCTTCAACTAAGCAGCAAAGCGATGAGACGTTCGAAGACATAAAGGCAATAGCAGAGTTGGAACCCAGTGGGATTGTTCACATAGCTGTTTTGTTTTCTTTTTCAAATTGTAAATTCTATACTTTTGGCGATGTCCTCTTACTAAGATGTCAGCCTCTTGTACAAAAAACGCCTATTCACAGGCAAAGTTTAAATCAATACAAATTCACTTGTCCATGCAAATTACCATTGTTTTTTCTTTTTCTGTTTTGTCTTGCGAAGAACGTCCAATGTTCATTTTTGATATATGCATTTGACATTAAATTGCTGATTCATAAAAAGTTTGCATATGAAACAAGAGATTAATTACAAGTGACATCAAAGACAGGGGCAATGTGGAGTTGTCTAGTGCAGTCTAGTTTGTTTTGTCCGCCAAGGCACCAAGGTAGGTTCAACTGAAAATATTGGCCAAATCATCTTAAGCTCCCCGCAGAATAAAACAAGGTTCAGCAGCACTTCCCCCAAGCAGGAGTCGATTCCCCGTCGATCCTGAAAAAGGCACAACATTCCCCGGCAGGTCTTAAAAGCTCATCCCCAGTAGTTTCTGCGAGCTAATCCCCGGCGAAGTACGAACGTCTCGCCCAAGTTTTATTTAGAGTTATTTCCTCACAAGGACTTATAACTGGGTTATCCTCAGCTAAAGGCCACGGAAGACCGTTCTCGGCAAAAGTTCCTTCAATCCCCAGCGAAGTTTATCTTTGGTATTCCCAAGCAGAGTTTATCTTTGGGGTTTCCCCAGCGGAGTTTATCATCATTATCCTCAGCGGAATCCATCGTTAAAGTCCTCAGCAGGCCTCTCATCAGAACTTCGGCCAAGTATCTCTTCCACAGAGCAGCTTCCCGGCCGTTCGTCAAGGATTTATTTTCCTAAGATGAGATTACACTCATAAACATTTCACATTTTCATACATCTTGCTTACATACATGATGAAACACATACAACATCAAATGTTGAACATCATGACATCATGCATATCATACATCATGACATTGCATACAGCTTACGTCTTTGTCTTTCAGGAAAAAGACAATCTCAAAAACGACTACCTTCAACTGTCACAATTCCAGATTCGATACCTGTATCTAGCCAGGGCACATCTGAGAGTGATCAGTTTCCAGACTCGATTCCTGTATCTAGCCAGGGCACGTCTGAAGAGTTCAAAGATTCGACTGCTGTATCCAGCCAGGGCACATCTATCAACTACAACAGCTCCAGATTCGATTCCTGTATCCAGCCAGGGCATATCTGTTGACCACATTTCCAGACTCGATTCCTGTATCTAGCCAGGGCACGTCTGCAGAGTTCAAAGATTCGATTCCTGTATCCAGCCAGGGCACATCTATTCGACGACTACTTCCAGATTCGACTCCTGTATCCAGCCAGGGCACATCTGTGAGCAACTGATTGTAGATTCAATACCTGTATCTAGCCAGGACATATCTGCATAAGGAGACTAAAGATCAAACACCTGTAACAAGCCAGGAAAACATCTGTCTTTCTTAAATACACAAGTTCTCGCTAAGGAATCTCTTATGCGATCAACACTTCCAAATGGCATCTATAAGCCCATTCCCGACAAAGTTCTGTCACTTCTCCAGATGGCATCTACAAAGCCCATCTCCCTACCCACCATCTCTCCAAATGGCATCTACAAGCCCATTCCCGACACCACATTGCTGATACTTCAACATGCGAGTGCAAATTTCCGGGCACTCTAGTGTCCAATCTCCTTTTACCCTCGAGTCACGAAAGGCAAACTTGCCAATCTAACTCTTCAGGTCCAAGAAGATTGAACAGGGGCAACTGTTGTACCCCAAAATTTGCCCTCCCATTTCCTCAACATTTTCTCATCACAAGACCTTTAAGGATCAAGATACAATTAGGGTTTCCTCTGCTCAAGACTTCTCCTTGCACTGTGGACTCAAATTAGGGTTTGTGTTTGCCTAAAGATGTTTTGACCTAAAATGCCTAAAATGACTTTCATGCTTCATATTGGACTCCCAAGTTTACCCATACCAAGTTTCAGGTCTTGATTCCAAGTTTTACCCAGTCAATTGGACAGTTGACCTAGAAATCAGCTGTATTGGGGAAAAAGTCAACTGTGGCCAATTGACAGTCAAACCTCATGAAATTTGATCCACATCAACATTTTGAATTCATATGAACCATTTGACCAAGTTTGGATCACAATTCCACAAGAAATTTGATCAGATCACCAAAAGGGCAAAATGGTCATTTTTAGGGTTTTGACTGCACAAAGGCAATTTTTGACTGTTTGACCTAGCCAATGGCAAACCAAGCTCACATATGGACTCAAGGACCCCATGGAATTATCTTGACATGTTCATCAAGCTCAAAAGATCCCAAGTACACAAGATTGACAGTTGAATTTCCCAGTCAATTGATCAATTTTGACTGTATACTGAAAAGTCAAACTTTGACTTTTTGGTCAAAATCAAGAGTCAAGATTCATGTTTCATCAAAACATGCCAAATCATGAAACTTGTTCACCAAGAAATCACAAAATGCAAATTAGGGTTTGAAAATGGAATTTTTCATAACTTAGAATTTTTCTAAGTTATGGAAAACCCTAATTTTTTCCCAACTTTGCCCCATCTTTTCACCATGATCCATTTGGATTCAAACAAAAGTCAAAACATGAAAGTTGTAGCTTGTTGCATAATCTACAACTTTGATTCACAAAGTTTTCTCATTTGAAGCTTGTATCTCAAGTTATGATTTTTTGAATAAGGGCACTAAACCATCTTTTAACTTAGTGAAATTTGACCTATTTTGACAAGGTTTTCTACCCTACTTCAAGGCCACTTTACATACCCTTCCACTTGGAATTTTGATTTTCATTTCAAAGATGGATTGTAGTACACATTCCAAGCTTTCCAAAATGTCCAAGAACTCATCAAACAACCTCATAACTTGAGAGATTCGAATTTCACAAGTTGGCAAAAATTCACTTTTTGTTCTTCATCAAAGCATGTTCATAAACTTGGCAAATTTGAATTCAGCATGCTTAAGCTACATTGCAGGCCTCTAATCCCATTTTCACTCAATAATTCAATGCATATCTTTTGTGCTCTAGCATTATCTTGCTCATTTGGACAATACACACAAAATCAAGCCTAAACTAGAAAAAGCATATTATCCATTCTTGTAAAGTGCTACTTTATGGCAACTTTGCAAATCTATGAGGTACAATGCAGATCTTTGAGGCAAAAAGGCATGGACATTTCCCACTGATCAAGACTCAAATGTGCAGCATAGATTGAGGCATTGTACTGGCCTAGAAACCAAGTTGACATTTGCTTGCTTCACTTAGAAGTAACATCCATAACATATGCCATCTCTCATACCAGCATACAAACACAGCACAAAAGATATCAAACACATTCCATAGACCACATTGAAGCTTTTGCACGAGCCATTTCCCTTTCAAACCTTCTCCATCTCAGAATCATCCTCAAACTGCAAAAACAGGGGTGCCCCTGCAGTTTGAGTGCAATCTCTCAATCCCTTCAAGCATTTCTGTCCAAACCTGTTCCTCTACCTTCCTTACAACATATGCAAGCTATCCAGAAGCTAAGGCACGATCTGTAGTTGCTCTAACCACTTCCACCATTTTCACATCTTTGACTTGCAGGTGCAGTTCAATAGCTTGATACAAGAAGGTTCAAGACAAAGTGAGCATTGAAAAAGCATCCCTGGGCCTCAAGGAAGCTTTTCCAATCATTACATTGCACTGAAAGTCTCTCATTCTCCACATAGAAGTTCAACTGCACAGGTAAAAGTTTGAATTCGTATCTCTCTTATTAGGCATCTTTAGTCTTAAGTTTGTGAAGAAACAAGGTCCTACTCATAGCCCTGAACATGTACATAGCTTTACTTTTCATTTCTTTTGCTTGAGTAGAGAGAATTTGAGCTCTGAACATTGATGAAAAGTTAGGTCAGAAAAGAGGGGGAGAGAAATTCTCCCTCATCTTAGAGAGATAGGTCATGTTCTTTATATGGTTGAAACCGTCTCTTAATGCTCTACACTTTTCATGTTATGAGTTTTGCTTGAAAGTCCAGGAATCCAGAGATAAAAAACGCGTGTTTTGTGTGAAGAAAGCTGTACAGAGGTTGAAGAAGAAGTGATCTGGGCTGGGCCTGGATTTGTTTCCTTTTCACACCCCATTTTTTGGTTTACACCCCCCTGAGCCCATTTGCTCATTTTTTAACATTTTTGACTTTTTCTTTTTGGGTTGACTTTGTTTATTTTTTCTCATACCATTAAAATTTTTAAAATATTTTTTCCATCACTTTTTGTATTTATGGCATATTTATTTGTTTATTTCTCTTGTTATATACAAATATATATATATACTATTATTGAAATAAATAGAAAATAGTGTAGATACATTTTTATTTTTTATTTACTTTCTGAAAATATTTCACAAAAAAAATAATAATAAATACTTTTTATTTTATTAAAATATTTAAATATTTATTTTAGAATAATACATATTTAGGGTTATATATATATATATATTTGATTATTAATGTATTTAAGGAAAAGATATAAAAATACTTGATTTTTTTTATTTTATTAACATTTGATACAAAAATACTTTTTTTCACAATATACTTCATTTTAGGTTATTTTTATAGATAATAAATAAATAGTTGTATTAAAATTAAACAATACCTTTTATTTAAAAATTAGGGTTTTCACCCTAAGTTCAAAATACTAAAAAATAAATAATAAATACATTTTTATTTTCTTTTTCCTTTTACATAAATAATATTTTCTCATACACATAGAAACTTTCTTTTTACATTTCACATATTTATTTAATTTACATTTAATTATGCATTGCAAAATATCCAATTGTTGTAATAACTTAGATTTAAATTCTTGTCAATATCCCCATTTGAATATTTGTACCCCCCTTCCCATATTTGGTTGTGTAATAGCTTAGTAATTTTAATTTCGCACTTTATTGCTTTCTAAATAATAACATGCTAGAATTAGGGTTTGTATGCGAAAAAACGATAAAAAATAGTTTGACCTAATACAAGATAAACAAGCATGAAAATGGACACACAAATCACACTTGCACCCCCTAGGGTATTCCACTTGTTGCCTTCAAATAAATGGGCCATATTGTATGTTGAACATCTTTGGGCAAAGCAAACAGTTTGAATGATCATAGTCCCTCGATAAAACTTTTCAAAACAAACAAAACAAATGATCAAGTCCCTTAGAGAAATTGCCCAAAGACATTTAACGTCGTTACAATTATGGTCTAAACGATGACCCGCGCCTGTCCCTTTCACATCCTAACACAAGGTTGCCCACCAAATACAATGGTGATGTAAGCTTGTTAAAAGGGTTAAAGTATAGCAATAATCTTTTGAGAAATTTAGGAGTAGATAACCTCTTAGTTACTTGAATCAACTTGCAAAACAAAACACTTGCCAAATTTCAAAATCACACCTCACAACACTTTCAAAACAAAACTTTCAAAACAAAAATGAAAACCTTTTCAAAAGACATACATCTTTGTATACATCCCCACATGGATCATTACAAAGGTTGCCACCACATTGGCCTCTTTTCAAAAACATTTTCAAAACCCACACACTCAAAGCACCATTTAAAACAATTGAAAACAAAAGGCAAGTGATCTAAGCAAGTAACTAAGAGCCCATGGATAACCATGGATAGAAAGGGTGCTAATACCTTCCCCTTCTATAATCTACTCCCCGAACCCAAGAAAACATCTCAAAAGGTTTTTGCTGTGCTTTTTAACCTTTCCTTAGGATAAAATAAAAAGTCGGTGGCGACTCTTGCTAACCGCAACATTTGCGAATACGAACGCAAACCTCAAGTCAGTTCTCCCACCGTATCACAGTAGGGTTACTTCGAGATGAAATCCTAAGTAGTAGGGCTGTGAGAAGGAACCTGGATAGTAGGGTTACTTCGAGATGAAAGCCTGGGTAGTAGAGCTGTGAAAAGGAACCTAGATAATAGGGTTGTGAGAAGGAACCTGGATAATAGGGTTACTTCGATATGAAAGCCTGGATAGTAGGGCTGTGAGAAGGAACCTGGATAGTAGGGTTACTTCGATATGAAAGCCTAGATAGTAGGGCTTGAGAAGGAACTTGGGTAGTAGGGTTACTTCGAGATGAAAGCCTGGATAGTAGGGTTTTGAGAAGGAACCTGGATAGTAGGGTTACTTTGATATGAAAGCCTGGATAGTAGGGCTTGAGAAGGAACCTGGGTAGTAGGGTTACTTCGAGATGAAAGCCTGGATAGTAGGGCTGTGAGAAGGAACCTGGATAGTAGGGTTACTTCGATAAGAAAATCCTGGATAGTAGGGTTGCAAGAAGGAACTTGGATAGTAGGGTTACTTTAATATGAGAGCCTGGATAGTAGGGCTGCTTTGGTTGTGCCAATGATTACTCTTTTTTAGCCTTTGAGTGTTGATCATGGACTTGCTGGAAATTGTTGATAATAATGTCTTTCCTGAAATAAATACAGTGTTAGTTATATGCGATGCATGAGATGCATTATATGCTGACGTTCTCAAAATAAATGAGACTATGTTATATGTGATGCATGAGATGCATTGTATGCTGATGTGATAATCTGAACCTGGCAAAATAAATCTCTGATTGTTATAAAAACCATAGTTCCTCCACCTCTGTTGGGGATGGTGAACAAAGATGATCGTACTGGGGATTTGCCTCTTGGCTAGTAAATGTTCTATCGGAAGAGACTCCGTCTAAAGACAACTCTGCAGGGAAAAGCTCTGTTGGAGAGGAGATATCCTGTTGATAGATCTGCTGACTTTGAGAAATAACTCAGCTGGGGATGAATTTCTGTTTGCTAGTGATAAACAAACTCTGCTTGGGGAAAGTTTTGCCGACTCATTCGCGATTGTGAACCTCGACTGGGGAGAGTTGTGTCCTATTCGGGAAAGCTAACACCATTGTCTTTGGACACTTCTTACTCTGTGGAGAGTGTATGTACCCCTTCTCATATTCTCCAACTGGCTCTATCCCTGTACCTGATGGGCAGAGTAACTGTAAGGTTTGGACACTTCTTGTTTGCCTCTGTTCCTGGAATTATGAGTAATTATCTTTTGTTTCTTATGTAAATATTTATGAGCAGCAATTATTTCCAAATGCATATATAAAAAATGAATCATTGGACGTTCTTACAAAACAAAACAGAAAAAGGAAAAAAACAAGTTGAAATTTCTTGTGAAAATGAATTGTATTGATTTTTGAAGTTGGCCTGTAATAGGAGTTTTGTACAAGAGGCTGACGTCCTAGTAAGAGAACGCCGCCGAAAGATAGAAATTATACAATATGTGAAAAAGAAAGAAGAACAGCTATATGAAACAATCCCATTGGGTTCCAACTCTGCTATTGCCCTTATATCTTTGAGCGTCTCATCACTTTGCCGCTTGGTCGAAGGTAGACCAGACTGATTGGTGCTGTCCGAGCTTGATAGTCGATACCGAAGTCTGGTTGCAAGATGATTCAATGAGACATAGTGTTACGCTTCAATCCCTAATTTTTGCCCGGACCGCCCTTTCGGGTTTTCAGTCCACCAAGATACCCTTTTTTGCCCAAGCCACCTTTCCAGGTTTTCGATTTGCCGGGTGTTGTACCCAAAAATTTGCCCTCCCATATTCTTCAAGGTTTGTCAAGAATCATCCTCAAATGGTTCAAGATTTCTCAAGGGTTGCACAGTCCAAATGCCTCCTAAGCCAGTCAAAATTAGGGTTTTGGTTCTTTCAAGGAATTTGGGATTTTCAATGGCTCAATCAAGTCACATATGCCTATATACATTCTCAAGCACCTACATGTCAAGTCTCAAGTCTCACAATGCCAGTTTGCACAGTCAAAAGCTTCATTTGCTTCACAATCAACTGCAGGGGCAAAATGGTCATTTTACAGTCAAAAGTCAAAATTTTTGGTCAACATCTTATTTTGAGTCCACAATCATCATTTGATCAAGTCTTTATCATGATTCCACAAGAATGGCTCAAAAATCATCAAGATGCAAAAAGTTGCTATTTTTGGACAGTAGAAAAGTCAACTGTATCTTGACTAGGGCATAACTTTTTCATGGTTCATCAGAAAAATCCCATCCAATGATCATTTTGAAGGGGATGACATTTCCTACAACTCATATTCACATTCCAAGTCCAAGAAATGCTCTCACAAAAAGTTATCAATTTCTACATTATAGGTCAATTTCAAAAGTCAACAAAAATGCATTTTAAGTCAAAGACCATAACTTGATATGGGTAAATCCAAATGACATGGGACCAAAGGCATTGGTTAGAGGACTTCAAGACCTTTCCAAAATGTCCAAGAACATGTTCATAGGATCAAAATTGAGCAAGATATGCATTGGAGAAGTTGGGAAATTTTTGTGAATTTGCAAAAGTCAGCTTTGCTCAAAACACTTTGTTTTTGCTAATGGGCCTCAAATTTCTTATTGAAACTTTATCCAAAGCTTATGCACGACCCATCAAGCCTATTTGAATTTATTTTCTTATTTTTATTAATTAATTGGATTTTTAATTTATTTTAATTCATTTAATTAATTTAAATTGTAGGAAATTCAAAGATATGGTTTTTCAATCTTTTTTTGAAGCAAGAATGACCTAATCATGCTGGCAATTTTGTGTATCAATCAAGGATATCAAAATCTCCAAGTTTGGCAAGTTTCTTTAATAAAAAAGATGCAAAAATATTTGATTTTCAATCAAATATTGAATCATCATTCCATGGATCTTTTGTGCAAGATTGTAACCTAATTCCCTTCCTATAAGTACACAACCTAACCCTAGTGCATTGGACGAGAATTTGCTGCAAGAAAGCCATAATCACATTCAAAAAAATCCAAGAAAAAGTGAAAACTGATTTCCACATTCCAACGTGATTCAAAGGCTTTTCTTGTTTCTAATACCTTGCAGGAACTCTCAGGGACCTTTTGCAATCAAAATCACACGCTAAAGCTACAGGAATACTCAAGTACAGAACCACGGTTTGCTTGACTTTTCCATAACCGAAACTCATATTTTATGCATAATTAATATGTTTTAATCATTGTTTTGCATTGCTTGAATCTATACAAAGCTAATGGTATTGGTTAATTGGATTAAAATGCCCAGAATCATAAGTTACTATTGAAGAAATTTAGGGTTCTTGAGCTTCCAGATTGGGGCTTTACAGCTCAGGAAAAATTAGCACCTCTAATGCCTATGGTTGAAATCGCTGAGACAAGACGAATCAAACACCAACCTCACGAAATATTTATATAGCACACATGCCTAATCGCTATTATTCGTGGTTGCAGGTTGTGGGGGTTAAAAACCCCCGCTATCTAATTTGTTTTTTGCAGGCATAAGGAAGAAGACGAATACGTGTTATCACATGATTAGCCAATTCAAAAAATAGCGCGCGTTTTATTTACTTTCCAGCATAATTGTTGTTTTTATATATTAACTTCATTGTTCATTATAATTACAAAAGCAGGCAAGTGGCTGGATGGATAGTGCGCTGGCTGGTAACCATTGGGACCTGGGTTCGATTCCTAGGTCCCCCAAATAATTGTTTCTATTTTTTCCAATGTGTTCACATGCAGGTTGCTGAATGTTGTCCACCATATACCCCACTCATCCAAACGCCAAGTGGCTGGCAAGGCAGATCTGAAGGCAAAAGATGAGTGACTACCATGCTCTCTAGTCAAAGCATGCCTGGACAATTGCCAAAGTCAAACGGACTGGCAGCTTAGTGGGCTTGACAATTTCCAAACGTACCTCCTTCTGGGCCCATCACCCCCAGGGTTTTATTTCTCATTTTTTCTCTTTTATATTTTCTATTTAATTATTCTATTAACTATAATTATTACTATTATTATTTAATTACCTCATAAACTAATATTTTCCATAATAAATTCAGAAACCTAAAATATAATTATTATTATAATTATTAATTTCACTATTAATTATTATTTTGTAAATAAATTCTAACAAATTAATTTAGTTTAATTAGGTTTAATTTTGACTTTTTCATAATAAATAAAACAAATTAGAATTAGGGTTTTTTACTAACTTTTGATTTAATTTATTCTATTTTTATTTGCATTAAAACATAAAAAACATAAAAAAATACTTTTTCTTTTAATTAATTAATTAATTAGTAAATTAGGTTTAATAATTAATTGCAAAAAGGACCAAAATTCCATTCTTTTCTCAAAAAAGGGTCAAAACCCTAAGGACGTCCTGATTCAATTTTTCTCGCGCATGTTTATTCTTGATTCATTATTTTGATCATATTTATGTATCTGCTCCGAGAATGTAATAGATAATTAGGACCTTTATCGCTTTCTTTATTTTCTCGCATTTATTTTTCAAGGGTTATGTTTTTTGCGATGTAAATACCCGACGCCTTGTAATAACGTAGATTCACTTTCCGCAATTTATTTTCCGCACAATTATTAGCTGTTAACTATGCATGACAAGACTTGCCTGAAAAATAAAATCAACTCGTAGCTCACCATAACTTGTGCAAAGACAATTTAAACTGAACTTGACACACGTGCACATGCCACTCCTAGGGTACGCCTCACTTGGTTGCCTCGACGTGGTCATTAAGTATAGGGTGTTTTAGAGGTCGCCCTCCTGTCTAAAGATCCAGTTGCCTCAAAACGGTTGCCTCGGATAAAAAAGGATCTAGGACATTAGGGTTACCGCTAAGGCGTCCTACTATTGCTTTGGTGACCACACATGTCCCTATAATCAAATTGACTCGAATAACTCCAACGACGGTGCTACCTACTTCTCAATAGTGGGATAATACTGTCTAAAGGACTCTTACACAGCTTAATTCCTTAGAGTAGGTAGATTTCTCCTGGGTACTTGCTCTTTCAAAAAACAAAACAAACCTTTCGCACTCACGCTTTCAAAAAGTTTTCAAACAAACACTTCACACACTCTTGAGTACTGATACAAGAGTTACCTAGAAGTTTTCAAAACGAAACTTTTTCAAAACCCACAAACACAAGAAAAGCAAAACAATTTTTGAAAACATAGTGAGCAAGTACCTAAGAGCCCGTGGATAACCACTGATAGAAAGGGTGCTAACACCTTCCCTTTCTATAATCTACCTCCCGAACCGAGAAACATCTCGAAAAGGAATTTTGTTGTGCTTTTGTCCTTTCCTTGTTGGAGAACATAAAAGACGGTGGCGACTCTTGCTTACCGCGACATTTCGCGAACCAGCATTCCAAAACAGTCAGTTCTATTTCCACCGATCACACCGGGTGTATAGTTTTTTTATTTTCATCCCTTACTTTTGCCTGAACCCTTTTGGTTCGCCGAGAAGCCCTTATTTTTGCCTAGGCCAGTCGACCTAGCGGGTCTTTGATTGTGCGTAGTATCTTTTAACTATGTCTGCATTGTCGGGGTGAGGAAGGTCGTCACCATCCATGGTGGTTAGAATCATAGCTCCTCCCGAGAAAATGTTCTTAACCATAAATGACCCTTCGTATACGGGGGTCTATTTGCCCCTGGGATCACCTTGCGGTAGTATGATGCGTTTGATCACCAGATCCCAACTTGATATTCTTGACGTCTGACTTTCTTGTTAAAAGCCATGATCATTCGCTTTTGATACGTCTGACCATGATAGATAGCAGTAAGTCTTTTTTCATTGATTAAATCCAGTTGATCAAGCCGGGTTTGGATCCAGTCGTCTTTGTTCAAACCCGCATCCTTCATAATCCTGAGAGGGGGTATATGGACTTCGATGGGTAGGACTGCCTCCATGCCATATACCAGAGAGTAGGGTGTTGCCCTTGTCGACGTTTGTGCTGAGGTACGGTACCCATGAAGAGAGAATGGTAACATCTCATGCCAGTCTTTGTAGGTCACTGTCATCTTCTGCACAATCTTCTTGATGTTCTTGTTAGCTTCTTCAACAACTCCATTCATCTTCGGCCGGTAGGGAGAAGAGTTATGATGCTGAATCTTGAACTATTTGCAGAGCTTGGTGATCATTGTATTGTTGAAATTTGTACCATTGTTGGTAATGATCCTCTCTGGTACACCATATCTACAGATCAGATTGTGTCGGATAAACCGCGCCACAATGTTTTTGGTTACTGTAGCAAAGGAAGTTGCCTCAACCCACTTCGTGAAATAATCAATTGCTACCAGAATGAAGCGATGCCCGTTAGACGCAGTAGGTCTAATCTCGCCGATCATGCCGATACCCCACATTGCAAAAGGCCAAGGAGCTATCAAAACATTCAGGGGAACCGGAGGTACATGCACCTTATCAGCATAGACTTGGCACTTATGACAGGTTCGAGAATGCTGATAACAATCGGCTTCCATAGTGAACCAATAATATCCTGCCCGTAGGATTTTCTTTGCCATGGTATGTCCACTGGAATGAGTTTCGAAGGTACCTTCATGTAACTCTGCCATGATTCTTTCTGCCTCGCTCTTGTCCATTCATTGCAGTAAGGTCGAATCATGGTTGCGCTTATAAAGGATTCCATTACTGATGAAGAACTTCGCAGCGAATCTTCTCAGAAACTTATTATCATTAACAGATTCACCCTCGGGGTATTCTTGAGCCTCAAGATACTTATTTATCTCGTGAAACCAGGGTTTATCTGCTACCTCTTCAATCTCAATGTCACAACAATGTGCGGGTTTGTCCAACCTCTCGATGGTAATCTGGGGAGCTTCATTATCCCACCTGACTTTGAACATAGAAGACATGGTAGCTAGTGCGTCCGCCAACTGATTCTCCTCTCTTGGGAAGTTTTCAAAGGTTATCTCCTCAAAGTTTGGGAGCAATGTCAGTACATATTCTTTTTAAGGAATAAGATTTGGGTGCTTCGTATCCCACTCGCCTTTGATCTGACTGATCATCAGAGCAGAATCTCCGAATACACTAAAGAACTTAATCCTCAGGTCAATAGCAACTCGAAGACCTAGGATACACGCTTCATACTTCGCCATATTGTTGGTGCAGTTAAAACATAATCGGGCGGTGAACGGAGTATGACAACCCTCAGGAGATATAATTACGGCGCCAATATTGTTACCCAAAGTGTTTGATGCTCCATCAAAATACATAGACCATTGGGATCCTTCCTCAGGTCCTTCATCCGGTCCAGGTTCTTCACAGTCGGTCACCAACATGATGTTCTCATCCGGGAACTCAAAATTCATGGACTGGTAGTCATCCAGGGCCTGATGCGCCAAATGATCCGCCAACACACTCCCCTTGATTGCTTTTTGGGTTGTGTATTGGATGTCGTACTCGGTTAGGATCATCTTCCATCTCGCTATTCTTCCGGAGAGAGCGGGCTTCTCGAAAACATACTTGATCGGATCCATTTTTGATATCAACAAAGTGGTGTGAGTCAGCATATACTGTCTCAGCCGGAGAGCAGCCCATGCCAAAGTGCAGCAAGTTTTCTCGAGCAATGAGTATCGTGTCTCACAGTCGGTAAACTTTTTGCTAAGGTAGTAAATAGCGTGCTCTTTTCGGCCAGACTCGTCATGCTGGCCCAACACACACCCCATTGAACCGTCTAGCACTGTCAAGTATAAAATCAAAGGTCTTCCTTTAACTGGAGGCATCAAAATTGGTGGTTCTTGAAGGTATTCCTTGATTATTTCAAAAGAGGTCTGGCATTCATCATTCCACTTTACCACTTGATCTTTCTTCAGCAACTTGAAGATTGGCTCACAAGTAGTAGTCAGATGTGAAATGAACCTGGCGATGTAATTTAGACGTCCCAAGAAACCTCTGACTTCTTTTTCCGTGCGGGGAGCCGATATCTCTTGTATGGCTTTCACCTTTGCAGGATCCACCTGAATACCTTTACCATTGACAACAAAACCCAGAAGCTTACCAGAACTTACCCCGAAGGTACACTTGTTCGGATTCAACCTCAGCTTGTACGTATTCAACCCGTCAAATAGTTTCTGGAGATGATCAAGGTGCTATCCCTCAGTATGGGACCTAGCTATAATGTCATAAACATAAACCTCGATCTCATGGTGAATCATGTCGTGGAACAAAGCGACCATGGCGCGCTGATAAGTTGCCCCAACATTCTTCAACCCGAAAGGCATTACCTTGTAACAGAAGGTGCCCCACTGTGTAATGAAGGTTGTCTTCTCCATGTCTTCAGGAGCCATCTTGATCTGGTTGTAGCCAGAAAAACCATCCATGAAGGAGAAGATCTTGTGCTGCGCGGTGTTGTTGACCAGAACGTCAATGTGAGGAAGCGGAAAGTCATCTTTGGGGCTTGCCCTATTCATATCTCTATAGTCCACACACATTCATACCTTACCGTCCTTCTTAGGTACCAGAACAATGTTGGCAACCCACTGCGGGTAAGAAGTAACAGCTAAGAACCCTACGTCGAACTGTTTCATGACTTCTGCTTTGATTTTCTCTAACATTTCAGGGCGCATACAACAAACTTTCTGCTTTACCGGAGGACAGTCTTCTTTGGTCGGTAGGCGGTGTACCTATATATCAGTGTCCAAACCAGGAATATCTTCATAGGACCAGACGAAGATCTCAACATAGTCGTGTAACATCTGTATTAACCGTTGTTTGACACTAGGCTCTAGATTCACACCTATTTTGACCTCTTTCCTGTCTTCCTCTGTACCCAAATTTACTGATTCAACCGGCTCTTCATGAGGCTATATGGCCCTCTCCTCCTGATGTAATAGTCTAGCAAGTTCTCCAATCACCTCACAATCATCCTCACCTTCGTCCTCTGCTTGGTTGATCGGATTTTTAAAGTCATAACTGGCAGTAGCAGAGTTGTTATCAATGGGATCCAGAATGGATGTGGATCTGCATTATGATACTTGAGTGTGTGTAAGAGAATAGATGTTTTGATAAAGTGAGAGACAGAAAAGAAAAACAAGGAGCGCAAAAATTTGTAATGCAAGAAACGTCCAATGTTTTATTAATGATATATGAAAATGACAAGTAATGAGCCTTCACAAGCAAAGCCAAGGTGCCTCGGGCAAGGCACCGGGCCACAAAGTTCCAAACTTTTTATTACAAATCTTAAAATCAAAATTCAATTACTGCGGAATAAAAGAAACATGTATGAAGTCCTTCGCCGTCCAGTTGTTCAGTCCATCATTGGTTGTTGGGTAGATCAAGCTGTCGATGTCTGAATCTTCTTCACTGTCTTCAATTGCATTAACTCCCCGACTGCTGATGTGTAGAGGAGGTCTTCCAATTCGTACGCGTCTAACAACCCTTTGAGCCCCTGTAGTAAAGTCCAAACCAAATTTGTCAGTTTTGTGAGTGAAATCAGGGAGCTGACCCCAATTGGTACACCCACCTTCTTCAATTACAGCCCTGGCGTCCTTGAGAGAAGCCATCTTCAGCGGAGGTTTATTGGTAGCAACTTCAGTTGATGCCGAGAACTGAGGGACCTCTTCGAAATTTTGACAAGGAGTTTCTATGAATTCCCCGTCCATCTCCACGTAGCGGAAAGAATTGAGATGACTCACCATATACTCCTCTTCGCCTCGTACCGTGACAATTTTCCCTTCACCGAGTATTTCAGCATTTGATGGAGCGTGGAAGTCACTGCCCCAGCCTTATAAATCCAAGGACGACCCAGCAAGCAAGAATATGATGGTCTGATATCCATTACGTAGAAGGTGGACCCAAAGGTCTGAGAACCCACCTTGACAGGGATGTCCACCTCCCCATGCACCATCCTTTTTGACCCATCAAAAGCCCTTACCACAATATACTCGGCTTTAGAATCAGACTTCACAATCCAGCCGGTCTAGCGCTTTCTTTGGTAAAACATTCAGCGAGAACCCAATATCTACTAGCACATGGGCCATAGTGGTGCCCCTACACTCGATCGAGACATGCAGAGCATCATTATGATTTCTCCCCTTAGCAGTTAGATCCGCATTTGAAAACCCTAACCCATTGTCAGCAGTTAGGCTAGCCACACAATCTTTGAACTGATCTGTAGAAGTTTCCTGCGGCACATGCAGTCTTGAGGAACGCAATTAAAGCCTTTGCATGGGCTTCAGAACACAACAACAAGGACAACATAGAGATTTTTTACGGGGTATGCCCCAGTTGCTCGACCATATTGTAGTCGATCTTCTTGATAATCTTCAATATTTCCTCTATCTCTTGTTTCGAGGTTTCTACAATGATCTTTTTTGGTGCCTCCGTCCGGGTAGGCTCACCTATGATTTCTTTGCCCCGAGTCCCAGATGGCTCGGCGATAGGGGTGATAACTGAGGTGGGAACTGGGACAATATTTGATGTACTAGCAAATGGAATGAAAATAGGTTTGTTGACAGTCGGAGGGGAAATCTCAGGAGAAAAGAGTCTTCCACTTCTGGTGACCTTGCTTGTCCCAACAATATTACTGATATTTGTGATACGATGGGAAAGAACTGACTATTTTTTGGAATGCTGGTTTGCGTTTTGCATTTGTTTTTGCAAAATGTCGCGGTAAGCAAGAGTCGCCACCGACTTTTATTTTATCCAACAAGGAAAAGAAAAAGCACAGAAAAATTCCTTTTTCGAGATATTTCTCGGGTTCGGGGGGTAGATTATAGAAAGGGAAGGTGTTAGCACCCTTTCTGTCTGTGGTTATCCACAGGCTCTTAGGTACTTGCTCAAATGTTTTCAAAATATTGCTTTCTTTGTGCTTGTGGGTTTGAAAAAGTTTTTGTTTGAAACTTCGATTTAACTCTTGCTTCTGTCCTCAAGAGCGTATGAAGTGTTTTTGAAAACTTTGTTCGAAAAGTGTAAGTGTGAAAAGTTTTTGTTTTTTTGAAAGAGCAAGTACTTAAGAACCATCTACCTACTCGAAAAAGGAATCATTCTATGCTATCTTCCTTTAGACAATGCTATCCTACTATTGATAAGTAGGTAGCACCGTCGTTGGAGTTTTAAGGGTCGATTCGAATTTAGGGACTTACGCCCACTAAAGCAATGTTAGGACGCCTTAGCGGTAACCCTAATGTCTTAGATCATTTGTTTTGAGGCAACAATATCCAAGGAAACCGTTTCGAGGTGACTATGATCTTTAGACAAGAGGACGACCTCTAAAGTGACCTATACTCAATGACCGTGTACGAAGGCAACCAAGTGGGGTGTACCCTAAGAGTGCGCATGTGCGAGTGTGTCGTTTTCAGTTAATTTTGTCTTTGTACATGTTAAGGGTTATCTAAGTGGATTTTAGGTTTAAACATTCATTCTTGTCATGCATTCCTATTATCAAACATCTAACAGTTATATTTTGCGGAAACTAAATTGCGGAAATTAAATTACAAGGCGTCGGGTATTTACATCGCCAAAGACAAACCCTTTGAAATTTAAATGGGAAAATAAATAAAGCGATAAAAATAGTCCTAATTATCTATTACATTCCGGGAACAAATACAACATGATATAAAATGGACCGCATGCGAGAAATTAAATCGAGTGAGAGTTCTAGGGTTTTGACCCTTTGTTATTAAAGAAAATATTTTTTTGTTTGTTTTTGAATTAAGAAAGAAATTAATCTAAGTTAATTATTAAATTAATGAATAAATTAATTAATAAATATTTTTGGGTTTTTGTGTTATTTAAAGAATGAAAATAAAATTGATCAATGTTAATAAAAACCTAATTATGTCTAAGTTAATTTTAATTGTTTATAAAAAAAACATATTAAAGTTAATTCTAATTAAAGACCTAAATTAATTAATTGATTTGTTAATAAAAAGAAAATGCTAAAAATTAATTTAATAAAGAAAATATTTTTTTGGTTTTAATTTTATAAAGAAATTGATTGGTTAGTTAATAATAAAAATAATAACAATAAATAATTAAAACAAAAAATATAAAATAGAGAGAGATAAGGGGGTTTTGGGCCTGAATAGGAGGTCAGAGTAGTAAATCCATGGCCCATTAACATGCTGGCCTGGTTGACTTTGAGAGATCCAGTGGGTGCACGCTGACCTGGTCCATGGTAGACGTTCCCCTCTTGGCCACCAGATCTGGCCAGGGGCCATCTGGCAATTGATTGAGTGAGGGAGTATGGTGAGCTATACGCTTGGGTACACACACAATTTCCTGCAAGAAAAAATCAAAGAGGAATTTGGAGGACCTGGGATTCGAACCCAGGTCCTGTGGATGCTTGGATCACTCGCTTCGCCACTAGGCCAATGTGCCTTAGTTGTTAATATATTAAACAAGTAAAGTAATAAGAGAAAACGCGTTAATGTGCCAGAATAAAAAAAAAGTGCGCGAAAATTTGAAAGGACCAGTCAAAGGGGAACACGTTGTCGTCCCTGTCCTCAGGCCTGTAAAGAAATTACCTGCGGATTTGAATCCGCAACTAAATGCCTAGGTCGTTCCCAAAATTCATCTCAGGCCATATAAACTCCTCCCAAGACCATGGTTGTGTTCGTCTTTCCCTTCCGGTCATGTCCATGGCCATTACTGGGGCTAATTTTACCTGTAATGAAAAACCCTAATCCAAGAGGAAAAACCCTAACAATGGCGTTTTGCACCACAAAGCAGATAAACGAAATCAAATAATATGGAAAGCTTGGAAATTATCTGGTGGTTACAAATATACCATTGATTTCTTGTAATGATGCCTGGATTTTGAAATACGAAATCAAATTCAGAGGGGGACTGTGTGACACTTACAGTGCGTTTGAGCGTGTATGGAGGCTTGCTAGGGATTGGTTCTGACTCAGTGAACCTCCAGCAATCGATTGGTATTGAGTTTTGCTTCTGAAAACGCCTCAAAGTATGATTTTGGTTTTACACTTTTTACCACTTTTTTCAAGTTTTATTTCGTTGGTTCTTGCAGCCTCTGGCCTTGTTTTTATGCCCTCTAGCCTCCTTATGTATGATAGAATGCATTAGGTTAACAATTGTGCCTTAAATCTTTCCACATCAATGCCATGGGATTTGATTTGATTCACCATTACTAAACCTTCCAAAATTGTCAAAACTCAATCTTTTTTCACATGGAATGCTTGATACGAGTTTGATACCCTTGATGATGATGATTCAATCCTGAAATAGCCAAAAAGATATCAAGTAATTAATATTTGGATTTTATTTGATTTAATTTGATTAAAAATGAAATAATTCAATAAAAAATCAAATAAAATAATAAAAAAGAAATATGATCTCAAGGCTGAAGCTAGGACACGTGTGCAATGTGTTAAGTTCAAATCAAGTGGAAAAGAATGGGTCCTTTTGACAAAAATTGAAGTTTTGGGGATAGTTGACTTTTGGCAACTTTGCAAACATGCCCAACTTCAACAATGCATAACTTCTTCAATTTTGAAATTTTGGAAGTGTTCTTGGACTTTTTAGAAAGCTTGAGATATCCTCTAACCAACCCTTTTGGTATCATCTCCTTTTGATATTCCATGCTCCAGTTATAAGCATTGGCAAAAAAGGTGTTTTTGTTGACTTTCAAAAATGACCTATAATGTCCAAATTTATAACTTTTTGTGAGTGCATTTCTTGATCTTTGGGTATGAAGATGGATTGTAGGAAATTACATCCTCTTCAAAATTAGATTTGAATGGGTCATTTCTCATAAAGTATGGAAAATTTATGCTTGGTCAAAGTTGAGTTGACTTTTCCTACAAAACCCTAATTTAGCAACTTTTGAGTCTTGATGAATTTTGATCAATCCTTGATGAATCATGATCAACCCTTGATCAAATGATGAAATATCATTAAAAATTAGAATGTTGACAAAAAATCTTGAAGTTTAACTGTTTGTAGGTCACATTTGACTTTTGCCCTAACACAGTCGATTTTTGGACCCTTTCAGCAATTGACTGACCAAACTTCCTCTGCAAGGCTTGAAATTTGACATGGATGACCTTGAGAACATATTAGGACATTGAGGAACAATTGAGGTCATTTGGACTCAAGAACCTTGATTCTACACAAAACCCTAATTTGGGGTTGACTGCCTTAGGAGATAGCTTGACTGTCCAACTCTTGAGCAAACTTGAGTAACTTGGAGATTTTTCTTGCAATATTTTGAGAAATATGAGAGGGAAAATTTTGGGGTACAACAGCTGCCCCTGTTCAATCTTCTTAAACCTGAGGATGTAGATTGACTTTCTTGCCTTTCGTGATCCGAAGGTGGAAGATGATTGAACACTAGAGTGCCCAGAAATTTGCACTCGCATGAAGTGGTATCAGCCTTGTGATGTCAGGAATGGGCTTACAGATGCCATTTGGGGGTTGCTGGCGGGAGGATGGGCTTACATATGCCATCTGCAGGAGTGTCGATCATATAAGAGATTCCTTAGCGAGAACTTGCATACCTGTTGTTGTAGAAGATTCCGCTGGGGAAGTCTAACTTTTATTTATATTTGGGAACTGTCTGGTCTTCAACGTAGTATACCGTTGAGATTATAGAACTCGTCCACACTATGACGGAGGAAAACATCAAGATCTAGGAACAGTCTGGTCTTCAACATAGTATACCGTTGAGATTATAGCACTCGTCCACACTTTGACGGAGGAAAACATCAAGATCTAGGAACTGTCTGATCTTCAACGTAGTATACCATTGAGATTGTAGAACTCGTCCACACTTTGAAGGAGGGAAACATCAAGATCTAGGAACTGACTAGTATTCAACGTAGTATACCGTTGAGATTATAGCACTCGTCCACACTTTGACAAAGGGAAACATCTCCATCAAGATCTAGGAACTGTCTGGTCTTCAATGTAGTATACGGTTGAGATTGTAGAACTCGTCCACACTTTGACGGAGGAAAACATCAAGATCTAGGAACTGACTAGTATTCAACGTAGTATATCGTTGAGATTATAGCACTCGTCCATACTTTGACAGAGGGAAACATCTTCATCAAGACCTAGGAACTGTCTGGTCTTCAACGTATAATACCGTTGAGATTGTAGAACTCGTCCACACTTTGACGGAGGAAAACATCAAGATCTAGGAACTGACTAGTATTCAACATAGTATACCGTTGAGAATATAGAAATCGTCCATACTTTGACGGAGGTAAACATCTTCATCAAGATCTAGGAACTGTCTGGTCTTTAACGTAGTATACTGTTGAGATTGTAGGACTCGTCCACACTTTGACAGAGGAAAACATCAAGATCTAGAAACTGACTAGTATTTAACGTAGTATACCGTTGAGATTATAGCACTCGTCCACACTTTGACAGAGGGAAACATCTTCATCAAGATCTAGGAACTGTCTGGTCTTCAACGTAGTATACCATTGAGATTGTAGAACTCGTCCACACTTTGATGGAGGAAAACATCAAGATCTAGGAACTGACTAGTATTCAACGTAGTATACCGTTGAGATTATAGCACTCGTCCACACTTTGACATAGGGAAACATCTTCATCAAGATCTAGGAACTGTCAGGTCTTCAACGTAGTATACCGTTGAGATTGTAGGACTCGTCCACACTTTGACGGAGGAAAACATCAAGATCTAGGAACTGACTAGTATTCAACGTAGTATACCGTTGAGATTATAGCACTCGTCCACACTTTGAAAGAGGGAAACATCTTCATCAAGATCTAGGAACTGTCTGGTCTTCAACATAGGATACCGTTGAGATTGTAGCACTCGTCCCCACTTTGACAGAGGGAAACATCAAGATCTAGGAAATGACTAGTATTCAACGTAGTATACCGTTGAGATTATAGCACTCGTCCACTCTTTGACAAAGGGAAACATCTTCATCAAGATCTAGGAACTGTCTGGTCTTCAACATAGTATACCGTTGAGATTGTAGAACTCGTCCACACTTTGATGTAGGGAAAACATCAAGATCTAGGAACTGACTAGTATTCAACGTAGTATACCGTTGAGATTATAGCACTCGTCCACACTTTGACAGAGGGAAACATCTTCATCAAGATCTAGGAACTGTCTGGTCTTCAACATAGTATACCGTTGAGATTGTAGAACTCATCCACACTTTGACAGAGGGAAACATCTTCATCAAGATCTAGGAACTGTCTGGTCTTCAACGTAGTATACCGTTGAGATTGTAGAACTCGTCCACACTTTGACGGAGGGAAACATCTTCATCAAGATCTAGGAACTGTCTGGTCTTCAACGTAGTATACCATTGAGATTGTAGAACTCGTCCACACTTTGACATAGGGAAACATCTTCATCAAGATCTAGGAACTGTCTGGTCTTCAACGTAGTATATCGTTGAGATTGTAGAACTCGTCCACACTTTGACGTAGGGAAACATCTTCATCAAGATCTAGGAACTGTCTGGTCTTCAACGTAGTATACCATTGAGATTGTAGAACTCGTCCACACTTTGACAAAGGAAAACATCAAGATCTAGGAACTGACTAGTATTCAACGTAGTATACCGTTGAGATTATAGCACTCGTCCATACTATGACGTAGGGAAATTGTCGTGCTTGATAACCTTATTTGAAATTCAACCGAGGATAATTCAATTGAGATTTAAGAACCGGTCAGGTCTTCAACGTAGCTGAGAACTTTAACTGTATCTTTCCTGAAAGGTAAAGGTCAGTCGTATGCAATGCATGATATATATCAAGCAATGATGTTCTCAAAATAAATGAGATTGTGTTGTATGATTTATATATGCATGTATCATGATGTATGGAAATGTAGTGTTTTAGCTGGGGAAAATAAATCCCGGATAGCTGCTGGAGAATAGATTTGGATTCTTCATTTCCGTTGGGGATGGTGAACGAAGATGATTGTGAGAATAAACCTGCAGGAAAGAATGACTCCTAGGGGAATAAATTGATGAGAAGATTACTCTTTGGGGAAGAGATGCTCTGCTGAGGATTCCACTGATAAATTCCACTGGGGATGAATTACCGTTGCTGGTGATATTGAATCCTGTTGGGGATTGAATTCCTGCTTGTGATAGGAAAGAACTTCGCTGGGGATGATCTTTCAGTTGCGACTTCACTGGGGATAATCTTTTAGACTCTAATGGGGATAATCCTTTGAGATTTTCTAGGGACAATCTTCCTTTGAACTTGGATGGGGATATTTATTTTTATACTCTGCTGGGGACGAACTTCCAGAGTCTACTGGGGATGATTCTTCAAGTCCATTGGGAAGCTTTTTCAGATTGCGCTGGGAAAATTTTAACTCCACTGGGGATATCTTGTATTCTGCCGAGGAATATTCTTGTACTCCGTTGGGGAATATTAAGACTGCCGAGGATATTAATCCTTTTCATTTTTGATGATAGATAAACCCTGCTTGGGGAGAATATTATCGATTCATTCATTCACAGTTGCAAGTCTCAGCTGGGGAGAGTTAACATTATTGTCTTACTCTGCGGGGAGTGAATGCATATCAACCATGTTCTTTAGCTGAATCTACCTTTGCACCTGGTGGGTAGAGCAACTGTATAGTTCGGACAATTCTTATTGCCCCTGTTTATGCTATTATCAGTAATTCGTCTTTTGTTTCGCATGCAAATATTTATGAGCAGTAATTAATGTCAAGTGCATATATCAAAAATGAACATTGGACGTTCTTTGCAAAACAAAACAGATAAAGGAAAAATAGCTTGAAATTTATATGAAAATGAATTGTATTGATTTTGAAATTTGGCCTGTAAATAGGCGCTTTTGTACAAGAGGTTGACGTCCTAGTAAGAGAACGCCGCCGAACAAACATAATTTATACAATTTATGAAAAGAAAAGAAAACAGCTATGTGAATAATCCCACTGGGTTTCAACTCTACTATTGCCTTTATGTCCTCGAGCATCTCATCACTTTGCTACTTGGTTGAAGGTAGATCAGATTGATTAATGCCGTCTGAGCTTGATAGTCGATATCGAAGTCCGGATGCAAGGTGATCCAATGAAACATAGTGTTACGCTTTGATCCCTAATTTTTTCCTGGACCACCCTTTCAGGTTTTCAGTCCACCGGGATACCCTTTTTTGCCCAAGCCGCCTTTTCAGGTTTTCGACTTGCCGGGTGTACAGTTTTTTTTCTTTTCATTTTCATCCCTTATTTTTGCCCCAACCCTTTTGGTTCACCGGGAAGCCCTTATTTTTGCCTAGGCCAGTCAACCTAGCGGGTCTTTGATCATGCGTAGTATTTTTTCACTATGTCTGCATTGACGGGGTGAGGAAGGTCGTCACCATCCACGGTGGTTAGAATCATAGCTCTGCCTGAGAAAAAGTTCTTAACCACAAATGACCCTTCGTACGTAGGGGTCCATTTTCCCCTGGGATCACCTTGAGGTAGAATGGTGCGCTTGATAACCAGGTCCCCAACTTGATACCCTTGTCGTCTAACTTTCTTGTTAAATGCCTTGATCATCCGCTTTTGGTACGTCTGACCATGACAAATAGCAGTGAGTCTCTTTTCATTGATTAAGTTCAGCTGATCAAGTCGGGTCTGGATCCAGTCATCTTCGCTCAAACCTGCGTCCTTCATAATCCGAAGAGAGGGTATCTGAACTTCAATGGGCAATACAGCCTCCATACCATATACCAAGGAATAGGGTTTTGCCCCTGTTGACGTCCGTGATGAGGTACGGTACCCATGAAGAGCAAATGGTAACATCTCGTGCCAATCTTTGTATGTCACCGTCATCTTCTGCACAATCTTCTTAATGTTTTTATTAGCCGCTTCTACAACCCCATTCATCTTCGGCCGGTAAGGAGAAGAGTTATGATGCTGTATCTTGAACTGCTTGCAGAGCTCATTGATCATCTTATTGTTGAGATTGGTACCATTGTCCGTAATGATCCTCTCTGGTACACCGTATCGACATATCAGATTATGCCGAATGAACCGTGCCACGGCATTCTTGGTTACTGTAGCAAAGGAAGCTGCTTCAACCCACTTTGTAAAGTAATCAATTGCTACCAGGATGAAACGATGCCTGTTGGATGCTGTAGGTCTGATCTCGCCGATCATATCAATGCCCCGCATTGCGAAAGGCCAAGGTTCCGTCAAGACGTTCAGAGGAACTGGAGGTATGTGCACCTTATCAGCATAGACCTGGCACTTGTGACATGTCCGAGAATGTTGATAAAAGTCGGCTTCCATTGTGGACCAATAATATCCTGCCCGAAGGATTTTCTTTGCCATGGTATGTCCACTGGAATGGGTCCTGAAAGTACCTTAATGTAAATCTGCCATGATTCTGTCTGCCTCGTTCTTATCCACACATCGCAGTAAGGTTGAATCATGGTTACGCTTGTAAAGAATACCATTGTTGATGAAGAACTTCGCCGCGAACCTTCTCATAAATTTCTTGTCATTAACAGATGCACCTTCGGGGTACTCCTGAGCTTCAAGATACCTCTTCACCTCATGAAACCAGGGTTTATCTTCTACCTCTTCATTCTCAATATCACATCAATGTGCAGGTTCGTCCAATCTTTCAATGATAATCCGGGGAGCTTCGTTGTCCCAGTTGACTTTGAACATAGAAGACATTGTAGCCAGCGCGTCCGCTAACTGATTCTCCTCTCTCGGGAAGTGTTCAAAAGTTATCTCCTCAAAGTGCGGAAGCAACATCAATACATACTCCTTGTAAGGAATAAGATTTGGGTGTTTCGTATCCCACTCGCCTTTGATCTGACTGATCACAAGAGAGGAATCTCCGAAGACACTCAAGAACTTAATCCTTAGGTCAATTGCTGCTCGAAGACCCATGATGCACGCTTCATACTCCGCCATGTTGTTGGTGCAGTTAAAACATAGTCGGGCGATGAACGGAGTATGAGAGTCTTTAGGAGATATGATTATGGCGCCAATACCATTACCCAACGCGTTCGAAGCTCCATCAAAGTACATAGACCATCGAGATCCTTCCTTAGGTCCTTCATCCGGTCCAGGTGTCTCACAATCAGTTACTATCATGATATTCTCATCAGGAAATTCAAAGTTCATAGACTGGTAATCATCCACTGCCTGATGTGCCAAATGGTCTGCCAACACACTTCCCTTGATTTCCTTTTGGGTCGTGTATTGGATTTCATACTCAGTCAAGATCATCTTCCACCTTGCTATTCTTCCGGACAAGGCAGGCTTCTCGAAGATATACTTGATTGGATCCATTTTTGATATTAATAGAGTAGTGTGAGTCAGCATATACTGTCTCAGCCGGCGAGCAGCCCATGCCAAAGCGCAGCAAATTTTCTCAAGCAACGAGTATCGGTTCTCGCAGTCGGTAAACCTTTTGCTAAGGTAGTAAATAGCATGCTCTTTTCGGCCAGACTCGTCATGCTGCCTCAGCACACACCCCATTGAATTATCGAGTACTGTCAATTATAAGATCAAAGGTCTCCCTTCAACTGGTGGCATCAGAATAGGTGGCTCTTGGAGATACTCTTTGATCCTTTCGAAAGCGGCCTGGAATTCATCATTCCATCGCACCACTTGATCTTTCTTCAGTAGTTTGAAGATTGGCTCACAAGTAGCAGTCAGGTGCGAGATGAATCGGGCAATATAGTTCAGACGTCCCAGAAAGCCTCTGACTTCTTTTTCTGTTCGGGGAACTGGCATTTCTTGTATAGCTTTCACCTTTGCAGGATCCACTTGAATACCTTTATCACTCACGACAAAACCCAGCAGCTTACCGGACCTCACCCCGAAGGTGCACTTGTTCGGGTTTAACCTCAGCTTGTACAACTTCAACCTGTCAAATAACTTCTGAAGGTGGTCGAGATGCTCTTCTTCAGTCTGAGATCTTGCAATCATGTCATCGACGTATGCCTTAATCTCATGATGGATCATATCATGGAACAAAGCAACCATGGCATACTGATACGTTGCCCCAGCATTCTTCAGTCCAAAAGGCATGACCTTGTAGCAAAAGGTACCCCACTGAGTAACAAAAGTTGTCTTCTCCATGTCTTCGGAAGCCATTTTAATCTGATTATAACCGGAGAAACCATCCATAAAGGAGAATACCTTATGTTGTGCGGTGTTGTCAACCAGAACATCGATATGAGGCAGAGGGAAATCATCCTTGGGACTTGCCCTGTTCAGATCCCTATAGTCGACACACATTCGAACCTTACCATCCTTCTTCGGCACAGGAACCACATTGGCTACCCACTGCGGGTAAGAAGTAACTGCTAGAAAACCGGCGTCAAACTGTTTCATCACTTCAGCCTTGATTTTCTCATACATATCCGGGCGCATTCGACGGACTTTCTGTTTCACTGGAGGACAATCTTCCTTGGTAGGAAATCGGTGAACCACAATATCGGTATCCAATCCAGGCATATCTTCATAAGACCAGGCAAAGATCTCAACATAGTCACGCAGCATCTGAATCAACCGTTGCTTCACACTAAGCTCCAGATTTGTCCCGATCTTGACCTCTTTCTTGTCCTCTTATGTACCCAGATTTACCGTTTCCACCGCTCTTCATGCGGCTGTATAGCCCTCTCTTCCTGGAGTAGTAGTCTAGCAAGTTCACCAGGCACTTCACAATCATCTTCACCTTCGTCTTCGGCTAAGTTGATCGGACTTTCGAAGTCATAACTGGCGGTAGCAGAGTCGTTATCAGTGAGATCCAGAGTGGATGCAGACCTGTATATGTGAGTGTGTGTAAAATAGTTGTTTTGCAATATAATAAAAGAAAAACAAGGAGCACAAAATTTGAAATGCAAGAAAACATCCAATGCTTTTATTAATGATATATGAAAATGACACACATAAAGCTCTCACAAATGAAGCCATGGTGCCCCGGGTAAGACACCGGGCCATAAAGTTTAAAACATTGTCTATTACAAATTCAAAACAAAAAGTCTCATTACTGGGTAACAAAAGAAATTGGGATGAAGTCCTTTATTGTCCAGTTGCCTAGTCCACCATCAGTAGTAGGATAGATCTAGCTGTCGAACTCAGGCTCTTCAATGTCGTCTTCAATGGCATTCACTCCCGAATTGCTGATGAACAGGGGAGGTCTTCCAATCCGTGCACTCCGAACAGCCCTTTGAGCTTCTGCAGTGAAACCCAAACCGAATTTGTTAGTATTTTGTGCAAAATCAGGGAGTTGGCCCCAATTCGCACACCCACCTTTCTCAACAACAGCCCGAGCATCCTTGAAGGAAGCCATCTTCATAGGAGGATCTTCATTGACAGCTTCATCTGATGCCAGTGTCTGGGGAACCTCTTCAAAATGTTGAAATGGGGTCTCAATGAACTCCCCATCCATCTCTACATACCGGAAAGAGTTGGGGTGGTTCACCATGTACTCTTCCTCCCCTCGCACTGTCACATTTTCCCTTTGACTGGGTATTTCAGCATCTGGTGGAGCGTTGAAGTGACAGCCCCGACCTTGTGGATCCACGGGCGACCCAGCAAACAAGAATAGGATGGTCGGATGTCCATCACATAAAAAGTAGACGCAAAAACCTGAGAACCAACCTTAATCGGAATATCCACTTCTCCATGCACCATTCTCTTTGACCCATCAAAGGCCCTGACAACAATGTTACTTGGCTTCAACTCTAGACCCTCACAGTCCAACCGATCTAGAGATTTCTTAAGTAAAACGTTCAATGAGGAACCAATATCCACCAATACATGGGCTAGAGTAGTGCCCCTGCATTCAATGGAGACATGCGGGGCATCATTGTGATTTCTCCCCTTAGCATGCAGATCGGCGTGAGAGAAACCCAACCCATTATCAGCAGTCAAACTAGCCACACAATCTCTAAACTGATCAGTTGATGTTTCTTGTGGTACGTGTGCAGTCTTCAAGAAGGCAATCAGAGCCTTGGCTTGGGCTTCCGAGCATAGCAACAGAGACAACATAGAGATTTTGGATGGGGTTTGCCCCAGCTGCTCGACTACATTGTAGTCGCTCTTTTTGATGATTTTCAGAATTTCTTCCATCTCTTTCCTAGAGGCTTCAACAGTAATTGTCTTCGGTGCCTCCATCCGGGCAGGCTCATCAGTGGTCTCTTTTCCCCGAGTGTTGGACAACTCAGCAACAGGGGTAAGAATGGGAAGTTGAATAGGAATAGTAGCAGGTACACTGGCAGGTGTAATAATAACAGGTTTCTGGGCAGTTGGTGGAGAGATATCAGAGGAGAAAAGTCTTCCGCTGCGGGTGACCTTGGCAGGTCCAACAATGTTGCTGACGTCAGCATCAACATCCAAATCTTGTTTAACTCCGTGATAATAAACGTCAGCCCCGTAGTGCCAAGGGACAGCTTTATCAGATGTATAGGGGATAGGCCCTGGAACAGTGATGATCAATTGCGCGATTCTTGGAACAGATGTAATTCTAACAGGCTTCCTCGAGGGAGCCTTGGAAGAATTTGAAATTCTGGCAACAGATACTTAATGTCACAGTGAATGTTATGACACCGTATCTGACAAATTGTACACAAACCAAACAGTATTTTAAAAGACAGTAAAGAACACAATCAATTGTTAACCCAGTTCAGTGTATAACCACACCTACATCTGGGGGCTACCAATCTAGGGAGGAAATTCACTATAAGAGGTATTAATTTAGGAATAAACCAACCAGCTTATCTCCTTCACTTAAGACCTACCCAATGCAACTTCAATCTAAGTCCTACTTAAACCTGAGTTTCTACTCACTTCCCCTCAATCACAGCAGTGATACTAATCTACTGATTAATAAGATTATGAAGACATTCTTCAATACACACACTTGATTTTGCTTCAAAGCTTTAATCAAGAGACACAACACTCGTGCTTCAAAGCTTTTAGTGATACACAACCCTTACAACCAAATCCTACACCAAGTCACTTATCAAGTGATAATTGCTTGGCTCACAGTAGTTACTAAAATTAACACACCTACAAAAATGCCTTATTGATCTTCTCTTCAAAAGTGCTGCTCACCATTAGGATTCGTGAGAAATATATAAGCAGTCCATTCTTCATTTAGGGCTTCCATAAAAATAGCTAGGGTTAACCAAAGTTAACCTAAAGACTTGGTCTTGGGCTTTCATCATAACAGATTAGGGTTAAGCAAGGTTAACCTAATATCCACGTGAGCATCTGATCTAGTCAATATACTTCAACTCAGAATAGCACACCAGATTCCTGAAAATTCTCAGGAACAATAAATCTGCACAACAACTTGATCAGTATAGGATGTCTTAACATTGGTTATGACATCATGTATTCTGCTCACTGATTTTGGTAGAATTTAGTACATATGATCATAGCTTAATCATCATGATATTCACTCATACTGAGTTATTCCTGTAGGACATTCCTTATGCAGAATTTGTCTTTATCCCAGAATGTTATGACATCAGTCACGACATTCGCAAAACTGGTTTTACCAAAAATTAATGCCAACAAACAAACACTTACAAACTCCCCCTTTGGCAAATTTTTAGCTGAAACCCCTAAACAATCAGAGATTAGAATGCAGCAGAATTTTTTAATAACAGCTAATCTATCTACCAAAATAACCACAATTACTTCTCTTCCTTTTTAGCCATAAAGAGGCCAAAGGATCTAGTACTTCAAGTTATACAGTCACCAAAAGGAAATCCAAAATACACAGAAACAGAGAGAAGGTATCAAATAGCAGCAGCAAGTTCCAACATCAATCTTTACAACTCAGCAAACACAGACCTTCAGGTACTGTCATCCTCTGAGGAAGCACTATTTTCAGCAGCATCTTCTGGTGAGCTTCTTGCAGAACCATCATGCTATTCTTCATCAGCTTCCTCTTCCCTCATTTGTTCTTCATTCTCCTCCTGTTCCAGACTAGCAATCAGCTCTTCAAGAGTCCTTTTTATTGCATCAAGCTCTCTGCATGTTTCTTTTAGAACAACTATAACATTAGCTTTCTTGGAATGAGCTTTGACATTTGATGTCTCAGCAGATGTCATAACAATATCATGGACATGTGTTCCCTGAAACAGCTTATAGTGAAAACCAAGTGCAGGGGCTCTTTTGAACACAAAGTCCTTTTCAACCAGAATATCAGGATACTGATCAATGATTATACCACACAGGAGAGAGGGAAAAGCAATAGGGCCTTTAATAGCACAACTCTCAGCATGTTTCATTGTTTGATCAAAGATGTAGTTGCCATAATCAAAGTTTGTTCTGGTTCCAACAACATAAATAAATCTTCCCAAACCAGTGGAAATGGTGGATTTGTGGTTGGTGGGAACCCAGTTAGCTGCACCAATTTTGTGCAGCATGGCAAACTTCATACTCAGCTTGCTTGCAGTTAGCTTCCCTTTCAAGGGACAGTGCTTGACTTGCTTGGCAGTGATGGTTTGACAAACCTGGTTGTCAGTAACTTCAAGCTCAGGCTGAGCTTCATCAGGCCTCCCTAGGTATTTGTTTATCACAATAGGAGAGAAATTTACCTTCCTTCCTCTCACATAAACACTCTTAAAATCAGCTGACTTTCCATCAGCACATCCACCAGACAAATTTACTATGAATTCTTTGACAAGAATCTCATAGCAGTTGGAAAACTTGACCACTGTTTTCATCAGGCCAACAGCCTTGATGAGATCCATGACTTCCTTACACTTAATAGCACTTATGTCCAGCTCCCTCTCTAAGGCAATCCTTTTCAGAAACACATACTTCCACCTACTTGCATTTTCTAGATGGTGAAAGGAGATGTTGTCAATGGCAACCTCAGGAACCTTAGGCAGTTTGCTAGAAGAGGGTTTCTTCCTAAGAGGAATGTCTGGAACATTGCTCTCAACATCAAAATCAAAGTCTGATTCCTCATCAGATTCAGAGGGTTCATGAGCCTTTCTTTTCTTGGTTATAGGTTGTCTCAAGGGTTTTGAGAGACTACCAACAGATACCCTAGCCTTTACCTTTCCATTCCCTTTGGAAGTTCCAGCCTTTTGATCCTTCTCAGCTTCTTCTCTAGCCTTGTTCTCAGGCCTAGCTTTCTCATGAACAACTTCAGTAGCCTTCTCTTTGGAGGGGCTTTGGGCAACACTCTGCTTTTCTTTTCTACTCATTATCCTTATTGCTATGCTAGGGTTGACATTAGCAATTAAATCATTGTCAGAAAATTCTTCATCAACATCAATGACAGGAGGTTCAACAACCTTGTCAGTAGGGGTCTGGTGATCATCAGGTTTCTCTGGAGATTTCTCAATGTTGTCATCAGGTGTCTCAACATTCTGAGTGACATTGGGATCACTTTCTAAATTAAGGCTAGCAGTTTCTTGGTTCAATGTTACAGATATACCAGGAACAAAGTGATTATCATTAAGAATCCTAGTGACTAGTCTGGCAATAGCTTGATGCACATAAGCAGAACCTTCCCTATTAGCTATCTCTTGGGGAACAAAGGATGATGGTTGAGAAGATTTACCAGAGGGAGAAGCTTGTGATCTTCTTGCATGTCTGGTTCGCAGCTTCTTGACCTTAGTAGGATCAGCTTCCATTGCACGAAGTGGAGTTACCTCGAGAACATCAGCATCCATGGGGTTTACGTTTGCCCTAGGTTCGGTGTCAGTGGGTGAGGAAGATGCAGTTGCCTTTGATGAAGATGATGACACAGATTGTTGAGACATCTTGAGAGATTGAGAATACAAGTGACAGCGAGTGTGAAATTTTCTTTTGAGGGAATGGAGAATGATGCAGCAAACTGAGAAGAGGGAGATATAAATATGTCTATTCCTCTTCTTAAACTTTTGGAAAGAAAGAGGGAAACAAATGATTACCCCAATCAAAATAAACTTGATTAAAATATCTCATTCAAACCTTGTATTAAGAAAAATTAATTGCTACATCTCTTCATATTGGCAAATACCCAGCTTGCCCCTTAAATTCTCAAACTGACTAGCATCAAGTGCCTTGGTAAAAATATCAACCAATTGTAGTTCAGTGGCAACATGTTCCAACTTAATCACCTTCTCCTCCACAAGATATCTAATGAAGTGATGTCTAATGTCAATATGCTTAGTCCTGCTGTGCTGTATAAGATTCTTGGATATGTTAATAGTACTCAAATTGTCACATTACAATGTCATGACATCTTGTGTGACATTATACTCAGTCAGCATCTGTTTCATCCAGATCATTTGAGAGCAGCTGCTACCAGCTGCTATGTATTCAACTTCAGCAGTAGATAGAGACACAAAGTTTTGTTTCTTGCTGAACCAAGAAACAAGATTATTTCCCAAAAAGAAGCATCCTCCAGAGGTGCTCTTTCTATCATCAGCACTACCAGCCCAATCAGCATCACAATAACCAGACAAAATTGGTTCACATCCATGAGAGTACAACATCCCATAATTGTAAGTTCCACTCACATACTTCAGAATTCTTTTCACCTGGTTGATGTGACTTACTTTGGGTTCAGCCTGGTATCTTGCACATACTCCAACTACAAAGGCAATGTCAGGTCTGCTAGCTGTTAAGTATAGCAGACTTCCTATCATGCTTCTGTACAAGCTTTGATCCACATTTGCCCCACTTGTGTCTTTGGACAACTTTAAATGAGTAGGTGCAGGAGTCCTTTTATGTCTGGCATTCTCCATCCCAAACTTCTTGACAATATTCTTTGCATACTTGCTTTGAGACAGAAAAATTGAGTCTCCCATCTGTGTGACTTGTAGTCCAAGAAAGTAGGTCAATTCTCCCATGAGGCTCATTTCAAATTCAGCTTGCATCTGGTTAGCAAAATGTTTAACCATTTTATCTGACATTCCTCCAAACACTATGTCATCAACATAAATTTGAGCTACCATTATCTTTCCTCCTTCATCCTTGACAAAAAGAGTTTTATCCAAACCTCATTTCCTGTATCCTTTGTCAGTGAGGAACTTTGTCAACCTTTCATACCAAGCTCTAGGAGCTTGTTTCAGACCATATAATGCTTTCCTCAATTTGTAGACATGATCAGGACAATTTGGATCCACAAATCCTTTAGGCTGTTCCACATACACTTCCTCATTTAAGTACCCATTTAGGAAGGCACTCTTCACATCCATCAGAAACAGCTTGAACTTAAGGAGACAAGCAACTCCCAAGAGAAGTCTGATTGATTCCAGTCATGCTACATGAGCAAAAGTCTCATCAAAATTAACCCCTTCAACTTGAGTGTATCCTTGAGCAACAAGCCTTGCCTTATTCCTGGTGACAACTCCTTCAGCATCTGACTTGTTCTTGTAGATCCACTTTGTGCCAATGATGCTTGTTCCTTCTGGTCTAGGAACTAACTCCCATACTTCATGTTGCTTGAACTGGTTCAATTCATCTTGCATTGCTCCAATCCAGTATTCATCTGTCAAAGCCTCTTTAACATTTTTTGGTTCAATCTTAGACACAAAACAAGAGTTTGTGATGATTTCTTTAGATCTTGTAGTGACTCCACTGTTAGGATCTCCTATGATGAGTTCCTTAGGATGATCTTTTTGAATTATGATGGAAGGATCTTTGTTAGCTTCCTTTGATTCAGACTCTGATGGAGTAGGATTAGGCACATCATCCTTTTTAGACACTTGTGTTGAAGTCTCAAAGAATGTCTCAACATCATATGGGACATTTGTTTCCTCATGGTGATCATCAATTATGACATTTATAGACTCCATCATAACTTTGGTCCTGGAATTGAACACCCTATGTGCTCTGCTGTTGGTAGAGTATCCTAGGAATATTCCTTCATCACTTTTAGGGTCCATCTTTCTCCTTTGTTCACGATCTGTTAGAATATAGCATTTGCTCCCAAAGACATGGAAGTACTTCACTGTAGGCTTTCTTCCTTTCCATAGTTCATAAAGGGTGGATGATGTTCCCTTTCTCAAGGTGAACCTGTTGTGGACATAACAGGCTGTATTCATAGCTTCAGCCCAAAAATGAATAAGAAGCTTCTTGGCATGTATCATTGCACTGTAAGATTCCTGTATAGTCCTGTTTTTCCTTTCCACAACTCCATTTTGTCGAGGAGTTATAGGTGAAGAGAACTCATGATTGATTCCTTCTGAGGAACAGAACTCATCAAACTTACTATTTTCAAATTCCTTACCATGATCACTTCTGATTCTGACAATGCATCCTTCTTTTTCTCTTTGAATTCTTTTGCACAATTCCTTAAATACATCAAATACATCAGACTTTTCCCTAATGAAGTTTATCCAGGTGAATCTGGAAAAATCATCCACAACAACATAGACACATCTCTTTCCACCAAGACTTTCCACCTGCATGGGACCCATCAGGTCCATATGTAGAAGTTCTAGCACCTTAGAGGTGGTCAGATGTCTTTTCTTTGGATGTGACATTCTAGTTTACTTTCCAACCTGACATTCACCACAGACTCTCCCTTCATCAATCTGAAGCCTTGGAATCCCTCTGACAGCCTCCATGGATATGATCTTTTTCATCCCTCTAAGATATAAATGACCAAGTTTTTGGTGCCACAGTTTCACTTCCTTTTCTTCTTTGGCTATAGAGCACACAGAAGAGTAGTTAGTGTTCTCAGACTCCCATAAGTAACAATTGTCTTTTGATCTGACTCCTCTCATTACAACTTCTTGTTTTTCATTAGTTACAAGACATTCAGACTTGGTGAAGTTGACCTTGAATCCTAGATCACATAATTGACTAATACTTATGAGATTAGCAGTCAAACCATTTACCAGCAACACTTCATTTAGGTTTGGAACTCCAGGGCAGTCAAAGTTTCCAACTCCTTTGATTTCTCCTCTAGCACCATCTCCAAAAGTGACATAACTAGTAGTATGAGGTTTGACATCATTCAGCAGATTCTTGATTCCAGCCATGTGTTTAGAGCATCCACTATAAAAGTACCAGTCTTCCTTGGCAGGAACTCTAAGGGAGGTGTGAGCTATCAGGGCTGCAGTCTTTTTCTTCCACTGTTGAGTATATGGTGCCTTTTTAGTCTTAGGTTTGACATATGGGGTCTGATTAGGATATCCATATAATCTGAAGCAGAATGGCTTTATGTGACCAACCCTCCCACAATAATGACATCTCCATCTTTGATACTTTCTCTGTTCTTGATGTTGAGTCCTATGTTGTGACATCTTCTTTGACATTTGTTTATCAGGCATGGTTTTCTTCTTGTCAACAGCAGATTTCTTTGTAGCCACAAATCCTAGACCAGACATGTTTCCTACATTTTGTCCAGCCTGAAGGATTTCTTCCAACTTATCAGTTCCAGTTGTTAACATCTTGACAGGCTTAGTCATCTGATCAAGTTTGGAGTTCAACATTAGAACTTCATCTTTGAGATGGCTTATAGTAGCAGTGTCTGCCTTCTTCTCAGCCTCCAACTTTACTATGAGCTTTTTCTGTTTCTCATTTTGCTGACAGACTTCAGCACTTCTGATACATAGCTTCTTGTAGGAGTCAACAAGTTCTTCAAATGTCACTTCCTCATCACTAGAATCATTATCAGAGTTACAAACACCAGTTAGTGCAATAACTAGTTTAGAAGATTCTTTTTCAGAGTCACTTTCTGAGTCACCATCAGACCAAGTAACAGACATTCCTTTCTTTTGTTTCTTTAGAAAGGTAGGCCATTCAGCTCGAATGTGCCCATATCCTTCACATCCATGGCATTGGATTCCTCTGCTTTGATTTCCCTTTTCTTCAGACTTAGTTCTTCTGCTGGAGTCATAGGATCTACTAATGTCAGAGGTAATGTTCTTGACATTTGACCTTGACTTTGGGCCCATTCTCTTGATGAGTTTGTTGAACTGCCTTCCAAGCATAGCTATAGCTTCTTATATATTCTCTTCATCACTCTCCTTGCTTTCATCTTCAGTATTGGATACAAGGGCTATGCTCTTGTTTTTCATGTCAACATTGTCACTGATCCCCATCTCAAATTTCTGAAGTGACCCAATGAGTTCATCAACCTTCAAGTTGCAGATATCCTGAGCTTCCTCTATAACAGTCACTTTCATTGCAAACCTTTTAGGCAAGGATCTGAGAATCTTTCTCACCAGCTTTTCTTCTGACATCTTTTCTCCCAATTCTCCTGAAGTGTTGGCAATTTCCAAGATGTTCATGTGAAACTCATGAATGGTCTCATCTTCCTTCATCCTTAGATTCTCAAATTTGGTAGTGAGCATCTGAAGTCTTGACATTTTTACTTTGGATGTACCCTCATGGGTGGTTTTGAGAGTGTCCCAAACATCCTTGGCCTGTTCACATTGATGTACTAGTCTGAATATGTTTCTATCAATTCCATTGAACAAGGCATTCAATGCTTTAGAGTTACCCAGGGCTAACTCTTCTTCTTCTTTTCTCCATTCTTCCTCAGGTTTCAGACTAGTCGTCCCATCTTTCCCAGTTATGGTGGGATGGTTCCATCCTTTGTCAGCAGATCTCCAAGCTATATTGTCCAGTGACTTCAAGAAGGCAATCATACGAGGTTTCCAGTAGTCATAGTTTGATCCATCCAGAATAGGTGGTCTGTTCCCAAATCCTCCTTCCTTGTCCATAGCGCCAGAAAATAATATCCCTAGATCTTACCCAGAAAGACAGGCAGGGTGCCTGCTCTGATGCCAATTGAAATTCTGGCAACAGATACTTAATGTCACAGTGAATGTTATGACACTGTATCTGACAAATTGTACACAAACCAAACAGTATTTTAAAAGACAGTAAAGAACACAATCAATTGTTAACCCAGTTCAGTGTATAACCACACCTACATCTGGGGCTACCAAGCAAGGGAGGAAATTCACTATAAGAGGTATTAATTTAGGAATAAACCAACCAGTTTATCTCCTTCACTTAAGACCTACCCAATGCAACTTTAATCTAAGTCCTACTTAAACCTGAGTTCCTACTCACTCCCCCTCAATCACAGCAGTGATACTAATCTACTGATTAATAAGATTATGAAGACATTCTTCAATACACACGCTTGATTTTGCTTCAAAGCTTTAATCAAGATACACAACACTCGTGCTTCAAAGCTTTGAGTGATACACAACCCTTACAACCAAATCCTACATCAAGTCACTTATCAAGTGATAATTGCTTGGCTCACAGTAGTTACTAAAACTATCACACCTACAAAAATGCCTTATTGATCTTCTCTTCAAAAGTGCTGCTCACCATTAGGATTCGTGAGAAATATATAAGCAGTCTATTCTTCATTTAGGGCTTCTATAAGAATAGCTAGGGTTAACCAAAGTTAACCTAAAGACTTGGTCTTGGGCTTTCATCATAACAGATTAGGGTTAAGCAAGGTTAACCTAATATCCACGTGAGCATCTGATCTAGTCAATATACTTCAACTCAGAATAGCACACCAGATTCCTGAAAATTCTCAGGAACAATAAATATGCACAACAACTTGATCAGTATAGGATGTATTAACATTGGTTATGACATCATGTATCCTGCTCACTGATTTTGGTAGAATTCAGTACATATGATCATAGCTTAATCATCATGATATTCACTCATACTGAGTTGTTCCTGTAGGACATTCCTTCTGCAAAATTTGTCTTTATCCCAGAATGTTATGACATCAGTCATGACATTCGCAAAACTGTTTTTACCAAAAATTAATGCCAATAAGCAAACACTTACAGAATTGTCGAAAATGGTGATAATGGCAACTTCTTCAGTAGGGATCAAAGGAACAAGAGTTTTCTCAAACATAATTTCTTTATTATCCATCAGGCATTGGACACGTGACTTCAAAAGATGGCAACCGGTAGGTAGGATAGAACACATACGGCAAGCTTCGTCACAGCCTGGAAATAAACCGGCTAGCAAAAGGTTCTTCTTCACAGTCATAAAAGGGGTAACAATGTCGTTCACAGAAACCACAAACGAGTCTTCATCTATAGCATTCATTCCATGCTTAGGCATAGGAGAAGTCACACCATTAGGTCTTTCAGGTGTTTCGAACTCAATCTCCTTCGCATCAATTAAGTCCTGTATTTTGTTCTTCAAAACCCAACAATCATCTGTATCATGCCCCGGGCTATCAGAGTGAAAAGCACAACAGGCATTAGGGTTGTACTTTGGTGATGCTGTATTTGGATTCTGTGAGGCCTCCCTCGGAGTCACCAGGTTGGTCTTTAATAACTGCGGAAGAATCTGAGATAAAGTCATATTGAGCTGAGTGAATTGCCTTCGAGGTCTTTTGGCCTTTGGCTGATTGCGCTGAGGAGCACCAACAGGTCTTGAAATAACAACCGCATTAACAGCTTGGCGGCGTTCAGGTCTATTTTGGCTTTTCGAACTATAAACCGCACTGGACTCCTTCTTAAAAGGCTTCTTCTCGGTGCCCGATGAAGCACCCTTCTGTATTTTACCAGATTTAATACCAGCCTCAATCCTTTCCCGGTCATAATCAGCTCCATAAACCCGGACGAAGAACTTCCAATCAGATGGTTGAAATACGAACCAGATAAAGTCCCCAGGAACATATCAACTAACTCCCTATCAGCCAAGGGTGGTTGCACTCTTCCAGCGAGGTCCCTCCACTTCTGAGCATAATCTTTGAAACCCTCACCCGTTCCTATAGACATACCCTGGAGTTGGGTACGCGTGGGAGCGAGGTCAACATTGTATTGGTACTGTTTGTAGAAAGCAGCAGCCAAATCTTCCCAACTGCGGATACTGGCTCCTTCTAGCTGGTAAAACCATTTAAGCTGAGTCCATGAGAGACTGTCTTGAAAGAAGTGAATCCATAGGTTCTTGTCAGCGGTGTACGACTGAATTTTCCTAACATATGACTGGAGGTGCAGTTTCGGACAAGAAACTCCGTCATACTTAGCAAAAGCTGGTGCTTTGAATTTGTGGGGAATTACCACCCCATATGATAGACCCAGATCACCAAAGTCCAGACCAAGCACTTTCTGAACTTCCATCGTATTCAAACGGTCTTCTAGTTGTTTGTATCTATTCTCGGCCGAAGGATACTGGTCTTCGTCGAAGTCCGTCTCGTTTTCTGAAACCACAGGGCTAGGAGCCCTCCTTTCTTCCTGACTATCTTTCCCTCCAGATGAGGTGGTCAAAGCAACTTCATCTCGTAGCCTGTTCCCAAACCCGTGGCCCATGTTCAGGAGGACCGTCTTCTTCTTCTTCTTCTTCTTCTTCTTCTTCTTCTCTTTCAAGATAAGGGCCTTCAGATCTTGCTGACCCTTGGCCAAATTCATGAACAACTCTTGGAATTGGGCATTTTGAGCCTGCAGAGCCTTGATTGCTTGTTCAGTTGATGGTTTAGAAGACATGATGCTGAAATAAACAGTGAAGAAGATGAGAAAACCTGTAAGGGTACCTGTTATGAGGTGCATGGAATGAAATGCGTATGCTATGATTTCAAAGACATCGAGAGATTCAAATTCGTAAACCAAACATGAAACACACTTTTATTAGATAAACTTGAAATTCAATTGTTCCACAAATGCCCTTAAGGCGTTACAAGAAAGGAAATACTGAAAAGTAAATAAAAACTGGAAATAATCAAAGGACATCAATGCTCCCATGGTCGTTTGCCTTTAGTGCTGACATAGTCATTGATGATCTGCTCCCTCTCCAGCTGCCTAGTCAACTTCTGAATCTTCTGCTCTTGCTCGTGATACTTTTCTCGGTAAGTATCCCGTTCTTCTCTCAGCTGCATCCAAGACCTCTTTAATGCCCCAATATCAGTAGGAATGTAAGGGTGTAAGATAGTAGGAGGAACAACTTCCTCATCAGCAACTTCAACAATGATAGGCAAGATGGCTTCATAGGGCATTCCCAGCTTTTGGGCATGGATACGAACCCATTGGAGATATGGTTCCATTGGTAGAGAAGTCTTCGCACCCAGCTCGTGTGGATCAGATTTGTGTACTCTATCCCAAGCCCTTATGAATCTGCGGCGTTGCTCGTCACTGACTCCTTGGAAATCAAAGATGATACTAGGCATTAGCAGCTCATGAGGTCCTTCCCTTCTAGCTCGCCCAAACTGACGTAAGGCCAAGCATGGATTGTAAGTAATTCCTCCATTGGTTCCTATCAGTGGAACATTGGGGTATTCCCCAAAGCGATCAATAATAGCCACCTCGTCCATACCATTAATAGTCCAAATGATGTCATTGTGAGAGAGAGAGACATAACCCTATAAGCCCAGCCCATGCCTTCTTTGTTCTTCAGAACTTATTTGGGGAGGTGAGAAATAAACCACCTCGCCAATAACGGAGCACAGCACGTCAAGGTTCCCCGCCTCCGAGCAGTACGAGCATAAAGCTGATGAAGAATGTCACCCAAGAGAGTGGGTACAGGATTACCAGAGATGAATATTTTTACCGCATTCACATCAACAAAGGAGTCAGAATTAGGAAAAATACCAAGCCATATATCAGAAGAGCCAGAATATCTTTGAATGCCTTGAAGTCTAGACTATCCCAGAAATGATTAGCCTTACCAACCAAGAACTTAGTCAGAAATCCCTTTGCTCCACTACGAGTTTCCCAATTAGCCATTACCTCATCCTTTGTCATATGAAGGGCTGAAGCAATCTCTTCTGGCCTAAGGATCTTCTCCCAACCTGTAAATGGGGTCTGCTCTAGAATAGAGATACCGAGCAGATCAGAGAACTCTTCCAAGGTAGGGACCAACTGGTAGTCCTAAAAAGTAAAGCAATGGTACAATGGATCATGGAACTGGACTAGGACACTCATCATCTGCTCGTCCAATTTGGAGGTGACCAAACTAAGAAGATGCCCATGTCTTATAATGAAGGAGGTAGTATCAGACATCTTTGCAACCAATTCTTTAAGCATAGTGGAAACCTGGACAAAGTTGATCCGGATGGTATTCCTACGCATAGGTTCCATGACCTACAAAACAGAACAAAGATGAATCCATCCTGTCTTTGAAATAGGTTAGTCCAATGTAAGATGTATGCAATGTTATGATGTCATGTTGTCATGATAGAAAGCACACCACAAGTATCCACAAATAGCAAACATGGTAAAGGCACACAAGTCACACAGAGAGCCCTTAGATTTCAGTCTGGAAAGGAGCTTAGGTACTACCCTCTTTCAGTTCAGTTGGTTTAAACCTGTCCTAAAAATAGTAACTGGGTTCTAGAGGATCTCAATATCACTGACTACCCTCGATCGGTCATAATTCCAGTTTAGCAACCTTTTCTTGCGGCCGGAATCATCGCGAGAGTTTAGTCTCAATGAGTGTAGCATACTGCTACTGTTATATGGCAAAGTTGGTCAATTTAAAGGTTCTAAGGTCAGTTGGTGCTTAATGTCCCCTTAAAAGATCCATATTCTCCTCGCTCCAACACAAGGGATATCGATACAAAGTAAAGTGCCACACCAACGTAGCTACTGCTTCAACCGTATCGGTCTACGCCGTACAGTTCCCTCACAGTTTATTGCTACTTACCTAAAGGGTATCCCCCAGATCCGGGTTAGGATCTATAGTAACTCTGATACAAGCCCACAAAGATAAAGCATACAAGTCAAGCAATTGAAAACAATATGAACTATTCCTAAAGTACACCCCACTGTTTAGATCTCCCCAGCAGAGTCGCCAGTTCTGTGATACGGTGGGAAAGAACTGACTGTTTTTTGGAATGCTGGTTTGCATTTTGCGTTTGTTTTCGCAAAATGTCGCGGTAAGCAAGAGTTGCCACCGACTTTTATTTTATCCAACAAGGAAAGGAAAAAAGCACATAAAAAATTCCTTTTTCGAGATATTTCTCAGGTTCGGGGGGTAGATTATAGAAAGGGAAGGTGTTAGCACCCTTCCTATCCGTGGTTATCCACGGGCTCTTAGGTACTTGCTCAAATGTTTTCAAAATATTGCTTTCTTTGTGCTTGTGGGTTTGAAAAAGTTTTTGTTTGAAACTTCGATTTAACTCTTGCTTCTGTCCTCAAGAGCGTATGAAGTGTTTTTGAAAACTTTATTCGAAAAGTGTAAGTGTGAAAAGTTTTTGTTTTTTTGAAAGAACAAGTACTTAAGAACCATCTACCTACTCGAAAAAGGAATCATTCTATGCTATCTTCCTTTATACAATGCTATCCTACTATTGATGAGTAGGTAGCACCGTCGTTGGAGTTTTAAGGGTCGATTCAAATTTAGGGACTTACGGCCACTAAAGCAATGTTAGGACACCTTAGTGGTAACCCTAATGTCTTAGATCATTTGTTTTGAGGCAACAATATCCGAGGAAACCGTTTCGAGGAGACTATGATCTTTAGACAAGAGGACGACCTCTAAAGTGACCTATACTCAATGACCGTGTACGAAGGCAACCAAGTGGGGTGTATCCTAAGAGTGCGCATGTGCGAGTGTGTCATTTTCAGTTAATTTTGTCTTTGTACATGTTAAGGGTTATCTAAGTTGATTTTAGGTTTAAACATTCATTCTTGTCATGCATTCTTATTATCAAACATCTAACAGTTATATTTTGCAGAAACTAAATTGCGGAAATTAAATTACAAGGAGTCGGGTATTTACATCGCCAAAGACAAACCCTTTGAAATTTAAACGCGGAAAATAAATAAAGCAATAAAAATAGTTCTAATTATCTATTACATTCCGGGAACAAATACAACATGATATAAAATTTACTGCGTGCGAGAAATTAAATCGAGTGCGAGTTCTAGGGTTTTGACCCTTTGTTATTTAAGAAAAGATTTTTTTGTTTGTTTTTGAATTAAGAAAGAAATTAATCTAAGTTAATTATTAAATTAATGAATAAATTAATTAATAAATATTTTTGGGTTTTTGTGTTATTTTAAGAAAGAAAATAAAATTGATCAATGTTAATAAAAACCTAATTATGTCTAAGTTAATTTTAATTGTTTATAAAAAAACATATTAAAGTTAATTCTAATTAAAGACCTAAATTAATTAATTGATTTGTTAATAAAAAGAAAATACTAAAAATTAATTTAATAAAAAAAATATTTTTTTGGTTTTAATTTTATAAAGAAATTGATTGGTTAGTTAATAATAAAAATAATAACAATAAATAATTAAAACAAAAAATATAAAATAGAGAGAGATATGGGGGTTTTGGGCCTAAATAGGAGGTCAGAGTAGCAAATCCATGGCCCATTAACATGCTGGCCTGGTTGATTTTGAGAGATCCAGTGGGTGCACGCTGACCTGGTCCATGGTAGACGTTCCCCTCTTGGCCACCAGATCTGGCCATGGGCCATCTGGAAATTGATTGAGTGAGGGAGTATGGTGAGCTATACGCTTGGGTACACACACAATTGCCTGCAAGAAAAAATCAAAGAGGAATTTGGAGGACCTGGGATTCGAACCCAGGTCATATGGATGCTTGGATCACTCGCTTCGCCACTAGGCCAATGTGCCTTAGTTGTTAATATATTAAACAAGTAAAGTAATAAGAGAAAACGCGTTAATGTGCCAGAATAAAAAAAAAGTGCGCGAAAATTTGAAAGGACCAGTCAAAGGGGGACACGTTGTCGTCCTTGTCCTCAGGCCTGTAAAGAAATTACCTGCAGATTTGAATCCGCAGCTAAATGCCTAGGTCGTTCCCAAAATTCATCTCAGGCCATATAAACTCCTCCCAAGACCATGGGTGCGTTCGTCTTTCCCTTCCGGTCTTGTCCATGGCCATTACTGGGGCTAATTTTACCTGTAATGGAAAACCCTAATCCAAGAGGAAAAACCCTAACAATGGCGTTTTGCACCACTGAGCAGATAAACGAAATCAAATAATATGGAAAGCTTGGAAATTATCTGGTGGTTACAAATATACATTGATTTCTTGTAATGATGCCTGGATTTTAAAATACGAAATCAAATTCGGAGGGGGACCGTGTGACACTTACAGTGCGTTTGAGCATGTATGAAGGCTTGCTAGGGATTGGTTCTGAGTCAGTGAACCTCCAGCAATCGATTGGTATTGAGTTTTGCTTCTGAAAACGCCTCAAAGTATGATTTTGGTTTTACACTTTTTACCACTTTTTTCAAGTTTTGTTTAGTTGGTTCTTGTAGCCTCTAGCCTTGTTTTCGTGCCCTCTAGCCTCCTTATGTATGATAGAATTCATTAGGTTAACAATTGTGCCTTGAATCTTTCCACATCAATGCCATGGGATTTGATTTGATTCACCATTACTAAACCTTCCAAAATTGTCAAAACTCAATCTTTTTGCATATGGAATGCTTGATACGAGTTTGATACCCTTGATGATGATGATTCAGTCCTGAAATATCCAAAAAGATATCAAGTAATCAATATTTGGATTTTATTTGATTTAATTTGATTAAAAATGAAATAATTCAATAAAAAATCAAATAAAATAATAAAAAAGAAATATGATCTCAAGGCTGAAACTAGGACACGTGTGCAATGTGGCAAGTTCAAATCAAGTGGAAAAGAATGGGCCCTTTTGACAAAAATTGATGTTTTGGGGATAGTTGACTTTTGGCAACTTTGCAAAAATGCCCAACTTCAACAATGCATAACTTCTTCAATTTTGAACTTTTGGAAGTGCTCTTGGACTTTTTAGAAAGATTGAGATAGCCTCTAACCAACCCTTTTAGTCTCATATCCTTTTGATATTCCATGCTCAAGTTATAATCTTTGGCAAAAGAGGTGTTTTTGTTGACTTTCAAAAATGACCTATAATGTCCAAATTTATAACTTTTTGTGAGTGCATTTCTTGATCTTGGGGTATGTAGATGGATTGTAGGAAATTAAATCCTATTAAAAATGAGCTTTGTATGGGTCATTTCTCATAAAGTATGAGAAAGTTATGCTTGGTCAAAGTTGAGTTGACTTTTCCTACAAAACCCTAATTTAACAACTTTTGAGTCTTGATGAATTTTGAGTAATCCTTGATGAATCATGATCAACCCTTGATCAAATGATGAAATATCCTTCAAAATTAGAATGTTGACAAAAAATCTTGAAGTTTGACTGTTTGTATGTCACAATTGACTTTTGCCCAAACACAATCGATTTTTGGACCCTTTGAGCAATTGACTGACCAAACTTCCTCTGCAAGGCTTGAAATTTGACATGGATGAACTTGAGAACATATTAGGAAATTGAGTAACACTTGAGGTCATTTGGACTCAAGAACCTTGATGCTACACAAAACCCTAATTTGGGGTTGACTGCCTTAGGAGATAGCTTGACTGTCCAACTCTTGAGCAAACTTGAGTAACTTGGAGATTTTTCTTGCAATGTTTTGAGAAATATGAGAGGAAAAATTTTGGGGTAAAACAATACCCATATCAGATTCTCCAGCCCTCATATCTTGTTTAACACCATGGTAATATACATCAGCACCGTAATGCCATAGGATAGCCCTATCTGAGGTATATGGGATGGGACCTAGAGCGGTGATTATTAACGGAGCAATTCTTGAAACGGGTGTAACCCTAACAGGTTTTCTCGAGGAAACCTTGGAAGGGTTGGCAGAAATGGTGATAATGGCAACATCTTCAAACGGAATCATAGTTTTCTCAAACAAAATTTCCTTATTATCCATCAGACGCTAAACACCTGACTTCAATAAGCAACAATCGGAAGGCAGAATGGAACACTTGTGGCAACCTTCACCACAACCCGGAAATAAACCGGCCAATAACAAATTTATTCTTAACCTTCATCAAAGGAGTAGAGATTTCTTCCACAGAGGTCACAAACGAATCGATGTCCACAACATTGACTCCACGACCATGTTTGGGCATAGGAGAAGTTATAACGTTTGGCTTTTCCGGAGCATCAAACTCAATCTCTTTAGCTTCCAGCAAATCTTGCACTTTACTCCTCAGAGCCCAACAATCGTTTGTGTCGTGACCAGAGCTTTCCGAATGGTAGGTGTGATCGGTGGATCTGGAACTGACTGTTTAACGCTGGTTCGCGAAATGTCGCGGAAGCAAGAGTCGCCACCGTCTTTTATTTTCTCCAAATGGAAAGGACAAAAGCACAGAAAAATTCCTTAAAGAGATTGCTCTCGGTTCGGGAGGTAGGTTATAGAAAGGGAAGGTGTTAGCACCCTTTCTATCCATGGTTATCCATGGGCTCTTAGGTACTTGCTCAATGTGTTTTCAATTTGTGTGTTTGCTTTTCAGATGTGGGTTAAAAAAAGTTTCTTTGAAAAAATTCAGATCGACTCATACGTCAGAGTGTTTGAAAAATTTGCTTTGAAAGCTTTTGAAAAAATGTGTTGGTGAAAAGTCTTTTTGAGTTTGTTTTGAGATTAGAGCAAGTATCCTTGAGAACCTACCTACCCTAAGGAATTCGTCTGTGTAAAAGTCCTTTAAAGTAGTGCCATCCCACCATTGAGAGGTAGGTAGCACCACCGTTGGAGGTGTTCGGGTCAATTCGAGTTTTAGGGACGTGGTGATCACCAGAGCAATGGGAAGACACCTTAGAAGCTACCCTCATGCCAGGTTCCCGGATCATGAGGACTTACTAAGACATCCTCTACTCGACGATCACCTTTCGAGGCAAGGCAACAGTGAGGCGTACCCTAGGGGTGGTGTGTGATTTGCGTGTCATGTTCATTTGCATTTATCTTGTTCATGTCAAAGTGATCTATGCGTTTGTTTTTATTTTATCATTCATTCTTACATGCTTGATTAACAGTTAATATTTTGCGAGGAAATAAATCTAAGATTATTACAAAGGCGCGGGTCCACATCGCCAAAATTAACCAGGACCCGATTTAGCGGAAAGTAAATAAAGCGATAAAATAAAGTGCGAAAAGTAAAATTACATGGCTTTGGGATATTTACAAAATTATAATTAACGACATAAGATAAATGCGCAAATTAAATAATTGAAACGAAACTAGGGCGTTGGACCCTTTTACCACAATAATTAAATTAATGAATTAAAGATTAAATGAAAATAATATTTTTGGTATTTTGTGTTTTTTAAATTTAATAAGGGAAGGAAATTAATTGAAATTAAATTGAAAGACAAACCCTAATTCTAGTATTTTTTTATTTATTATGAAAGTTTTTTTGATTAAACCTAAATTAAACTCTAAATTAATTTATGTACAGTTAAAATAAGAAAATAAATAAATAAATAATATTATTCTGAAAAAAAGGAAAATTAAAAAAAGGAAATAAAAAGTTGTTTAAACCTAAATTCTACTTTTTGATTTTTTATTAGAAAGATTAAAATGATAGCCTAATTAACCTAAATTATTTACATGTTTAAAAATAATCATAATAAATAAATATTACATTTTTTATTTTTTCTGACTTTTGTATGTTTTTGTTATTTTGATGAAAATAATTAATTAATGAAAACCAATGAAAATAAGAAAATAATATAACAATTAAAAAGAATGAAATATAAAAAAGAAAGTCAAACCAGGGGGGGGGTAGTCCCCAAGTGGAGGTTCAGGCCTGGTAATTTAAGCCCATTGAGCTTCAGTTTCGTTGACCTTTTTGGATTATGTGGGACACGTTGACTGAGAGTGTAGCATACTCCTTTGATCCTGGCCTCTAGATTGCTGCTGATGGACGCTTGGACGGTGATTATTGAGTGTGCATGGTAAACCCTAACGTCAGGCCTGCATGGGATTTACAATTGAAAAATAATATAGGATATTGCAAGAGTCCTGGGGTTCGAACCCAGGACAAGGGGATTGCTAGCGCCTGCGTCAACCATCTGTGCCAATTGATCCATTTGATATATAAATAAGTAATGAATATAATAAGATAAAACAAAAGTTAGCGCTTCAAAACGCGCGAAATTTCAAATCTTCCAATCAACACTGGCCAGCACATCGTCTTCTCCGTTTGATTTATTTCCTGAAAAAAAGACAAATATTTAACGGGGGTTTTGAACCCCCCCAATATATGCATGTTTTCAAAATAGCGATTAGGCTATATGCAAACATAAAAATGGCGCGACTAGTGGAATCGGATCGTCCAAAGGTCCTGAGTTTGTTAGGCTTGGTCTCGTGGCCTAATTTTGCCGTATGAGAGAAACCCTCTTTTTGAGCTCCTGAAACCCTAAAGGTTGTTCATGGTGAAATCATGTATATTGCACAAAAACGGAATTCATTAGCATGGTTAGCATCAGAACAAAACAACAATCATGAATCCACAAATAAAACTCAAGAAATATGCTTAAATTATGATATGCGTTCAAGAGTTTTTCTTTATACAGTCACGAGTCTTGATACCGTTTCTTGAGGTCTGACTTGATTCTAATGGTTGGAACGTGTCCAGTAATTGCCACTGAAGCTTTTTGGATAGGTTTGGAAGCTTGAATCGGTTCCTAAAGCACTTTTCAGTTCTTGAGTTTTTATGGAAAAATTCAATATGCAATGGCTTGTTTCTTGCGCAGCTGCCAGCCTTGGATGATTAGGGTTGTGTTCTGATACTTGTAAGGAGGCAATTAGGTTAAGAAAGCTGTACAAAATCCATGGTATTCAATGTTTGGATATTTGATTTGTTTAAAGATCTTTTTGAATCTTTTTCCATGGCTTTTGTACCAATTATGTGCCAATCATACCAAATCTTTCCTCATTTGCCTTCACACGAAATATTGAGCCTATAATGTGGATAAAAAGATTTTTCATGTCAAGGTTTATATTTTTCATGATTTAAAATCATTTAAATGAAAATAAATTAATATTAATTCAAATAAATAATTAAAAAAATATGAGAATACTTCCCTTTGGGCCTAGTGGTCGTGCATAGGCTTGGCATGAAGAAATTTGGAAGAAACTTGAGCCCATTTGCATTTTTAGGCCTTTTGCATCAATGTTGACTTTCAAAATTCCTAAAAATTTCCCAACTTTCACAAGGCATAACTTGGTCAATTTTTAAGCTTTTCACATGTTTTTGGACATTTTGGAAAGGTCTTTGAGTCCTTTAACCAATGCCTTTGGTCCCATGTCATTTTGATTTACCAATCTCAAGTTATGGCCTTTGACTTAAAGTCACTTTTTGTTGACTTTTGAAAATGACCTATAATGTTGAAATTGATAACTTTTTGTGAGAGCATTTCTTGGACTTGGGACATGAAGATGAATTGTAGGAAATGTCTTTCTCTTCAAAATGAGCTTTGGATGGAATTTTTCTGATAATCCATGTGAAAGTTATGCCCTGGTCAATTTCAGTTGACTTTTTCAGCTGTCCAAATATAGCAACTTTTGCATCTTTGATGATTTCTGAGCCAAATTTTGAGAATCATGATCAAGCATTGATCAAATGATGTTTGTGGCTTTAAAATGATATATTGACCAAAAATTTGAACTTTTGACTGTCAAATGACCATTTTGCCCCTACAGTTGACTGTAGTGCAATTTAGGGTTTTGACTGTGCAATTTTGAGCTGAATGCCTTGGAACTTGACATGAGGATGCTTGACCACATTTGTAGGCATATGAGACTTGATTGGGCCTTTGAGAAGTTCATTTGCTTGACCAGAACTCAAACCCTAGTTTGACTGTCTAGGAGACAGCTGAGCTGCACAACCCTTGGGGACTTTTGTGACCTTGATTTTGACAATTCTTGATGAATATGGGAGGGCAAATTTTGGGGTACAACAGTTGCCCCTGTTCAATCTTCTTAGACCTGAGGATGCAGATTGGCTGACGTGCCTTTCGTAATCCGAGGGTAGAGGATGATTGAACACTAAAGTGCCCAGAAATTTGCGCTCACATAGTAACAGTGATGATGAGGGAATGGGCTTATAGATGCCATTTGGATGTTGCTTGGATAGGATGATGGGCTTATAGATGCCATCTGGATATTGATCGCATAGGAGATCCCTTAGCGAGAACCTGCATACCTGCAAAACAGAAAAAATGAGTACCTGACACGTCGCAGGGGCTGATCTTAGATGCTTGACATAGATATGTCCTGATTGGTTACAGGAGCTGGATCTGGAGCTTCAAACGTTGATGAATGAACCAGGGATGGTTACTGCCTTAGCCTGAATGATAAGTGAACCTTGGGTGATTTTAACTTCAACAACGCTCGTTGAGAAAAATCTTGGTGAGAATTACCATCTTTGTAGTGTCAGGAAGAGAACCAAAGGACATTACAATCTCAAAGGGAGTTACCTCACTCACGTTGGAGAGGGAACTATAGGAAATTATAATCCGAAAGGAGATATCACCTCACGCTCATGCCGGAGAGGGAAACATCTGAAGAAGGAATTACCACCTCACACGCCGTTGGAGAGGGGACCATAAAAGAATATCACCTCACGCTCATCGTCGGAGAGGAGAACATCTTGAAAAAGGAATTACCACCTCACGCTCACCGTCGGAGAGGGGACCACAAAAGACTATCACCTCACGCTCATCGTCGGAGAGGAAAACATCTCGAAAAAGGAATTACCGCCTCACACGCCGTTGGAGAGGGGACCATAAAAGAATATCACCTCACGCTCATCGTCGGAGAGGAGAACATCTTGAAAAAGGAATTACCACCTCACGCTCACCGTCGGAGAGGGGACCATAAGAGAATATCACCTCACGCTCATCGTCGGAGAGGAAAACATCTCGAAAAAGGAATTACCGCCTCACACGCCGTTGGAGAGGGGACCATAAAAGAATATCACCTCACGCTCATCGTCGGAGAGGAGAACATCTTGAAAAAGGAATTACCACCTCACACGCACCGTCGGAGAGGGGACCATAAGAGAATATCACCTCACGCTCATCGTCGGAGAGGGGAACATCTGAAGAAGGAATCACCACCTCACACGCCGTTGGAGAGGGGACCATAACTTCTACTGAGTCTTTATCAGAAAAATCTGTTTGGAGTCGATTTAACTGGCCTAGAGACATCCTTGAAATATGTTTGGGGATTTCAACTGCACCCTTCCTGAAAGGTAGAGGTCAGTCATATGCGATGCATGGTATGGATCAAGCAATGATGTTATCAATATAAATGAGATTTGTATGATGCAATACGTTATGCATGCTATAATGATGTATGTGATGATTCGTGTATGTTTTTGTCTAGGAAAATAAATCCTTGACGGGTGCCGGGAAGTCATATCCTGGGCTGATGTTGAGGAAGAGATTTTGCTACCGCTGGGGATGATTGTTGCAAGAATACCGGTAGGAGGAGATAACTCCGTTGAGGAATAAACTTGGCAAAATGAAATAATTCTGCGGGAGAAAAGATACTCTAGCGATCATGCTGGGGAGTGTTACTCTGTGGGGATAGCGATGCTTTGCTGAGTTGATGAAGATAACTCCGCTGGGGATATCCTTGTTGTCGGAAGTGTTGATAGACTTCGCCGGGGATAGGAAGATTCTGTCGCCGATGCTCTTTCCGTGGCTTTTGGCTGAGGATAACCCAGTTATATCCTGTTACGGAAATAACTCTTTGAATAAAGCCGGGACGACGCGTTCGTGTTCTGCGAGGGGATAAGCTTCCAGAATCTACTGGGGATAAGCTTGCTGCTTGGGGAGATATGAATTCCAACTTTCCTGGGGAAACTGGATTGGACTCTTCTGGGGGAGGTTTGATATGCTGGGAAGTGATTCCTTTGAATAGTGGTATACCGCCGGGGAACAATCTTTAAACCAGGACTGCCGGGGATACTTGTTAAGAATATATGTATTGCTGCTGAGGAATGTTTGAGATCGGCTGGAGGATACTCAATTCCTTTGATATTTGATGATTTTATTTGGAGGAGAATGTACTGTTTTGCTGAACCACTCTCTGGGGAGTTAAGATACACCTGGCCGTGTTCTGTAGCTGAACCTACCCTGGTACCTTAGAGGATAGAACAATTAGACTGCTCAGACAACTCTCTTATTGCCCCTGTTTCTAGTGTCACCTGCAATGAATTCCTTCGTTTCGTATGCAAATATTTATGAGTTAGCAAATTATTGTCAATGCATACATCACAAATTGAACCTTGGACGTTCTTCGCAAAACAAAACAGAAAAAGAAAAACACTGGAGCACGTTTAACTGAAAATGCATTTTTATTGATTTTTGAATGGCCTGAATATAGGCGTTTTGTATACAAGAGGCTGACGTCCTAGTAAGAGGTACGTCGCCGATCAAAAGAGTTTATACAAGTTTTGTACAAAAGAAGAATAAAACAGCTGTGTAAAAGATGAATGATCCACTGGGTTTCAACTCTGCTATTGTCTTCATAACTTCGAGCGTCTCATCACTTGATGACCTTGGTTGAAGGTGAAGCTGACTGATCGATGCCGTTTGAGCTTGAGGCAGATACCGGATTCTGGATGCAAAGTGATCAATGAGACATAGTTTTACGCTTTATCCCTAATTTTTGCCTGGACCGCCCTTTCGGGTTTTCAGTCCACCGGGATACCCCTTTTTGCCCAAGCCGCCTTTTCAGGTTTTCGACTTGCCGGGTGTACAGATTTTTTCATTTTCATCCCTACATTTTGCCCGAACCCTTTTGGTTCGACGGGAAGCCCTAACTTTTGCCTAGGCATGTCAGCCTAGCGGGTCTTTTTCATGCGTAGTATTTTTTAACTATGTCTGCATTGGCAGGGTGAGGAAGGTCGTCACCATCCATGTTGGTTAAGATCATTGCTCCTCCTGAGAACACCTGCTTAACCACAAACGGCCCTTCGTACGTAGGGGTCCATTTGCCCCTTGGATCACTCTGAGGAAGTATGATTCTCTTGATAACCAGATCCCCAACTTGATATTCTTGTGGTCTGACTTTCTTGTTAAATGCCCTGATCATTCGTTTCTGATACGTCTGACCATGACAGATAGCAGCAAGCCTCTTTTCATCAATAAGGTTGAGTTGGTCAAGTCGTGTCTGAATCCAATCATCTTCGTTCAGATTTGCATCCTTCATTATCCGGAGAGAGGGAATTTGCACTTCGATCGGCAAGACTGCCTCCATGCCATAAACCAGAGAGAAAGGAGTTGCCCCGGTTGACGTCCTTGCTGAGGTACGGTACCCATGCAGAGCGAACGGTAACATCTCGTGCCAATCTTTGTACGTCACTGTCATTTTTTGCACGATCTTCTTGATGTTCTTATTTGCTGCTTCTACAGCCCCATTCATCTTCGGTCTGTAAGGAGAAGAATTGTGGTGCTGTATCTTGAACTGTTCGCAAAGCTCAGCAATCATCTTATTGTTCAGATTGGTACCGTTGTCTGTAATTATCCGTTCAGGGACGCCGTATCGACAAATCAGGTTGTGTCGAATAAACCGTGCCACAACAGTCTTGGTTACTGTAGCATAGGATGCTGCTTCAACCCACTTCGTAAAATAATCAATCGCCACTAGGATGAAGCGATGTCCGTTGGATGCCGTAGGTCTTATCTCGCCGATCATGTCTATGCCCCACATTGCAAACGGCCAAGGCGCAGTCAGAACGTTCAGGGGAACCGGAGGAACATGCACCTTATCTGCATAGATCTGGCACTTGTGGCATGTCCTAGAATGTTGGTAGCAATCAGCTTCCATGGTAGACCAGTAATATCCTGCCCGTAGGATCTTCTTAGCCATGGTGTGCCCACTGGAATGCGTACCAAAGGTCCCGTCATGTAGTTCTTCCATGATTTGTTCTGCTTCAGTTTTGTCCACACAACGCAGTAAGGTTGAATCATGGTTTCTCTTGTACAGGATGCCGTTGCTTAGGAAGAACTTGGCTGCGAACCGCCTCAGGAATTTCTTATCATTGATGGAGGCACCTTCAGGGTATTCCTGAGCTTCCAGATATCTCTTCACTTCGTGGTACCAAGGCTTCTCAGTTACCAATTCAGCTTCGAGATCACAACAATATGCCGGTTCGTCCAGTTTCTCGATGGTGATCTGGGGAGCTTCGTTATCCCATTTAACCTTGAACATTGAAGACATTGTAGCTAACGCGTCCGCTAACTGATTCTCTTCTCTTGGAAAGTGCTCAAAGGTTATCTCTGTAAAGTGGGGAATCAGGGTCAACACACATTCTTTGTAAGGAATCAAGTTTGGGTGTTTCGTATCCCACTCTCCATTGATCTGATTGATCACTAGAGCGGAATCTCCGAAGACACTGAGGAACTTGATCCGTAGGTCGATAGCAGCTTGAAGACCCATGATACACGCCTCATACTCCGCCATGTTGTTGGTACAGTTGAAACATAGCCGGGCAGTGAGTGGAGTATGAGTACCTTGTGGAGATATGATAATGGCGCCGATACCATTTCCCAAAGCATTGGAAGCCCCGTCAAAGTGCATAGACCATCGGGATCCTGGCTCAGGTCCTTCATCCGGCCCAGGCACTTCACAATCAGTCACAATCATGATACTTTCATCCGGAAACTCGAAGTTCATTGATTGGTAGTCATCTACAGCTTGATGAGCTAAGTGGTCTGCCAGTACACTCCCCTTGATGGCTTTCTGGGTTGTATACTGAATGTCGTATTCCGTCAAGATCATTTGCCATCTTGCAATTCTTCCAGACAGAGCAGGCTTTTCGAATATGTACTTTATCGGATCCATCTTTGAGATCAACAAAGTAGTGTGAGTCAGCATATACTGTCTCAGCCGGCGAGCAGCCCATACCAAAGCGCAGCAAGTTTTCTCAAGCAGTGAGTATCGGGTCTCACAGTCGGTAAACTTTTTGCTAAGGTAATAAATGGCATGCTCTTTTCGGCCAGACTCGTCATGCTGCCCCAGCACGCACCCCATTGAGTTGTCTAGTACTGTCAGATATAGGATCAGAGGTCTCCCTTCAACCGGCGGCATAAGGATGGGTGGTTCTTGGAGATACTCTTTAATTTTGTCGAAGGCGGCCTGACATTCATCGTTCCAACGTACTACCTGATCTTTCTTCAGCAGCTTGAAGATTGGCTCACAGGTAGCAGTCAGATGAGAGATGAATCGAGCGATGTAATTCAGGCGTCCTAAAAAGCCTCTGACTTCCTTCTCTGTCTTAGGAACTGGCATCTCTTGAATAGCCTTGACCTTAGCAGGGTCCACTTGAATACCTTTATCACTGACCACGAAGCCTAGCAACTTCCCAGATCTTACCCCGAAGGTGCACTTGTTCGGGTTCAATCTCAGTTTGTACAGTTTCAACCGGTCAAACAACTTCTGCAGGTGATCTAGATGCTCTTCCTCAGTCTGGGACCTAGCGATCATGTCGTCCACATACACTTCGATCTCATGGTGGATCATATCATGAAATAAGGCAACCATGGCACGCTGGTAGGTTGCCCCAGCATTCTTCAATCCGAACGGCATGACCTTGTAACAGAAGGTGCCCCACTGAGTAACAAATGTAGTCTTCTCCATGTCTTCAGGTGCCATCTTTATCTGATTGTAACCTGAAAAGCCATCCATGAAAGAGAACACCTTATGCTGAGCTGTATTATCAACAAGGACATCAATATGAGGTAAGGGGAAGTCATCCTTGGGGCTGGCCCTGTTCAGATCCCTGTAATCAACACACATTCTGACCTTGCCGTCCTTTTTAGGTACCGGCACCACATTAGCAACCCACTGAGGGTAAGAAGTCACTGCAAGGAACCCGGCATCAAACTGTTTCATGACCTCGGCTTTAATCTTCTCTGACATCTCTGGACGCATCCGACGAACCTTTTGTTTAACTGGAGGGCAGTCTTCTCTAGTCGGCAAATGATGGACAACAATATCGGTATCCAACCCTGGCATGTCTTCGTAGGACCAGGCAAAGATCTCCATATAGTCATGCAGCATCTTGGTTAACCGTTGCTTCACGCTGAGCTCTAGGTTAGCACCAATCTTTACCTCTTTTCTGTCTGCCTCAGTACCCAGGTTTATAGTTTCCACTGGCTCTTCATGGGGTTGAATTGCCCTCTCTTCCTGAAGCAACAGTCTTGCAAGCTCGCCAGGTACTTCGCAATCATCTTCACCTTCGTCTTCGGCTAAGTTGATCGGATTTTCGAAGTCATAATTGGCATTAGCAGAGCTGTTATCAGTGAGATCCAGAGTGGATTGGAACCTGTATGAGTGAGTGTGTGTGTAAATACAGCTGTTTTGATAATTATGTAAAGGAAAGGAAAGATAGAAAAGGAACACAATATTTGCAATGCGAAAATAGTCCAAGATTTTCATTTATGATGTATAAAATGACAGTTCATATGCCCTCACAAATAGAACCGCGGTGCCTCGGGTAAGACACCGGGCCATAGAGTTTATCATTGTCTATTACAAAATAACAAAACATGGGAATTCATTACTGTGTCACAAAGGTAACAGGGGTGTGATCCTTTGCACTCCAATTGTTCAATCCTTCTTCGGCCGTCGGATAAATCCAGCTGTTGAATTCGGCCTCATCTACTTCAAAGCCTTCCCCGACAGCATTCACTTCTGAACCCTTGATAAATACCGGAGGCCTTCCGATCTTCTCTTTCCTCATAGCTCTCTGCCCTTCTGAGGTGAAACCCAGCCCAAGTTTATCAGTCTTCTGGGTGAAGTCTGGCAGTCTGCCCCAGTTGGTATCTTCACCCTTTTGCATTACAGCCCTGGCATCCTTTAGGGAAGCCATCTTCAGAGGACCACCTGCTTCTGCTGTTTCTGCTGCGATTGGAAACACCTCCTCGAAATGCTGAAAGGGGGTCTCAATGAACTCCCCATCCATCTCAATGTATCTGAACGAGTTTAGGTGGCTCACCATGTACTCTTCCTCACCTTGCACGGTGACGATCTTCCCTCTGACGGGGTACTTCAGTTTTTGATGCAAGGTAGAGGTCACTGCCCCAGCCTTATGTATCCAGGGTCGACCCAGCAGACAAGAGTAAGATGGACGGATATCCATCACATAAAAAGTGGAGTCGAACACCTGAGAACCCACACGAATTGGAATGTCCACCTCCCCATGGACCATCCTCTTTGAACCATCAAAGGCCCTGACGATAATGTTGCTTGGTTTCAAATCCAGGCCTTCACAATCTAGGCGATCCAGAGCTTTCTTGGGTAGCACATTCAAAGATGACCCCGTATCAACCAACACATGTGCCAAGGTGGTGCCCCTGCATTCGATTGAGACATGCAGAGCATCATTATGATCTTTCCCTTTCATGGTCAAATCAGCGTCTGAAAAACCCAAGCCATTGTCCGCCGTTAGGCTTGCCACGCAATCAGTAAATTGGACTGCGGAAGTTTCATGTGGCACATGAGCCTTCTTAAGGAATGAGATGAGGGCCTTTGCATGGGCCTCAGAGCACAGCAGTAAAGAGAGCATGGATATCTTGGAGGGCGTATGCCCTAACTGTTCCACGACATTAAAATCGCTCTTCTTTATAATCTTCAAAATCTCCTCCATCTCTTGTGGGGAGGCCTCAGCAGCTATGGGTATGGGTGTCTCCATCTGGGCAGGCTCAGTTTCAATTCCCTTGCCCCGAGCATTGGATGACTCGGCAGCAGGAGAAACAACAGGATCAGCAGCAGGAATAACAACTTGATCAGCAACGGGAGCAGGTGTACTTGCAGGAATTATCAGGAGTGGTCTTCTAGCAGCAGGTGGCGCAATGTCAGGCGAGAAGAGCCTGCCACTGCGGGTAACTTTGGCCGGGCCAGTGATGTCACAGATGCTGGCGCCAGCGTTGAGCTCTTGTTTTACTCCATTTATATATACATCTGCCCCATAGTGCCAAGGGACAGCTTTGTTGGATACATAGGGCAGGGGCCCAGGAACAGTGATAGTGACAGGTGCAACGGTCAGAATTTGGACAGGCTTCTTCTGGAGAGCCGGGATCGGATTGTTGAAGATAGTCACCACAGAGACTTCTTCCATTGGAACCATACGAACAGCAGACTTTTTGAATAAGATCTCCTTGCTATCCATTAAGCTTTGGATGCCTAACTTGAGCAAGGGACAACCGGATGGGGACACAACACAGAACAGGCAACCCTCACTACAACCCGGAAATAAACCGGCCTGCAGTAGGTTCTTCTTAATGATCTTTAAAGGAGTGGCTAGATCATCCACAGAAACAGCATAAACATCTTCATCAACGGCATTTACCCCGTGCTGAGGCATAGGGGCAGTAACTACATTCGGTTTTGCGGGCGCTTCGAATTGTATCTCTTTAGCATCGATAAGGTCTTGCACCTTATTCTTTAACGCCCAACAGTCATCAGTGGCATGCCCCGGGCTGTCTGAATGGTAAGCACAACGGGCATTCGGGTTGTACTTAGGAGAGGTAGTGTTAGGGAACTTTGGCGCCTCCTTGACAGTCACCAAATTGGTGGATAGTAACTGTGGCAGGATTTGCGACAGGGTCATGCTTAACCGAGTGAACTCTCTCCGGGGTCTATCAGCCCTTGGAGGATTGTTTGACCGGGGAGCGGCAGCAGGCGTAGCAATCATGACCGCACTGACAGATTGGCGGCGATCAGGTCTTTCTGATTTTCTGGAGCCATACACAGCACTAGACTCCTTTTTAAACGGTTTCTTGTCCGACCCAGATGATGATGCAGCCTTTGCAATCTTTCCAGACTTCAACCCAGCTTCAATTCTCTCTCCAGTTAAGATCAAATCAGTGAAACCAGCAGAAGAATTCCCAATGAGATGATTAAAGAACGGCCCAGACAGGGTCCCCAAGAACATATCCACTAACTCTCGATCAGTCAAAGGTGGCTGCACCCTGCCAGCCAGATCTCTCCACTTCTGCGCGTACTCTTTAAAACCTTCGCTTACGCCCAACGACATACCCTGGAGTTGGGTACGCGTGGGGGCAAGGTCGGCATTATACTGATACTGCTTGTAGAAAGCAGTAGCCAGCTCCTCCCAGTTACGAATTTTGGTCCCATCCAGCTGATAGAACCATTCGAGGTGAGTCCCTGAAAGACTCTCCTGGAAGAAGTGGATCCATAGATTCTTGTCCGCAGAGTACGGCTGAATCTTTCGAACATAAGACCTCAAATGCAGCTTGGGACAGGATGCCCCGTCATACTTGGAGAAGGTGGGAGCTTTGAATTTATGTGGAATAACCACACCAGTTGACAAACCCAGATCTCCGAAATCCAGCCCAGGTACCTGTTGAACTTCCATGGCCTTCAACCTGTCCTCCAGTTGTTTATACTTGTTGTCTTCAGGAGGGTACTGCTCTTCATCAAAATCTGTCTCGTTGTCGGAGACCACCGGACTAGGGACCCTTGCTTCTGCCTGAGAAGGACTTTTGCCAACAGAAGAAACAACCTCTTCTTGGTGCAGAGTATTACCCAACCTTCGGCCCGAGTTGAATAGAACAGTTCTTCTTTTCTTCTTCTTCTCCTTCTTCAGGAGCATAGTCTTCAGTTCCTCTTGGCCTTTAGCTAGACCCAGGATTAGCTCTTGAAACTGCGCATTCTGCGCCTGGAGAGCCTTGATTGAAGCCTCAGTTGATTCAGATCCGGAATTCATGATGCTGAAATAAACAGCGAAGAACTGTAAGCAACCTGAAAAGGGAAAAGCCTGCTATGCACATGATGTATGAAATGCGTATGAATTATGTTTTCAAAGACAATCGGGAATCAACTTTGTAAACAAAAAGGAACACACTTCATTAGATTCAACTTTGCAACTGAAATTATTCAACAAGTTGCCCTTAGGCGTTTACATGAAATGAAACAACTGGAAAGGAAATAAAAACTGTAAAGGCATATTCAAAATTCCTCATTGATCCCATGGTCTCCTCTTCTCAGTACGAAGGTAGGCATTCAGAGCTCTTTCATTCTCCAACTGCTTTGTCAGCTTCTGGACCTTTGATTCCTGCTCGTGGAACTTTTCCCGGTAAGAATCCCGTTCTTCTTGCAGTTGTGACCAAGATCTCTTCAATGTCTCATAATCAGTAGGTATCTGAGGAGGAAGGATAGTTGGAGGAACACCATCTTTATCAGGACACTCAAGAATGACGGGTCTGACAGCTTCATACGGCATACCTAACTTTTGGGCACGGATGCGGACCCATTTGTAGTAGGCTTCCATAGGTAGAGAAGTCTTTGGCCCTAGCTCTTGTGGGTCAGCTTTATGAACCTTCTCCCAAGCCTTGATGAACCTACGACGTAGCTCGTCACTATCCACCTGAAACTCGAAACTGATGTGAGGCACCAACATTTCATGGGGGCCTGCTCTTCTTGCTCTTCCAAACTGACGGAGTGCTAGACATGGATTGTACGAGATCCCTCCTTGAGTACCAACCAGAGGAACATTAGGATACTCCCCGCATCGATCAATAATAGCTATCTCATCCAAACCTCTGCAAGTCCAAATGATGTCTTTATCGGTGAGAGACATTAGCCTGTGAGCCCAACCTCTTCCTTCTTGGTTCTTCAGTACGGACTTAGGGAGGTGCGAAATAAACCACCTCACCAACAAAGGGATACAACACCATAGGGTTCCTCGTCGTCGGGTAGTACGGGCATGAAGTTGTTGCAAGATGTCACCCAAGAGAGTGGGCACAGGATTCTGAGACATAAAGATCCTAATGGAAGTGACATTGATGAAGTTGTCAGGATTAGGAAACAGGACTAACCCATAGATTAGGAGAGCCAAGATGTCTTCATATGCCCTAAAGTCCAAGTCATTCCAGAAGCTGTTAGCTTTACCAATCAGAAACTTGGCCAAGAAACCCTTAACTCCGCTTCTAGTTACCCAGTTGTCTGTTACCTCTTGATGGGTCAAAGGAAGAGCTGCAGCAATGTCCTCAAGCCTGAGGGTCTTTTCCCAACCAGTAAAGGGAGTCTGATCCAAGATAGGGATACCAAGCAGGTTGGAGAACTCTTCCAGGGTAGGGACCAGCTGGAAGTCTTGAAAGGTAAAGCACTGGTACTGAGGGTCATAGAACTGGGTCAGAACACTCATCAACTGTTGATCCCGCTTTGCAGTGACTAAACTGAGAAGAGAACCATGCCTCTGAATGAAGGAAGTGGTGTTTGGAATTCTGCTAACCAACTCATCAAGCAACTCAGGTGACCGAACAAAGTTGAACCGGATAGTATTCCTTCGTACAGGCATCATAATGTCCTACAAAACAGAGCAAAGATGAAACCCTCTTGTCTTTGAAATGGTCAGGATGCATGCAATGTTCATGATGCTATGATGTTATGATAAAGCACACCACATACAGATACAAAGGCAAACATGGTAAGGCACACAAGTCACACAAGGCAAGCCCCTAAAGTTTAGGCCAGCATGAGGTCTAGGTACTACCCTCTTTCAGTTTGTTGGTTCGTACCTGTCCTAATCAAAAGTAACCGGGTTCTTAGAGGATCCCAATATCATTGACTACCCTCAATCGGTCATAACTCCAGCATCGCAATCTTTTCTTGCGGCCAGAACCATCACGAGAGTTTAGCCTCAATGGGCGTAGCATACTGCTACTGTTCTAAAGGCCAAGTTGTGTCAATTAAGGTTCTAAGGTTGTTGGTGCTTAACGACTCCTTAGAAGACCCATATTCTCCTCGTTGCGACACAAGGGATATCGGTACAGACTAAGGTGTCACACCAACGTAGCCACTGCTTCACCTGTGTCGGTCTACGCCGGACAGGTCCCTCACAGCTTATGCTACCTAAACAGGGTTTCCCCAGATCCGGGTTAGGATCTATGTATCTCCGATGCAACCCACAATAGTAAATCAAGCAAAACAATACAAGTGAAAACATAGTTATGACCTAGCCCTAAGGTACACCTCACTTTAAAAGGTTCCCCAGCAGAGTCGCCAGTTCTGTGATCGGTGGATCTGGAACTGACTGTTTAACGCTGGTTCGCGAAATGTCGCGGAAGCAAGAGTCGCCACCGTCTTTTATTTTCTCCAAATGGAAAGGACAAAAGCACAGAAAAATTCCTTAAAGAGATTGCTCTCGGTTCGGGAGGTAGGTTATAGAAAGGGAAGGTGTTAGCACCCTTTCTATCCATGGTTATCCATGGGCTCTTAGGTACTTGCTCAATGTGTTTTCAATTTGTGTGTTTGCTTTTCAGATGTGGGTTAAAAAAAGTTTCTTTGAAAAAATTCAGATCGACTCATACGTCAGAGTGTTTGAAAAATTTGCTTTGAAAGCTTTTGAAAAAATGTGTTGGTGAAAAGTCTTTTTGAGTTTGTTTTGAGATTAGAGCAAGTATCCTTGAGAACCTACCTACCCTAAGGAATTCGTCTGTGTAAAAGTCCTTTAAAGTAGTGCCATCCCACCATTGAGAGGTAGGTAGCACCACCGTTGGAGGTGTTCGGGTCAATTCGAGTTTTAGGGACGTGGTGATCACCAGAGCAATGGGAAGACACCTTAGAAGCTACCCTCATGCCAGGTTCCCGGATCATGAGGACTTACTAAGACATCCTCTACTCGACGATCACCTTTCGAGGCAAGGCAACAGTGAGGCGTACCCTAGGGGTGGTGTGTGATTTGCGTGTCATGTTCATTTGCATTTATCTTGTTCATGTCAAAGTGATCTATGCGTTTGTTTTTATTTTATCATTCATTCTTACATGCTTGATTAACAGTTAATATTTTGCGAGGAAATAAATCTAAGATTATTACAAAGGCGCGGGTCCACATCGCCAAAATTAACCAGGACCCGATTTAGCGGAAAGTAAATAAAGCGATAAAATAAAGTGCGAAAAGTAAAATTACATGGCTTTGGGATATTTACAAAATTATAATTAACGACATAAGATAAATGCGCAAATTAAATAATTGAAACGAAACTAGGGCGTTGGACCCTTTTACCACAATAATTAAATTAATGAATTAAAGATTAAATGAAAATAATATTTTTGGTATTTTGTGTTTTTTAAATTTAATAAGGGAAGGAAATTAATTGAAATTAAATTGAAAGACAAACCCTAATTCTAGTATTTTTTTATTTATTATGAAAGTTTTTTTGATTAAACCTAAATTAAACTCTAAATTAATTTATGTACAGTTAAAATAAGAAAATAAATAAATAAATAATATTATTCTGAAAAAAAGGAAAATTAAAAAAAGGAAATAAAAAGTTGTTTAAACCTAAATTCTACTTTTTGATTTTTTATTAGAAAGATTAAAATGATAGCCTAATTAACCTAAATTATTTACATGTTTAAAAATAATCATAATAAATAAATATTACATTTTTTATTTTTTCTGACTTTTGTATGTTTTTGTTATTTTGATGAAAATAATTAATTAATGAAAACCAATGAAAATAAGAAAATAATATAACAATTAAAAAGAATGAAATATAAAAAAGAAAGTCAAACCAGGGGGGGGGGTAGTCCCCAAGTGGAGGTTCAGGCCTGGTAATTTAAGCCCATTGAGCTTCAGTTTCGTTGACCTTTTTGGATTATGTGGGACACGTTGACTGAGAGTGTAGCATACTCCTTTGATCCTGGCCTCTAGATTGCTGCTGATGGACGCTTGGACGGTGATTATTGAGTGTGCATGGTAAACCCTAACGTCAGGCCTGCATGGGATTTACAATTGAAAAATAATATAGGATATTGCAAGAGTCCTGGGGTTCGAACCCAGGACAAGGGGATTGCTAGCGCCTGCGTCAACCATCTGTGCCAATTGATCCATTTGATATATAAATAAGTAATGAATATAATAAGATAAAACAAAAGTTAGCGCTTCAAAACGCGCGAAATTTCAAATCTTCCAATCAACACTGGCCAGCACATCGTCTTCTCCGTTTGATTTATTTCCTGAAAAAAAGACAAATATTTAACGGGGGTTTTGAACCCCCCCAATATATGCATGTTTTCAAAATAGCGATTAGGCTATATGCAAACATAAAAATGGCGCGACTAGTGGAATCGGATCGTCCAAAGGTCCTGAGTTTGTTAGGCTTGGTCTCGTGGCCTAATTTTGCCGTATGAGAGAAACCCTCTTTTTGAGCTCCTGAAACCCTAAAGGTTGTTCATGGTGAAATCATGTATATTGCACAAAAACGGAATTCATTAGCATGGTTAGCATCAGAACAAAACAACAATCATGAATCCACAAATAAAACTCAAGAAATATGCTTAAATTATGATATGCGTTCAAGAGTTTTTCTTTATACAGTCACGAGTCTTGATACCGTTTCTTGAGGTCTGACTTGATTCTAATGGTTGGAACGTGTCCAGTAATTGCCACTGAAGCTTTTTGGATAGGTTTGGAAGCTTGAATCGGTTCCTAAAGCACTTTTCAGTTCTTGAGTTTTTATGGAAAAATTCAATATGCAATGGCTTGTTTCTTGCGCAGCTGCCAGCCTTGGATGATTAGGGTTGTGTTCTGATACTTGTAAGGAGGCAATTAGGTTAAGAAAGCTGTACAAAATCCATGGTATTCAATGTTTGGATATTTGATTTGTTTAAAGATCTTTTTGAATCTTTTTCCATGGCTTTTGTACCAATTATGTGCCAATCATACCAAATCTTTCCTCATTTGCCTTCACACGAAATATTGAGCCTATAATGTGGATAAAAAGATTTTTCATGTCAAGGTTTATATTTTTCATGATTTAAAATCATTTAAATGAAAATAAATTAATATTAATTCAAATAAATAATTAAAAAAATATGAGAATACTTCCCTTTGGGCCTAGTGGTCGTGCATAGGCTTGGCATGAAGAAATTTGGAAGAAACTTGAGCCCATTTGCATTTTTAGGCCTTTTGCATCAATGTTGACTTTCAAAATTCCTAAAAATTTCCCAACTTTCACAAGGCATAACTTGGTCAATTTTTAAGCTTTTCACATGTTTTTGGACATTTTGGAAAGGTCTTTGAGTCCTTTAACCAATGCCTTTGGTACCATGTCATTTTGATTTACCAATCTCAAGTTATGGCCTTTGACTTAAAGTCACTTTTTGTTGACTTTTGAAAATGACCTATAATGTTGAAATTGATAACTTTTTGTGAGAGCATTTCTTGGACTTGGGACATGAAGATGAATTGTAGGAAATGTCTTTCTCTTCAAAATGAGCTTTGGATGGAATTTTTCTGATAATCCATGTGAAAGTTATGCCCTGGTCAATTTCAGTTGACTTTTTCAGCTGTCCAAATATAGCAACTTTTGCATCTTTGATGATTTCTGAGCCAAATTTTGAGAATCATGATCAAGCATTGATCAAATGATGTTTGTGGCTTTAAAATGATATATTGACCAAAAATTTGAACTTTTGACTGTCAAATGACCATTTTGCCCCTACAGTTGACTGTAGTGCAATTTAGGGTTTTGACTGTGCAATTTTGAGCTGAATGCCTTGGAACTTGACATGAGGATGCTTGACCACATTTGTAGGCATATGAGACTTGATTGGGCCTTTGAGAAGTTCATTTGCTTGACCAGAACTCAAACCCTAGTTTGACTGTCTAGGAGACAGCTGAGCTGCACAACCCTTGGGGACTTTTGTGACCTTGATTTTGACAATTCTTGATGAATATGGGAGGGCAAATTTTGGGGTACAACAGTAGGCGCGCTGCGCGTTGGGATTGTATCTGGGAGAAGCAGTGTTTGGATTCTTGGGGGCCTCTTTCAAGGTTGCCAAGTTGGATTTTAACAGATAAGGTATAACTTCAACCAAAGTCATATTGATGCGGGTAAACTACCGTTGTGGTCTTTCCACCCTTTGCTGATTGTTGCATTGTGGAGCAATCGTGGGTCTTGATATCACTACCGCATTTACTGCTTGACGATGTTCAATTTTGCTTTGGCCCCTCGGGCCGTAGACTGCACTAACTTCTTTCTTACCAGTGAAAGGCTTCTTTACTGCACTTGATGAAGCATCCTTCGGTATTTTACCACTTCGGATATCAGCTTCCACTCTCTCTCCAGTCAAAATCAACTCAGTAAACCCAGATGACGAACTACCGATCAAGTGATTGAAAAATGGACCAGATGGCGTCCCTAGAAACATGTCGATCAACTCCCTATCAGAAAAAGGGGGTTGGAATCTTCCAGCTAAGTCTCCCCACTTCTGAGCATAATCCATAAAGCTCTCGCCTGCACCCATGGACATACCCTGGAGCTGAGTACGAGTGAGGGCAAGGTCGACATTATACTGATACTGCCTGTAAAAAGCAGCAACAAGGTCTTCCCAGTTTCGAACACTGGCTCCTTCCAACTGATAAAACCATTCAAGTTGAGTCCCTGACAAACTATCTTGAAATAAGTGTACCCACAAATTTCTATCAGCGGCGTGGGGTTGGATTTTTCTTACGTAAGAGCGGAGACGGAGTTTTGGACAGGATACTCCATCGTATTTGGCAAAAACTGGAGCTTTGAACTTATGCGGGATCGCCACTCCTGATACCAGTCCTAGTTCTCCTAAATCCAAACCAGGGATCTTCTGAACCTCCATAGCACTCAGACGGTCTTTTAGCTGCTTGTATCTATCCTCGATAGGAGGATACTGCTCGTCATCGTAATCTGTATCGTTGTCAGAAGCTGCGGGACTAGGGTCCTTTGTCCTTTTTGGTTCTCCCCGTCTTTGGACGAGGAGGTCAAATCAGCTGATTGTCTTATCCTTTCTCCGAATATTCTACCCATGTTCAGAATACCAACCTTCTTCTTCTTCTTCTTCTTCTCTTTCAGAATAAGGGTCTTCAAGTCCTCTTGCCCTTTAGCCAAACTTAAGAACATCTGTTGGAATTGGGCGTTCTGTGCCTAAAGATCTTTGATGGCTTGATCAGAGGACATTTTTATTGAAATAAACAGCGAAGAAGATGAGAAACCTGTAAGGGTACCTGTAATGATGTGCATGATAATTGGATGCGCATGTAATGATTTGAAAGACTTTGGGAGATTTAAATTTGTAAACCAAAAATAAACCAAACTTTATTAGCTTTAAAATTTGAAAGGTTCAACAATGCCTTTAAGGCGTTACAAAGAAGTAAATAAAACACACTCTAAAAACTAGAAAAACAAAATCAAAAGTCCCATGGACGCTTCCTCTTTGTTCCGATGTAGTCGTTGATCACTCTTTCTTCCTCGAGCTGCCTGGTGAGCTTCAAAATCTTCCTTTCTTGCTCATGGTACTTTTCGTGGTAAGTGTTTCGCTCGTTCTTCAGCTGAATCCAAGACCTTTGCAACTCTCCAGGATCAGTGGGCATGTAAGGATAGAGAACCGTGTAAGGAATGCCCTCTTCATTAGTGGGCTCCGCAATCACTGGTAATACTGCTTTGTAGGGCATCCAAAGCTTCTGGGCACGAGCTCGGACCCATTGGAGGTAAGGCTGCATAGGAAGGGAAGTCCTTGGTCCCAACTCTTGGGGGTCATATCTGTTCACCATGCCCCAAGCTCGTATAAACCTCCGGCGGCGCTCCTTAACATCCTCCTTGTAGTCAAATACAATGTCCTCAAGAAGTAGCTCATGGGGACCATCTCTCCGAGCACAACCAAATTGCCGCAAAGCTAGACAAGGATTATAAGTTATACCCCCTCTGATTCCAAGCAATGGGACATTAGGGTATCCCCCAAAACGGTCAATAACAACAATGTCTTCCATAGCCCGGGAACTCCAAAGAATATCTGTATGGGCAAGTGACATTATCCTGTAGGACTAACCCAAACCTTTTTCGTTCTTCAGCACAAACTTAGGGAGGTGAGAAATAAACCACCTCGGTAGCAGTGGTATGCAACACATAAGAGTCCCTCTTCTTCGCACGGTACGAGTATAAATGGCATGCAAGATATCACCCAGTAGGGTAGGGACATGATTGTGAGAAAGGAAAATCTTGACAGCATTCACATCTACAAAGGAATCCGGATTTGGGAAGAGAACCAAACCATAGATAAGGAGAACCATGATATCTTCGAAAGCCTGAAAATCCAAATTATCCCAGAATAGCTGAGCCTGGTATATCAGAAATTTAGCTAGAAAACCTTCGACACTGCTTCGAGTTTCCCAATTGGATACTACATCAGCCCGTTTCAAATGCAGAGCTGAGGCAATGTATTCTGGTCTAGGAACTTCTTCCATACCTGTGAAGCGTACCTGTTCAAGAAAGGATATGCCCAATAGGTGAGAGAACTCTTTCAAGGTGGGGACCAGCTGGTAATCTGGAAAGGTGAAGCAATGATGCACAAGATCGAAGAACTGGAAAAGTACACTAATCATCTGCTCATCAAGATTTGAAGTGACCAGGTTGAGAATCTGACCTTGTCTCTTAATGAACATAGAAGTCTCGGAAACTCTTGAGACCAGCTCTTTAAGTTGAGCAGGTATTTGCACAAAGTTGACTCAGATGGTATTTCTGCGCACGGAATCCATAATCTGCAAAACCGAACAAAGATAAATTCCCTTGGTCTTTGAAATGGTTAGTATAGTGAAGTATGTATGCTATGTTATGATGCATGATGTCATGATAAATACAACAGGTATAGTAGATAACAGGCATGGTGTGATACGATGGCCAGAACCGGGACGTGTTTCCCTATTTCGTTAAGGAATTTGCTGGTTTGCATTTTGCGTTTGTTTTTGCAAAATGTCGCGGTAAACAAGAGTCGCCACCGTCTTTTATTTTATCCAACAAGGAAAGGAAAAAAGCACAGAAAAATTCCTTTTTCCAGATATTTCTGAGTACGGGGGGTAGATTATAGAAAGGGAAGGTATTATCACCCTTTCTATCCGTAGTTATCTACGAGCTCTTAGGTACTTGCTCATCATTTTCAAAATTGTTTTCTTTGTGTTTGTGGGTTTTGAAAAGCTTTTGTTTTGACTTCGATTTAACTCTTGCTTCTGTCTTCAAGAGTGTAATGAAGTGTTTTTGAAAACTTTGTTTGTAAAGGAGTGTAAGTGTGAAAAATTTTGTTTGGATTGAGCAAGTACTTAAGAACTAATCTACCTACTCGAAAAAAGAATCGTTCTATGTTCGTTTCCTTTAGACAGCACTATCCCACTATTAATGAGTAGGTAGCACCGTCGTTGGAGTTTTAAGGGTCAATTCGAAAGGGATGTACGGTCACTAAAGCAATGTTAGGACGTCTTAGTAATAACCCTAACATCTTAGATCATTTATCCGAGGCAACAATATCCGAGGCAACCTTTCCGAGGCAACTTTGATCTTTGGACAAAAGGACGACCACTAAAACATCCAATACTCAATGACTGTTTACCGAAGGCAACCAAGTGGGAGTGTACCCTAGGAGTGCGCATGTGCGAGTGATTCAATTTCAGTTTATTTATCTTTGCACATTTAGGGTGATCTAACTGTTTTAAAATTAGTCATACATTCTTGTCATGCATCCCTAATCATACATCTAACAGTTTAATATTTTGCGGAATTTAAAGTGCGGAAATTAAACTACGCTATTACAAGGCTTCAGGTATTTACATAGCCAAAATCAAACCCTTTGAAAAGTAAAGCGATAAATGTAAATAAACGTCCTAATTTAAACTATTACAAACTGTGAGCAGATATAATAATTGGGTAGAAATAATAATAAAGCGCACGATGAAAATATTAAGATCAAGGAGAAACTAGGGTTTTGACCCTCCTAACCAAAATAAAAATGTTTTTGTTGTTTTTAATAAAAGAAATAAGTTTTCTAAATTAAAATATGCAATTAATTAGTTAATTAAATTAATTAATAAAAAATAATTACAAGACCTATTTTTTATGTTTTTGATTATTTTTAAGAAAAGAAAGAAAAACTAAATTTGGAATAAAAACCTAATTATTCTAATTATTTTTAATTATGTACAAAAAGAATTAAAATTGTCTAAATTAACAAACCTAATTAAATTAATTAATTTTTATAATAAAAATAAATATCTTAAATTTAATTGGTGAAAAAAAATATTTTTTTGGTGATTTTTTGATAAAAAGAAAATTAATTTTTGGTTAGTAAATAAAAAAATTAAATTAAATGAAATAAATAAAATATAAAAGAAAATAAGAAGAGAGAATGGGCCTGAAAAGTATTTGGAGGGGTGCAAATAGCTAGATTTCTGGGCCCAAAAGAGAAGGTCCACGTTGACTTGTGAGATCCAGTGTATTGTGTTGACTGAGGCTTCATGGTGGTCTCTCCTGGATGGCCATCATATTTGGCCATCTGGCCACTTGGCGTACCAGATCTTGAGGGAGTATGATAGGCCTTTGGCTTGTATAGGCATGAGATTACCTGAAATAAATCAAGAAAAATCACAAATGTTGGAGGCAGGGGTCGAACCCCTGACCTCAAGCACTCCCACGCCTTAAGCGCTTGCCTGGCTACCACTAGGCCAATCGCTTCTGTTTGTTATAATATCACATAACAATAAACAAATATTAAAAAGCCACGTAAATCAAATCAACATGCAAAATTTGAACAAGCCAATGGAGGAGTGCCACACAGTCGTCTCCTTCCTTGGATCCGTTGGTAAAAGTGAAACACTTTTACCTACGGACGTTCATCCGTAGCTATAACCCCTGGCACTCTTAAAATCAAGCATAAAAATGATAAATAAAAAACAAGGCCATGGTTGAATTCGTATGGTCCTGCTGGTTTCATTGATGGCCCTTTTATGGCCCAATTTTTCCTGGATTTAAATACCCCAAAGCGAGCTATGAAACCCTAACAATGGCACATTCCAGTACAGGCCATATAAATGCAATTAAATCATGCAGAAAGCTTGCATATGTGATTGTGATCAAGAATGTATAATTATTTTATGCTATAAGTGCAAGAATAATGCTATTCGATTTCAAAAAGAGAGCTATGTCGTGGATGACTTACAGTGTGATTTGGGGCTTGAAAATGCTTGGTTTCGATGGCTTTGGCTTGCTGAGAGTCCCAGGAATCGTTTGAGATAGCTGGAAGGCCTTGAGGATGCCTGGAAATAGGAATTAGATCTTGCACTTTTCTTGATTTTTTGAGTTTTTGTTCTCCTTGTTGCGCCTATTTCTAACCTTCTTTTTGAGTCTGCACGCCCTCTATATGTATCAAGGAAGGGATTAGGGTTGATAACTGCTCTCAATATTCCTCCATCAATGATTTGGATCTTTGATTTGATTCACTTTGAAAACTTTCCAAAATTGGCCTATTTCAATCTTTTTGTTCACACCATGCCTTGATACGAATTTGAATGTTTGCTAGATGTATAATAAAACTTGAAACAAGCATAAAATCTTTGGTTTTCAATATTTTGGATTTTATATGATTTGTTTTGATTTAAATTTAATTAATTCAAATAAAAATCAAAATAAATAATAAAAACATGATAAGGACAAGTGGAAAGGGCTAGAGCTCATGGACTATGTTGCCAACTCAAAACAAGTGAAAAATATTGGGCCCATTTGGCAAAAATTGGGGGTTTAGGCATAATTGACTTTTGGCAATTTTGCAAAAAAGGTCAACTTCACCAATGCATAACTTCCTCAATTTTGACTCTTTGGAGGTGTTCTTGGACTTTTTAGAAAGCTTGAGATGTCCTATAATCAACACTTTTGGTATCATCTCAATTTAATACTCCATGCTCATGTATGAAGCTTTGAAAAAAAAGATGTTTTTGTTGACTTTTCAAAATGACCTATAATGTCCAAATTCATAACATCTTGTGAGTGCATATTTTGAACTTGGGAGCTGAATATTGATTGTGGGGAATTGCATCCTCTTCAAAATGAGATTTGGATGGGTCATTTCTCATAAAGTATGAGAAAGTTATGCTTGGTCAAAGTTGAGTTGACTTTTCCTACAAAACCTTAATTTAGCAACTTTTGAGTCTTGATGAATTATGAGCAATCCTTAATGAATCATGATCAACCCTTTATCAAATGATTAAATATACTTCAAAATGAGGATGTTGACCAAAAATCTTGAAGTTTGACTGTATGTGGGCCACAATTGACTTTTGGCCTAGCATAGTCGATTTCTGGGCCTTTTGAGCAATTGACTGAGCAAACTTCCTCTGCAAGGCTTGAAACTAGACATGGATGATCTTGGGAATATATTAGGACATTGGTGAGCACTTGGGATCACTTAGACTCAAGTATCTTGATGCAACATGAAACCCTAATTTGAAGTAGACTGCCTTAGGAGAGAGCTTGTCTGGCCAACCCTTAGGCTACTTTGAGCAACTGGAGATCTTTCTTGCAATGTTTTGAGAAATATGGGAGGGAAAATTTTGGGGTACAACACATGGAAAAGACAAACAAATCACACAAAGCCCTTAAGTTTAAGCCTTGCATGAGGTCAAAGGTAATACCCTCTTGAAGTTAAGTTGGTTTCAACCTGTCCTAGCAAAAGTAATCGGGTTCTAGAGGATCTCAATATCACTGACCATCCTCCATCGGTCATGGTTTCAGCTCACGCAATATTTTCTTGCAGCCGGAACTATCTTGAGAGTATAGTCTCAATGAGTGTAGCATCGAGTATCAACCAGTTCTCAGCTTTACACCGAGGCCGGCTATCTCACTACTTTCTAATAGCCAAGTTGGTCGATTAAAGGTTCTAAGGTCGGTTATGCTTAATGACACCACGCAGTGGACCCGTATTCTCCTCGTTTCTCCACAAGGGATACCGGTACCAACCAATGTGCCACATCAATGTAGCTAGCGCTTCAACCGTATCGGTCTATACCGTACAGTTCCCTCACAGTCTATTGCTACTTACCTAAAAGGTGTCCCCAGATCCGAGTTAGATCTATAGTAACTCCCAAACAAAACCCTTAAAAGTAAAACAATCAAAACAATCAAGAGAAGCAATTATGATGAACTAGATCATAAGGTATACCCCACTTATTAAGTCCCCAGCAGAGACGCCAGTTCTGTGATACGTTGGCAGAACCGACTGTTTTGAAATGCTGGTTTGCGTTTTGCGTTTTTTGTTCTCAAAATGTCGCAGTAAGCAAGAGTCGCCACCGACTTTTATTTCATCTGATTGGAAAGGAAAAAAGTACAGAAAAAAAAATCCTTTTTTCGAGATTTTGAGTACGGGGGGTAGATTATAGAAAGGGAAGGTGTTAGCACCCTTTCTATCCATGGTTTCCCATGGGCTCTTAGGTACTTGCTCATCTTTAAAATTGCTTGTGTACGTGCTTTGTTTTGAAAAGAGTTTTAACTTCGTGATAACCCTTGTATCAGTCCTCATGGGTGTGACGAAATTATTTTGAAAATTGTTTTGAAATGTGTAAGTGTGAAAAGTTTTAATTTGAGAAAGTACCTACTAGTATCTACTTACTCGAAAAAAAGATCGTTTCTATTCTTGTTTCCTTTAGACAGTGCCATCCCACTATTGAGAAGTAGGTAGAACCATCGTTGGATTTGTGAGGGTCAATTCGAAAGGGGCGTACAATCACTAAAGCAATGTTAGGATGTCTTAGTAATAACCCTAGAGTCTTAAGATCTTTTCCGAGGCAACATTTCCGAGGCAACATTCGAATGGGTCATTTGATCTTTAGACTGGAGGGAAACCACTAAAATTTCCTATGCTTAATGATCGTTTTACCGAAGGCAACCGAAGTGTGAGTATACCCTAAGAGTGCACATGTGCCAGTGATTTGTTTTAAGTCATTTATCTTTGCACATTAGGGTTTTCTAACTGTATTAAATTATCATGCAATCTTATCATTCAATCCTATTAGCATACATCTAGACAGTTAAATATTTGCGAGAATTAAAATGTGAGAAAGTAAATCTACTCTATTACAAGGCTTCGGGGAGGGGGATTAATTACATAACCAAAAACCCGGAAAAATAAGCGATAAGTAAAAGCCCTAAATTAAACTATTACATACCAGTGAGCAGTTACAACAATATTGGCAAAAATAAATAATCAGTGCGCGGAAAATTAAATGCGAAGCGACTAGGGTTTTGACCCTTGACTAAACCTAATTGTAATTGATTAAAGTAAACATGTTTTTTTGTCATTTTTGTTATTTAAGAAAGTAATGAAATAATTGAATTAAAAAAGAAAATTCTAAATTCAAATTAATTTTAATTGTGAAAGAAATTAGAATTGCCATAAATTAATTAAACTAATTACTTAAAAAAAACATTTATTAAGTAAATAAGTCTTCTTTTTGTGATTTTTGGTTGGTTAATTTTAGAAAAAAAATAATTTTGGTGTTGATGAAAAAAAAAGAATAAATAAAGAAAAGAAAATTTAAGGAAAAATAATGGAAATAACCAAGTGAGCCTGCTGTCAGCAGATCTGGCTCTGGCTGATGGGGTCCAGAAGATGGTGGCCCTCAGAAGATGGGGGTACTGGATCTAATTCTGGCAGGTGGATCCAACAGATGATGACCCTCAGAAGATGGGGGTGCACTGGATCTAGTTCTGTATGGGATCCAGAAGATGATGGCCTGCACGCGCTGGGTCTGATTCTGACTGGGATCCATAAGATGATGCGCTGGATCTGATCCTGGCTAATGGATCAGAAATATGGTGCACAAGATCTGATGCTGGCTAGTGGATCCAGAAGGTGATGATCTTCAGAAGATGCACGTGCTGGCTCTGGCGAAAACAAAGGAGAAAATACCAAAAGCTCACGCCTAGGATCAAACCCAGAACAATGAGCTTCTGACTTCCTTCTTCTGACCAACTGCATTGGACGTTAGTTTATTAATATAATAAAAACAAACAATATATATCAGAACTATAGGTTTCTGGCCAGAATAATGCGCCAGAATTTGAATCAGTCAGTCAGGCTGTGACACGCTATCGTCTTCTTCCCTGGAACCGTTGTTTAAAACTCTGAACCTTTACCTACAGATATAGCGTTATAGCTATAACCCTGTGTATTTCAAAAACTGCATACAGGCAATATAAATAAGTTTCAAGACCATGGATCAACTGGGTTTGACCCTCTGATCACAATGATATCCTTCATTAGGGCTAACTGTTCCTGCATTTAAAAGCCCCAAAACAACAAAACAAAACCTAGCTATGGCAGATGTTCATATAATTGTTAGAAATACAATTAAATGGTATCAAAAGCTTGCAAACACAAATACAAACACGAATATATCATTAGAATGTGCAATGGATGAGTGAATTAATGAAACTGAATTCGAAATTGGAAGCATGTTGTGATACATGTATCTTGCAATTCCAGGTGTGAGGGAGCTTGCAAAGGGGTGAGATTCCTTCTGGAGATGTCCAACAATCAATTGGTAATTTGAGAACGGCACGAATTGGCCTCTAGTACAGGAATTGGATCACCACTTTTCTTGAAATTTTTGAGTTTTTCTTTCACCTCTGCACGGCTGCTTCTAACCTCCTTTTTGGTCTGCCTTTGTTCACTATCTATAATAGAGTGCATTAGGGTAAAAATTTGCATCAAATCTTTGCCATTTATGGAGATTGACCATTGATTTATTCCTTGCACCAAATCTTTCCAAAACAAGCATTTTCAATCTTTTCCTGTCCATATGAAGCCTTGCACGATTTGATCTTGCCACCAACTGTATAATGACTCTTATCATGCACAAAATCTCAAGGTTTGATTGATTTTTGATATTTTCATTATTTTATATTGATTTTATTTGATTTAAATGAAATAAAATCAAAATAAATAATAAAAATAAAAGAATGACAAGTGGAAAGGCTCATGGGTCGTGGATCACATCACAAGCTCAATACAAGCATAAAAAGTTAGGCCCATTTAGCAAAAAATGCAATTTTGGACATATTTGACTTTTGGCAATTTTGCAAAAAAGGTCAACTTTGACAAGGCATATCTTTTTCAATTTTAACCCTATGAGGGTGCTCTTGGAATTTTTAGAAATCTTAGGATGTCCTCTAAGCAACCCTTTTGGTATCATCTCAATTGAGTCTTCCATACTCATGTTATGAAGCTTTGACCCAAAAGGTGTTTTTGTTAACATTTCAAAATGACCTATAATGTCAAAATTCATATCTTTTTGTGAATGCATAATTTGAACTTGAGGTATGAAGATGGATTGTGGGGGATTTAATACTCTTTAAAATGAGCTTTGGGTGGGTCATTTTTGATGAATAATGAGATAGTTATGCTTGGTCAAAGTTGAGTTGACTTTTCCTACAAAACCCTAATTTAGCAACTTTTGGGTCTTGATAAATTGTGAGCAATCCTTGAGGAATCATGATCAACCCTTGATCAAATGATGAATGATACTTCAAAATGGGGATGTTGACCAAAAATCTCGAGTTTTGACTATATGTGGGCCACAGTTGACTTTTGACCTAGCATAGTCGACTTCTAGGTATTTGAGCAATTGACTGAGCAAACTTCCTCTGCAAGGCTTGAACTCAAGCATTTGGGATCCTTTGGACTCAAGCATCTTGATGAAAAATGAAACCCTAATTTGAGGTAGACTACCTTAGGAGAGAGTTTGTCTGGTCAACTCTTGGACCTCCTTGAGCAATTTGAGGACCTCACTTGACATGTATTGAGAAATATGGGAGGGAAAATTTTGGGGTACAACAATATGCGTATGCAATGATTTCAAGGATTCTTAAAAACTCAAATTTGCTTAATAAAAAAGAAACACATGTTAATTGTATTAATGAGTTTGAAATGTTACAAAAAAATTCCCTTTAGGCTTACAGTTTAAACAAAACAAAACTCAAAGCAAAAAGAAACTAGGTTTCCCAAGAGCGCATCCTCTTTGGTGCAATGTAGGCGTTTATGTTCCTTTCTTCATGAAGTAGCCTAGTGAGATCCATGACCTTCTTCCTGCTGGCATAAAACCGAGCTTCAAACGTGTCCCGCTCCTCTTTAAGTTGAACCCAGGACTTCTGCAACTCCTCGTGATCGGTTGGCATGTCAGGATGATGAACAAGGGAAGCCGTATGTCCCTCAGCAACTGGTTCCACAATTATTGGTAGGACAACAGGGTAAGGCATCATAAGACTTTGAGCGCGGGCTCGTACCCATCGGAGATAGGGCTCAAGAGGGATATAATTCTTGTGCCCCGACGTCTTGCTGTCAATTTTATGCACCATGCCCCAAGCTTTTATGAACCTTTTGCGGTATTCCTAAGCGTCATTCTCATAGTTGAAGGAGATTCCTTGGATAAGCATATCGTGAGGACTAACTCTCCTTGCATAACAAAACTGACGCAAGGCCAAACAAGGGTTGTAAGTGATTCCTCCCCTAATTCCTAAGAGAGGGACATTAGGGAATTCACCACAACGATCGATAATGGTGATATATTCCGAGAACCACGAACACCAATGAATGTCCGAATGCTTAAGGGACATCAGCCTACGAGACCATTTCAAACCCTACTCGTTCTTCAAAACAGACATGGGTAGGTGCGAAATAAACCACCTAGCCAATAGAGGAGTGCAACACAGGAGGGTCCCCATTCTCTTTAGAGTGCGAGCATGCGGAGAGTGTATAATATCCCCGAGTAATGTAGGCACATGATTATGAGACAAAAAAACCTTAATAGTGTTCACATCTACGAGTTGCTCCGCATTAGGGAAAAGTACCGTCCCGTAAACAAGAAGTGCCAGCACCTCTTCAAAAGCTTGTAAATCTAGAGTATCCCAAAAATGGTAAGCCTTCTCGAATAGAAACTTAATCGGAACTCCTTCGACGCCCCTCTAGTCTCCCAATTTGTCACTATGTCAGACCATTGTAAGGACAGAGCTCTAGCAATCTCTTCGGGCTTTGGTCGTTCCTCCGTACCGTTAAAAGGTGACTGATCAAGAATAGGTACCCCTAACAACCGAGAAAATTCCTCCATAGTAGGTACTAGCTGGTAATACGGGAAGGTGAAGCAGTGGTGCAAAGGGTCAAAGAACTGAAATAGCACTTTTAACAATTCTTCATCAGGTTTTGAAGTGACCAAGTTGAGCAACCGACCATGCTTTTCAGTGAAGGGAGAGCTTTCAGGGATCCTTAATGCCAAATCCTTTAGTTGGAGAGGCACTTTCACAAGGTTAATCTGGATAGTGTTCCTGCGGGCGGATGCCATGTCCTACAAAACTGAGCAAAACTGAGCCCTAGGAAATTCTTGAAATGGTTAGTCATGATATGCCATGCTTTATGATGTCATGATTATGCTAGAAAATCACAGGTATAGCAAACACCAAATAAGTCACACCAAGTCCTCAGGGTTAAGGCTTGCATGAGTTTTAAGGTCATACCCTCTTAAAGTTGGATTGGTTTAACCTGTCATATAAAAGGTAACCGGATTCTAAGGGATCTCAATATCACTGATCTTTCCCCCAGCTTTATTCGATAGGCGATTTACTCGCAACCAAAAAAAGCTCAAGAATCAAACCTCAATGAGTGTAGCATCGAGTATCTGTCGACCTTGGGAGTACACTAAGGCCGGCCACCTCGCTACGTCCTACTGGCCAAGTTGTGCAATTAAAGGTTCTAAGGTCAGTTGATGCTTCACGACACCATGCAGAGGCCCCGTACTCTCCTTGATTGACTCAAGGGTTACCGATACCAACCAAAGTGCCACATCAATGTAGCTACTGCTTCAACCGTGTTGGTATACCCCGCACAGTTCCCTCACAATTTATTGCTACTTACCTAAAAGGTGTCCCCAAATCTGGGTGTAGGATTTTTTTAACAGTAACCCAAACAAGGACCCAAAATGTAAAGCATACAAGTTAAACAATGAAAGCAAGTAGATGTGATCTAGCCTTAAGGTAACCCCACTTTTTATAGTCAAGTCCCCAGCAGAGTCGCCAGTTCTGTGATACGGTGGGAGAACTGACTTTTTGTTTTGCGTTTGATCGCAAATGTTGCGGATAGCAAGAGTCGCCACAGACTTTTCTTTTATTCAAAAGGAAAGGTGAAAAGCACAGGAAAGACCTTTAGAGATGTTTTCTTGAGTTCGGGGGGTAGATTATGAAAAGGGAAGGTGTTAGCACCCCTTTGATCCATGGTTTTCGATGGGCTCTTAGTTGCTCTCTAGATCACTTGCTTTTGTTTGAATGTGCTTGTGGTGTGGGTTTTAAAAGTATTTTGAAAACGTCTTTGTAATGGTTCTCGTCTCTATAAGAACGCGTACAAAGTGTTTGTTTGAAAAATAGTTCAAAGATGTGTTTGTGAAATGTGTTTTTGAAAGTAATTTTGAAAAGGTGTCTTTGTAATGGTTCCCGTCTCTATAAGAATGCGTACAAAGTGTTGCCTTTCGAAAAAATGTGTCAAAATGAGAGTGTTGGTGTATAAAATGTTTTTTGCTGTGAGAAAGCGAGCAACTAGGAGCGAATATACCTACTCAAAAGGTCTTAGATATTCTTTTCCTCCTCCTTTAGATGTTTCTACCTTACCATTGATTTGGTAAGAAGCCCCATCGTTTGGATGTGAAGGTACGAGCATGGGACGTTTGTATAGTCATAGAAGGCAACCTATGAGACGTTTTAGCAATGCCATTTAGGGACGAGATCATTTACCGAAGGCAACATTGAGGGTCATCGAGGGACTACGATCTTTTATCGAGGGTCTTTGCTAAAACGCCCATATCCGAGGGACGTGACTATTTTTTGATAGGCAACAAGTGAGATTACCCTAAGGGTGCATGTGTGCAAAGTGTGTTTGATTGCATGCGTTTAGTCTTGATTAGGGTTATCTATTTGTCGATTTCATGTCTTGCCATACACACCCTAATTACTAATAATATATGAAAGCAATAAAAGTGCGGAAAGTAAAGATTCTACGCTATTACAATCATTAGGGGGGATGGGGTGTACAAATTTACAAATGGGGGGTTTACAAAAAAATAAATCGTAATTATTTATTACAACCATATTGAAATAATAATGCAAGAAAGAAAAAGGACTTTGTTTAAAAAAAGTGGTTTTTTGTCTTAATGAATTAAAAAAAGAAGAATGAATTAGCTAGTAAAAAGAAAATACTTTTATGCCTTTTTTATATTGATAAAAGAATATTAATATTGAAAGTGATAAGAAAGGAAATAAATGAGATATAGAATCAGCATGCTGCTGCAAGCAAAACAAAAGGAATCAGAAGTTCTGATGCCAGGAGTGCTGTGACTCAGAAGGAAACGTTAGTGGGCATCAGAAGTTCTGGATTGGTAAACTCTGAGGTCCTTCAAGAAACGTTAGAGGGAAAACACGGAAGTTCTGGGTTGTTACGTGCTAAAGTTATGAATGTGAGAGCAGGGAGAAAACCTTATAAGCTTTGTACGTGTTAAAACAGTGGGAAGAAATCAGAAGTTCTGTATTGTGCTAAGACAGTGAATTAAAAATCAACAGTTCAACGTGTTATCAGCGTGTGAAAATAAGAAGTTCTAAGTGTTAAAATAGTGAGCGAATCATAGAAGTTCTGTGTGTTATCAGCATGTGAAAATCAGAAGTTCCATGTTACATTTCAAATCTTTTCTCATATTAATCAGCACATCAGTAATTTATTCAGTTTTCTAACAAACAACAAATCAGAAGGATAAAAGCACAACAATTTATAGAAGTTCTAATCCTAATCCTGAGCCTAGCCTTAATCAAGAAATTTTGGTCCATAGTTTTTCTACTCATGCAATGATATGGACAACTTTAATATGATGATATTTACATATTTAATGATGTTCTGAATGAAAGATGTGAAGTCAGAAAGACTTACCTTAAATCTAGAGCGTGTGCTTGGAGCTTGAACTGCTGCCTTCAGATGTTTTGGAGTCAGCAAAAGTAACGGAAGAGAAAATGTCAAGTTCTTTGATTCAAAGGGAAGAACAAAGGTTTGGTTTTATGTTTGGGATTTCTGGATTCTTACGAAGGGTTTCACAGATTTCTTTTATCTCTTTTGATGATTCTCTCTCTCAAAAGCCAACACCTTGAACGTGTGATGGAGCCAAATATTTATAGGTGGTTTTGCTGTGGTTTTGGGGGGAAAAACAAATGGGATTTAAACCCTTTTGGTATACTGCTCCATTGCTTTTTAATCACAGTTTTTGTATGATAATTTGGTGCAAATACAGGGTTTGAGAAAAATGCAGGTGTGGACTAGATTAGCAGCAATTTGGAGTGTTGTGGCAGTTGGTTGCAGGACTATGCCATAGCAGTGCAGCAGGCTGTTCAAACAAGGTTTTAGGGCTTGGTGATGTTCTGATCGTAGAAGATCAGAAACGTAAACTCCATATGCCGAAGAGTCATGTTCTGATTGAAGAACTACGTCCTGAACCATGTTTTCAACTTCTGACTGCACTTGCATGGAGGCTGGCTCAGAAGTTCTGAAGTATCATATATTCTTAACACTTAGAAAAATTTCTAAATGTTTAGAAATTTGATTTTTTTCAAAGTAATTTCCGACTCTTGATTTTTTGATGAACCAATTTCATGTCTTGATGAAATAAAATTGTTGAAACTTGATTTGATCTGAAAGTCAAAGTTTGACTTTTTAGTGTGCTTTTGACCATTTTGCCCTTATGGATGATTTTCTTGAAAAGTGGTAATTCAAGACTCGGAACTTTATAGAAGCAAACCTGAGAGTCCAGGATGATCCTTTTGAGAAATGAGAGGGAAAATTTTGGGGTACAACAACAAGTCTCTTGTACCGAGACATCTTCGGAAGCTTGCACAAATTCACAAGATGAGTTAGTAATAACAAGAAACGATAACCAAAGTTAAGCATTTATATTACAACTCAAATTGAAATTAAATCATGAAGAAATAACTTCCAAACAAGTATCAGAATCATAAAACAAAGTCCCAGGCAACAACTTTTCATCTCATGAAAGGCTCAAAAAAGCGAATCAAAATCAACTAAAATTGACACCAATGTCAATCATTCATCCAATTAAAGCCAATCATGCATCACACATAAACTAAATTACATTCCATATGCATTTTGAGAATCCGGACAACATTGTATTAATTCAAGAAACACCTGAAATGTCTAATTAAAATCAACAAAATTCAACGACAATAGCCAACAATCATCAAGTGAAAGCTAAACATGTATGAACCGATAATTAAATGAAACATTTACACGTATTTGTAAATTCTGGGCAGCATCGTTACATGTATTGATATCCATTAAAAATCAATCAGAAAATAATGTTTAACGCGCAAAATCACTACACATTGATACTTGGAACGTTGCACGAAATTCACAAATAAATTGCAAACATTAAATCAATTTCGGTACAACAATTCTTGAACATCAAAAAAAAAATTATCAACACGTTGATATCAGATAATCAACTCAAAAATAATCATCAACTCATGAAATGCAACAATTTCAACAATTATCGAATCGAAATCAAGCTTCGACGCGTAAAATCAATAATCAACAATAATTATCGTGTCGATATTCATGAGATTAAAACAATTAAACAAATGTTCATCTGATTCCACAATTGTCTATAATCATTAATCTCAAGAATCAATTAATCTCACAATTCAAAAATTCAATTCATGCTTAATTCTCAAAATCACTTAATTCAAAATCAATTAAATCAAGAATCACTTAAATCAAGAATCTCTTAAATCAAGCAAGTTCAATAAATTACCAAAATCGACGCAAAGAAGAGATCGGAGGGGTGACCGGAAGGAAGATCAATGATGGAGGGACCGGTCGGTGAAGGTCGGGCTAAGCGTGGGGGGGCTGGCTAGAATTAGTGGTCGGTCGGTCGGATGGAGGAGAGAGAGAGAGAGATAGAGAGAGAGAGTGAGAGAGAGTGAGAGAGAGAGAGAGAGAGAGAGAAACTTGAGAGAGTTTTTTGCTCTTGAGTTGATTTTGTGAAAAAATGAGAAAAAAATCCTTTTCAAATTGAGTGAAATCTTTATATAATGGAGCCTTGAGGTCTTGTTTGGTAAATGAAATTAAAATAATTAATTTTTGAGTCAAATTCTCTTGTCAAATACGCGGAGTGCACTTGAATCTCGAAAACCCCGAGTTTCTGCTTTATTGCACTGCCTAACGGAAAAGTTGTTTTATGTAGCTCGATAAAATTAAATGTCTTGATCCCGTTACCATGGAATTGATGATATGTATGGATGAGTATGTAGAAAAATAAGCCAATTAGAGTTAAACTGAAGATGGCGAATTTTGGGGTGCAACAACTGCCCATATTCAATTAACTTAAACTAGGGGTGAGAATGGCACAAACCTTTTAAACAATCGAGGTAAAAGAGGATTGAATACTCAATAGAACCATAAAATTCGTACTCTGAATAACAGGCGAAAATCAAGTATTTCAGTTTTTTTCTGCCTTTTCTATTTTTTTGGTTTTACTTTTGTGAAAAGTGGTTATCATGGGGTGAATTCTTTTAGAGATGTATGTCAAGTCAATATTAGACACACAAAAGAATGAGAGATTATATATACATGTTCAGTGTTGGTATCAGACACATATGAGAAAGAGACCGGAAGAGGAATCTAATAAAGATATCAAGAATACATGTCTGGTGTTGGTATCAGACACATATAAGAAAGAGATCGAAAGAAGACTCTAACAAAGATATCAAGAATACGCGTCTGATGTTGCTGTCAGACACATATAAGAAAGAGACCGGAAAAGAACTTTAACAAAGATATCAAGAATACATGTCTGGTGTTGGTATCGAACACATATAAGAAAGAGATCGAAAGAGGACTCTAACAAAGATATAAAGAATACATGTTTGGTGTTGGTATCAGACACATATAAGAAAGAGACCAGAAGATGACTCTAACAAAGATATCAAGAATACATGTTTGACGTTAGTATTAGACATATATAAGAAGAGATTGGAAGAGGACTCTGTGATGCCGTGGGAGAACTGACTTGAGGTTTTATGTTTTATCGCAAATGTTGCGGTTAGCAAGAGTCACCACCGACTTTTCTTTTATCCAAAAGGAAAGGTGAAAAAGCACAGGAAAGACCTTTGAGATGTTTTCTTGAGTTCGGGGGGTAGATTATGAAAAGGGAAGGTATTAACACCCTTTTCATCCATGGTTTTCCATGGGCTCTTAGTTACTTGCTTATATCACTTGCTTTTGTTGTTTAAAATTGTGTTTGGTGTGGTTTTGAAAGTATTTTGTAAAATAGGCCATTCGTTTAGGCAATCTTTGTAATGATTCTCGTTCATAAGAATGTATACAAAAATGTTTGTCTTTTGAAAATGTTTTCAATAATTATAAGATGTTTTAAAATGTGTGTGTGTTTGTTTTTGAAAATAGCAAGGATTGTTGTTTGAAATAGGGCAAGTAACTAGAAGCTATCTACCTACTCAAATGTCTTTCTTATGCATTTTCTATTCCTTTGACATTGTTGTCTTACCATTGATTTGGTAAGCAACCCTATCTTTGGATGTAAACGGGACAGGCGTGGGTCATCGTATAACCATGATTAGCAATGTTTGCAAAGTATCTTTATCATTTTTGAGGGACCAAGATAATTTTGTAAGGCAATTCTTGAATAGCGTCATCGAGGGACTATGATCTTATATTTTTTTTATTTTGCCAAGATACTTCGCATGCGTAACATGGCCATTTTTGTTTTAGGCAACCAAGTGGGGAAAACCCTAAGGGTGCTTGTGTGCAAGTGTATCATTTTCATGCTTTTGATTTTGTCTTGTATTTAGGGTGTTCTATTTTGTTTTGTTTTGTTCTTGTCATACAAACCCTAATTACTAATCATGGCATATGAAAGCGATAAATTGCGTAATGTAAATATTTCTAAGCTGTTACAACAATTTATGGGAGGGGGGAATACAAGTTTGAATGGGGATTTGCACAAATATAAAGCTAAATACATTATTACAACCAAATCGAATTTGTACGAATTTAAGATAAATACAATACAATATTTAAAATGTAATGCAATGCAATGTACATGTAAAAATATTTTTGATGTCTTATTTTTATGTAAAAGAAAATTTAATCTAAACCTAAAAATATAAAAAAAAAGGAATTAATTTTCTAAAAGGGGTTTAACCCTAATTTCTGTTTAAAAGAAAATAAAGCTTTTGTATGTATTATTTTATATGTTTTCTTGTATAAAGATAATAAATAATTTTATATGAAAAAGTATAAAATTATATATATATGCAAAAAATAAGTATTTATAAGTATGAAAAAAAAATTATACTAAATATATTTTTATATTTACAAGTTTATTAAGAAAATAAATTATATCCTAGTAAAATAAAATGTATTTTTTATGTGAGAAATAATAAAAAAAATAAAAATAAAAGTGTAATATTATTAATTTATATTTTTGGGATCTTTTTGTATTAAAGAGAATATTTAAAAATATTAAATAAGAAAATTAAACAAATATATATATATATATATATATATATATATATATATATATATATATATATATATATATATATATATATATATATATATATATAACAAGAGTTGGCAAGGGGGTGATATAGCAGATTTGTGGTAAGATTAGCAAAAAATACTGGCCCAGGAAGCTAAGCCCAATCCTGCAAAAAAGTCACAAAAACTGAAAAGGAAAAAATATGAAAAATACAAAAGTAGCGTGCAGGTTCGAACCCAGGACATGGGTCTCACCAGCGCGCTGCTTTTCCACTGGGGTGGCTATAGATCCATTATCTTTACTGAAACGAAAATAACATATTACAAAACGCGCCCTATGCCCTGTTTCATCTTCTTCCTCAAGCTTTGGCCAGACACCCTGTAGCTTCTTCATACTTCCATAAAAATGAAAATGCATAACATGAAAATTATAGTACTTGAACTCACGATTCCGACCATGTAAGCTATGTAATTTAACTATCAAAGATCAAAGAGAATTTTAAAAGCCCTAAATCTTAACCTAATATTTTCAGAAATTTCAACTTCCAAATTCTCTTGGCTCAAGTAAAATCAATGCAAGATAATGGTATGTACAACCTCGTTATGATCAGGACTACTTTTTTTATTCACAAATCGTGGCCTAAGGTTGCCTGTACAAAGAGATAGGGTTTGAGATTTTACCTCCTTCAGCTGGAATCGTGTATGAAAATGGGGTGACCTTAATGGAGGCCTGATGCTTCCTTGAGCTTCCCTGGATGTGTCCCAACCCTTGCCTTACTCTGAAAGTAGCTAGAACTCCTTAGCCAAGTCAATCTGCAAGCTCTGAAGTCAACAATTGAAGATGGTGAAGGATTGATTACAGAACAGGGATGATGGCCTGGATTGACTAGGTATCAAGTATGTAAGGTGTTTGAATGATCCAAACTCAAAACGCACAAGCCAAATGGAAGATGGGTGTGCTTGTGCAGAAACTGTGAGTTTGAACAAATTTTTTTGGTGTTTTTCAGCTTGGGAGTGTTTCAGGTCCTTACCAATCGTGTTATTTATTGTATATGTGTATTAGTATGGAAATGGTCTTAGGTCAGTTTCCCAACAGATCTGCCAATGCTAGCCTTTTTGCCAACTTTCTTGTACTTGAAGCAAAGTGATAAGACCAAAGCTTCACATGCTTGTACCAGCTTGCTTAGGGTTGGTATGAGTTTGTACAATTTGCTTGAAACCTGTGAGACTTGTATGCACCAAGGGGACAGGTCCAAAGCTCAAAATTGTAAAGTTTGCAAAAGTTGCTCTTTTTCAAAATGGCAATGGAACCTTTTTGCCATAAATGGAATTACACGTTGGATAAAGGTTCAAAAGCATGGATATAGGCTTTGTCAACTTAGTAAGAATTTAATTAAGGAGTTTGGAACAAGTTTAGGACTTGTACATCATGAATTATCCAGCATAGGATTGATTTGCAACTTTGTTCTTCATGAAATGGCTTGGACAAAAAGTGAGAAATTGCCAACTTCATCTCTTCGATTCTCCCTACTCAAAAATGATCTTGAGGAGTTCTTGGACATTTTGGAAATCTTGCAATGTGCTATATAATTCATATTTGAAATGAATTTTGAGATACCTCTTGGAACTAGGTGAAAAGTAGCCATGAAGTTGGGTCCAAAACCTGCCTAAATTAGGGCAAAATTTCACTAAGTTAATAAGTTCATGACCATGTATTCACAAATTTATATCTTGAGATCCAAACATATTTAAGGAAAAGTGTGTGAAGAAAAGTTGTAGATTTCATGGAGATCTACAACTTTCATGTTGGGAACATTCCTTGAATCATTATGCATCATGGTGAAAAAGTGGTGTAATCTTGAGAAAAAATAACAAAATTTTCTATACTTAGAAAATTTCTAAGTTAGAAAAATTTCAAATTCAAAACCCTAATTTTCAAATTTGGTTTTCTTGATGAAAAAGTTTCACATTTGGAAATATTTTGATGAATTATGACCCTTGGTACTTGATTTTGACCAAAAAGTTAAAGTTTGACTTTTCAGTGTACAGTTGACTTTTGATCAGTTGATTGCAAACTTCATCTGTCAATCCAATGAATTTGAGATGTTCTGAGCCATGTAATTAAGCCAAGATGATGCCATTGAAACCTTGAAATCATGCTTGAACTCAATTGGTCATTTGCTAGGTTAAAAATAAAAAATTGCCCTTCCTCAGTCAAAACCCTAATTTTGACCATTTTGCCCTTTTGATGATTTGATCAAATTTCTTGAGGAATTATGATCCAAACTTGATCAAATGATACATGTGAGTTTAAAATGTTAATGTTGATAAAAAATTATGAAGTTTGACTGTAAATTGGCCATGGTTGACTTTTTCCCCAATACAGCTGATTTTTTAGGTTAATTATCCAATTAACTGATAAAAAATGTGGTTCCAGGCTTGAAACTTGTCATGAGCAATCTTAGAGGTCTACAATGATGCTTGAAAGTCATATGAAGCATTGATAGTCCAAAAATACTTGTGCAAACTCAAACCCTAATTTTGGGTCATCAGTGCAAGATGAGATGTCTTGAGCTTGACCAAATACTAATCCTAGTCTTGAGTCAAAGAGATCTTGTGAGAAAAGTCTTGATAAATGAGAGGGAAAATTTTGGGGTACAACAGATGCCCCTGTTCAATCTTCTTAGACCTGAAGAGTTAGATTAGAGAATTTTGCCATTCGTGACTTGAAGGTGAAAGATGATTGGACACTAAAGTGACCATAAATTTGCACTCGGTGATGTGTAGTTGAGGGAATGGGCTTAAAGATTCCATTTGGAGAAGTGATAGAATCTTTTTAGAGATGGGCTTGTAGATGCCATCCAATAATGTTTGTTGAATTATAAGTTGTAAGTTGAAAGAATGAGTATCAGTATGGCGTCCATATCTGGAACGTATTTGACCTGTATCTGAACCTTGAAATCTGAATAAGTATTAGAATGGCATCCGTATCTGGAGCGTATCTGAACTGTATCTGATAGTTGAAATATGCATGAGTATCAGAATGGCATCCGTGTCTGGAGCGTATCTGCACTGTATTTGAAAGCTAGGTCTGAATGAGTATCAGGATGGCATCCGTGTCTGGAGCATATCTGAACTGTATCTGAACTTGAAGTATGAATAAGTGTTAGAATGACATCCGTATCTGGAGCGTATTTGAACTGTATCTAAACTTTGAAATTGAATGAGAAATAGAATGACATCTGTGTCTAGAGCGTATCCATACTGTATCATGATAGTTGAAATCTGAATGAGCATCAGAATGACATCCGTATCTAGAGCGTATCTGAACTGTATCCTAATTGCATATTATTAACGGTAGCTGTTAATCTTATCCTGAAAAGGGTAAAATGTTAGCTGAAACATAAAATTATGTTGCATGAAATGTATGATGCAATATATGTGTTTTATCAATGTTTATGATATATGGATGTATTGTATGCGCATGTAAGCTGATTTGCTGTATTGCTGAGGAAAATAAATCCTTGACTGCTGCTGTGGATTATGTGGATCCTTCATATCTTGAAACTGGAGTATTAACAAAAAATCTGTTGTTAGAGTAATGCTGTATACTGCTCGAGGAATCTGTTTGGGGAATCTAGAGAATTTTGATGACTTCTACTGGGGATAGATGGGAGTCTTTGTTCCGTTGGGGAGTATCAGAAGTTAACTGTTATCCAAAAGGATCTCAGGCTTCAAACAACTTGCTGGGGACTTTGGAGGAACTGGATGGTTTCCGCCGGAGATTGATAGTTTGAAGTTTTAGTCCTGCTGAGGATTGATAGTTTGAAGTTTTTTAGTTCCACTGGGGATTGCTCATGGAATAGCCTAAAGAAATTTTCCTATTCTTTCAACCTGTCAGTAATTGTCTTTTTCATTTTGTTTATTTGTAAACAGTAATTATGTTCAAATGCATATGTTCATTAATGAATCGTTGGACGTTTTTTGCAAATAAAACACAAGTGTAAAGAAAAAGGACAAATAGTTTTTTGTACTTGAAAGAGACATCTTTGTATTTTCTTTGAATACGTATTTTGTACAAAGGAGACAGACATCCTAGTAAGAGGATGGTGCCATAAAAGTAAGAAACAATTTTAAACAAAGAAAGACAACTATATGTGATAATCCCATGGGGTTCCTATTATGCTATAGCCTTCGTATCTCCGAATATCTTGTCTATTTGTTGCTTCGTCCGAAGATGATTGAATTGATCAGAAACTTTGAGTTTGTCATTGGAAGTCGAAAGGTTGTCCTAAAAGTGATCCGATGAGACATAGTCATACGCTTTAATTCCCTAACTTTTTCCTGGACCGCCCTTTCGGGTTTTCAGTCCACCAGGAAACCCTTTTTTCCCAAGTCGCCCTTTCGGGTTTTCAACTTGTCGGGTGTACAGATTTTTATTATTTTATCCCTAATTTTTGCCCGAAACTTTTGGTTCCCCGGGATGCCCTTTTTTGCTTAGGTGTGTCAACCTAGCGGGTCTCTTATACGTAGTATCTTTTGACTATGTCCGCATTCGCAGGGTGTGGCAAATTGTCACCGTCCATGGTGGTTAAGATCATTGCCCCACCAGAGAAGATGTTCTTGATTACAAATGGACCTTCATAGGTAGGAGTCCATTTGCCCCTGGGATCATTTTATGGTAAGATAATGCGTTTGATCACTAGATCTCCAACTTGATATACTTGGCGTCTGACTTTCTTGTTGAAAGCCTTGATCATCCGTTTTTGATACATCTGACCATGGCAAACAGCGGTGAGGCTCTTTTCATCAATTAAGTTTAGTTGATCAAGTCGAGTCTGGATCCAATCGTCTTTATTCAAACCTGCATCCTTCATAATCCTCAAAGAGGGAATTTGAACCTCGATAGGCAAGACAGCCTCCATGCCATAAACCAAAGAATAGGGTGTTGCCCCAGTTGATGTGCGAGCTGTGGTACGGTACCCATGGAGAGAAAATGGTAGCATCTCATTCCAGTCCTTGTAGGTGACTGTCATTTTTTGTATGATCTTTTTAATGTTTTATTAGCAGCTTCGACTGCACCATTCATCTTTGGCCGATAGGGGGATGAATTGTGATGTTGAATCTTGAACTGCTCGCACAAGGCGGTGATCATAGTATTGTTAAGGTTTGTACCATTATCAGTGATGATCCTTTCTGGGATACCGTACCGGCAAATGAGATTCTGCTTGATGAAGCGGACAACAACATTCTTAGTAACAGATGCGGAGGAAGCTGCTTCGACCCATTTTGTGAAATAATCAATGGCCACTAGAATGAAGCGGTGTCCATTGGAGGATGTAGGCTTGATCTCTTCAATCATATCGATTCCCCACATAGCAAAGGGCCAAGAACATGTCAAGACATTCAGAGAAACCGGGGGCACATGCACCTTCTCCGCATAAATTTGACACTTATGACAGGTTCGAGAGTGTTGATAGCAGTCTGCTTCTAAGGTAGACCAATAATAGCCTTCCCGTAGGATTTTCTTCGCCATCGTATGCCCACTGGAGTTAGTGCCAAAGGTATCTTCATGCAATTCAGATATGATCTTTTTAGCCACAATCTTATCCACACAACAGAGAAAAACAAAGTCATGATTGCGCTTGTACAGGATGCCATTACTCAGGAAGAACTTAGCAGAGAATCTCCTTAAGAACTTCTTATCATTGATTGAAGCTTCCTCTGGATATTCCTGAGCCTCTAGATACCTCTTGAATTGATGAAACCAAGGTTGGTCCACTACTTCTTCAGTATTAATCTCATGACAGTGTGCTGGTTCGTCCATTCGTTCAATGGTGATCTGGGGAGCCTCGTTATCCCAATTAAGTTTAAACATAAATGACATTGTGGCTAGAGCATCTGCTAGCTGATTTTCTTCTCGCGGGAAATGCTCGAAGGTAATCTGCTCAAAATGTGGTAGCAATGTCAAAACATGTTCTTTGTAAGGGATAAGGTTTGGATGTTTAGTGTCCCACTCTCCTTTGATCTGACTGATGACCAAAGCTAAATCTCCAAACACATCTAAAGATTTTATTCCCAAGTCTATGGCATCCTTGAGACCAAAGATGTACGCTTCGTATTCCGCGATGTTGTTCGTACAGTTGGAGCAAAGTCGGGCAGTATAGGGAGTATGACACCCTTCCGGAGATATGAGTACAGCGCTGATACCATTACCAAGTGCATTGGATGCCCCATCAAAGAACATGGTCCATTGGGATCCTTGTTCAGGTCCGTCATATGGTCTGATCTCTTCACAGTTGTCTAATGTCATGATGTCTTCATCCAGGAACTCAAACTTCATGGACTGATAATCTTCTACAACTTGATGAGCAAGATGATCAGCTAGCACACTACCTTTTATAGCTTTCTGAGTAGTGTACTGTATGTCATATTCTGTTAGGATCATCTTCCATCTAGCTATCCTTCCAGACAGAGCAGGTTTTTCGAAGATGTACTTTATCGGATCCATCTTAGATATCAACAAAGTGGTATGAGTCAACATATACTGTCTTAGCCGGCGAGGAGCCCATGCCAGAGAGCAGCAAGTTTTCTCGAGCAATGAATATCTGGTTTCACAGTCAGTAAACTTTTTGCTCAGGTAGTAAATAGCATGCTCTTTTCGGCCAGACTTGTCATGCTGCCCCAATACACACCCCATTGAGTTTTCTAAAATGGTCAGATACATGATTAGTGGTCTTCCTTCGACTAGCGGCATCAAAACAGGAGGCTCTTGTAAATACTCCTTGATCTTGTCAAAAGCAATTTGGCATTCGTCGTTCCATTTAACTACTTGATCTTTCTTCAACAGTTTGAAGATTGGCTCACAAGTAGCTGTCAAGTGAGAAATATATCTGGCAATATAGTTCAGGCGTCCCAAGAATCCTATGACTTCCTTCTCAGTGCGAGGAGCAGGCATTTCTTGTACTGCTTTAACCTTGGCAGGATCCACCTCGATGCCTTTGTTGCTGACAATGAAACCTAAGAGTTTGTCGGACCGGACTCCGAATGTACACTTGTTTGGATTCAATCTTAACTTGTAATCCTTCAATCTCACAAACAACTTTTGCAAGTGATCAAGGTTCTCCTCTTCAGTTTGTGATCGGGCTATCATGTCATCTACATAGACCTCTATCTCATGATGTATCATATCATGAAATAAGGCTACCATGGTGCGTTGATAGGTTGCCCTAGCATTTTTCAGTCCGAATGGCATCACTTTGTAGCAGAACGTGCCCCCACTGTGTGACAAATGTAGTTTTCTCCATGTCCTCAGGTGCCATTTTGATTTGGTTATAACCTGATAATCCATCCATGAAGGAAAACACTTTGTGCTGGGCTGTATTGTCAACCGGGATGTCAATGTGGGGAAGTGGAAAATCATCTTTAGGGCTGGCCCTGTTTAAATCTCTATAATCCACACACATTCTTACTTTGCCGTCCTTTTTAGGCACGAGAACAATGTTGGCTACCCATTGAGGATAGGAAGTGACGGTTAAGAATCCAGCATTGAACTGCTTCATGACTTCCGCTTTTATCTTCTCTGACATGTCAGGTCTCATGCGGCAAACTTTTTGTTTCACCGGTGGACAATCTTCTCTTGTGGGCAGACGATGTACCACGATGTCTGTATCAAGTCCCGACATGTCTTCGTATGACCAGGCAAAGATCTCAACATAATCATGCAATGGCTGAATTAGACGTTCCTTGACACTCGGCTCTAGGTTGGCACCCACTTTGGTTTCCTTTTTATCCTCCTCGATACCTAGATTGATTGTATCCAATGGCTCCTCATGAGGCTAAATAGATCTTTCCTCTTGCTGTAGTAGTCTGGCCAATTCCCCTGGCACTTCACAATCTTCCTCACCTTCGTATTCGGCTTGATAGATTGGATCTTCAGAGTCACTGAAGGCTATAGCAGTATCGTTACCCATGGGATCTAGAATGGAGGGGTACCTGCATTTGTGAGTGTGGGTGTGTGTAAGGGTATAGCCATCTTTAAACAATAAAATGTAAAAGAAAGACAATTAGCACAAAAGGTTTGTATGTGGAAAAGCGTCCATGATTCATTGAATGTCATATGAAGATGAAATAAAAACCCTTACAAATGGACCATTATGCCTCGGGTAAGACACAAGGTTTTTAAAGTGTGAATTGTTTGTGAATATTACAAGTCCAACAGAAATGTAAAAGATAAATTACTGAGAGATGAAAGTTATTAGGACAAAGTCTATGGCTTCCCAATTGCGAAGTCCTCCGTTGACAGTAGGAAATATCCAATCTTCCAAGCTGCCATCCTCTTCAACATATTCCACTGCGTTGACCTCCCGATTACTAATCTTCAAAGGTGGTCCTCCAGCACGGGCACGGTGCATAACCTTCTGAGCAGTTGAAGTAAACCCTAAGCCAAACTTGTCTGATTTATACGGGATGTCTGGAAGCTGCCCCTAGATGGTGCATCCACCCTCTTCTACTACTGCCTTAGCGTCCTTTAGAGATGACATCCGAAGCGGAGGTCTTGTGATCTTGGGAATCGAGGATACCACCTTGGTTACCGCTACTTCTTGAGAGACCTCTTCGAAATGTTGAAAAGGAGTTTCAATGAAATCGCCATCCAACTCCACATATCGGAAGGAATTTAGATGACTAATCATGTACTCCTCTTCTCCATGGACAATTATGATCTTTCCTTGGACCGGGTATTTCAGCATTTGGTGTAGTGTGGAGGTGACAACACCGGCATTGTGGATCCAGGGGCGTCCTAACAGACATGAGTAAGAGGGAGAGATGTCCATGACATAGAAGGTTGAATTGAAAATCTTAGTTCCCACCTTTATTGGGATGTACACCTCTCTGTGGACCATCCTCTTCGAACCATCAAATACTCTCACAACTATGTTACTGGGTTTTAGAGTCAGCCCTTTGCAATCCAATCTGTCAAGGGCTTTCTTCAGTAAGACGTTCAAAGAGGAACCCGTGTCTACCAAGACATGGGCCAGAGTCGTTCCCCTACACTCCATAGAGACATGTAATGCCTCGTTGTGCTTTCTCCCTCTGGGTGTCAAATCAATGTCAGAGAAGCCTAGGCCATTATCAGCTGTCAAACTGGCTACACAGTCTTGGAATTGGTCAGCAGACGTCTCTTGTGGCACATGGGCTGTCTTCAGAAATTTTACTATAGCTTTCGCATGTGCCTTAGAGCACAGCAACAATGCTAGCATGGGGATCTTGGAGGGATTTTGCCCCAACTATTCAACCACGTCATAGTTGCTCTTCTTTATTATCCTCAGGATCTCTTCCATTTCCTTCTTGGATGTTTCGGGGATAGCTAGTGATTGAGCCTTCGTCCAGACAGGCTCTTCTTGAATGCTTTTTCCTCGATTTTTCAGTAGTAGAAGTATTGGTAGGGATAACAACAGGGGTCACGTCGTCTTTATCGGTAGGCGCACTTGCAAGTATGATTATTGGTACAGAGGTAATCTTCGGAACAACCACGGGTCCAAAAACTGCCTTTGGAGGGGCAATCTCTAGAGAGAAGATTCTACCACTACGGGTAATCTTACTAGTTCCGACAATATTGATAACGTTGGAATCTTCTTCTTCGGAGCTCACTTCTTTGGTGGTCGACCCATCTTGTTTAATACCATGGTAGTAGATTTCTCCACCGTAATTCCACGGTACTATTTTATCTGAATCGTATGGGACAGGCCCGGGCATTGTAATTATGAGGGGAGTAGTCTTCGGAACTGATGTAATCCTAACGGGCCTTTTGGGGACCCTGGAAGGATTGGCGGAGATGGTTATAATTGAAACGTCTTTAACTGGAACGGGTGAAATGGGAGCATTTTCAAACAGAATTTCTTGGTTGTCAATTAGGCGTTGGATACCTGTCTTCAGAAGAGGGCAATCAATTGGTGAGGATAAGCAAATACGGCAGTCTTTATCGCAACCTGGGAATATACCAGCTTTCAACAAATTCATCTTAATGATCGGGAGCGGAGTTAAGAATTCATCTACTGTAGCAACAAACAGATCTTCCTCGATAGCATTGGCGTTGTGACTATGTCTAGGCGCAGGAGCGGAAATAACATTTGGTTTCTCTGGCGCCTCAAATTCGATCTCTTTTGCATCTATGAGGTCTTGAATCTTGTTTTTTAATGCCCAACAGTTATTGGTGTCGTGGCCCGGACTTTCGGAATGGTATGCGCATCTGGCATTCAGGTGATAATGGGGGGACGCCATGTTGGGATTATTTGGAGCCTCCTTCAAAGTCGCCAAATTAGATTTCAGCAGATGTGGTAAAACATGGGCTAGAGTCATATTAATTCTGGTGAATTGCCGGACTGGCCTTTCCACCCTTGGTTGGTTACTTCTTGGTTGATCAGATGCAGATTTTGGGATCATAACGGCCCCTACCATTGGTCGGCGTTCAGCTCTCCCTTGGTTCCTTTATGGATAAACAACAGATACCTCCTTCTTTCCAGTGAAAGGCTTTCTCACGACTGTAGAGGCAGATGAATCTTTCTGAATTTTTCCACTTTTTATGCCAGCCTCTACCCTTTCTCCGGTTAATATTAACTCAGTAAATCCAACAGATGAACTCCCAATCAAATGGTTAAAGAAAGGGCCCGATAGAGTACCCAAAAACATATCCACCAAGTCCCTTTCAGACAGAGGGGGTTGCAGTCTCCCAGCTAGATCCCTCCATTTTTGTGTGTAATCTTTGAAGGCTTCATTTGAAGCCATATCCATACTCTGAAGTTGAGTACGGGTAGGCGCCAAATATGTATTATACTGGTACTGTTTATAGAAAGTTGCGGCAAGGTCTTCCAAGTTGTGGATGTCAGCCCTTTCTAATTGGTAAAACCAATCGAGTTGTGTTCCGGATAAACTATCTTGGAAAAAATGCACCCATAGGTCTTTATCGGTAGAGTGCAGCTGAATCTTTATCACGTATGATCGGAGGTGCATTTTAGGACATGACATCCCATCATATTTTTCAAGCAACGACACTTTGAACTTTGGTTGGATTACAATTCCTGACACCAACCCAAATCCTTCAAAATCTAGACCTGGTACCCTCTGTATTTCCATAGCGCTTAAACGCTCTTCAAGATGTCTGTACTTATCATCAGCCAGAGGGTATTGCTCTTCAGAGTAGTCTTCCTCTTCTTCCTCTTCTTCAGATTCTGATGGTACTGCTGTTTCTTTTCCTTTCCCTTCTCCTTCCCCGGAAGTGGTTGCAAAATTCAAGGTCCTTCTAGTTTGTCCTTGAAATCTTCTCCCCATATTCAAACCCCAGTGGCCTTCTTTGGTTTCTTCTTTCTCTCTTCAACTAACAGAGTCTTCAACTCATCCTGCCCCTTGGCTAGGGTCATCAGTAACTGTTGAAACTGCGTGTTTTGAGCTTGAAGATCTTTGACCGTCTGTTCGAGATCCATCTTACTGAAATAAACAGTAGAGAGATGAGGAAACTGGTTGCAAAAGACTTGTTTATGTCACGATGAATGATATGTATACATGCAATGCTTTCAAGGATTTAAAAATTCAAATTTGTTTTAAACAAAAAGAAACACACTTTATATTAATAAGATAGAATTTGAGTACATCAATGCCCCTTGGACAAAATAATACAAAATTCTAAGATAAAAAAGTATTGCACATCCTCTTTGGTGCTATGTAGGTATTTAGAGTCTGCTCCTCGTGAAGTAGCCTAGTGAGTTCCAAAACCTTCTTCTCGCTTGCATAGAATTGGGATTCGAAAGTATCTCGCTCTCCTTTGAGTTGTATCCAATCCCTTTGTAGATCTTCGAGAGATGTGGGCATGTCAGGATGTAGGATAGTGTATGGAACTTCTCCTTCCTTAACAGGCTCAATAATCACAGGGAGAATGGACGGATAAGGCATCATAAGACTTTGAGCACGGGTTCGTACCCACTTGAGGTAAGGCTCAAGAGGGATGGAATTCTTGTGTCCTAAGGTCTTGCTATCCACCTTGTTTAGCATCCTCCAAGCTCGGATGAATCTCTAGCGAAGACCTTGATCATTGTTGTCGTAGTCGAATACTAAGCCTTGAATCAGCATATCATGTGGGTCATCCCTTCTGGCATAACCAAACTGTATTAGAGCTAAGAATGGGTTGTAGGTGATGCCTCCCCTAATTCCAAGTAGAGGGACATTAGGGAATTCCCCACAACGGTCAACAATGATAACATTCTCTTTGGAGCGAGAACACCAATGAATATCTGAGTGTTTGAGCGTCATTAACCTTTGTGACCACCTTAATCCTTGCTCATTCTTTAATATTGATTGGGGAAGATGAGAAATAAACCATCTTTCCAGGAGGGGAGTGCAACACATAAGGACCCCTCTCTTCCTCATTGTACGAGTGTGAAAAGAGTGTAGGATATCCCCTAGCAATGTAGGCACTGGATTACGTGACATGAAGATTTTGATGACACTCACATCTATGAGTTGGTCAGGATTGGGGAACAAGACCATCCCATAGATAAGAAGAGCCACAATCTCCTCAAAAGCTTTCAAGTCTAGGGAATTCCAACATCTTTGGGCCTTCTCAAACAGAAACTTTGCTAAGAAGCCTTTGACACCACTTCTAGTTTCCCAATGGGTTGTGACATCAGATGAGTGCAAGTGCAAGGCTTGAGAAATCTCTTCTGGCTTTGGATCTTTTTCTGTACCGTTGAAAGGTAGTTGATTGAGGATAGGAATCCTCAAGAGTTGAGAAAATTCTTCCAAAGTAGGCACAAGTTGATAGTCAGGAAATGTGAAGTAATGATGTAAAGGGTCAAAGAACTGGAAGAGAACTTTCATCATATCCTCCTCTGTGTTGGAGGTGACCAAGTTGAGTAGACGACCATGCCTCTCGATGAATGGATAGTTCTCATGGATCCTTGAATCTAGATCCTTGAGTTGTGGAGGAATTCTTAAAAGGTTGATTTGGATAGTTTTCCTGCGAAGTGAATCCATATCCTACAAAACAAGAACAAAGATGAATCTCCAAAATCCTTGAAATGGTTAGTGAATGCATATGATGTTCATGATGTACATGATGTTATGTACAAGTATACATATACAAGCAAGACAAACAAGTTCTTAGTTTAGGCTTGCATGGGGTTTTATAGGTAAGTACCCTCTTGAAGTTTAGTTGGCTCAACCTGTCCTAACAATAGTAACTGGGTTCTAAGGAGATCAATATCACTGGATTGTTTCCTTGGTCATTGTTTCAGCTTAAGCCTCTTTAATGGCGACCGAAATATCCCAAGAAACCAACCCTCAATGAGTGTAGTATCGAGTATCTACCAACTTCGGACTGCACCAAAGCCGGTCATCTCACTACATCCCAAAGGCCAAGTTGGTCAAGTAAAGGGTTCTAGAAGTTCATTAGTGCTTCATGACATCACTCAGTGGCCCCGTATTCTCTTTGATTAACTCAAAGGCTACCGGTACCCACAAATATGTCACACTAACATAGCTATTGCTTAGACCATGTCGGTATACCCCACACAGTTTCCACAACGTATTGCTATTTACCTATAATGTTTCCCAAATCCAGGTAGAGGATTTCAAACCAAACAAAGAACCATAATGTAAAGCAAACAAGTCAAACAATGTAAGCAAATAAATGTGATCTAAACCCTAAGGTAACCCCACTTTTATAATAATCCCCAGCAGAGTCGCCAGTTCTGTGATGCGGTGGGAGAACTGACTTGAGGTTTTGCATTTTATCGCAAATGTTGCGGTTAGCAAGAGTCGCCACCTACTTTTCTTTTATCCAAAAGGAAAGGTGAAAAAGCACAGGAAAGACCTTTGAGATGTTTTCTTGAGTTCGGGGGGTAGATTATGAAAAGGGAAGGTATTAGCACCCTTTTCATCCATGGTTTTCCATGGGCTCTTAGTTACTTGCTTAGATCACTTGCTTTTGTTGTTTGAAATTGTGTTTGGTGTGGTTTTGAAAGTATTTTGTAAAATAGGCCATTCGTTTAGGCAATCTTTGTAATGATTCTCGTTCGTAAGAATGTATACAAAGATGTTTGTCTTTTGAAAATGTTTTCAATAATTGTAAGATGTTTTGAAATGTGTCTGTGTTTGTTTTTGAAAATAGCAAGGATTGCTGTTTGAAATAGAGCAAGTAACTAGAAGCTATCTACCTACTCAAATGTCTTTCTTATGCATTTTCTATTCCTTTGACATTGTTGTCTTACCATTGATTTGGTAAGCAACCCTATCTTTGGATGTAAATGGGACGAGCGTGGGTCATCGTATAACCATGATTAGCAATGTTTGCAAAGTATCTTTAGCATTTTTGAGGGACCAAGATCATTTTGTAAGGCAATTTTTGAATAGCGTCATCGAGGGACTACGGTCTTATATTTGTTTTGTTTTGCAAAGATACTTCGCATGCGTAACATGACCATTTTTGTTTTAGGCAACCAAGTGGGGAAAACCCTAAGGGTGCTTGTGTGCAAGTGTATCATTTTCAGGCTTTTGATTTTGTCTTGTATTTAGGGTGTTCTATTTTGTTTTGTTTTGTTCTTGTCATACAAATCCTAATTACTAATCATGGCATATGAAAGCGATAAATTGCATAATGTAAATATTTCTAAGCTATTACAACAATTTATGGGAGGGGGGAATACAAGTTTGAATGGGGATTTGCACAAATATAAAGCTAAATATATTATTACAACCAAATCGAATTTGTACGAATTTAAGATAAATACAATACAATATTTAAAATGTAATGCAATGTAATGTACATGTAAAAATATTTTTGATGTCTTATTTTTATGTAAAAGAAAATTTAATCTAAATCTAAAAATATAAAAAAAAGGAATTAATTTTCTAAAAGGGGTTTAACCCTAATTTTTGTTTAAAAGAAAATAAAGCTTTTGTATGTATTATTTTATATGTTTTCTTGTATAAAGATAATAAATAATTTTATATGAAAAAGTATATATATATATATATATATATATATATATATATATATATATATATATATATATATATATATATATATATATATATATATATATATATATATATATATATATATATATATATATATATATATATATATATATATATATATATATATATATATATATATATATATATATGCAAAAAATAAGTATTTATAAGTATGGAAAAAAAATTATACTAAATATATTTTTATATTTACAAGTTTATTAAGAAAATAAATTATATCCTAGTAAAATAAAATGTATTTTTTATGTGAGAAATAATAAAAAATAAAATAAAATAAAAGTGTAATATTATTAATTTATATTTTTGGGATCTTTTTGTATTAAAGAGAATATTTAAAAATATTAAATAAGAAAATAAAACAAATATAATATATATATATATATATATATATATATATATATATATATATATATATATATATATATATATATATATATATATATATATATATATATATATATAACAAGAGTTGGCAAGGGGGTGATATAGCAGATTTGTGGTAAGATTAGCAAAAAATACTGGCCCAGGAAGCTAAGCCCAATCCTGCAAAAAAGTCACAAAAACTGAAAAGGAAAAAATATGAAAAATACAAAAGTAGCGTGCAAGTTCGAACCCAGAACATGGGTCTCACCAGCGCGCTGCTTTGCCACTGGGGTGGCTATACTTCAATTATCTTTACCGAAACGAAAATAACATATTACAAAACGCGCCATATGCCCTGTTTCATCTTCTTCCTCAAGCTTTGGCCAGACACCTTGTAACTTCTTCATACTTCCATAAAAATGAAAATGCATAACATGAAAATTATAGTACTTGAACTCACGATTCCGACCATGTAAGCTATGTAATTTAACTATCAAATATCAAAGAGAATTTTAAAAGCCCTAAATCTTAACCTAATATTTTCAGAAATTTCAACTTCCAAATTCTCTTGGCTCAAGTAAAATCAATGCAAGATAATGGTATGTACAGCCTCGTTATGATGAGGACTACATTTTTTATTCACAAATTGTGGCCTAAGGTTTCCTATATAAAGAGACAGAGTTTGAGATCTTACCTCCTTCAGCTGGAATCGTGTATGAAAATGGAGTGACCTTAATGGAGGCTTTATGCTTGCTTGAGCTTCCCTGGATGTGTCCCAACCCTTGACTTGCTCTGAAAGTAGCTGGAACTCCTTGGCCAAGTCAATCTGCAAGCTCTGAAGTCAACAATGGCAGATGGTGGAGGAGTGATTACAGAACAGTGATGATGGCCTGGATTGACTAGGTATCAAGTATGTAAGGTGTTTGAATGATCCAAACTCAAAACCCACGAGCCAAATAGAAGATGGGTATGCTTGTGCAGAAACTGTGAGTTTGAACAGATTTTTTGGTGTTTTTTATCTTGGGAGTGTTTCAGGTCCTTACCAATCGTGTTATGTATTGTATATTATTTGTGTATTAGTATGGAAATGGTCTTAGATCAGTTTCCCAACAGATCTGCCAATGCTAGCCTTTTTGCCAACTTTCTTGTACTTGAAGCAAAGTGATAAGACCAAAGCTTCACATGCTAGTACCAGCTTGCTTAGGGTTGGTATGAGTTTGTACAACTTGCTTGAAACCTGTGAGACTTGTATGCACCAAGGGGACAAGTCCAAAGCTCAAAATTGTAAAGTTTGCAAAAGTTGCTCTTTTTCAAAATGACAATGGAACCTTTTTGCCATAAATGGAATTACAAGTTGGATAAAGGTTCAAAAGAATTGATAGAGGCTTTGTCAACTGAGTACCCATTTAATTAAGGAGTGTGGAACAAGTTTAGGACCTGTACAACATGAATTAGCCAGCATAGGATTGATTTGCAACTTTGTTCTTCATGAAATGGCTTGGACAAAAAGTGAGAAATTGCCAACTTTATCTCTTCGATTCTCCCTACTCAAAAATGATCTTGAGGAGTTCTAGGACATTTTGGAAATCTTGCAATGTGCTCTATAATTCATATTTGAAATACATTTTGAGATACCTCTTGGAACTAGGTGAAAAGTAGCCATGAAGTTGGGTCCAAAACCTGCCTAAATTAGGGTAAACTTTCACTAAGTTAACAAGTTCATGACCATGTATTCACAAATTTATATCTTGAGATCTAAGCATATTTAGGGAAAAGTGTGTGAAGAAAAGTTGTAGATTTCATGGATATATACAACTTTCATGTTGGTAACTTTCCTTGAATCATTATGCATCATGGTGAAAAAGTGGTGTAAAGTTGAGAAAAAATAAGAAAATTTTCTATACTTAGAAAATTTCAAATTCAAAACCCTAATTTTAAAATTTTGTTTTCTTGATGAACAAGTTTCACATTTGGAAATGTTTTGATGAATTATGACCCTTGGAACTTGATTTTTACCAAAAAGTCAAAGTTTGACTTTTTAGTGTACAGTTAACTTTTGATCAGTTGACTGCAAACTTCATCTGTCAATCCAATAAATTTGAGATGTTCTGAGCCATGTAATTAAGCCAAGATGATGCCATTGAATCCTTGAAATCATTATTGAACTCAATTAGTCATTTTCTAGGTTAAAAATCAGAAATTGCCCTTCCTCAGTCAAAACCCTAATTTTGACCATTTTGCCCTTTTGATGATTTGATTAAATTTCTTGTGGAATTGTGATCCAAACTTGACCAAATGATACATGTGAGTTTAAAATGTTGATGTTAATAAAAAATTATGAAGTTTGACTGTAAATTGGCCATGGTTGACTTTTTCCCCAATACAGCTGATTTTTTAGGTCAATTGTCCAATTGACTGATCAAAAATGTGGTTCAAGGCTTGAAACTTGTCATGAGCAATCTTAGAGGTCTATAATGATTCTTTAAAGTCATATGAAGCATTGATAGTCCAAAAATACTTGTGCAAACTCAAACCCTAATTTTGGGTCATCAGTGCAAGATGAGATGTCTTGAGCTTGACCAAATCCTAATCCTAGTCTTGAGTCAAAGAGATCTTGTGAGAAAAGTCTTGATAAGTGAGATGGCAAATTTTGGGGTACAACAGACTCTAAAAAAGATATCAAGAATACATGTTTAGTGTTAGTATCGAACACATATAAGAAAGAGACCGGATGAGGACTCTAACAAAGATATCAAGAATACATGTTTGGTTTTGGTATCAGACACATATAAGAAAGAGACCGAAAGATGACTCTAACAAAGATATCAAGAATACATGTCCGACGTTAGTATCAGACATATATAAGAAGAGATTGGAAGAGGACTCTAACAAAGATATCAAGAATACATGTTTAGTGTTAGTATCAAACACATATAAGAAAGGGACCGGATGAGGACTCTAACAAAGATATCAAGAATACATGTTTGGTGTTGGTATCAGACACATATAAGAAAGAGACCGACCAAAGCAGACACTAACAAAGATAATAATAATACATGTCTGGTGTTGGTATCAGACACATATAAGAAAGAGACCGGAAGAGGACTCTAACAAAGATATCAAGAATACATGTCCGGTGTTGGTATTGGAGATATATAAGAAAGAGACTGGAAGAGGAATCTAACAAAGATATCAAGAATACATGTCCGGTGTTGGTATCAGACACATATAAGAAAGAGATCGGAAGAGGACTCTAACAAAGATATCAAAAATACATGTACGATATTGGTATCATACACATATAAGCAAGAGACCAGAAGAGGACTCTAACAAAGATATCAAGAATATATGTCTGGTGTTGGTATCGAACACATATAAGAAAGATACCGGAAGAGGACTCTAACAAAGATATCAAGAATACATGTCTGGTGTTGGTATCAAACACATATCAGAAATAGTGCAAAAGAGGACTCTAACAAATATATCAAGAATACATGTCTGGTGTTGGTATCAGACATATATAATAAAGGGACCGAAAGAGGACTCTAACAAAGATATCAAGAGTACGTGTCTGGTGTTGGTATTAGATACATATAAGAAAGAGACCGGAAGAGGACTCTAACAAAGATATCAAGAATACATGTCTGATGTTGGTATCAGACACATATAATAAAGATACTAGAAAATGACACTAACAAAGATATAAAAAATACATGTTCGGTGTTGGTATCATACACATATAAGAAAGAGGTCGAAAGAGGACTCTAACAATGATATCAAGAATACATGTTTGGTGTTGGCATCGAACACATATAAGAAATAGACCGAAAGAGGACTCTAACAAAGATATCAAGAATACATGTTTTGTGTTTGTATCAGACACATATAAGAAAGAGACCGACCAAACAAGACTCTACCAAAGATATCAAGAATACATGTCTGGTGTTAGTATCAGGCATATATAAGAAAGAGATCGGAAGAGGAATCTAACAAAGATATCAAGAATACATGTCCAGTGTTGGTACCTAACACATATAAGAAAGAGACCGGAAGAGGACTCTAACAAAGATATCCAGAATATATGTCCAGTGTTGGTATCAGACACATATAAGAAAGATATCGGGTATATGCCAGGTAGAATTAGACATATACAAACAAGGAAGAGGCCAACCAAAGAAGGCTCTAACAAGGAATACTAACCGAAGATAAACTCATGGGGAAAGAACGCTGATCAAAGGTGAACTTACTAAGGATATAGATAGATGTCGACTTTGATAGAACACTAAGTGAAAGCAAACTTACACCGAAGAAAGAGACCAAACAAGGAGGGTACTCTAACAAGGGTTGCCAAGGATTCTATGGGGAAAGAGAAAAGACCACAAGACCTGACTGTGGATAGAAATCACAACAGACTTTATCGGGGAAACAAGATGGGATAACCTAGTGATAGACTGTGAGGGTTATTTGTCTCTGAATCTTACAAACTGGTTACTTCGGGTAAGCAACAAAATTGGATTACGTTTCAATGCATGTTTGAATATATTCTTTTTTTAGCGTAATGCTCCATTTAAATAGAAATGTTATGCATTTGGATAAATGCAATGTAATGATGCATGTTTAAATGATTCACTAAGGAAAAGCAATATAAAAAATGAACTGCTGAGAAAGCCAGGAACATCTGAGCAATCATCCTTGGGAAATTGGACTTCAATTAGGAATAACCATTGGAACTGATAACTAACAGGTATAAACCGCGATGCGAGATTACAATTTAAACACGCCAACTCTGAGGAGGGATGCCACTGAAAAGTGGACTTTAGAGAGGATACTACTAAATAAATTACAGTTCGTCTAAAAGAAATTATCTTGACTTCAAATAACTCTTAACCTCATGAGGAACAAATCCATTATCTTCCTGCTGGAAATAAGGAATGCTTCGCTGGGGGGAAAAGATCGTCTTGTGCAGAGTTCTTGATGCAAGTGATTTTTACCGGGAAAAGAGGATTCTTGAATAAAAGAAACTGAACGACGAACTCCACTGGGGAACAAATCTTCACTTGGAGAGGATAACTTATGGAGTAAGAACTCCTTTAAGATGACTTTCTACTAGGAATGATACAACACCTTCCATCACTAGGGAAAGAGAGAATTCTTAAGATAACTCACAAGTGCGAGCTATACTGGGGAAGCGAACCTCAGATGACCTTTAATAAATCATAAATTTATGGGGGAGACAAAGATGACTTCTTGAACAACATCACTGGGAAGAAAGAATCCAATGTAAACTCCACTGGAGAAAAGTAGACCCATACATACTTCGACGGGGTACAAATCCTTGCTTGGGAAGAAGAGGAAACCAAACCAGAAACTCTCAAAGCTCAGACTTCCACTGGAGATAACATAACCTCTTCTGTCACTAGAGGATAAAAGAGTTCTTGATATTCACATCAGTATACACAAAACCGAGGATGCCAAACTTGTAAGACATCCATCGTTGCATAATCTCACTGGAGAGAAAACTCGCTCTATTGGGGAAAAGCAAACAACTTTGTGGGGATAAGGCAATAATCTCTTGCCGGTAATTCTTACAAGAATATTTAAGATATGTAAACTACACAAGGGAGATAGATGCAAACCATATTGAGGAGATGAGTGCAAACTTCACGGGGAAGACGAGTGCCAACCTCATTGGGGATGTATATGCAAACTTCATTGGTGATATAAACAGCGGTACCAAACCTCATTGGGGAGAAAAATAGTGGTACCGGACCTCATTGGGGATAAAGATGTAAACCCCATTGGGGAGATAGACAGTGACATCCAAATCCAATAAGAGTTATTCCTCCAGGGAAGAGATACCTGACAAGAATACTCTTAGTTAACAAACTTCTATTAAACAATAATTCGACCTCTACTGGGGAAAATATTTTTTAGGAAACATCTTTTCCATCCAGAACCTTGACTTTTGTTTTCTTTCTCGTACCCTGATTGTCATGAGTGAACTACAGTTCCTTCAACTCACAGCTTGTGTCCCAGGTATAGTCTATGAAGAAATCTGCATTAAGAGAGTCTTTCCATCATAACTACTTGATATGACTTGCCTCAATATCTTCAAATTCTGAAATGGTTCTCTTATAATCAACAAATTCTTGAATAGATTTGTCAATTTTCGACATAACTTCCCCAAATTAATTGAACTTTAAGGGATTGAATCTCGACTTGAATGCCCCGAATCAGCTTAATCTTCAACCTCTACCCTTCTTAAGGGTGAACAAAGCTGGGGATACAACCTTTATGATCATATGAAAGTAGCATGCCTCTGCTCCACAAAGTCTTTGGGATAATCTATCTCAGCTTCTTTGGATCTTTTGGAGAAGTTGGTTAAATCTTAACGTAACTGCCCCAAATTGGATGCACTCATCATATATTTTACTCAACAGAGACTTCAAACTTTACCCTTTCTTGGGTGATCAAACTATGAAAACAACTTCCTTAGGCTCAAACAGAGTCCTCAAGTCTTTTTACTTTGACATGATCATGCCCTTCACTGATTTCCATCATGAAAACTTACTTGATGTCAAGAAAATATTTTCAAACAGAGAAATGTTTATTCTGAGAATGATAATTCTAATGCAAAGCCTATGTTAGTATTGAAGTTTGAAAAAACTTTGAATGGAACGATGTCACACATCTGTTATAAACGAATCACTTGTTAGAGAGCAACATTTGAAAATCTTTTTTCATGAAAGATAATGCAAGCATATGATACCCACACAAACATTTAACACATCCTTTAGGAGTCGATTAACATTATCTCGTTGTAGTATGCTTTCTAAATAAACCCTGTTTTAATTAGGACTTTTAAGGGTTGTAACATAGCCTAGTTCACGGTTTTAGAAAAAAGTATTTAAGGCTCAAATTTATTTGGTACCCACCCCTTATTCATGATGTTCTCCAGTCCTACATTCAATTAACTTGATATGAGCATTCATCTCTCAAGAGATGTTCGAGATGGTTGAGGAACCATTGAGATTTTTTTAACACAACAATCACTCACCTTTTGTTTTTTTGGTGTCTGATCACACAAATTTGTTCTTGCTGAGGATTTTATTAGGCAATCCTTTTTGCTTTTTGCAATTTTTCATTCTTTTTCGCTTCCCTAACTTTTACCTGGACAAATTCTTTTGAATTATTTTGAAGTCCAGCGAGATGCCTTAATTTTTGCCTAAGTCAATTGCTTTCAAGCTTTTTTCTTTTTGACTTAGCGGGCTTTCTTTTTTTTCAATCATTCTTTTTCTTTTTTGAACAAGTCGTGTGATCCTGTGTCTTTTGACTCGCCGAAAAGTGTTAACTACCTTGCTGTTTGGTTGATGAGGGATAACCATTGTGGTATTATCATCTTTTGTCCTCCTGACGGATGAAGGATAACCATTGTGATTGATCCTTATATATGCACTCTTGATGAGATTTGAATGCTCGATCAGATTAAGTGAACACTACCCTGCCCCTAGGTTAAAAATGAGGGTTATTTCTAACTAGGAAATAAACTCCTACTTCAAGGCTCAAAGGGGTTGATGAGGGGTTCACTCCCTTATATCTCCAGTGTTTAGGAATTGAAACAATGTATGTACATCGTCAGCAGGTCCTTATTCAAAAGCATATAACTAGATATTTTTGTGTTTTTAAATTGTCGTCATCCTCCCTTCAATCTTTGCCTAAGCAAAAAACTGGCACAATTAGTATCATAATGCAAGAAAAATATTTTCATTAGTGGAAACGAATGGATGAGTGTAAATGAATATATCACTTCAAGACAAACACACTCATTGCATTAAAATTAATATTAAAAACAACCAAGTTCACACATACAAACAATGTTTAAGCAAACAAGCAAAATTACACATAAAAATGCAGTAAAGAACACGATAGTTGCCATTGTAGAGGAGACTTGACTGGACTTATTGATTCTGACGATTTTCAGTAGTATTGACTATCATTCAGGCAACAAATTCCCATTTCTATCTAGTGTGAACATAATATCCCTTAAATCAATCAGATCTTAAACTTTGTCTTAGAATGACACACAATATTCGATTGAATGGCTCGGTGCCCCGGCGTGGTAATGACACCTGACGTTGGGGTCAAATCTCTCGGGATAAGGAGAAAAGACAAGATCCAACTGCTTGGTTTCCACCAAGGAAAGCCCGCGTAGATGTAATAACAATTGACCATAAGGCGTAGGAATTGTGTCAAACACTCTTTTTGGCTTCCTGTCCCTCTGCCTTTCTTGTTGCTGACATCCCTGTCAATAAGTTTATGACTACAATGTACCCTGAACTGACTGAACATAAGGATGATACTGATTCTGATTAACCGTCTAATTCTCATTACTTGGAAAAGGCAATGGTTGTTGGAAAGAAACCTCTAGGGGTACAGGTTGTGGATGATGTGACCTAGAACACGAGGTAAAATCTTGAAGATGAGAAGGTGTAACCATCTTCCCTGCAGTAGTTGGTATAAGATTGATTTGTATGCTCAGACCTTCAGGGGTAAATAAAATTTTCCATGCATTGAGTATGTCTTGAACTTTATGCTTAAATGTTATACAATTCTCGACATGGTAGCCCAGTTTCCCTGAGTGGAACTCACATCTAGCATTGCTATCATAATCACGTGGAAGCTTCGCGGAAGAAGCCAAAGTACATAGCTCAACCAACTGACATCCAAGAAAACAAGGAAGTAACTTAGCATACATCATTAGAATAAGATCAATATGTTTATTAGGCTGCTTATGTCTTTGCTGAGGAGCCTTGCCCTTTTGATTCTGTTGGGGAACAGGAACCGGCTGCGGATGGGAAGATCCTAGAACACAAGGTTGTGAAGGAGATACATGAATTACTCCATGACTTGAAGTAGCCCTTAAAGTATGGGGAGGCATGGCAACTTCTGTTGCTGCATCAGGTATAGGATAATCTTCCTTTCTCAACACTGTCTCCAGAATTTCCATAGCCAAACTCCATTAAGTCTTCAACTGAGTGTTCTCCTCCTCTCGGGAGTTTCTGGCCACGGACTAGAACCTCCATGTCCACCATACACAGCCCCATCTGACTCTTCATCTCATCTAATTCCCCCCAAAGTTGCTCCATAGCTTAATTCCGATCACGAAGCAGCAAGAAGTCAAGATTTGCAGTTCTGAATAAGAATTCCCCACTCTAAGTACCTATTATGATATGATATGTTATGAATGCATGGTTATGCATGCAATGTTTTACCATTTCTAGGAATATCCTAATTTTTCCTATCAAGAATAAAAAGCAACAAGATAGAAATAAATCACCATTAAAGAAAGAGACTGATCATAACCATGAAATAATCATCCATACAAAGAGAGTTTCTCAAAACGAGTTCATACAGACAAAATCAAAAGGATCCCGTCCAACAAGTCTAGCAGTTAACCCATCAAAAGACAAAAAAAATTAACAGTACTGAGAACTGCCATAGAAAACAAAGTGACTGAGAGCACCCAAATCCATCGGAGTCTCCCCTCTGTCAGCCAGTTGCGCCTTGAGCCTTGCCAATTCTTCTACGGCTTGAGCCAACTGGATACCTCTTCCCTTCAGCCTGGTCTTTGTTACAAAATGTTGAGCATATTTCTCTTTGAGTTGAATCTTGATCTCTTCAACTTTATTATTCAACTCATCTATCTGCATCTGTTGACTTTGGACTTACAGTTCGAAAACCTCTCGTTGTCTACAGATTTTTTTAGTCTTGGCTTCCTCCTCTTGGAGCTCTTTTTTCAAAGCCTTAACTTCTTCTCTATGACTCTCTTGGAGCTTATCTTTAGAAAACTGGAGTCTTTCAATCTTCTGATGACTCTTCACAAGATCTGCCTGAGCTTTTCCTAAAACTTCTACTTGAGTAGTGCGGAAACTTTCAACTCTTGGCTTTTTCAATTTTTAAAGAAAACCATGATCTTCCAGCAATTTTTCTTTCATTATGACTTCGTTAAGCATTTTCTTCCTCTCTTGCAAAGCAAATGAAAAATATATACTTATCTCTTTCTTCTCTGACTGTAGCTTGAGACTCTCAGCTTTGACCTGCTTGTAGTACACCATGGGAATAAACTTTGATACGTCAGGAATAGGTTGTTGAAGAGATGATTCCTCAGAGAATGATTGGTTGATAGTTGCATCTGGTGGTAACTGACCGTCAAATGATAGATCAAAGATGGGTTACAGATACAAAGGCTCTTCCCTTTTGTAGGGAAACAACATGACTTTGCTTGGTTCTTGACCCACTCCACATAAGGATCGAGAGCCAAACATTCTCTATGACAGAAGAAAGCCTTTCCTTTCTTGTTAATATATCCACAGGCAACTCTTACCCTTTCTAGCAAGACATGATTCTCACCTTTTCCAAAATAAATGGTTTCTTCCACCTCTCGGTCTGTAGGTATATCAGTTATAACGTATCCTAGCTGACATCGTGCCAAAATATGGTTATAATTGATGAAGCCTTTTGTCCCAATGAGAGGAATGTTTGGAAATTCTCCATAACTTGCAATAATTTCTTTTCCATCCCTTATTTTATGTCAAATGATATCGTAAGAAGTAAGATCCATGATCCTTTGAAACCAAAGGAGCGAATCTTCAACATCTACAAACGGTCCCCTTGTGGGCATGTGCAACATGAACCATTTATACAACAGATGAATGCAACAAACGACACTTCCTTTCCTGTCGTGTCGGGAGTGAATAGCATAATAAGTATCAGCAAGTATTGTTGGCACCGGGTTTTTGTTCATGAAAACACAGATTGCTGCCAAGTCTATAAAATTCTCCACATTAGGCAACATGCCATGCCATAGATCATGGCGGCCAATAACACATTAAAAGCAACCCAATATTTGTTCTTTGCAAACTCTCTAGCCTTTCTTATCAGAAACTTTAGAGGAAGACCGCACGTGTTACTCTTGTCTGTCCAATTACCTTTCACATCACTAAGGTTCAAATAAAGAGCCTTAGCGATAGCTTCGTAATCAGCGACCTCGGGAACACAAGCGAAGGGAATATGACTTGTGATCTCAATGTCAAGGATGTAAGCATACTATTCAAGTGTTGGCGCCAATTGATAGTCTTGGAAAGTGAAACAGCACAACTGCGGATCGTAAAATTGCAAAAGTGACACCATGGGCCATTTCTCATACTCGACATCCAACAATGTCAACATATTCTCATAACTATCTCTGAAAATCTTCTCATTTGGACCATCCGCAAGAGCTCCCACTTCCTTCAACGGGGTTAGAACAAAGCTATGAAGCTGGTAACAAAATGTCTTTCTAGTCAGCTCTTTGTCTATATATGTGTTGCTATCTATTCCTGATGAAAATGACAATCTAGGAATATCCTAGAAATGATATGCATATGCAGGTTAGCTTTTTTTTCATATACTATTTTTTTAAAAGAAAATAAAAGTGCTATGATGCAAGTGACATGATACGAGATCAAAGCTTCCACAACACTCGATACATACTGTGCTGTTTCCGAATGTGCCGAGAATACTAGAATCAAAGGTCCAGAACATAAACCACAAGAAACACATAGTCACCAACAGAAGTCCAGAACATAACCATAAGAACCAGAAATTCACCAAAGGTACCTATAATATCAATCTCACCCCACTCATGGGTGAAATCTAGGTCAGGGTAAGGTCAGAAAGTAACTTAGAGTTGTGAGTTCGCCTGAAAATACTATCATTGTTACACCTATGTGATAACGATAGTACCTCACTTGAACCTCGTCTGAGCATGGCACACACGACCACACTAGTAGGATCTACATCCATTAGTTGTCATGTCTCCCCTCTATTCCTATGTGTTTCTAAGAGTTTACAACTCTGGCCTGGGTATTGGGCCTTTTACCTCAATAATAACACCATCCCACCAAGAAAACACACAATCCAGCATAACTAATAACCAGTATATGGAAAGCACTGAAATGTAATGCGTACATATGCAGATAAACATATACAAATGAGAAATCTATAAATAATAAAGATAAACATCCAATGAAAACAAAACAACAAAAGCTAGGACTGACTCACGGGATGGACCAACAATTGGTCAATCTTTTCCCCCCAGTGAAGTCGCCTGTTGAAGTAGCCGAGAAAATCAATGAAGTCACCATCGAGTATTTATTTATCCCACAGAAGGGAAAGAAAAATCATCTAAGAAAAACCTGAAGGGAGAAATCACGATCTTGCGACCCAGAGATCGGGTAGGGGAGTCGATTATGTAAGGGGGAGGTATTAGTACCCCTCACATCTGTGGTACTCCACGGGATCCACTCTTGTTGTTCTAATCAAAGGGTGTATTATTATCTAAAGCCAACGAGCTAAAATTCATGAATGCAAAGTGTATATATAAAGAAAAAGGTTTTATTAATTGTGCCTTCATCGGTTGCGAACCTTTGTGCCTACACACCACCTCTCGTGCAATGGGGATCAAGGCAATCGTAGTTAACCTAGAAAATGCTGGTTGGTTTGCATTTTTAAACAGATAATATTACATTCACACTCTAGCAGTTGATATAGTGCCACCCGACCTTTAGAGAATTACGCGTCATTTTGCATGGAGAAGAAACAATACATCCTTTTAGAGAAAAGGTTTTCAAAGAAAAGCCTGAAGGCAGTCCGAAGGCAAAAAGATTGAATTGGTTGGTGTTTTTGGTGGGATGATAGAAAATGGATTCCATTGGAGTGACACTCACTATTTCTCTGCTTATTTGTAAAAATGTTTGCAAATTGAACCGTAATAAAGTTCGGCAGTGAAAGAAAAGCAAGATTCAGTCTAGACTAATTCGCTCTACCCTACAAGACTTAACTACATATGATTCACATCTTGAATTGGTAAGTGTTTTAAAGTTTTCTAAAGAAAAGAAGTTTTTGTTTTAATAATACAAAAGGGGAATGAAAAAGTCTAAGGGAGACTAACAATCCTAATATTATCATGCAATAGTGGTCCTAAAGTTTGGATACAAAAATGAAATATCTACCTAAGTTAGCATGCTTGGTTTACAAACCTAATGTCTAACATACATCAGAAACGAAACAAGTGAATCCTAAGGGAACATGCGAAGGTGAACCAAAAAACAAGAAAAGGCGCAAGAAAGTAAACACATAAAGATGCTAATAAGCATCGACTCAAAATGTCAAAGATGAGCTATCTATACATAAAAATAAAGGTCGATGACTCGAAGGACCCTTCTTCCACGAGAATAGCTCAATCAAAAATTGAGTAACAAATCGAAACATGAAAGTTTACAAATGTGAGATAAATATCGTTGAAGCGATGACAAGGTGTGGGGGTTGAAATTCTGGCTGCAGATACTCAATGTCACGTCCAATGTTATGACACCGTATCTGACTTACTATATGACAGTAAATACAAAAGCAGTAAATAACACAGTCAATTGTTTACCCAGTTCAGTGTGCAACAACACCTACTCTGGGGGCTACCAAGCCAGGGAGAGAATCCACTATAAGAGATGTTAATTCAGGAATAAACCAACCAGTTTATCTCCTTCACTTAAGACCTACCCAATGCAATTCTAATCTAAGTACAACTTAAACCTGAGTTCCTACTCACTCCCCCTCAATCACAGCAGTGATACATAAACCAATTTGACTTAAGAATTGATGAAGACACTCTTCAAAACACACACTTGATTAAGCTTCACAGCTTTTTAATCAAGTAACACATTCACTCGTGCTTCACAGCTTTGAGTGATGTACACAACTAACTTGACTCTGCTTCACAGCTTTAGTCAAGTGACATTCAAACACTCTTGCTTCAAAGCTTTGAGTGCTACACAACCCTTACAATTGAAACCTATTCCAAGGCACTTATCACAATGATAATTGCTTGGAGTACAATAAACAAATCTATACATATTACAAAAATTGATCTTCTAATCAATCAGCAGGGATATCTTGAAAAACCGCAGCTCTGTTGAATATATAGCAGCTGCAACTTCAGTTAGGGTTTCCAAAAACCTAGGGTTGATTCCATTTGACCTAAAGACCAGGTCACAGTACTTTATTGATCAGGTTAGGATTGAGCTAGGTTACTCCTCAGAAAACGCAGGATTCTGTTCAAAAAGGACTGAGTTATTTCCTGAAAAAACTCAGACTTATCCAATCCTGCATTCCTGTTAGTTCAGAACAGGATGTCATAACATCTGTTATGACATCTGAGAAAACCTGTCTACTAATTTAGCAAAATGTGATCATTTTGCAAACATGCTCAGATACACACTTAAAAACATCAGTATTTGAATTACAATATTTTTCTGCACATGTACCTAATGAGTTAGTACAACCTGAACTAGAATGTTATGACATCAGTCATGACATTCACACATACACTTGGGATTTACCAAAAATGCAAGCCAATACCTAAACACCTACAAACTCCCCCTTTGGCAGATTTTTGGCTAAAGTCCCTAAACAATCAGAGATAGATAGATAGCAGCAGAAATAAGTGACAACAGAAAAATATAGTGTCAAGTACTAATTAAGCAAGTACCAAAATATTCTCCCCCTCTTTAGCCACAAATGGGCCAAAGATACATGTTCATAAGTTATACAGTTATCCAAAACAAAACAATGAGATCAGCAGCTGACAACAGCAGAACACACTTCCAAACTCCACCAGCAACACCACCAAGCATCAACCTTCAAGCACTGTCATCAGACTCAGAGGAGCCAGTTTCTTCAATGTTGAGTTGTCCTTCAGCTTCTATACCTTCTTCCCTTCTTCTTTCTTCAGCTTCCTCCTTTTCTAGCCTGGCAATTAGAGCTTCTAGGGTCCTTTTTCTAGCATCCAGATCTTTGCAAGTTTCTTTTAAAACAGCTATGACATCTGATGTCTTGGACTGGGTCTTTGCAGACGATGTCTCAGCTGATGTCATGACAATGTCTGGAGCATGGGATCCCTGAAACAATTTGTAGTGCAGGCCAAGGGCAGGAGCTCTTTTGCAGACTGTATCTCTTGCTACAAGGATGTCAGGGTATTGTGCAAGGATGATTCCACAAAGGAGGGAGGGAAAAGCAATTGGTCCTTTGACAGCATAACTGCCAGCATGCTTCAAAGTTTGTTCAAAGATGTACCTTCCATAGTCAAAGGTAGTCTTGGTTCCTACAGCATAGATAAATCTCCCCAATCCTGTGGAGATGGTTGATTTGTGGTTTGTAGGCACCCAGTTTGCTGCACCTATTTTATGCAAGATGGCAAATTTCATGCTGAGTTTACTAGCATTCAGCTTCCCTTTCAATGGCCAGCACTTTACTTGCCTGGCAGTGATGGTTAAACACACTTCATTGTCAGTTGCCTCTAGATCAGGACAGTCCTTATTTGTTCTTCCAAGAAACTTGTTGATTTCTGATGGAGAGAACTTGACCCTTCTTCCTCTAACAAACACACTCTCAAAGTCAGCTGACCTCCCATCAGCACAATCATTGGACAAGTTCACTACAAACTCTTTAACCATATTTTCATAACATTTGTTAAACTTCATCACTGTCTTCATTAGCCCAGCATTCCTGATCAGATCCATGATGTCCTTGCACTCCAAGGCATCATTGTTGAGTTCTCTCTCCAAGGCTATTCTCTTCAAGCAGACATACTTCCATCTGTTTGCATTGTCAGGATGTTGAAAGGAGATGTTATCTGTTGGCACTTCAGGAACTCTAGCAATCTTGCTGGAGGGGAGCTTCCTTCTGATGGGAGTATCTTCAATATCAATCTCAAATTCTGATTCATCATCAGAATCAGAAGTTTCAGGTTCTTTACTTTTCTTAGAGATTGGTTGTCTAGCAGTCTGCACCTGTGCCTTCTTTCCTTTTGTCTGAATTTTCTCAACCATCTCTTCAGCCTTGGATTTCTTAGCATCAGGTTTAACATTCTGACTACTCTTTCTTTTCATCAATCTCCTAGCAATGCTAGGGTTCACATTAGCAATCAGTTCATTATCTGAGTAATCTTCATCCACATCAATGATAGGTGGATCAGCAGCCTTTTCAGAGGTGTTCTGAATGTTGTCTTTTGGTGTCACAACATCCTCAGTGACATCTACATTTTCAGCACCTTCCACATTTGGACTTTCTGATTGATTCAAAGGGATGGAAATCCCCGGTACAGATTGGTTGCCACTCAGAATGCTAGTAACCAGCCTAGCAATGGCTTGGTGTACTTGAACTGATCCTTCTCTATTAGGTATAGAAGACGAAGGATGAGAAGAATTACCAGAGACTGTAGCTTGAGCTCTTCCTGCATGTCTGGTTCTGAGCTTTTTGACTCTGGCTGGGTCAGTTGCCATCTCCCTGAGAGGAGTGACCTCAAGAACTTCAGATTCTATGCATGTAGTGATTGCCCTAGAATCTTGATCAGATGATGACGATGATGAGGGAGATGAAGCCGTCATGGTGGAAGACGATGTCTGAGACATTTTGTTTAACTTTGAGTAATAGTAGCAGTTTGAGAAAACTCTTTGATTGGGAGAAGGAAACAGGTTGCAAGAATGAGAGAGGTAGGGAGTAAAAGGGAGTCTCTTCAACTTCTTAAGGCTTTTGAAGGAATTGTGAATGAATATGATTAACCCACTAAATATAGACTTAATAAAATTAATCCCTTCAACCCTTGTTTTCAGCAAAACTAATTGCTATAATTTCTCATGTTGGTGAATACCCAATCTGCCCCTCAAATTTTCAAGTTTATTTCCAACAAGCGCCTTGGTAGAAGAATCAGTCAGCTGAAGCTTAGAGAAACTATGTTTCAGTTCAAATGACTTCTTCTCTTCAAAGTCAGTAGGGTTCAAGGAAATGTTGAATGTTTTCAGATTATCACACCACAATGTCACAACATCTTGTGTAACATTGTACTCAGGTAGCATCTGTTTTGACCAGATGTTTTGAGAACAGAATTTATGAGACTTGTTCTTTCCAACATCCTTGTCAAGATGACTTAAGGTTCTGACAACACATTCTTTTTTAACTCTATTTGCCACATCACATATATTATCAGCCTGTAGTTTTGGAGTTCTTCTGACAGTTTCCATAGGAATAGCTCTTTTCATTCTTCCAAGCTTATGCTGCCACTGTTTCATCTCTTTTTCTTCTTTGATGATTTGACTCATAGTGGAGATATCAGTGTTCTCAGGCTGCCACACATAACAGTTATTTTTGGATTTGATTCCTCTCATTACAACATCTAGTTTTTCATTAAACACTAGACATTCAGATCTTGAGAAGTTGACCATGAATCCTAGATCACATAATTGACTGATGCTGATGAGATTAGTAGTCAACCCTTTTACCAGCAGTACCTTGTTCAGACTTGGAACTCCAGGGTAGTCCAAATTACCAACTCCTTTGACTTCTCCTTTAGCACCATCTCCAAAGGTCACAAAACTGGTGGTGTGAGGCATAACATTATTGAGGAGATTTTTGAATCCAGTCATGTGTCTGGAACATCCACTGTCAAAGTACCAATCTTCCTTCGCAGAGATCTTCAGGGAAGTGTGAGCTATCAGTGCAGTAGCCTTTTTCTTCCATTGAGGAGCGTGTGGTACCTTTTTAGACTTAGGTTTGACACCTGAGTTCTGATTAGGATATCCATGTAATCTGAAGCAGAAGGGCTTTATGTGACCATATTTCCCACAATGATGACATCTCCATCTTTGGTACCTCTTCTTCATATGTCTCTGTCCCTGATGTTGAGAGTAATGTTGAGACATCCGTTTTGACATTTGCTTCCCGGTACCAAATTTCTTTGTTTCCACAAATCCTAGGCCAGATTTATTTCCCATATTTTGTCCAGCCTGAAGGATCTCTTCCAATTTGTTTGTTCCATTGGTCAACATCTTGACAGATTTGGTCATTTGATTCAGTTGTGAGTTCAGCAGTTGAACTTCTCCTTCTAAATGACTTATAGTTTCAAGATTTGCCCTCTTTTCAGCCTCCAGCTTTACAATGAGTTTTGATTGTTTCTCATTTTGCACACAGACTTCACCACTTCTGATACACAATTTCTTGTAGGTATCAGCCAGTTCTTCAAATGTCACTTCTTCATCACTGGTGTCACTTTCAGAAGTACAAACACTAGTTAGGGCAGTAACTAGTTTGGCAGATTCTTCTTCAGAATTGCTTTCTGAATCATAGTCAGACCAAGTAACAGTCATTCCTTTCTTTTGCTTCTTAAGAAAGGTAGGACATTCAGCTCGAATATGTCCATATCCTTCACATCCATGGCATTGAATACCTCTGCCTTGGTTTCCCTTATCTTCTGTCCTTGGTCTTCTGCTGGAACTGTCAATGTCAGAAGGAATGTTATGAACATTAGACCTTGACTTTGGGTCCATTCTTTTGATGAGCCTGTTGAACTGTCTTCCAAGCATGGCAATGGCTTCTGATATGTTTTCTTCTTCATCCTCCTTGTATTCAACATCAGTGTTGGATACAAGTGTTATGCTTTTGTTCTTCTTGTCACCATTATCAGTGATTCCCATCTCAAAAGTCTGAAGAGACCCAATAAGTTCATCCACTTTTAACTTGCTAATGTCCTGGGCTTCCTCTATGGCAGTTACCTTCATTGCAAATCTTTTAGGCAAGGATCTGAGAATCTTCCTCACCAGTTTTTCTTCTGACATTTTTTCTCCCAGTGCTCCTGAGGTGTTGGCAATCTCCAAGATGTTCATGTGAAACTCATGAATGGTTTCATCTTCCATCATTTTTAGATTCTCAAACTTAGTGGTCAACATCTGAAGCCTTGACATTTTTACTTTGGAAGTGCCCTCATGAGTAGTTTTGAGAGTGTCCCAAACTTCCTTGGCCAGTTCATATTGATGTACTAGTCTGAAGATGTTTCTATCAATTCCATTGAACAAGGCATTTAAGGCTTTTGAATTTCCCAGAGCTAACTCATCTTCTTCTTTACTCCAATCTTCCTCAGGCTTCAAACTGATTGTCCCATCTCTTTCAGTTATGGTGGGATGAATCCATCCTTTGTCAGCAGCTCTCCAAGCCTTTTTGTCAAGAGATTTTAGGAAGGCAATCATACGAGGTTTCCAGTAGTCATAATTGGTTCCATCCAGAATGGGTGGTCTATTTCCAAAAACTCCTTCTTTGTCCATAGTGCCAGAAAGTGATATCCCTAGATCTCACCCAGTAATACAGGCAGGGTGCCTGCTCTGATGCCAATTGAAATTCTGGCTGTAGATACTCAATGTCACGTCCAATGTTATGACACTGTATCTGACTTACTATATGACAGTAAATACAAAAGCAGTAAATAACACAGTCAATTGTTTACCCAGTTCAGTGTGCAACAACACCTACTCTGGGGGCTACCAAGCCAGGGAGAGAATCCACTATAAGAGATGTTAATTCAGGAATAAACCAACCAGTTTATCTCCTTCACTTAAGACCTACCCAATGCAATTCTAATCTAAGTACAACTTAAACCTGAGTTCCTACTCACTCCCCCTCAATCACAGCAGTGATACATAAACCAATTTGACTTAAGAATTGATGAAGACACTCTTCAAAACACACACTTGATTAAGCTTCACAGCTTTTTAATCAAGTAACACATTCACTCGTGCTTCACAGCTTTGAGTGATGTACACAACTAACTTGACTCTGCTTCACAGCTTTAGTCAAGTGACATTCAAACACTCTTGCTTCAAAGCTTTGAGTGCTACACAACCCTTACAATTGAAACCTATTCCAAGGCACTTATCACAATGATAATTGCTTGGAGTACAATAAACAAATCTATACAGATTACAAAAATTGATCTTCTAATCAATCAGCAGGGATATCTTGAAAAACCGCAGCTCTGTTGAATATATAGCAGCTGCAACTTCAGTTAGGGTTTCCAAAAACCTAGGGTTGATTCCGTTTGACCTAAAGACCAGGTCACAGTACTTTATTGATCAGGTTAGGATTGAGCTAGGTTACTCCTCAGAAAACGCAGGATTCTGTTCAAAAAGGACTGAGTTATTTCCTGAAAAAACTCAGACTTATCCAATCCTGCATTCCTGTTAGTTCAGAACAGGATGTCATAACATCTGTTATGACATCTGAGAAAACCTGTCTACTGATTTAGCAAAATGTGATCATTTTGCAAACATGCTCAGATACACACTTAAAAACATCAGTATTTGAATTACAATATTTTTCTGCACATGTACCTAATGAGTTAGTACAACCTGAACTAGAATGTTATGACATCAGTCATGACATTCACACATACACTTGGGATTTACCAAAAATGCAAGCCAATACCTAAACACCTACAGGGGTTAATTGTGATCCCTTTCCACTTTTATTTGACTCAAGGGAAAGAGACGAACAATTTAAAGCATCAACATACGACGCGAGCCAAGAATGACCAAGGGACTTGAAAGTGTGGGGGATAATTGCGAGCCCTAATGTTCCAATTTTTATTGACTCGATTGCAAGCACAAAGTAAAAGGGGAAGGGAATTTCCTTCTTTAAGGTCTTTAAACAAACACACAAAATTGCCCCTTTTTGAGGTCTTTTGCACAAACAAGTAATTGCCTTTTTTTGAGGTCTTTTTGCAAACAAAAAATTAAACAGTCTCGTAATGCCTACGGGGGTAGGTCTTCGTCACATGCATCTCTATTACTACTTCTCATGGAAAGGAATTTAAAATACAATGTAGAATATAAACAGAATAGGAAAAAATACCAAACGAATAAAAAGTCTGTAGCAAAGCATATCAAAGCATGAAACCCAAAGATCTTCGCGAAGCTTCAAAAATATAAGAAAAGAAGTCATAATTCTAATGCTCAGAATAAGTGTCGAAGCACCATCGATCTGAAAATAAATCATAATCGATATCCGAATATTGAACAAATAATCCTGCATAAGATATAAGTCTCGACGAAACAAAAGTATATCACAAGTCTCATGTCCCGAGACACCTTCGAAAGCTTGCACAAGTTCACAAGATGAATTAGTAATAACAAGAAACGATAAATAAAGTTAAGCATTCACAATACAACTTAAATTAAAATTAAATCATGAAGAAAAAACTTCCAAACAAGTATTGGAACAATAAAACAAAGTTTCGGGCAGTAACTTTTTATCTCATGAAAGGATAAAAAATGCGAATTAAAATCCACTAAAATTGATACCAATGTCAATCATTCATCCAATTAAATCCAATCATGCGTCACACACAAATTAAATCACATTCCATGTGCATTTTTAGAATCCGGACAGCATTGCATTAATTCATGAAACACCCGAAATGTCGAATTAAAATCAACAAAATTCATCGACAATAGCCAACAATCGACAGGTGAAAGCTAAACATGTATGAACCGATAATTAAATGCAACATTTACATATATTTGTAAATTCTGGGCAGCATTGTTACATGTATCGATGTCCACTAAAAATCAATCGAAAAATAATGTTTAACATGCAAAATTAGCGCACATCGATACTTGGAACGTTGCTCGAAATTCACAAATAAATTGCAAATATTAAATCAATTCTGGTACAACAATTCTTGAACATCGAAACAAAAATTATCAATGCGTCGATATCAAATAATCAACTCGAAAATAATCATTAACTTATGAAATGCAACAATTATCAACAATTATCGAATCAGAATCAAGCTTCGACACATAAAATCAATAATCAACTACAATTGTCGCGTCGATATTCATGATATTCAAACAATTAAACAAATGTCCATCTAATTCCACAATTGTCCATAATCATTAATCTCATGAATCAATTAATATCACAATTCAAATATTCAATTCATACTTAATTCTCAAAATCACTTAATTCAAAATCAATTAAATCAAGAATCACTTAAATCAAAAAAGTTCAAGAAATTACCGAAATCGACACGAAGAAGAGATCGGAGGGGTGACCGAAAGGACGATTGGTGACAGAGGGACTGGTCGGTGAAGGCCGGGATGAGTGCAAGGAGGGAGGTGCGACGGAGGCTGGCAGGAATTGGTGGCCGACCGGTCAGAAGGAGGAGAGAGAGAGATGCTTAGTGCGGAGAAAGGGATGAGAGAAACTTGAGAGAATTCTTTGCTCTTGAGTTGATTTTGTGAAAAAATGAGAAAAAAGTCCTTTTCAAATTGAGTGAAATCTTTATATAATGGAGCCTTAAGGCCTTGTTTGGTAAGTGGAATTGAAATAATCAATTTTTGAGTTAAATTCCATTGTTTTCAGGTTGTGTAAATTTTTCACCATATTTTCGTGTTCGATTCGAGAAATGAGCCACAAACCATAACTTTCTAAGCATAATTCGAACTCCACTCTTGATGCAAAAACGTAGATGATGAAACTTGTGACGTTGTGCCACGAGAATCTTCCTGATACGATAAAAATCAAGAGAGTTATTATTTTTACAATACAGAGAAATTTGGAGACAGAAAACTCCATGTTTCGGGTTTTGCAGCTTTTGCGTCATATTTTAGTTTTCAGAAATAAGCTATAAACCGAAGACTTCTGATCATAATCTGAACTCGGCCCCTGAAGAAAATTTGTAGCTAACAAAATTTGTGACATCATACTAAAATAATCGTCCCGAGAGAATTATGATTTTTGCAATATTGCACAAGAGTTGACTGGAAATCTGCTTCAGCATGCGGTCTTCAGCGTATTTTGCAATTTCGAGAATCTTCTTCACATGATTGACTTTTTATCCAAACATATAAAATGGATAGGACATCAATACGAATCCAATGCCGAAAGGCCCACTAAAAAATAAATTTCCAGACAAAAGTTATGAATTTTTGAACACAAACTGCGTAACGCTGATTTTCAGTCGAAACTATCTCAAATCAACTGGAATGCTTGATATTACTTGAAATTCAAGGCATGATAAAACACTTGAGAGCTTTGCATGATGATGACTTGATGACTCACTGACTGAGTAGCTCAGAGAAATATTCATAGTGCACTTAAATCTCTAAAACCATGAGTTTCTGCTTTGCTGTACTGCCTGACGAAACATTTGTTTCTATAGCTCGACAAAAATAAATGTCTTGATCGTGTTACCATGGAATCAATGATATGTATGCATGAGTATGTTAGAAAAATAAGTCAATTAGATTAAAACTGAAGAGGGAAAATTTTGGGGTGCAACATCCATATGATTCACTCTCATAAACGCATGTTTGATTTTGAGTCATAAACATCACAAATTATGTTAGTCAATGAATCAAGATTAAAACCAAAATATTTTCATAAATATGTATCCAAACAAGTTGGTGGAATAAAAGTTGTTTGTCATACAATACAAGATCATAATAATTACCCTTGAACTAATGGATCATTCATTATGATATGGTGATGTTGGCGCATTGTTGATGTATTTCAATGGACATAGTAAAAATCCTTCCTTCTTTTATGACGTTCAAATGGATGTTGAAGAGCAAATAACAAATATATTTTGGGCTGGTGCACAAATGCTAGATGATTATGGATATATCAGTGATGTCATCACTTTTGATAGTACATAAAAAATAAATAAGGATTATCAGCCATTAGGAGTATTTATTGAACTTAATAATTTCCAGCAAACAATTGTTTTCGGGGCAACATTGCTTTATGATGAAATAATTCCTTCTTTTTAATGGTTATTTTTAAACTTTTCTCAAAGTTATGGGTGGAGAAAAGCCTAAAACAATTTTAAACGATCAAGATACAACAATGGGCTAAGGCTATTTATCTAGTTATGCCTCAAATATTTCATGAACTATGCATTTGGCATATAAGAGAAAACACCCTAAGGCATGTGAACCATTTATACCAAAAGAGTTCACAATTCTGCACAGATTTTAAAGCATGCATTGAGCTACACAAAGAAGAAGTTGAATTTCAGAATGCATGGAATGCTTTACTTCTTGAACATAAAGTTTATGATGGTTCCTTGATACATTCAATTTATCAAGTGAAGGAAAATAGGCATGGGCTTATGATAAAAAAAACTTTCATCGTAGGTACGAGAACTACTCAATTAAGTGATAGCTTTAGTGCTTATTTAAAAAAAAAATCATTTGAAGTAAAATTTAAATTTAGTTCATTTTTTCACACATTTTTAAAGAGTTGTAAATGGAAAACGAAACTAGGATCCATAAGTCGATTACGAGTCAATAAATAAATTGCATTGGTTGAACCTTAAGAAGGCTCAAATGCTTATTCAAGCAGGAACCATTTACACTTCAAAAATATTTGAGGAATTCCAAGAGTATCTAGACACTTGCATATAGAATTTGAAAGACAAGTTGTATATTGTCTTAAATTATGATGGCAATAAAGAGCAAAAAATAATAGGGAATTTAACTGGTCAACATATTTCTTGTGATTGTCGTAGATTTGAGACACATGATATTTTATGTAGTCATGTGTAATACGATGGGAGAATTAACTTTTGGTTTGCATTTTATCGCAAATGTTGTAGATAGCAAGAGCCACCACCGACTTTTCTTTTATCCAGTAAAGGAAAAGGTGAAAAGAACAGGAAAGACCTTTTGAGAATTTTTTGAGTTCGGGGGGGTAAGTTATGAAAAGGGAAAGTGTTAGCACCATTTTTATCTGTAGTTATCTATGGGCTCTTAATCGCTAGCTCATTTTTGAAATACTTTGTGTTTGTGCATGTTTGAAAATATTTTGAAAACGCCTAAGTACAACAATTTTGTAATGATTCTCGTATCGTTGAGAATGTATGCAAAATGTTTGTTTTAAAAATATTTTGAAAGAAAGTGTGGTTTTGTGAAAAATGTTTTAAAGATGCCAATGTAAGGCAATTTGCTTTATAATAACCCTTGTATTAGTCCTCAAGAGTGTTTATAAAACTCTTTGAAAGTTGTTGAAATTGTGAGGTGTAAAAATTTAGTTTGTGAGCAAACGATTACGAGCAATCCACCTACTCAATGGTCTTTGTTATTTTCCTCCTCCTTTAGATAGTGTTATCCTACCATTAGTTAGTAAGAAGCCCTATCATTTGATGTGAGGGACATGCGTGGGTCATCGTATAGTCATAGAAGGCAACTTGTAAGACGTTCTAGCAATTCTTATAAGGGACTAGGATCATTTAGTGAAAGCAACATCGAAGGGTCATCAAGGGACTATGATCTTTTAATCGGGGATCTTTGCTAAAGCATCTGACGTTCGAGGGACTTGACTGTTTTATCCGAAGGCAACAAGTGAGGGTCACCCTAAAGGTGTATGTGTGCAAAGTATTTTGATTTCAGTTAATTTATGTTGGAGATTAGGCTTTCTAATGTTTGCTTTTAGTCTTGTCATACAAACCCTAATTACTAACACTAATAAGGAAAGCAGTAAATTGCGGAAATTAAATGTCCTACGCTATTATAATGCTTCGAGGATGGGGGTACAAGTTTATGAATGGGGAGGAAATCAATAAACCTTAATTATCTATTACAAACTTTTGACAGTTACATAATTGTATTAATGTGAAAAACAAACAAATGCACGGAGATAGAAAGGAGAAAGATGTAAAAACCCTAAAAACTTCTAAGTATTTTAAGAAAATATTTTGTTATTTCTTTGTTTAGAAAATATTTGAAATGTGAAATAAAAAGTTAGACCTAATTCTAATTTAATTTACAAATTAATTATTTTAAAATAAAATAAGGCGTAATTAAATTAATTAATCTTTATTATAAAAAAATAAATTAACTAATTAAAATCTAAAGAATTTTAAGTATTTAGAAAATATTTTTGGTGTTTTATTTAGAAAAGATATTTGAAGTATAAAACCTAATTCTAATTAAATAAAATCAAAGATAATTAAATTAAATTAATTTTTATTTTTCAAAAATTAAATTAATTAATAAAAAACCTAAATCTATTTTTTTAATCATTTTTATGATTTTTTTCTTCTGATTTTTAATATAATTATTTTAAAAAAAGAAAAAGTTAATTAAAATAAAAAAGAAATAAAATAGGTCTGAGTGTAACAAGTAATAAAGGGGTGAGAAGTAGCAAATATCCCAGGCCCAACTCAAGGAGGCCCAGGCGCCTGGTTGATCCAGTGAGGCTGATCTTAGGATGTCCACCATGGTCCTGGCTGTCTGGAGTGTTGGATTTGAAATCTTGAAAATCTGATGGTCAAGATATGAGGTATACCATGCGCGCTTTGGACTTGTTTGCATTGGATTTGTGAGAAATAAACATGGAAAAGAAAAATTGTCCCACACCTTGCTCGAACCCATGACCAGGCATAAGTATGATTTAAGAGCAAGCGTGTTTCCACTGGGGTGTCTGTTACATCCGGTGATAAAACATGTTGAAATAAATATAAAATAAACTCATTTTTGAAATTTGAAAACTGGCGCCATGGCCTTCTTCTTCCCCGCATTGTATAACAACATGACTTCACAATTGTTGAACATGTACAACCTTTGTTTCTCAACCATTTTGAAAATTGTAAAAACCAAAATTACTCAGAATTTAACAAGGATTTCAAATATGCAAGCATCAAGAATTGATATGGATTATAACTCACGAACTTTTATCAGTACCAAAATGCAACCCTAATTGTTCTGAGATGCGATTCTCACTCCACAAGCAACATAAATGAAAACTAATCACATGGTTAGCTTCAGGGCATTGATATCTACATTTTTTATTTTGTATGTATGTACTAAAGATGCGTGTATGAAGATTTCATAGTTCAAGGAAACTTATTTCTTGAAGAAAAATGCAATGCTTCTTCTAGCTGTTACAAAAGTAATGTGATGATTGATTAAGCTTCCTTGGACCTCACTGAACGTGTCCCAATGCTTACTTTGTGCTGAGAATGGATGAATCACTCCAACCAAGTTAAGTTGCAAAAGTGAAAAGTGAAAATCGTGTATGATGAAGATGATGTTACAGTGATGAAACATGAGTTTATATCACTTGTATATGATGTGTATGAAGTGTTTGGATGATAAAAGAGGCAAACACACGAGTGGATTTGAAGTTGGGTGTTGGAAACTTCAAATGTGCAACAATGGTGGTTTCTTGGTGATTCTGAGTTTGAGAGAGTTTGAGGGTTCTTGAGGGCTTCTCCCATCGTCCTTTTGCTTACAAATGAACTCTATATTTATAGAGAAAAGGTTTGAGGGAAAGGGATGATCAAATTTGAAAGATAGCATTTTATGGTTTGGTTGCTTAGATTTGAAGTAACTTTGAAGAAACATTGTTCTAATGTATAGTAGAAAAGGATCTGAAGTGGTTAGAGGCTCTAGACATGTTTCTTTTGGCTTTGACATTGTGTGTGTGCAGAATAAACAATTGAGAGGCTTAAGTAGTTGACACTATGATTAAAGCTTGCTTTACAAGAATGTAAGTGTTATCTTTTCCCCTTTAATAGCAAAATGAATTGGACAAAGCTTTAATCACTTGGATCATAGCTCAAAAGCTTGTGTAATCTTCTGATTATAGCAATACTTGGAGGTTAGAGGCGTGAAAAGTGATATTATTTAGCATGGCTTGAAGATTTGGTTATGAACTTGTCACAAAAATGACCTATAATGCAACCTTAGATACCTAACTTAAACTCTTCGAAACTTCTAGCTCAAGCATGATCTTTTTATAATCTTGGATATTTTAGAAATCTTGAAGCATTGTCTACAACTTTCATGTTGACCACTTTGGCTAAATCAAATGGTAACTTGGTGGAAATTGGCCAAGAAGTTGGGATAAAAAACTGATCAAAACTTATAAAAAAAATTCTAAGTGTTGGATAAAAAACATCATAAATTCATGGGCTTATATCTCTTAAATTAAGAAATTTTTGAGAATCATCCCACATTAACAAAGTTGTATAATTCATCAATGCCTACAACTTTCATGTTGAAAGTTTTCCTTGAATCAACTTGTATCTTGAGGAAACTTGCTTGTGAAGTTAGGGTTGTTTAGGTATAAAACACTTGAATTTTTTTTCTAAGTGTTTGAAAATCTTGAATTTTTACTTTTGTTGACTTTCTTGATTCTTGATGATCAATTTTGATAGTTTTGAATATCTTGATGATTCTTGATTTTTTAATTTCAATGTTGACCAAAAAGTCAAAGTTTGACTTTTGAGTGACTGTTGACTTTTCATTCAATTGGTTCAATTTTCAACTATCAATCACTTGCATCCTTGGAAATGTATTGTGCCATGTAATTAGATCAAGATGTTGTATTTGAGTCCTTAATATCATGCTTGAAGCTATTAGGTCATGCACTAGGTCAACTGTCAATGATCAGTCATTTTCAGTCAAAACCATAATTTTGGCAATTTTCGACCTTTGATGATTGAGGGCTTTCCTTGAGGAATCATGGTCAACCCTTGATAAAATGATGAGTATCACCTCAAAATGTTTATTTTGAAAAAAAATCTTGAAGTTTGACTGCATGTTGACCATAGTTGACTTTTTACCCAATACAATTGATTTTTAGTCCTCTGAGCCATTGACTGGGTAAATTTGTGATGCAAAGCTTGAAATTTGTCATGAGCATTTTTGAAGACCTATGATTAACCATGAAAGTCATTTGAGACCCTTTCAACTCATTCTCCCTTGTAAAAGATGAAATCCTAGTGGTGGACCCATTGTTAGGAGGTGAGTTTGTTTGATCAAACTCTTGAGAATCCTTGGGCATTTTAGAATCTTAGAAGAATATCTTGAAGAAAAAGGGAGGGAAAATTATTGGGTTCAACAGATGACCTTGTTTAATATTCTTAAACCTAAAGATTTAGATTGGCATGTCCGCCATTCGTGACTTGAAGGTGGAAGATGATTGAACACATAAGTGCCCAGAAATTTGCACTCGCTTGTGCACGAAGTAACACTGTTGGTTGATTATACTGAGAATGGGCTTAAATATTCCATTTGGAGAGGTTATGGAGAGTTGTCGGAGATGGGATTATAGATGCCATGCAATGTAACTGTGGAGAGAATTTAGACTAAGTTTGCGCTTGACTTCAACTGGAAGAAGTATCAGAATAAATCTATGATTGATTTAAACTGAGCCATAAGAGGTCTTTTGTCTTTAACTGGAAGAAGTATCATAATAGATCTATGGTAGATTTAATCTGAGCCAGCAAATTTCTACTCGAAGAAGTATAAAAATAAATCTACGCTTGATTTAATCTAAGCCATAAGATGTCTGCGTCCGTCTTTAATTGGGAGAAGTATCAGAATAAATCTATGGTCGATTTAATCTGAGCTAGAAAAAGTATACTGGAAGAAGTCTCAGAATAAATCTATGGTTGATTTAACCTGAGCTAGAAGATGTCTTTGAAGGAAGTGTTCATCATGTAGATATTCACCCCGTCCTGTTTCGGGAATTGATCTACAATCTGTTTTTGTTGGTAAACACGTCCTGTTTCGGGAGTTCATACCACTTGGTGATAAAGATAGTCGCCCCTTCTTGTTTTGGGAATTGATATTCATCTTACCATAAAGAAAGAAATATATTTTCCCCGTCCTATTTCAGGAGTTAATTTTTTCTCGATTGTATAGATAGTTTCCCTGTCTTGTTTCAGGAATTAATCTAGAACCTGCTTTTTATTGGCCGTAGAGATAGTTACCCCGTCTTGTTTTGGGAATTAATCTCTGACCTGGTCACATAGATAGTTGCCCTGTCTTGTTTCAGGAATTAATCTTGGACCCATTTGAGAATTGTTAATGATATTTGTCTGTTGATTGATCTTTCCTGAAAAGGTAAAGAGTCAGCTGTATGCAATGTCATGATGTATGAAATGCATTGCGTAATGATGTTCTCAAAATAAATGAGATTATGCTATATATGTTTCATATGCATATACTATGATATTGGTAAATTATGTATTAACATGAAATGTTATTGAAAGTGTATCAATGATATCTTGTCATGGAAAATGAATCCCTGACTGGTGCTGGGGATGAAGAACATATTTAATCTTCAACCTTGTCTAGAATGCTTCTGCTAGAGATTCCTGCTTGCTGTTTGAGGAAATTCCACTAGAGAATGTTGATTTCTGTTTGGGGAGAAGAGTTTAGGAATATTAGTTATTCATCACTCTACTGGGGAGTTTAATTATTACATATCGTGACTAGGGATAAAAGAGATGAATAACCTTCTGACTCATTTGAGGAGTTTAATTCTTATATACCCTGACTGGGGATAAAAGAGATGGATAACCCTCTGACTCGTCTGGGGAGGATAAATTTTATTGATACTAGGTTCGGTTCCAGGTTTCATAACAACTCCCTGGGGATAATGGTGATTTCACTAGGGAGAGGAATTTTGCCGGTGATTCATAGCCATCTGAGGAATAGACTCAAACTGAGGAGACTGTATTCTTTTAGGGAAATAAACCCTATTGGGGAAATAAACCCCGTTGACAAAGAAATACTCTACTGAGGGAACACCCTTGTTGAGGAAATGAGCTATGCTGGAGAGAAGAGATCTTCAGGGCTTTTTACAGTTTTGGAGGAATAAACTTAGCTAGAGAAGAGAACTCCCATGAACTGTACTGATTGGAACTCCATAGGTGGGTGATATTGTCGGTAAAAAGATCATACTCTTTTATCCGTCAGAGCTATCTGCCGGGGAAATTGCGGGGAACGTACCTTCATTTGAAGGAGAACTTATGAAGATTACTCCGTGGGGATAATCTCATGGAAGTAGCTCTGTGGGGATTTGCAGACAACTTTAATGTCATCCCAACTCCTAGAGTCTTGAGTAAATTCATTTTCCTGTTCTTATGCATATATTTGTTAACAGTTAATCATGCTCATATGCATATGTTCATTCAATTTTAGTCATTGGACATTTTGGCAAACAAAACAAAAATAATTAAAAAAACTTGAATTTTAAGGTGTATTTGTATTGATAGTTTTCCCATAAACAAACAATTTTGTACGAAGAGACATAAATCCTAGTAAGAGGAAATTATCACGAAATGAAAAAGAGTACAAAATGAAAACAAAACATATAGCTATGTGGAAATGATCTCATTGGATTCCAACTCTACTATTGCTCTTATGTCTTCGAACATCTCATCCCTTGCTGTCGGAAGAAGTTGATTAGACTGATATGTACCATTTGACTTTGGTAATAAAGCTGGCAGTAAGTGATCCAACGGGACATAGTCATACGCTTTTAATCCCTAACTTTTTCCTGGACTGCCCTTTCGGGTTTTCAGTCCACCAGGATACCCTTTTTTGTTGAAGCCGCCTTTTTTAGGTTTTCGACTTGCCGGGTGTATAATCCTTTATATATATCCCTAATTTTTTCCCGATCCATTTTGGTTCGTCGGGATGCCATTATTTTTGCCCAGGCCATTCAACCTTGCAGGTCATTTTCATTCGTAGTATCTTTTGACTATGTCCATGTTCACAGGGTGTGGGAAATCTTCACCATCCATGGTGGTTAGTATCATAGCTCCGCCCAAAAATACTTTCTTAACAACAAATGGTCCTTCATAGGTGGGAGTCCATTTTCCCCTAGGATCACTTTGCGGTAGAATGATGCACTTTATTACCAAGTCACCGGCCTGATATACCCGATGCTTGATTTTCTTGTTGAATGCCTTGATCATACGTTTCTGATACATCTAACCTTGACAGATAGCCGCAAGCCTCTTTTCATTAATCATATTCAATTGGTCGAGCCTGGTTTGAATCCACTCGTCTTCGTCTAAGTCTGCATCTTTCATAATCCTCAGAGAAGGAATCTGAACTTCAATAGGTAGGACATCTTCCATACCATAGAATAGAGAGAATAGGGTTGCCCCAGTCGATGTCCGTGCTAAAGTGAGATAGCCATAAAGAGAAAATGGTAACATCTCGTGTCGGTCTATGTAAGTCAAAACCATTTTCTGTATGATCTTTTTAATATTCTTGTTGGCGGCTTCCACGGTGCCATTCATCTTTGGTCGATACAGAGAAGAGTTGTGGTGCTTGATCTTGAACTGCATGTAGAGTTCAATGATCATAGTGTTATTGAGGTTGGTACCATTATCTGTAATGATTCTCTTGGGGATGCCATACCGGCAGATAAGGTTATGTTTTATGAATCGGGCGACCACATTCTTGGTAACAGAAGCCAACGAGGTTGTTTTAACCCATTTTGTAAAGTAGTCAATGACGACGAGAATGAAGCGATGTCCGTTAGAATTAGTAGGCTTAATTTCTCCAATCATATCAATGCCCCACACTGTGAATGGCCAAGGAGAATTCATGATGTTCAAAGGTACTGGAGGCACATGAACCTTATAAGCATAGATCTGACATTTATGATAAGTCCTCGAGTGATGGTGATAGTTGGTTTCCATAGTCGACCAATAGTAACCTGCTCTCAAAATCTTCTTAGCCATAGTATGTCCATTGGAATGAGTACCAAAGATGCCTTCATGTATATCCTCCATAATTTTCTCTACTTCCTTCTTGTCCATAAAACTAAGTAGAGTCGAATCATGATTGCGCTTATACAAAATTCCATGGCTCAAGAAGAACTTAGCCGAGAACCTCCGTAGGAATTTCTTGTCATTGATTGATGCCCCTTCAGGGTACTCTTGAGCCTCAAGGTACCTTTTCACTTCATGAAACCAAGGTATTTCTTCCACTCCATCAGTATCAATTTCGTAGCAGTTTGTCAGTTCATCGAATCTTTCAATGGTAATTCTGGGAGCCTCATTGTCCCATCTGACCTTGAACATGGATGACATAGTAGCTAATGCGTCCGCTAACTGATTCTCTTCTCTTGGGATATGCTCAAAAGTAACCTCTTCGAAGTACGAAATCAAGGTTAGCACATGTTCTCGGTAAGGGATAAGATCTGAATGCTTCGTATCCCATTCTCCCTTGACTTGACTGATTACCAAGGCTGAATCCCCATATACGCTCAGGAATCTGATTCTCAAGTCAATAGCAGCTTTAATACTTAGGATGCACGCTTCGTACTCAACCATATTATTGGTGCAATCAAAGAATAGTCTGGTAATAAAGGGTGTATGCCAACCTTGAGGAGAGATAATTACAACACTGATTCCGTTTCCAAGTGCGTTAGAAGCTCTATCGAAAACCATAGTCCATCGTGATCCTAGCTTAGGTCCTTCATACGGTCCAGGTTCTTCACAATCTGTTACTAACATAATGTTCTCATCTGGGAATTCGAAGTTCATAGATTGGTAGTCGTTTACTGCTTGATGCGCCAAATAATCTGCTAGTACACTTCCTTTGATTACTTTTTGAGTGGTGTACTGAATGTCGTATTCTGTCAAGATCATTTGCCATCAGGATATTCTTCCGGAGAGGGCTGGCTTCTCAAATATGTATTTAATGGGATCCATTTTAGATATCAATAAAGTAGTATGGGTCAACATATATTGTCTTAGTCGGCGAGCATCCCATGCCAAAGCGCAACAAGTTTTCTCGAGCAGTGAATATCTTGTTTCACAGTCGATAAACTTTTTGCTAAGGTAGTAGTATATCACATGCTCTTTTCGACCAGACTCGTCATGCTGCCCCAGTAAACACCCCATTAAGTTCTCTAGAACTGTTAAGTATATGATTAGAGGTCTTCCTTCAATTGGTGGCATCAGAATCGGAGGTTCTTGTAAGTACTCCTTGATTTTATCAAAGGTTATTTGACAATCGTCGTTCCACTTTACTACTTGATCTTTCTTCAACAGCTTGAAGATTGGCTCACAGGTAGCAGTCAAATGAGAAATGTGTTTTACCCCAAAATTTTCCATCTCATTTCTCAAGAAATCTGTCACAAGATTTCCATTTGATTCAAGACTGCACAAGGTTTGATCAGCTCAAGATACCTCCTTAAGTACATATGACTTAAATTAGGGTTTGAGTTTGCACAAGGACAAATGGACTTTTAATGCCCCATATGACTTTCATGGATCATTTTGGACCCTCAATATTGCTCATGTCAAGTTTCAAGTATTGGATCACATTTTTGCTCAATCAATTGATCAGTTGACCTAAAATTAGTTGTATTGGGGAAAAAGTCAACTGTGGTCAATTTAGAGTCAAAATTCATAATTTTTGATCCACATCAACATTATGAATTCATATATGTCATTTTATCAAGTTTGGATCACAATTCCTCAAGAAATTTGATCAGATCATCAAAAGGGAAAAATGGTCAAAATTAGGGTTTTGGCTGAGAAAGTGAAAATTTTGATTTTTGACCTAGAAAATGACTTATTAGTTTGAGACATGATCTCAAGGATTCAAATGGATCATTTTTACCTAATGACATGGCTCAAAACATTTTTCAAGTTCAATTGGTTGATAGTTGAATTTCAGTCAACTGATGAAAAGTCAATTGTACACTGAAAAGTCAAACTTTGACTTTTTGATCAAAATCAAATTTCAAAGATTACAATTCATCAAGACATGTCAAAATATGAAACTTGTTCATCAAGAAATCAAAAAGTCAAGATTTCACTTTGAATAGTCAAAATTTCTAAACTTAGAATTTTTTCTAAGTGTTGAAAATTCATGTTTTTTTCATAACTTTATGCCAAAATTTCACCATGATGGAAGATGATTCAAAGGAAACTTCCAACATGAAAGTTGTAGATATCAATGAAATATAAAACATTGTAGAGAATAACTTTTTCTATAAATTCTTGGATTTCAAGTTATGATTTTGTGAAGACATGTTCATAAAACTTGAGGACTTAGTGAAATTTTGCCATAGTTTAGGTAGGATTTTGACCTAACTTCATGGCAATTTTTCACCTAGTTCCAAGATGAATCTTAAAACATGTCCAACATAGAGGTTGTATAGGATGTTACAAGCTTTCCAAAATTTCCAAGAAATCATTGAGATCATATTTGATAAAAGAGAATTGAAGGCAAGAAGTTAGGGTTTCAAACTTTATTTACAAGGCATATTTTGTGATAAACATAAACCAAATCCATAGCCATGCTACATAATATTTGCTTTACATGCCTCAAACTTGTTTGTCACTCCATAATTAATGATCTACACATCTTCTAGAAGATTTAATCCAAGCATTCAATGCATTGCCCATGCTTAATACCATTTTAGGAAGAAAGGCAACATTGCCATTTTGGAAAAGTGACTTTTTTGCACAAAGTCAATTCTTGAGCCTCTAACTTGTTCCTCCTGCACAAGCTTCATCTACAAAGTCATAAGAACATGTTTAAAGTTTGCAACCACTCTAGATAGAATGGTACAAGCCTTGGGAAGATGTTTTTCATATTTACTTCAAAAACAAGCAAAGTTGCCACAACTTGAGAATTCAAATTCTTAGTTGTTGTAACACTTGAAACCTCTTGCCTATAAATACATGCACTATTTGCAAGCTAAAGAATGAATGCACAAGCCCTCAAACTCTCCCAAACTCAGAACTGCATAACAAACCTCCATTGTTACACATTCTGACCAAAAACTCTAAACTCAAAATCCACTCGTGCGTTTCTTGGCTTTTCACTTCCAAAAGTTCCTAAACATCATCTACAAACAATCCCACACCCTGTTACACGACTGTAACACCATTTTCATCAACCTCCATAACCAAAAATAGAGCACTGCAAGTTGACTTCTCCAGGCCATTCCAACCATCCATTGCTCAAGCTAATCATTGCATTAGCTTCCTGGGAACTTGAGGAAGCTAACCTGATCATTACAGCACCTTGAATCAAGCTCATTTGCGTTTCACGATTTCCAGTTTTGAGGTATCATTTCTAAAGTTCTATCTTTTCATTTAGGCATTGTTAGGCTTGCATTTGTGAAGATAAAATGTAGACATCATTGCCCTGAAACTGTACATGTGCATATATTTCATTTATATTGACTAAGCTTATAGAATTTTAGGTTTGAATCTCTGAAAAAAGTTAGGTCAAAATTTGGTACTTTTAGAAATTCTCATTCATCTTTGATTTATAGCTTATGATATTTATATGGTTGGATTCATATGGAAAAATGGAGCAACTTTCATGTTTGCATCTTTGATTTTTGTTGAGAAATGAGCAAGTTACAGGAACCATGGCTGGAGGTTGAAGATGAAGTCATTTTCAGGACTTGACTTGTGTTATGTATTTATTGTTTTGTTTATGTTACCGGATGTACATCCACCCCAGTGGCAAAGGTAGCGCGCGTGTATGGTAAGGCTCAGGAGTTCAAGTCCCAACGCTACCTTTTGTTCTAATTTTCAACACTTTCTTTCTTTTTTTGCCAGCAAACAACGCGCCTGGGCTTAGTCAGTGGGCCTTCCATTTTATGCTGCACCATCCCCCCATTTTACTTATTCCAGCAAGCCCATTATTTTCTTATTTCATATTTTTCTGACCACAAAAATCATCATTTGGGCCCAAACTCAAATAGGACTATTTTTTCTAATAAACTCCTAAGTTTAGTTTCATACCTCCCTTTTATTTTTATTTTTTATATATTTTATTTTCTTTATTATTTTTATTATTATTATTATTATTAATATTTTTATTAATTAAAAATAAAAAAAAAACTATTTTGTTTATTTGCATATTTAAAATACTTTTTATTTTTAGTTCTTTCAAAGATAAAAAGACCCAAAAAACATTTTCTTAACAAATTAATTTCTTTTTCTTGAATAATTAATAATTAGATTTAGGTTTAAGTATTTTTCTTTTTTTTTTCATTTAAAGTTAATTTAGAATTTAGGTTTCTTTTAATTAATTGATTTTCATATTATTTTCATTAAGTTAAAACATTTTTTTTCATAAAAAACCCTAAAAATGCTTCAAACTTATTTTTCTTTTCTTATTTAATTTAGGTTTAATTTTTATTTATCTTTAATTAATTATTTTTCCCTTTTTCTTTAATTAGGTCAAGACTAAACCCTTCATTAAAACCAAACAAAAAATTATTTCTTTTCCATTTATCTTCTTGTACATTATTCAATTCTTGTATATTATTCAATATGATTGTAATAGATAATTAGGTTTAATTTTATTGCAATCCCCATTTGTAAATTTGTACACTCCTCCCCTAATGATGTAATAGCGTAGTAACTTTACTTTCCGTAATTTATCGTTTTAATATAAATGCTAGTAATTAAGGTTTTTATGGAAAGATAAAATCAACAATTAGTAAACCCTAATTCAAGATAAACAATGCATGTAAATCAAACACACTTGCACACTTGCACCCTTAGGGTAATTCCACTTTGCTGCCTTATAAAAAATGACCATGTTATGCATGTGGGATGTCTTAGCAAAAGCAATCAAAAAATACAAGATCATAGTCCCTCGATGACGCTTCAAATGTTTCCTTTCAAAATGATCTTAGTCCCTCAAAGAGAAATTCTAAGATATCTCACAATATTGTTATCATGACTATATGATGACCCACGCCCATCCCTTAACATCCAATGATAAGGCTTCTTACCAATCAATGGTAAGATAGCAATATCAAAGGAAAGGAAGAAATGAAAAAAATACTTTTGAGTAGGTATATTATTCCTAGTTTCTTGTTCATGTTCAAAATAAACATCCTTGCTTATTTTCAAAATAAACACCAAACACCTTCAAAACACTTTCCAAACATAAAATATTTTCAAAAGTCCAACACTTTGTATACGTTCTTACGAACGAGAACCATTACAAAGTTTGCCTAAACGAATGTGCCTTTTCAAAATACTTTCAAAAACCACACAAAATACGTTTTCAAATAAAAGCAAGTGATCTAACAAGCAACTAAGAGCCTATAAATAACTATGGATAAAAAGGGTGCTAATACCTTCCCTTTTCATAATCTACCCGCCGAACTCAAGAAATAATCTCAAAGGTCTTTCCTATTCTTTTCCATATTTCCTTTTGGATAAAAGAAAAGTTGGTGGCGACTCTTGCTAACCACAACATTTGCGATCAAACGCAAAACATCCCAAGTCAGTTTTCCCACCGCATTAAAGAACTAGCGACTATGCTGGGGAAAAACTTAAAAGTGGGGTTACCTTAAGGCTAGATCACCTTTATTTGCTTTCATTATTTGACTTGCTTGCTTTACATTTTGGTTCCTTGTTTGGGCTTGTTTAAAATCCTCTACCCGGATTTGGGATACCTTATAGGTAAGTAGCAATACATTATGGAAACTGTGCGGGGTATACCGACATGGTCTAAGCAATAGCTACGTTAGTGTGACACATTTATGGGTACCGGTAGCCCTTGAGTAGTCAAGGAGAACACGGGGCCGCTGTGTGGTGTCATGAAGCACTAACTGACTTTAGAACCTTTACTTGACCAGCTTGGCCATTAGGACGTAGTGAGATAATCGGCTTTGGTGCAGTCCGAAGTTGGTTGATACTCGATACTACACTCATTGAGATCTGACTTCTCGGGATATTTTGGTCGCTGTGAAAGAGGCTTGCGCTGAAATAATGCCCGATAAGACAGATCAATGATATTGAGATCCCTTAGAACCCGATTACTATTTCTAGGACATGTTTGAGCCAACTAAACTTCAAGAGGGTACTTACTTATAAGACCCCATGCAAGCCTAAACCTAAGGACTTGTTTTCCTTGTTTGTATATAATTACTTGTACATAACATCATAAACATCATAACATCATACTCATTCTCTCTAGCCATTTCAAGGATTATTGGGATTTATCTTTGTTCTGTTTTGTAGTACATGGCTTCTATCCGCAGGAACACTATCCAAGTCAATCTCGTAAGAGTTTCTCCTCAACTAAAAGAGTTAGAATCAAGGGTCCCTGAGAATTCTTTGTTCACCGAAAGACATGGCCGCCTCCTAAACTTAGTTACCTCCAACACTGATGAAGATATGATGAAGGTGCTTTTCCAATTATTTGATCCTCTACACCATTGCTTCACTTTTCCCGATTATCAGTTTGTGCTAACCCTATAAGAATTCGCATAACTCTTGAGGATTCCCATTCTCAACCAACTACCCTTCAACGGTACAAAAAGAGATCCAAAACCTGAAGAGATTTCCCAAGCACTACACTTGCAACAATCTGATATCATAACTAATTGGGAAACAACGAGTGGTGTAAAAGGTTTCTTAGCTAAGTTCTTGTTTGAGAAAGCTCAAGATTGTTGGAACTCTTTAGACTTACAATATTTTGAAGAAATCTTTGCCCTTATCATCTATGGGATGGTTTTGTTTCCAAACCTTGACCAACTCATAGATGTAAGTGCTGTCAAAATCTTCATGTCTCGCAATCCGGTGCCTACTTTGTTGGGAGATATCCTACATTCTTTTCACTCTCGCACTATGAGTAAGAGAGGGATTCTCATGTGTTGCACCCCTCTCTTAGATAGATGGTTTATTTCGTATCTTCCCCGATCGGTGTTGAATAACGAGCAAGGTTTGAGGTGGTCCCATAGGTTGATGATGCTCAAACATTTAGATATCCATTGGTGTTCAAGATCCTTGGAGAATGTCACTATCATTGACCGTTGTGGAGAATTCCCTAATGTCCCTTTGCTTGGCATTATAGGAGGTATCACTTACAACTCTTGCTTAGCCTTGCGACATTTTTGTTATGCTCGAAGAGATGGTCCGCATGATATGCTCATTCGAGGAGTGGTATTCGACTACGAGAGTGACAATCAAGGTTACCGTTAGAGGTTTATACGAGCTAGGAGGATGGTAAGAAAAGTGGATAGTAAGACGCTGGGACACAAGAATTCCATTCCCCTTGAGCCTTACCTTAGGTGGGCACGAGCTCGTGCTCAGAAACTTGTGATGCCTTACCCCTCCATATTACCAGTTATCATGGAACCTGTGGTTGAAGGAGATGTCACGTACATTGTCCTCAATCCCGACATGCCTACTTCTCTTGAAGACTTACAAAAGGGTTGGATTCAGCTGAAGGAAGAACGAGATACATTCGAAGCTCAATTCTACGCTAGTGAGAAAAAGGTCTTGGAGTTTATAAAGCATCTACATGAAGAGCAAAGTGTGAACGCCTACCTTGCGCCGAAGAGGATGCATTCAGTCTTTTCATCTTAGAGAGTTATTTTGTAAGCCCAAGAGGGATGTTGTAATCATTTCAAACTAATTAATCAAAATTGACATTTGTTCATTCTTTGTCCATACAAATTTAAATTTTATAAATCCTTGAAATCATTTGCATACACGTCTTCCATGCATCATAACATAATAAGTTTTCACCCAACAAGTTTCCTTATCTTTCTGTTGTTTATTTCAGTAAGATGGATCTAGAGAAAACTGTGAAGGACCTTCAGGCACAAAATTCTCAATTCCAAGAGACTCTAATGGTCCTAGCTAAGGGGAAACAAGATATGATGGCATTGCTGGCAGCCAAGAAGAAACCCAAGAGATAAGCTCTGGTCAACATGGTTAGAAGGTTCAAAGAGTCGGTCCGTCAGATCCTAGTAGTGGAAGAATCGTCCGAGGAAGATGAGAATCAGATTGGAGAATCTAGAAGTACCCAGGATGGGTGCATCAACGATCAAGCATCCGATGAGGATGATTATTTTAACGAGCAGTATCCTCCCACAGATGTCAAGTACAAGCAGTTAGAAAACAGATTGAAGGCCGTCGAGATTCAAGTCGTCCCCGGTTTGGATTTTGACGATTTGGGTTTGATATCCGGGGTTTGTCATTCCCCACAAATTCAAAATACCAGTCTTTGCAAAATACGATGGGGTTTCCTATCCAAAACTTCACCTGAAATCTTATGTGCGCAAGATATAACCGCACACCGCTGATAAGAAACTACGGGTTCACTTTTTTCAAGAAAGCTTGGCCAGAACACAACTAGAGTGGTTTTACCAGTTGGATGGTTCCCGTATCAATACTTGGGAAGACTTATCTACTGCCTTCTACCATCAATACCAGTATAATACCGACTTGGCACTGACAAGAGTTCAGTTGCAAGATATGACAATGGGGAAGAGTGAAGGATTTAAAGAATATGCACAAGAGTGGAGAGACCTTTCCAGTAGGGTTCAACTACCTTTGGCTGATAGGGAGCACATTGACATGTTTATGGGCTCTTTATCTGGTCTGTTCTTTAATATATTGGTTGGCTGTTCTTCTACCGATTTCACCGAACTGATCTTAACCGGTGAAAAAGTTGAAAGTGGCATCAAAAGCGGAAAGATTCCCATGGCATATGCCTCCACTTCCAATCCTGTAAAGAAACCTTTTTCTGCAAATAAAGAAATCAATATTGTGTATGGGGAAAGGGCCCGTACCAAGAAGGATGACTTCCAGTCTGTTAATGTTGTCCGAGTCTCCAATCCAACTCCTACTCAAAGACCATCTGCTAATCATCAACATTTTGAAACTCCGAGAAGACAATTCACGAGGATATGCATGTCACTATCTCAAGCCTTACAACACTTGCTAAAGGCTAATTTAGTGACGTTACACAATCCTCCGACCAATCCAGATACCTCTTCACCAAAGTACAACCCGAACTCCAAATGTGCATATCATTCAAGTAGTCCCGAGCATGAGACTGACCAATGTTGGGCCCTGAAGAATAAAATTCAGGACTTGATAGATAACAAGACTATTGAATTTGATCCTCCTCCAACTCCGAATGTAATCACCGCACCTACGTAGAACCATGGTGTTGTACCCCAAAAATTTTCATCCCATATTTCTCAATACATTTCAAGTGAGGTCCTCAAATTGCTCAAGGAAGTCCAAGGGTTGACCAGACAAACTCTCTCCTAAGGTAGTCTACCTCAAATTAGGGTTTCAGTTTGCATCAAGATGTTTGAGTCCAAAGGATACCAAATTATCACCAATGTCCTAATATGTTCACAAGATCATTCATGTCAAGTTTCAAGCCTTGCAGAGGAAGTTTGCTCAGTCAATTGCTCAAAGGCCTGAAAATCGACTATGCTAGGGCAAAAGTCAACTGTGGCCCACATACAGTCAAAATTCAAGATTTTTGGTCAACATCCTCATTTTGAAGTATTATTCATCATTTGATCAAAGGTTGAGCATGATTCCTCAAGGACTAGTCAGAACTCATCAAAACCCAAAAGTTGCTAAATTAGGGTTTTGTAGGAAAAGTCAGCTCAACTTTGACCAAGCATAACTTTCTCATACTTTATCAAAAATGACCCATCCAAAGATAATTTTTAAGAGGATGCAATTACCTACAATCCATATTCATCTCCCAAGTTCAAAATATGCATTCACAAGAAGATATAAATTTGGACATTATAGGTCATTTTGAAAAGTCAACAAAAACACCTTTTGGGTCAAAGCTTCTTACATGAACATGGAAGACCCAATTTAGATGAGACCAAAAGGGTTGCTTATAGGACATCTTAATCTTTCTAAAAAGTCCAAGAACACCTCTCTAGGGTAAAAATTGAAGGAGTTATGCATTGGTAAAGTTGACCCTTTTTGTAAAATTGCCAAAAATCAAATATGGACAAAATTACATATTCTGTCAAATGGGCCCAACCTTTTATGCTTGCACTAAGTTTTTAATGTGACCCACGACCCATGATCCCTTCCACTTGCCATTATTTTATTTTTGTCATTTATTTTGATTTTATTTCAATTAAATCAAATAAAATCAAAATAAAATCATGAAAATATCAAAACTAATCAAAGCTTGAGATTTTGTGCATGTTTAGGTCTATTATACAGCTGGAAGTGAAATCAAATCGTGAAAGCTTCATTTGTACACAAAAAGATTGCATTTTTCTTGATTTGGAATGATTTTCATAAGGATCAAATCATGATTCAATCATCATAATTGGAGAAGATTTGATACAAGTTGGCAACCCTAATTCATTCTAGGGTACATAAGGAACATGTTCAGATCAAAAACAAAGGGGGAGAGGTGTGAAAAACAGAAAGAAAGTTTCAAAAAAATTGGAGAAAAGTGGCAAACTGATTTCCACATTCCAGATCAATTCAAATCATTCTAGTGATCCCAATCGTTTGCTGGACGTCCTAGGATCCTGTTTCAATCACTAGCAAGCTTCTCCACGCCCAGAAACGCACTGTAAGAGTCCCACGATTTCCATGTTTTTTTGGATTCTTATATCATAATTTTGGCATAGCTAGCATGTTTTATTGACATATCCTTAATCTATGAGTTATTTGCAAGCTAATGGTGGTACTTAATTGCATTTTCATTAACTGTACAGCAAGATGCCATTGTTAGGGTTCTTGCTTCGTTTTTAGGGTTTTTGTGCACATGGACAATTGGCCATGGATAGTGGTACCATGATGCTCGTGAGGTTGCAATGAGTTGATTGGTACCACTGGTATTGATTTATCATGCAGGGATAAGATTTTGGAGATGCACAGGGTTATACCTACACCCAGGTGACCGCAGGTAAAAGTCAAAGAACTTTTAGCAACAGTGGGAGGAAGAAGAAAGCAACATGTCGCTCCCTGACTTGCCCATTCAAATCTGCGCGCGTTTTAGGATTATGCTTTTTTGTTTTATCATATTATATTTCTTTGTTATTATTCATACAAATAACCAAGCCAGCTCAGCTGGTCATCATGCAGCGTGAAAATGCCAAAGGACCTGGGTTCGATTCCAAGGTCCCCAACTTTGCTTTCTATTATTTTTCCTTGCATATTCAGGCGTGTTGACACCCCAAGAAGTCCATCATGCACTCTCCAAATCTGGGCATCCAAGCCATCAAACAGGCTAGATCTAAGGCCTTCCCAATGAAGGTCTACCATGGGCGTGAGTCAAGCTAACACACAGGATTTGGAAAGTCAATGAAGGCCAGAAACTATTGGGCCCAAAAGTGCAATCAGCACCCCTCCTTTGCTATTCAAACACCAGGCCCATTCTTATTTCTTTTCTAATTTCTTTTATTTAATTTAATTTGGTTAAATTATTTTCTAACACCAAATTAATTTCCTTTTTCATAAAAAAATCATAAAATCAATTTCACAAATTTAGAATTAGGTTTATTTTATTTTATAAAAATTTAATTTAATATTATTTTTAATTTAATTTAGGTTAATTCTAACTTTTTTCATATATTTAAAATCAATTAGAAAAATTAGGGTTTGCTTGATTTAATTTTTATTTCTTTTCTCAATAAAACAAAAATATAAAAATAGGTTAATTTAATTATTTTTCTTAAATTAAAATTAATTAGAAAATTAGGTTTTTTTATTTATTCAGTTAAACCTTATTTTCTCAAAATGATCAAAAACATCCAAAATAATGAATTTTCTTTTAATTAGGTTTATTCGGGGTCAAAACCCTAATTCTCTCGTTTTGATTCATCGCGCGCATTTTATTATTTTTACAATATTAATGTAACTGCTTACGGTATATAATAGTTTAATTAGGATTTTTCTTTTGTTTATCGTTTTACGGGTTTTTGGCTATGTAAATTAATCCCTCCCCGAAGCCTTGTAATAGCGTAGTTTTTTTATTTCTCGCATTTTAATTCTTGCAAATATTAACTGTTAGATGTATGTTAATAGGATTGTATGACAAGATTGCATGTTAATTTAAAACAATTAGAAAACCCTAATGTACAAAGATAATAACTGAAATCAAATCACTCGCACATGCACACTCCTAGGGTATACTCTCACTTTGGTTGCCTTCGGTAAACGGTCATTAAGTATAGGGTGTCTTAGTGGTTGTCTTCTTGTCTAAAAAAGATCAAATGTCCCGCTCGGAAATGTTGCTTCAGAAATGTTACCTCAGAAAGGTTGCCTCGGAAATGTTGCCTCGAATATGATCTTAACACATTAGGGTTATTACTAAGACGTCCTAACATTGCTTTAGTGATCGTACGTACCTTTTTAATTGACCCTTACAACTCCAACGATGGTGCTACCTATTTCTCAATAGTAGGATATCATTGTCTAAAGGAAACGAGTACATAAACAATCTTTTTTTGAGTAGGTAGATGCTAGTAGGTACTTGCTCAAGATAAAAATTTTCACACTTACACTTTTTGCAAACAAAGTTTTCAAAAAACACTTCGTAACACTCTTGAGGACTGATACAAGGGTTAAAACGAAGTAAAATAAAACTTTTCAAAACAAACACACACAAGCAATTTTTAAAAGATGAGCAAGTACCTAAGAGCCCATGGAAAACCATGGATAGAAAGGGTGCTAATACCTTCCCTTTCTATAATCTACCCCCCCGTACTCAAAATCTCGAAAAAGGAATTTTTCTGTGCTTTTTTCCTTTCCAGTTGGATAAAATAAAAGTCGGTGGCGACTCTTGCTTACCGCGACATTCTTGCTTACCGCGACATTTTGCAAACACAAACGCAAAATGCAAAATGCAAAATGCAAACCAGCATTTTCAAAACAGTCGGTTCTGCCACTGTATCACAGAACTGGCGACTCTGCTGGGGATTTTTTATAAGTGGGGTATACCTTAGGATTAGTTCATCGTAAATTGCTTCTCTTGTTTGTTTTGGTTGCTTTACTTTTAAAGGTTTTGTATTGGGAGTTACTATAGATCATAACCCGGGTCTGGGGACACCTTTTAGGTAAGTAGCAATAAACTGTGAGGGAACTGTACGGCATAGACCGATATGGTTAAAGGAGTAGCTACATTGATGTGGCACATTGGTTGGTACCGGTATCCCTTGTGGAGAAACAAGGAGAATACAGGGCTGCTATGTGTGTCGTTAAGCATCAACTGACCTTAGAACCCTTAATCGACCAACTTGGCCATTAGGAAGTAGTGAGATAGTCGGCCTCGGTATAAAGTTGAGAACTGGTTGATACTCGATGTTACACTCATTGAGACCATACTCTCGAGATAGTTCCGGCTGCAAGAAAAGATTGCGTGAGCTGAAACCATGACCGATGGAGGATGGTCAGTGATATTGAGCACCTCTAGAACCCGGTTACTTTTGCTAGGACAGGTTGAAACCAACTGAACTTCAAGAGGGTAGTACCTAGACCCCATGCAAGCCTTAAACTTAAGGGCTTTTGTGTGACACGATTGCCTTTTCCATGTATGCTATACTTCATTATACTAACCATTTCAAAGACCGAGGGGATTTATCTTTGTTCGGTTTTGCAAATTATGGCTTTCGTGCACAAAAACACCATCCGAGTTAACTTTGTGCAAATACCTATTCAACTCAAAGAGTTAGCCTCAAGAGTTTGAGACTTCTTCATTCATTAAGAGACATGGTCATCTTCTTAGCTTGGTCACCTCAAAGTTTGATGAGCAGATGATGAGTTTGCTTTTCCAGTTCTTCGATCATGTGCATCATTGTTTCACCTTCCCAGACTACCAGTTGGTTCCCACTTTGGAAGAGTTTTCTCACTTATTGGGCATATCCATCCTTGAGCAGATTCCCTTCACAGGTATGGAAGAGAATCCTAGACCAGAAGACATTGTTTCAGCTCTGCATTTAAAAAGGGCTGATGTAGTGTCCAATTGGGAAACACGAAGCGGGGTCGAAGGTTTCTTAGCCAAGTTTCTGATAGATCAAGCTCGACTATTCTGGGATAGTTTGGATTTTCAGGCTTTCGAAGATATCTTAGCCCTCCTTATCTACGGTTTGGTCCTCTTCCCGAATCCAGATTCTTTTGTGGATGTGAATGCGGTTAAGATCTTCCTGTCTCACAATCCAGTGCCTACTCTATTAGGTGATATCTTGCATGCCCTCTACACTCGTACAGTGCGAAGAAGAGGGACTCTTATGTGTTGTATGTCGTTGCTGTCGAGGTGGTTTATTTCACACCTCCCTAAGTCTGTGCTGAAGAATGAAGAAGGTTTGGGATGGTCTTACAGGATAATGTCACTTGACCATACAGACATTCTTTGGAGCTCCCGGGTTATGGAAAGCACTGTTGTCATTGATCGTTGTGGGGATACCCTAATGTCCCATTGCTTGGAATCAGAAGGGGAATAACCTACAATCGTTGTCTAGCTTTGCGACAGTTTGGTCGTGCTCGGAGAGACGGCCCCCATGAGCTACTTCTTACAGATATTGCATTTGACTACAAGGAGGACATTGACGAGCACCGCCGGAAGTTTATACGAGCTTGGGGCATGGTGAACATATCTGACCCTCAAGAGCTAGGACCAAGGACTTCCCTCCCTATGCATCCTTATCTCCAATGGGTCCGAGCTCGTGCCCAGAAGCTGGGGATGCCTTATGAAGCAGTATTGCCAGTGATTGTGGAGCCCACCAATGAAGAAGGCATTCCTTACACAGTTCTTTATCCTTACATGCCCACTGATCTCGGGGCATTGTAAAGGTCTTGGATTCAGCTGAAAGAGGAAAGGGATACTTACCGGGAAAAGTACCATGGGCAAGAAAGGAAGATCTTGAAGCTCACCAGGTAGCTCGAGAATGAAAGAACGATCAATGACTACGTCATCACCAAGGGGAAGCATCCATGGGATTTTTGATTTTGTTTTTTTTTCTAGTTTAGATTTGTTTTCCATTTATTTCTTTGTAATGCCTTAAAGGCATTATTGAACCCTTTTTACAAGTTAATCTAATAAAGTTTGTTTCTTTCTTGGTTTGCAAATTTAAATCTCCCAAAGTCTTTGAAATCATTACATACGCATCCCATTATCATGCACACCATTACAGGTACCATTACAGGTTTCTCATCTCCTTCGCTGTTTATTTCAGCAGAAATGTCTTCTGATCAAGCTATCAAATATCTTCAAAAACAGAACGCCCAATTCCAGCAGATGT